>CM057382.1:86787500-87987500 GCA_030015415.1 Cynopterus sphinx | reverse complement strand
GAATTAGAGAGAATTATTGTTCTCCAGAGGCCAGGGAAAAGTGGAGAAACTTTGAAGTCCATTAGCACAAGCTTGCTTTAGGTTTTATGCTGATTCTACTTATATCATTATGATGGTGAAGTGGCTAGATAGATGAGATAAACTCAGTTTTGGCCAACTTTAATTCTAAATACAGGGCCCAATCATGTACATTTATTAGTAGTATATTCTCATTTTAAATTTCTAGATGTAGTTAACTTTTTAGAATTCAGATGGATGAAAAGGAAGCATGGACAAGCAAGAAATGAAAACTTTTTTCTATTTAGCTTTAGTGTGCATTATTTTATTCCAGCCCTACATGAAAAATTTTAAATTATATTTAGCTTAGGCAACATTTAAATTATTTGACATCACCAAAAACACATAAATCACCATGGGTAGCCATGAAGCCTCCTGGAAGAAAGGAGAAGCTAGTTGTTATTATTTTAGGGTACTCTACAGATTGATTTTTAAGGAAGAAAACAAAGCATTCTCTTTTACCACTAATACCAGCAAAAATTCTATTTGTGTGCCAGTTGTGAAAATAGTGATCACATCAACAGTAATTTTTAGATTATAAAATTTCAAAAGCAGAGTCCTATAGTACTGACCTTTGTACATGACCAACCTAAACTTCTGGCAGCAGGTAACTTAATAAGTTATTCTATATCAATAACATAGACTAGTATGAACTTGCTAAAACTATGAGATGAGGATGATTTATGTGCATGCATAATGACAAACAACTGTTAAATAATATTAAGTATAAATTGAATAATAAAATATAATATTGAAATATGGCTGTAAAAATATAAATATCATTGTTATACAAATGGACAAGAATGTAAAGAAGCCTAATAAAACAAAACTAAACTGTAAAAGTATTTGTTGACATATTAAATTTTTATTAAATGTTTATATTTCTTTGGGATACTATGCTGCTTAAGATGAGCCTCATGGGAAAAAGATATACAAGTATAATGAACTGAGGATTTTATATTTAGAAACATGACTTTATTAAGTAGTTCTTTTATGTTCATAATAATGCTTTACATCTTAAATCTTTAAATCAATAAACATTAATCCAGATATTAACAGACTAATAGATGCGTCCTTATATAACAAAACAGTATGTTATATAAATACATACATTATATATATATATGTATATATGTGTATACCTATATATATATATATATATCAGAGAAAGTAATAATATTTGAGTATTTGAGTAGTGAAGTTTGTAGTGAAAATTTGATCAAATAAAATGTAATGAGCACAAAACTTATTTTTTGACTATTGCATTTTTGAAAAAACACATATTTTGAAAAAAAAGATTTTTGGTGAGATAATCTCTTGAGTATATCTGAGTCAGAAGGAAGGGAGATATTTTTTAGTTATGATTACAATGTATAACTAAGGATTCATTCATTCATTCATTCCTTTCATTCTTCCATTCGTTTATCCATTCATTATTCGAACCTTCATTTATTAACAGGTATAGTTGAACTAAAAGCTAGTGAATGAGAATTATATCCAAGTGCAAGCAGAATTGGTGGTATAGTGATGAGCATAGCTGCCTTCCAAATGGAAGCAGATTTTCATACAAACAAAATTACTAGAGTATATTATCTATGTAACCACTGAGATACAAAAATATCCACATAAATACATTATATCCTAAATAATAGTATATTTGAAATTATTCAGAACTCTTTACTTAAAAATATCCTGAGGAAAAGTATATTTTATAATGTAAATACCTTCTTAAACAATCAAAACAATATTTAATGTAGTACTTTTAAACATAGCATTTTTTTTTTCTTTTTGTAAAAAATGCCAGGAGAAAGAGGCAGCACTTATTTTTAGGAATGCTCTGCCTTAAGAGGGTATATTATCACAAGCTTGGTGGTTTAAACAACAGTTTATTACAGCTTTGAAGTTCAGAAGTCTGACAGGGATTTCACTGGACTAATATTAGTGTCAGAGGGCTGCATCCTTTCTGAAGACACTGAGATTCCATTTCCTTCCCTTTTCCAGATTCTAGAAGCCTCTCACATTCCTCGGCTTGAAGGCCCTTTTTCCATCTTGAAAGCTAGTACTTCTGTATTTTTCTCTGGCCTGAAATGTCCTCTGCATTTAACAATTCATGTAATTAAATTGTATTCACATAGATAACTCAGGATATTCTCTCCATTTCAAGATCAGTAAATTTAATCACATCTTCAAAATCCTTTTTGTCATGTAAAATAACATATTTGTAGATTGTGAGGGTTAGGGTATGGATGTCTGAGCGGACAGAACAGAATTGACATAATAACTCACTCTTTGTTGAAACAGGCATGTTCATCTTGATCTGAAAATGCACCCAACCACCAGAGGAGCCAGAGTAGGCACAGAAGTGTCCTTTGTGCTCCCAAGAATGGGTAATGAAGTTTAATGTATTTTAATAACTATCTGCTTTTACATAAGCCTTCAAATATAGGATCCGCCATCTCATGAATGTGGTTATGAATGTAAATTAATTTTATCTATAAAAGTTAACATTCTGTTAATGATGTCTGTCTGAAGGAGAAAAAAGATGTCTTGTCCAGATCTTATAAGAGACATTTCTGTACATGGAAATTTTGAACTAGAGACATTTATTTATTTTTTTTTCTTAATTTAAAAATGCCCTGGATATTCCACATAAATTAGGAAAACACTATTTTTTTTCTCTCTACAAATCTTTTTGGAAGTGCTGTACACATGTCATTATACCAGTGTATCATCTTCTCTATGCAATAGGAAATATATATCACGAACCCACTGTGCCATGTTTGGATATATTGATTGCACAATACCCCATCCTAGAAACTGCATACATGTGGGCTCTGTAAATGTGCATGTATTGTTTTTACAATATTCCAGAAAAGACCATATGGATTTGGAATGACAATATTTACGCTACAATAATTTTCTCACAAAGAAAGGATTTAAAATTCAAAAGCACAATATCAACTAGTGATACTTTTGTCTCAAAAAAGTAACCTTTTTATCCAACATGTTTTTGTTTTAATTCAACTAGAAATTATTAAATGTATTAGGTACCAGAGCTGGAAAAAATTTTTAAAAGATACTTTATTTATGGAGGTACTTAAAATTTTTCAGGAAATGCAAATATGCATGTTAATAATTAACAGTAAAATCTAAATAAATTTTATGGAGAAAATTGTATCAAGACTCAACTTATGAAAAAAAAATCACCATCATGGTCATACTAATTTAGAACCTTTAGAGCATTTAGAAATTATTTAGACCATAGTCTCACAGTAGCATTAGAATTCAAGGCCTCTAAAAAGTTGTACATCACTTCTAACACTGTGCTCCTGGGTGTTTCACCATGAGTGAAAGTTGAGTTAGAACAAACTCAAAGGGGAAAAACACTAGAATTTCACAGAAGCTGATCTTTTATATTAAAAAACAAACAAACAAACAAACAAAAAGCATAAACTCCTTTTAGCTTACAATATGTGTTCGTAATCTAGAAGTGATGTCAATAAACAAAGTAGGCTGGATTCTAAAACATAATAATAAAAATACATGACTAAGTATCTCTCTCTCTCTCTCTTCCCCTCTCTCTCTCCCTCTCCCTCTCCCTCTTCCTCTGCCCCCCGCCTCAGAAATTTTCAATAATCATTTACCATAGGTCTGCTCCACATGTCTGGCCTATCCTATAGTTCTTCCAAACTTCTCTTTTTTCTATTAGTGGGGATTGTCACACTGGCCTCTTTGTCACATCTCCTCTCTCTACTAACGTGAGGAGGCATAATCGACTATTCTGTATTTAGATGGTTTAATCTATTAAAAATCCTAAATGTGGTAAATTTGCTCTCTTTTTATTACATTTTCAATATGACTGGTGACATATAAGAAAGGGAATGGGAGAGAGAAAGAGAAAAATAGAGGAGAGAGTGAGAAGAGAGGAGAGGGGACTAAAACTTTCTTTGATGAAATTTTACTGTCTAATGGGTTTGGAAGGACTAGTAGAAGAGAGAAAGCAAAACTATTTAGTCCTTGGAATATCCATGTTCTTTAATCTCATTTTTCTATATAATCTCAAAATCTTCTATCTCATTCCTTAATTCCATTCTTGGTCAGTATCTTCCTAGGATGAACACTGCAGACCCCCAGGGGAATCTGAGCAAATGCTACCAAAACTGTTGCTAATATTGACAGGGACTGGAAATGAGGGTAGCAAGCATGATTGAATACCTATATTTAAAAAAAAAAGGCATTATTAAGATGGGATCTGAGAGGCTTACATGCCTCCCACTGAAAACCAAAAACAAACAAACAAACAAACAAACAAAAAAAACACCTACTTTGCAACAGGCAACCTTTATGTAAGAAATCTTCTTACTGAAAAAACAAAACAAAACAAAACAAAAAAAAACAGAACACACTTCTGTTAATGCCCAGGCTGAGAGAGAGTACTTTAAACACTATGAACAACCAAGGTGACAAGGCAACTCAAAAAGAAACAGAAAATTATTCAGAAAAGAAGCTTACAGATGTAGAAATAAGCAACCTAAATGCCAGAGAATTGAGGAGGGTACTTCTGAAAAACTCAGTGAGATTTGAAATGATTAATATAAATAATTTTAGGAACTGAAAAAACAACTAGATGAGCAAAACAAGTTCTTTAGCAAGAAGATCAAAACTCTCAAAAAGAACCAGATAGAATTCTGGAGATGAAGAACACACTGCAAGAGATGAAAAATGAACAGCAATATTGGGAAATACAGTCAATCAAATAGAGGAAAAGATCAGTGACATCAAATACATAAATCTAGAAAAAATCAGAAGGAAGAAGAGAAAAAAATCAAAGATTGAAAAATAATGAAAGAGAAATACAAGAACTAGCTGACACTATGAGGAGAGGATACATAAGAATAATGGGCATTCTCAAAGGAGAGGAAAAGGAGCATGGATTAGAAAGCATTTTCAGACAAACAGTTGACAAAAATTTTCCAAGTCTGAGGAATGAGCTGAAGCTTAGAATTCAAGAAGTCAAAGAACACCCAATTATCTCAATCCAAAACAGCCTTCACCAAAACACATTTTGTAAAAATTATCAAAAATCAATGACAAAGAAAGAATTCTTCAGGCAGTCAGGAAAAAGAAGAAAGTAACTTATAAAAGAAAACCTATTAGGTTAACATCGAACTTCTCAGCGCAAACCTTACAAACCAGAAAGGAATGGAATCAAATAATCAAACTATTAAGTGAAAAGAACTACCAGCCTAGAATAATGTATCCAGCTAAGCTCTTTTTTAGATATGAAAGAGAAATAAAGATCTTTCTAGACATTCAAAAATTGAGAGAATTCTCCAATACAAGGCCTCCAATGTAGGAAATACTGAAAGGAGTCAGCTCACCTAAAACAAAATGACAAAAAAATATATGTAACTATGAGTAAGGCTGCTAGCAGGCAGATAGAAGCAGAGGAATGCAACCCTTACTAAGAACGGGGCATTATAAGCTTAAATAATAATAAGAGAATTGCTATACCAAGATAGTAACAAACATTCAGCATACATATGGACAAATTAGGATAACAATGACTGAAAATGGGAGAATTCAAAAATCCAAATGCAGCAAGGGGAATGGAGATAAGGCATGTGCAACAACAACAACAACAACAAAAAAATAGATGACTGTATATATGTAACTATTACATATTCGTAACATTAACCATATAACAAAAATTCAGAACTGAAGTATATAATATAACAAGAAGAACCAGAGGCAAAGCCCATAACCTCCCTCTCCCCAAAAAATAGAAATGCAAGGACAAGGCAGCAACGAAAACACGGAGCTACAGAAAGCAAAAGATAAAATGGCTCTAAGAAGACCTCATATTTCAATAATCACCCTAAATGTAAATAGACTGGACTCACCAATAAAAAGGCACAGAGTTGTGGACTGGTACAAAAACAAACAAACAAACAAAAAAAAACAACCCAACCCTATGCTACCTCCAGGAGACAAATCTTAGATATGAAGACAAATATAGACTCAAAGTGAAATGGTAGAAAATGATATTTCAAGCAAATGACATTCAGAGAAAAGTGAGAGTAGCAGTACTAATATCAGATGAAATAGACTTCAAAATAATAAAGGTAAGAAAAGATACTGAAGGACACTTCATAATGATAAAAGGAATCATATACCAAGAAGACATAACACTTATTAATACTATGCTCCCAATTAGAGAGACCTGAAATACATAAAGCAATTACAAACAGAACTAAAAAGAAAAACAAACCAAAACACTATTGTAGTGTGGGACCTAAATACCCCACTTTTGGATATGGACAGATAAGGCAAACAGAAAAACAATAAGGAAATAACATCCTTAAATGACACATTAGACCAACTGGACATATTTGACATTTATAGAACCTTTCATCCCCAAACTGCTGCTTATACATTCTTCTCTAGTGCACATAAAACATTCTCAAGGATTGACTGCATAATGGGACACAGAAATAGCCTCAACAAATATAACAGGACTGAAGTCATACCAGCCATATTCTCTGAACATAATGCTTTGAAGCTAGAGATCAACTGTAAAAAGAAAGCAGGAAGAACCACAAATCCATGGAGATTAAACAACATGTTACTGAAGAATATCTAGGTCAAAGAAGAAGTAATAAGAGAGATCAGGAGAAACACAGACACGAATGATAATGATATCATAACATATCAAAACTTGTAGGACACGGCAAAAGCAATCATAAGAAGAAAATTCATATCATTGCAGGCCTATCTCTAAAAATAAGAATGAACCCAAATTAACAGCCTAATACTTCATCTTAAAAAAACTACAAAAGGAAGAACAAATGAAACTTAACATCAGCAGAAGAAAAGAAATTATCAAAATTAGAGCAGAAATAAATAAAATTGAAAAAAAAGGATAGAAATACAAAATACAAAAAATAAATGGTTCTTTGAGAAGGTTAATAAAATTGATAAATCCCTGGTGAGAATCACTAAAGAAAAAAAAGAAAGGACACAAATAAAATCATGGATGAAAGAGGAGAAATTACAACAGAGACCACATAAATACAAAGGATCATACAAGAATACTATGAAAAAGTATATAACAACCAAATTTAATAACCTAGAAGAAATGGAAAGGTACTTTGAAAGATATAGCCTTCCTAGACTGAATCAAGAAGATCTGGAAAATCTAAATAGATGAATCAATTATCAAATGGAAACAATCATCAGAAACATACCATAAAATAAAAGTCCAAGACCAGATGGCTTTACCAGTGATTTCTACCAAACATTCAAAGATTTAATACCTATTTTCAAACTCTTCCAAAAAAATCAAATAGGAGGCAATACTTCCCCATTCATATTATGAGGCCAATATTACCCTGAAACTAAAACAGTAAAGATAATGCACAAAAAATAAATAAATAAAACTACAGACCAATGCCTCTCATGAACACAGATGCAAAAATCCTAAATAAGACACTAGTGACTGAAATACACCAACATATTTAAAAGATTACACACCACGATCAAGTGTGTTTCATCCCAGGGGCACAAGGATAGTTCAACGTATGCAAATCAATTAATGTGATACACTACATAAACAAATTTAAAAATAAGAATCATATGATCATATCAATAGATTCTGAAAAAGCCTTTGACAATTTGACAAGATACAGCATCCATTTATGATCAAAACACTTAACAAAATTGGTATAGAAGGAAAGTACCTTAACATAATAAAGGCTATATAACACAAAACCTCAGCCAACATTATACTTAATGGTGAAAAACTAAAAACCTTTCCTTTAGGATTAAGAACAAGGCAAACCTTTCCACTATCATCACTGTTGTTCAATATAAAATTTGGTGGTCCTGGCAAGTGCTATCAGGCAAGAGAAAGATGTTAAAGGCATCCAAATAGAAAAAGTCAAACTGTCACTGTTTGCAGATGACATGATTCTTTATATAGAAAACCCTAAAGACTCCACAAAAACACTATTAGAAACAATAAGCAAATATAGAAATGTCTCTGGATACAAAATCAATGTTAAAAAAATCTATAGTGTCCCCATACTCTAATAATGAAGTGTCAAAAAAAAAGTGAAAAATAATTTATTTTGCAATTGCAACAAAAAGAATAAAATACCTAGGAATAAATCTAATGAAACATGTGAAGGATCTATATAATGAAATCTATAGGACCCTATTAAAAGAAATTGAAGAAGATACAAAGAAATGGAAAGATATTTCTTGTTCTTGGATTGGAAGAATCAACAGTTAAAATGATCGTATTATCTAAAGCATTATATGGCTTGAATGCAAATCTCGTCAAAATGCCATTGGCATTTTTTAAAGAAATAGAATAAAAAATCATCATATTTGTATAGAAGCACAAAACACCCATAATCACTAAAGCCTTCCTGAGAATAAAGAACAAGACTAGAGGAATCACTCTGCCTGACTTCAAATTATACTACAAAGTGACAGTAATAAAAACGGCATGGTAATGTCAGCAAAATGGTCACATAGACCAGTGGAATAGAATTGAGAGTCTAAAAGTAAGTCCGTGTTTATAGGGGCAAATAATTTTTGACAAAAATCCAAACATACAGTGGAGAAAGTAAAACCTCTCCAATAAATGGTGCTGAGAAACTGGAAAGCCACCTGCAAAAAAATGAAGTTAGGCTGTTGTATATCACCATACATCAAAATTAACACAAAATTAATTAAGGACCTGAATATAAGACCTGAAATAATAAAATGCATAGAAGAAAACAGAAAATAAACTCATGGACCATGGACTTAAAGAATAGTTTGTGAATTTGACTTCAAAGTCAAGGGAAGTAAATGCAAAAATAAATGAATGGAAATACATCAAATTAAAAAGCATCTGCTCAGCAAAAGAAACCATCAAGAGACAACCATCCAAATGGGAAAATATATTTGCAAACAACTCCTCTATAAGGGCCTAATATCCAAAATATACAAAGAACTCATACAACTCAATAAGAACAAAAAAGCACATGATCCAATCAAAGAATGTGCACAGGATCTGAACAGACACGTCTTCCTAGAGGACAAACAAATGACCAACAAATATATGATGCTCAATATCTCTAGGTGTTAGAAAAATGCAAATCAAAACCACAATGAGATGCTATCTCACAGCTGTTAGGATAGATGTAACCAACAAGACAAGTAATAACAAATGTTGGAAAGGATGTGGGGAAGAAGAAACACTCATACACTGCTGGTGGGACTGAAAATTGGTACAGCCACTATAGAAAACAGTATGGAAGTTTCTCAAAAAACTAAGAATTGATTTACCATGTGATCCAGCATTTCCTCTACTGGGTATTTACTTCAAAGACTTGAAAACCTGTATTTGAAAAGATATTTTCACAACGATGTTCATAGCAGCATTATTCACAGTGGGAAGGACATGGAAGCAATTGAAACATCCTACAATATGATTAGCTAAATAAGCCATGGTGTGTATGTGTGTATATATATATATATATATATATATATATATATATATATATATATATGTGTGTGTGTGTGTGTGTGTGTGTGTGTGTGTGTGTGTGTGTGTGTGTGTGTGTGTATGTATATGTACACAATGGAATATTACTCAGCCATAAGAAGTGATGAAATACTGGTATTTGCCACAACATGGATGGACCTCAAGATAATCATGCTAAGCAAAATAAGCCAGAAAGAAAAAGTTGAAAATCACATGATATCACTTATAAGTGGGATATAAACCTAAAAGCAACAAATGAACAAGACAAACAGAGACTCATGGACATAGACAATAGACAAATGGTTACCAGAGGGTAGCGAGGGGGGTGGAGGGTGGACGTAGATGGGATAAAAAGAGTCCAATATAAAGAAACAGAAAAAATCTATCTATGGGAAATGAACACACAGTATAAATATATATATACCTTACTGTTAACATGTACAGCTACAACTTACTGGATTTCATTTACCAATGTCACCATAAAAAAATTTAAAATGATAAAAAAATAATAAATAAATAAACAAACAAACAAACAAATAAATAAATAAAAGTTTGGTTTGAGAAATAGTTTTTGTCATACCTCCATTTATCAAGGATTTATTGACTTTCAGATACTCAACAGATTTTGTTTCATAAAATTACAAGTGATCAAAGTTAATCAAATAATGGGATGACTTTAATATCTATCTATTGAATCACAATAGTATATACTTCTGTCTCCCAACCCATATGTGTCATTCCAGAATAAATATTTATAAGCCTTTTCAAACCCACTCAGTTGTATCTCTTAGGTTCACTTTGCAGTTTTTAACCTTTGTTGTCACTTTGTATTACTGCTTATTTTAAACTCTATACAGGCCTTCTCCAAGTTGCTAGGGTTTATGCCAGTATCATAAACCACTGTGTTATGTTGTGTTCTCAACAGAAACATCTCTCTTAAGTCCCATATTATCTTAATACTGAGGCCTCTGATGTGCCTCAGAGAGACATCTTGGCAAAATTACTGGACAGATATATTTCAATTTATTTAATTTAATACTGTTATTAATTATAATTGCAATTTTAACTGTTTCCATATTGGTTTATATATTTTTTGTTTTCATTACTGACTTTATAAGCATGTTTATTAGTTTTTTAAAAGTAATTATAAAAATTATTTTTCATCCTTAACTTTATAAATATTTCCTCACCCTGCCAAGCAATATTGTTGAAAGCTTTTACCAAAAGGTTCAACCCCCATCATGGTTATTAAAAAACAACAACAACAACAACAAAAAAAAAAAACATTCCCAGAAGAGGAAGTATGCCAGAAACTTAATAAGCCAAATGTATTGTGAGATCTGGATCTTTTTTCTAGCATGTCTCTTTTTCCAATGTCTGTACAACCAATTATAGACATGAAAAATGTTTCCAGTTGCCATTTGCTCTTACCTCCCATGTTTATTCAAATTCTGAGCTTGATTTTTATATCAAACACCTCACTGAACATTAATGTTATAACCAAAGGTATTTTTTATACCACAGATTATGTGTTTAAGACCCTAAAAACTTTTCCATTTTTTTCCAGATTCTTCCTTCTATGTAATAAATCTTGTCAATATCCTAAATAAATTCTCTCTGGAATCTGGCTATATCACAAAGCATATAAGAATCATGATATTACTGTTCATTAGACAGTACTTCTCTTAGTATCTCACTGTTGTATATCGGCCTATGTCCTCTAGCTATTCCTTGAGTAAATGTAATGTTATTAAAACAATATATTTTTATATAACAGAACTGAAGCAAGTAGTAATAAATAACCTAAATGTTTATATAAACATGTAAAAAAATAAATTCATATTTTAAAATCTTATAAAGAAAATTTAAGGCCCAGATATTTTCAATGATAAATTCTAGCATACATTCAGAGAACGCCAAAACTGTATAATCTTTCCCAGAAAGTAGAAGTGGAGGGAACTCTACACTAAAATCCAATACAGATAGTACAAGAAAAGACCAATATCACTTTTGAATGTAGATGCAAATATCTTCAAAATTATTTTCAAATTAAATTTTATTATATATAAAAATAATAATAAATCAAGACTATCCGGATTGATTCACATTTCCCTTATGATTATAATGTTAAGCACCGTTTCATAAACCTGTTGGTTATTTGTATGTCTTCTTTTGAAATGTTTATGCAAGTCCTTTCCCAAATTTTAATTGATTCACTTCTTTGCTACTAAATTACAAAATTTACTTATATATTTAGTATATTCACTTTCTGTCAAGTATTGGTTTTATGAATATATTCTTCAATTTCATAGATTATATTTTTACTCTGACAAGTGTTTCCTTTGCTGTACATAAGCTTTTTAATTTGACTCAATTTTCACTTTTGTAACATGTGCTTTTTGTGTCGTATACATGAAATCCTTGCCAAAACCAATACCAAGAATGTTTTCCCCTATGTTTTCTTCTAAGTGTTTTAGAGTTTCAGGTCTAACATTTAAGTGTTTAAATCTCTTTTGAGTTAATTTTTGTGTATGGTGCATGATAAGGGCCCAATTTCACTTTTTCTCATGTAGCTATTCAGTTTTCTCAACACTATTTGTTGAATAGCTTTTAACTTCCTCATTATGTATTCTTGGATACTTTTTGATGAAGTTCAGTTAATTGTATAAGTGTGGGTTAATTTCCAGGTTCTTTATTCTATCCCATTGCTCTATATGTCTGTCCTTATGTCAGAGAAACAAACAAACATGATATGGCTTTTATGGAAAGGAAAATACAAAATTAAACTAACATTTGACCCTACAACCCCACTTCTGGAAATATATCCAAGAGAATGAAAATCAGGATCTCATAGAAGTATACACCCTCCCATGGTCATTGCAGCAAAATTCACAGTAAACGAGATATGGCAACAACCCAAAGAGCCATAAACAGATAAATGGATAAAAAAATATATGGCACATACATACAATGGAATATTATTAAGCCTTATAAAAGAAGAATTATTTTTATACGTAGCAACATAGATGAACCTAGAAGATATAATGTTAAGTAAGTTACAGAAGGACAAACAATGCATAATTCCACTTATGTGAGATATCTGAAATAGTAAAACTCATAAAAGCAGATAATAGATTGGCAGTTTCTGGGTGCTTAGGCTGGAAAGAAATTAGAAATTGTTCAAAGAATATAAAATTTCATTTTTGAAATATGAATAAGTTCCAGAGGTCTTCTGTTCAATATAGTCCATATAGTTAACAATACTGTACTGGGCGCTTAAAATTTTGTAAGAAGGCAAATCTTATATTAAATATTTATACCACAATTCAAAAATACAAACAACCTAGCAGGGTTTATTTCAGAAATGCAAGACCGATTCATCATTCAAAATTCAGTTTATCCTATTATTTTATAACCTATCATATTAACAAACTAAAAAAGAAATACTGTATTAATAAATATAAAAAACTTTGATAAAATATAACATTCATGAATAATGAAACCTCTCATAAAAACTTATAAAGGATCTACAAAAGCAAAGAAAACCTATATTGAATATTATGCTTAATAATGAAAGACTGAATGCTTTTTCTTTAAGTTTGAGAACAAAGCAAGATATCTACTCTCCAACTATCCCATTTATTATTATAATAAAATTTCTTGTAAAAAATGTAAAAGCCAATTAGAAAGAAATTTTTTTTTATTTGCAGTATCTGCGAAAAAACTGTCAAATGCTAATGAAAATTATCGAAATAAAAATAAACCTAAATAAATGAGGAGACATTCTAAAATCATATATTGGAAGACAGCATAGTTTCAATAACTATTTTTCCCAAATTGATATATACATTTAATGAATTTTAATCAAAATCCAGAAAGTTTTATTGAAGATATCTATGTGCTGATTCTAAAATGTATAGTGATAGTTAAAGAAACTAGAGAAATGAAGGCAATTTTGAAAAAGAACAACAAAATTGGAGGACATACACTAACCAATTTTAAAATTTCCTATGAACCAACAGTAATCAAAATATTCAATTTTAGAAACATAACAATGTTACAGAATAGATAGTCCATAAATAGACATATACAAATTTAGTCAAAATATTTTGTCAGTAGTGCAAAGGCAGTGGAGAATTTTGTCCATAAAAAGTACTGTAATAAGTGGTGAAGGGTAAAGAAGTACAAATTAGTAGCTGGTAGATGGTCACAGGATGGAGAGCACATCATAGGGAATGCAGTCAGCAGTAATATAAGGCCTGGTATGTGTAGAGCCAAAGGAAGATAGAGTAATCAGTGAGATCATTTCATAAACTATATAAATGTCTAACCAGTAAACTGTATAATTGAAACTAACAATAAAATAAAATAAAATGCAAAACGAAAGAAAGAAATGAAGAAAAGCTACTGGAGTAGTTGAACATCCAAATAAAATTTAAAAAGAATCCATATGTACACTTCACAACCTACTCAAAAAGTTATGAAATTTCAAACATGAAACTATGAAATTGTAGAAGTTAACATAAGATAAAATATTTACAATTTTGGGTTAGGCAAAGAATTATTAAATATGGAAGCAAAAGGACAATATTTAAAATTTTATAAATTATACTTTATCATAATTAAAGCATTTATTTATTGAAAGACACTGTCAAGAAAATAAAAAGACAGCTTATAGATATGCAGAAAATTTTTATTATCACATATCTAATAAAGGACTTATATTTAGAATATATAAAATATACTCAAAACTCAGTACAAAAGCAAACAACTCAATTAAAAATTGAGCAAAAGGATTAAGAAAATGTTTGACAAAAAAAGATGTGCAGATGGAAAATAAATCCATGAAAAGTTGTTTGACCACATTAGTCATTAGAGAAATGCAAATTAAAACTATAATGAGATACTATTATACATCTATTAGAGTAATAAAATTTATAAAATGTGACAATATCAAGTGCTATTGAGGATAATAGAGAAACTGCAACTCTCATAGGTAGTGTGAATAAAACATTCTATAACTGCTTTCGAAAAGTTTGAAGATTTCTTATAAAATTATGTATGAACTTACTAAATGACCCAGCAATCCCACTTTTATATAAAGGATTAAAATGGAAATTTATGTTCACACAAAAGAGTATAAATAAGATTGATAACATCTTTATTCATAACCTCCAAAAATCTGGCAATGGTCAAAATGTTCTTCATTAAGTGAATGCAAAAACACACTGGTTTGTTCATACAATGGAAGACAGTCCACAACGAAAAAGAATCAGCTGTCCATAACATGTAACACATGAGTGAGTCTGAAAGACGTTATGCTGAATAGATAAAGCCAGTTTCCAAATGTTATATACTTTATGGTCCCATATTATATGACACAGGACATTCTAGAAAAGGTAAAACTACAGAAATAGAGTTGTCAGGAGTAAGGGTGGGAAGAGAATGACAAAATGAGAGTAAGAGGGAATTTCTGGAGGTGAAGGAAGTGTTCTGTTTACTGACTGTGCTGGTGTTTGTACGAGTCTATATAAATTCATATCACTACACATTTTCCAAAAGTTAATTTCACTGCGAATTCTACATACATGTGGGATAGTAAGGTGCTCTGCTTATCGTATCACTCTGTAAGTCTATGTTGAGAGAAAGACGCCATCTCTGACATTGCCAGTCACCACGTTAACAGAAAGAGATTTAAAAAGAAAAGAAGGCTGCACTGTTGCTTAATACTTCATTCTGAATGTTATGCATGTCATTTCTGCTTATATGTTCTTAAGAAAAAAGTCATACGGCCGTGTCTAACTCCAAATTTCTAAGAAGTTTAATACTGATTTGTCACTGGAAGGAGACAGCTGAATTATTAATAACATTTTAATGACTAACACAATTGCTAAACAGTGGAAACACTCAAAGCAGATATCCTACTGTACCCTAGCATTTATTTTTTTAAAATTTGTCTTTATTTGGAAACGAGAATGGAGAGATATCTGACTATTTGTCAGGCTGAAAATGCACATTAGCAGTTTTTGTAAGCAGAATTGGTGCTTTGTGATGAGAACTAAATATCTGTTCATGGACCACAATGGCAATGGTCATTTGGGGTAAGAACAACCTTGAACTGCCTCAAAAATCTCCTCTATTAGTAACTAAAAATAAGAATTCTCCCCTTACTTTCCACAATACAGAATTACCATAGGTGAAATTTTGAAATAATTATATACTGAAAATAAGTAGAAATAAATACTATGTAATTATAGTTATTAATAATCAATATTTTATTAAATAATTATAATTATAGTTATTATAATCTTTAAAATGCATAATGCTTGAACAGTTACAGGTATATTTACCTATGGAAGTTCTCCATATATCAAAATACTAAATATAATTGTTCTTTCTTTTGTTAAAAGCATACATTTTTTGAAGATTTTTACTTCTAAACCTAAGAAAAATTTCTTTGATTTCCTTGGAGAAATATCCTTTCAATTTGAATCTTAATAAACTTTCTGTTTTTGGTAATGTCTATTTGTTTCCTACTGGTGTTTATCAGTTATTTTTGGCTTCTGTATAATGGTATTTAATATCTACAACTTTTTAAAAATCAATTTTCTTTCCTCTTTCCTAACCTAAGGCCTTGTCTGTCTCTTATAAACGATTTTCTGGCAAATAGAAATTGAGAGCTTAGACAGAGATGAGCAGATTATAGAATTGTATGTCTTTTAAAAGTGACAATTGGAACAGATCAAAAGCATTTATGAAAACTTTTTTAACAAAATATAATTGTATTGATAAAGCTCATTAGAAATGTAACATTTTTAGAATGATTTCCCCATAGACTTTGAAAAACTAGCATTACAGAAAATTTGCAAGTTTTCTTTCTTTGTATATACCAATACCTTGTCTCTCTCTGATTGAACTAGACAATAAGGGGTGATGAGTTTGTTCATGTACTGTATAAAACTACTGTTCCAAAATGCAATACTAAAACTTAGCTTTACATTAAATAATGTTTTTTTGTGTTTTTTTCTTTCTCTGTAATATTGATTTCTTAAAGTATGACAATGTTTGCTTTATAAAACACTGCTGGCTTATCCCCAGAATAAGACTAAATCAGATTCTAAGGAAAATCAATTTCTTGAATAAGACATTCAGATAATGTTTTTCTTTGTTGTTATTTATCTACTGTCACCTATGGCATATTACTCCTAAAATAAGAATTCTCCATCAACATAAAGAAATTAAATAGCATTTCTAAAACATATCATATAGGTTAATAATTCCTTTTATTAAAGTTCACATTATATGTTTAAAGACATGTTTTCAAAATCATGACGAATGTATTAGATGCAAGTGACTCCAGGGTTCCTTAGGACAAAGACCAGAAGAATGTTGCATACTGATATTTTAATTGTTAGTCTGCTTTGTGTTGAGCTACTTGATTTCATCATGTTCAACCATAATGACTTTAATCCAGAAGTTGACTTTAAATCTCTATTCCTCCCACTATTGATTAAACTTTATAGTTCACTCAGGAATTACCAATTCACATGCCTTCTAAGCTCATCTCTTTTGACTAGTGGGACTGACTACTAAGAAAACTGTAACAGTCAGCCATGAAGAGCAGAGCTCATAGCCACAAAGGTCAATAACAGTGTTAACCAAAACTTTCAGGAGGTTGCTGCAATTAGGATTCAAAATAATGCTCTTTACCTATGAACTAACTTGATTGCACAGTATTGCAAGGTGCTTTATCTTAAAAATACAGATGAATTTTAAACATATCTCAAAGACTGATGTTTCTGTATTTTCATCTAAAGCACCCACTTTCTATGTAGGCAACTACTCCAAGCAACTTCTTAACAAAACACTTTATTTCTTTGTATCTCAATATTTATACCTATGAAATTTTGAAAAATGAAAATACAGACTCTTAAATTCCCTCTAGTATTGACATTCTTTAATTTTATGCTTTGTGTGTGTGTGTGAGTGTGTGCACGCGCGCAACACATATGGAGTGGTAACTCAGTCTAATTTCAAACTACACAAAGTATAGTGGGAAACAAATGTAACTACACAATTCTTTTACTTATTATTAACCATGAATTATATAAAATCACACAGAAATTTGACAAACAGTGAAACTATAGATATGTAGGGGGTACAATTTATTTGGTATTTCCACAAACTAAAGATATCTAAGCATGGTCAGACAGAACGGCTTATAACCAACAATCCCTTCACCCTAAATTATCATTTGTAAATTTCACTAATATTTAACCTATTTATATTTAACAATATAATAACTTACTAATTAGTGGATCAAGGATTGCATTTTATAACTAACTGCTTTACCTTGGAAATATGAACATGTAGTTCAAACTTTATGGGTGTTTTGGTTTCTTTTCTCCTATTCTGCCTCTTTGCCCTTCGTCTTCTTCCTCCTCTCTTAATTTTTATACCCCTATCAACCTCCCTCCTCTCTAGTTCATTGTTAGACTTCAAATATGACCAAATGTTTCATAAAGGTATAAATTTATTCCTATTTTCCATAACAGTATATATTTAATCCTTAGCATGCAATATAGGTAATGAATAAATATTTGCTGAATGAGTGAAGTACATGCTTCTTTGTATTTATTTAAAAAAAAAAGATACATAGCTTTGAACTGCTTACCAATATTGGCTCAGCTCACCCATATATAGGAAATGTGTATATTTCTATTTAGAGATATGTGCTTTTTTGAGTCTTTCAAAATTCATAAGTTCTTACAATTCTTATCTCTAATTCAGCTTGTTTTAATAGTACATTTTTATTCTCTTATAAAACATTGACTATTTTTATGCTGTCATCTTGCCTGGAAATATGCTTCCACTAACATACAATGCTTATAAAAATTCAGATATAAACCTAAATGTTTATGAAATTTTACCTAAAAATGGGTATTGATCTTATTTTTTTGTAAGAGGATAAAAATTGGGGTGTACGTCAAGCTTGATCAATAGTCATTTTTTAGTGTGTGGATTATACAGTGTTTTAAATTTTTTGAGCTAATGCTTAAAAATTGAAAAAGTTTACATAAGTATCTGGGTTTTTGTTTCTTATTAAACTGTAGAAGATTTGACCACAATAGGATCTCATTTCCAGGTTGGAAACTTTTATGTAATTTAGGTCCTTATACTTCCTTCCTGAAATAAAACTATGAGAGAGAGAGAGAGAGAGAGAGAGAGAGAGAGAGAGAGAGAGAGAGAGAGAGAGAGAGAGAGAATTGCTCATTCTTGGTTATGGAGACTTAGAAGTCCCAATATCTGCAGGCTACAAACTGGAAACCCAAGAGAGCTGATATTTTCGTCTAGTCTGGACCTGAAGGTAGGAGAGGATCCATGTCTTTTAGAAAGATAAGAATTCCTTTTTATTTATGGAATTATGATAGGAATTACCACTCCTGAAATTTTTAACTCCTTAATAGTAGCAGTAATCTCTGAATCCCTGTAGGAATGTAGTATTCCTTTTCATTGACTATTTTTCTAGGTAGGTAGAGGCTTTTCTATTGGCTTTAACTTGTCTTTTCAGAACATAATTACCCTCCTGTACAAGTCAGGGAACTAATCTGGGGGTTCTGCCGACTGCTCAGCATATCTATTCCAATTATGCCTTCTGAGGTTGGGGAATAACCACAGGATTGGTTCAGGGACCCACTGGGCCCATTTTGAAATGGACCTAAGCTAAAACTATTGATCATCTCACTTTCATAAGCACCTACTCTGACTATTAAACCATGGTGACATTTCAAGTGTTCTGAAGTGAATATCAGTTTAGAACTAGAGTCCAGTAATCCCTGAATTTTCTGATTATTTACTTTTCCCCATTATAGGTACTCTGCAAAAGACTATAGGTCACTTGAAAGAAGGCTGGGAAGAAGATTAATGATATGAACTTTTTGGCAGCGCACTTGGGTCCTTGCTCCAGGAGATCTGGACTCCACCTAATTCAAAGAGATCTAGGTCTGTTTCGAGACACACATAGAACCTTTCAGATTATTTTTTGGTGCTTGAGTTGGGAATTCAAATCTCTGAGCTCATCTTTTTCTTTCTTTACTTTGTCCAGTGGCATTAGGAGCAAGAAGCCAATGTCATTATATTCCTTAGTTAAAAAAAATTTTTTTTGGAAATTATATACACAGTTACTCATTTTTTTGCCTTGAGAAATGGTTGATTAGGAGTATACAATAGAGATATTTTGCATACCTCTATTGCAAGATTACACCATGGACTATCAATGTTCTCTCAACTACTACAATAGAGTCATTATTATTCTCAAAACTAATCAGATTGTAGAGTCAGTTCCAAAAGCCCCAGAACCAAAGCAGAAAACTCATTCATAAAGTTCTGTTTCTCTAAAATTACTCATGATATAAAAATTTGTATTAGCATGGATTCTTCAGATATAATTGATAGATTATATATATATAAATAAACACACATGAGATTTTATTATTATTTTCAATAAATTTTTATTATGGTGACATAAGTTAACAAAAATTTACTAAGTTTCAAGTGTACATTTTAACAGTAAGGTATATATATGTATATGTATATGTGTGTGTACATTGTGTGTGTGTATATATATGTGTATATATGTACACATACATATATATATGTACATATATATATCATTGTGTGTTCACAACCCATAGTTGTATTTCTTTCTGTTGCTATATATTTGAAACCTTTAACCCCATCTACCTCCTTCCTTCCCCCTCCCCTCCCTACTTTCTGGTAACCATTAATCTATTGTCCATGTCCATGAGTCTCTGTTTGCCCTGTTCATTTGTTGCTTTTAGGTTTATATCCGACATATAAGTGATATCATGTGGTTTTCAACTTTTTTAGTCTGGCATATTTCATTTAGCATGGTTATCCTGAGGTCACAAATGGTAGGATTTTATCTCTTCTAATGGCTGAGTAGAATTGGCTGAGTAATATTCCATTGTATATATGTACCACAGCTTCTAGAGCCAATCATTTACCATAGGACATTTCAGTTGCTTCCATGTACTGGCCACTGTGAATAGTGCTGCTATGACATCAGCGTGCAAATATCTTTTCGGATATGGATTTTCAAATCTTTCATAAATGCCTACTAGAGGGAATGCTGGATCACATGGTAAATCAATTTTTAGTTTTTTGAGAAACCTCCATACTGTTTTCCATAGTGGTTTTACCATTTTGCAGTCCCACCAGCAGTGTATGAGGGTTCCTTTTTCTCTGCATCCTCTTCAACTTTGTTATTACTTGTCCTGTTGTTTACAGCTATTCTAACAGGTGTGAGATGGCATCTCATTGCGGTTTTGATTTGCATTTTTCTATCACCTAGAGATGGTGAGCATCATATATTTGTTGGTCATTTGTATGTCCTCTAGGGAGACATGTCTGTTCAGATCCTCTGTCCATTTATTTAATTAGATCGTTTGTTTTTTTGTTCTTATTGAGTTGTATGAGTTCTTTGTATATTTCTGATATTAGGCCCTTATTGGAGGTATTGCTTGCAAATATATTTTCCCATTTGGATGGCTATCTCTTTAACTTGACGGTTTCTTTTGCTGAGTAGGAGCTTTTTAATTTGATGTAGTTCCATTCGTTTATTTTTGCATTTACTTCCCTTCCCTTTGAGGTAAAATTCATAAAATTCTCTTTAAGTCCAAGGTCCTTGAGTTTAGTTTATACATTTTCTTCTATGCTTTTTATTGATTCTTGTCTTATATTCAGGTCCTTAATCCATTTTGAGTTAATTTTGATGTGTGGTGATAAATAACAGTCTAGTTTCATTCTTTGGCAGGTAGCTTTCCAGTTTTCCCAGCACCATTTATTGAAAAGATTTTCCTTTTTCCTCTGTATGTTTTTGCCTTTTTTGTCAAAAATTATTTGCTCATATAAATATGGGTTTACTTCTGGACACTTGATTCTGTTCCACTGGTCTGTCTGTTTTGCTGCCAATACCATGCCATTTTGATTACTTTCACTTTGCAGTATAATTTGAAGCTGGGCAGAGTGATGCTTCCAGCCTCATTCTTTTTCTTCAGGATGGCTTTGGCAAGTCAGGGTCTTTTGTGCTTCCATACAAATCTGAATATTTTTTGTTCTATTTCTTTAAATTGGTGTGACATGGCCAAAGGCATTTTGAAGAAGATTACATTAAATCTGTATAATTCTTTAGGTAATATGATCATTTTAACTATGCTGATTCTTCCAATCCAAGAACAAAGAATATCTTTGCAAATTTTTTGTATCTTCTTTGATTTCTTTTAATAGGTTCTTGTAGTATTCATTATATAGGTCACTCACATGTTTTGTTAAATTTATTCCTAGGTATTTTATACTTTTTGGTGCAATTGTAACAGAAACTATTCTTTCTACTACTTTTTTCTGACGCTTCATAATTGGAGTATAGGAAAGGTATGGATGATTTTAACATTGATGTTGTATCCAGAGACGTTACTGTATGTGCTTGGAGTCTTTATGATTTGCTATATAGAGAATCATGTCATCCACAAACAGTGACAGTGACTTTTTCCTTTCTTATTTGGATGCCTTTTATATCTTTCTTTTGTCTGATTTCACTTGCTAGGCCCTTCAATGTTATGTTGAATAATAGTGGTGATAGTGGACAGCCTTGCCTTGGTCTTGATCTTAGAGGGAAGGTTTTTAGTTCTTCATCATTAAATATAATGTTGGCTGAGAGTTTGTCATATATGGCCTTTATTATGTTAAGGTACTTTTCTTCTTTACCAATTTTGTTACATGTTTTGATTATAAATAGACGCTGTATCTTGTCAAAGACATTTTCGGCATCTATTGATATAACCATATGATTCTTATTTTTTAATTTGTTTCTGTGGTTATCACAGGAATTGATCTGCATATGTTGAACCATCTCTGTGCCCCTGGGATGAAGCCCACTTGATTATGGTGTATAATCTTTTTAATATGTTGCTGTATTCTGTGCACTAGTATCCTATTTAAATTTTTTGCATCTGTGTTCATGAGAGATATCTTGTCTTAGTTTTCTTTTTGTGTGTTATTCATACCAAGTTTTGGTATCAGAGTAATACCAGCCTCATAAAATTAGTTGGGAAGTATTGCCTCCTCTTCAATTTTTTGGAAGTGTTTGAGGAGAATAGGTATTAAATGTTCTTTGAATGTGTGGTAGCATTCACTTGTGAAGCCATATGGTCCTGGGCTTTTATTTTATAGTAGGTTTTTGATGATTGTTTTAATTTCCATACTGCTGATTGGTCTATTTAGATTTTCCAGATCTTGATTCAGTCTAGGAAGGTTGTATTTTTTTAAGTACTGGTCCATTTCTTTTAGCTTATTAAATTTGTTATTATATACTTTTTCATAATATTCTTGCATGATCCTTTATATATCTGCAATGACAGTCATAATTTTCTCTCTTTCATCCTTGATTTTGTTTATTTATCAATTTTATTAACCTTCTCAAAGAACCAGCTCTTTGTTGTATCTATTTTTCTATTGTTTTTTTTTTTCTTTTTTGGTTATTGTTTTCAATTTTACTTATTTCTGCTCTAATTTTGATTATTTTTTTCCTTCTGCTAGCTTTAGGGCTCAATTGTTCTTTCTTTTCTAGTGTTTTAAGAAGGAATGTTAGGTTGTTCATTTGGGTTTATTCTTGTGTTTGGAGATAGGCTTGTCATGATATGAACTTTCCTCTTATGACCGCTTTTGCTGCGTCCCACAAATTTTGGTATATTGTACTGTCATTATCATTTGTTTCTATGTATATCTTGATCTCTCTTTTTATTTCTTCCCTGACCCATTTATTCTTCAATTGCATGTTGTTTAATCTTTATGTGGTTCTTCCTGATTTCTTTTTTGCACTTGATCTCTAGTTTCAAAGCATTATGATCAGAATATATGGTTGGTTTGATTTCAACCCTCTTATATTTGTTGAGGCTATCTCTGTGTCCCAGTATGTGGTTGATTCATGAATATATTCCATACGCACTAGAGAAGAATGTAATAAGCGGCTATTTTGGTATGGAAGGTTCTGTAAATGTCAAAGATGTCCAGTTGGTCTAACGTATCATTTAAGGATGTCATTTCCTTATTGTTTTTCTATTTGACTTATCTGTCCATTTATGACAATGGAGTATTTAGTTCTCCTACTACAATAGTGTTTTGGTCTGTTTCTTCCTTTAGTTCTGCTAGTAATTGCTTTACATAATTTAAGGCTCCCTGATTGGAAGCATGGATATTAATACATTTTATGTCCTCTTGGTGAATGATTCCCTTTATCATTATGAAGTGTCCCTCAGTATCTTCATTCACATTTTTTTGAAGTTTATTTCATCTGATACTAGTATTGCTACTCCCACTTTTTTCTGAACCATTTGCTTGAAATATCATTTTCCATCCCTTCACTCTGAGTCTATATTTATCTTTGGAGCTCTGATGTGTCTCCCAGAGGCAGCATATGGTTGGTTTTTGTTTTTTGATCCATTCTGAAACTTTGTACCTTTTTATTAGTGAGTTCAGTCCATTTACATTTAGGATGATTATTGAAATATGAGGTCTTCTTACAGCCATTTTATCTGGTAGTTCAGTGTTTCCATTGCTTCCTTGTTCTTGTGCTTCTGTTTTCTTTATTTTGGTTGACTTTGGTGGGTTTTGCATCTGGTTCTTTTTGTTTTATGTTATATACTTCAGGTCTGAATCTTTTGTGTGGGTACCATTATGAATATGTAAAGGGTAGTTATACATATTTAGTCATCTATTTTCTTCTGTGTGTGCCTTATCTTCTTTCCTCTTGACAAATTGGATCTTTGAATGCTCCCCTTTTCAGTCATTGTTTAAATGTTTGACTCCTTTTCTTTCAGGCTTATAAGGTTGCATTTAGAAGTCCAATGATAATCTAATGAGTTTTCCTTTATATGTTACAGTCTTCTATTCCCTGGCTGCTTGGAGAATTCTGTCTTTGTCACTGAATTTTGAAAACTTTAATACAATGTGTCTTGGTGAAGGCCTTTTCAGGTTGAGATAATTGGGTGTTCTGTTGACTTCCTGAATTCCAAACTCCAGCTCATTCTTAGATTTGGGAAATTCTCATCCACTATTTGTCTGAAAATGCTTTCTAGTCCCTTCAGTAATGCCCATTATTCTTACGTTTCCTCTCATGATGTTATCAGCTAGTTCCTGTATTTCTCTTTTATTATTTTATTCTTCAGTTTCTCTCTTCTTCCTTGTGATTTATTTCTAGATTTCTGTCTTCGATATCTCTGATCCTTTCTTCAATTTGGTTGACTCTATTTCCCAAGCTTGTTATTTCATTTTTCAATTTTTGCAGTGTGTACTTCATCTCAGAAGTTCTATTTGGTTCCTTTTGAGGGTTTCAATCACCTTGCTCTGATCATCTCGTTGTTTTTTCAATTCCTGAAATTGTTGATTTGTTTTGAATCTTATTGAATTTTTTCAGAAATACCATCTTGAATTCTCTGTCATTTAAGTCTCATATTTCTATGTTGGTTGGCTTATTTTCTGGAGATTTTTCTCTTTCTTTCTAAGATGCCTTGTCACCTTGGTTGTTCATGATGTTAAATGGAGTATTTCTTCACCTGAGCATAATGGAAGTGTATTCTGTTTTTTTTTCCAGATTTATTATATAAAGGTCTCTCTTTAGCGTGCTGCAAAGATGGTGCTTTTCTTTTGGTTTCCAGTATGTGGTGTCTACACCTCTTGGATCCCTGCTTTATATAAAGCCCAAGTGTCTTTTTTATTTTCTTATAGATATTTAATCACACTTACTACTCTCAGTTTTAGGCTCTGTCAGTATTATCAAAAGTTTCAGTAGCATTTGCTCAGATTTCCCTGGGGCTTCACAGTGTTCAGTCTCAGAGAATATGGGGGAAGGGCCCACTGGTTAGGAGTTGAGGGCCGCACCTCAGTTCTAGTTTTGCAACCACAGCTGGAAAAAATCAATTATTGTTCCTCTGCCATCCCGTCCCAATTTTCTGTTTTCTACCGTAATGACTGGGCCTTGCTGCCAGCTGCTAGAAGTTCAGGCATTTCTTGGTAAGCCGAAAAGGGAAGTCGTCGCAACTTCTCCCCTCCCCATCCTCCTTTAAGGAGCTTTTGCAGCTGTAATAGGCAGCTTCTTTATTTATTCAAACCCACCACCTAACATCTGGGGTTTTCTAGACTCTGGTAGCTCTTATGCACAGATCCCCGACTCAGACATGCTGGTGTACAGTTTAGGTGTTTTTGTTAAGTTTTAGATGTTCAGCTTATTGTTGTTTCAAGGGGAGAGCTCTGGGAATGTCTCTCTCTCCACCATTTTTCCGAAGAGCTGTATTACTGTTTTTAAAATAATGATTACTACAATATTGATACTCATTTCAACTATAGAATCATTTAAAATAGTGTTATTTTCTTCCTCTCCAAGTGATTAGAAATTTGGGAGCATTTTTTTGTGATTAATTTCAATTTTTATTGGAAACTGCTTCTGATAATTTTGGGTCCTTCTAGAAAAGGATCATTTAAGCTTTGCCTTATTCTTGCCTCTACCTTTTGAATTATTATTAAAGTCTTTTTCTTACAAAAACACCAGCTCTAATGGATTAAAGCCCTATTCTTATGACCTCACTTAGCCTTAATTATCTCCTAATAAGCCCTATTTCCAAAGACAGTCACACTGGGAGTTGGTTTCAACATATAAATTTGGAGAGGAGGACACAATTTAGTCTACAGCAGTAGATACCAAAGAATAAAAACAGATGATTCTCTTTATTGCTTCATCCATTCCTTGTATGGTAAAACTGTTCAAGAAATACAATATACTAAGTGTGATTAGTGTACTATAATGGACTTGGGCAAATATCTTTTTCTTTTCTACTTCAAAGTCTGCTTAAGCACAATATGCATTTTCATGGAATGATTTTCAATATATATTTATGGTTTTTGCCATGAATTTATTTGAGTTCACCAACAGAGTATGATAATCTGATACTGCAGGATTCCAATTTGTTAACTCTAAGAGCAGCTTAGGGCAAAAATTGATATTTGTATGATGATTGACCTCTAAGGAGTAGGATAAGAGAAGTTAAGGACTCTAGACACACTTGTTACCACATGACAAACACAGACTACTTAAGTTCATTGCAAGTAAACTAATCAGGGGGCAATCAAAGTGAGGACAGCTCTATTACCAAGCATCAGGGGGTATTTTGAAGTCTTTATTTGTTGAATCTCATGATACCTTTATTAGAATGGCACAAATGGGAAGCTCTGACCAGACAGATGTTATTGTATGCCTTAGTAGTAGGCAATAGAACCAAGCAGAGAACCCCAACATAGGAGGAAGAATATGAATGAAAATGAATAATACATGGAAACAGAAGTTTAATGCAAATAAGAAATGGATGGTTATTATTTTAGGAAAGAAAGCTATATCTGCCAGAGTGTAATATGTTTTGTGAATGTGGATGGAATTCCTTTAATAACAGCAGTAACAGAATTTGTAGTGGTTTTTTTGTTTTTTGTTTGTTTGTTTGTTTGTTTTTTGAAGTTGGTATGGTATTCATGTATCATTTATAACTCTCTGGGGCTTAAATGGAACTGCTATCAAGCAACACTTTGTCACACACAGTCTGATATACATAATTTATCCACAATATTTTCATATAACTTGAAATATGCTTGAGTGCATATGTGTACAAACATAATGATTCCTCAAAGGCAACAATACGTATCATGTTGTAAACTCCAAAAAGCAAATCAAGTCATATTATCCTTTTTGTTTATTTTTATTTTTTTTGAAATTCTCATCTTTATTATTCAATGTGATATCTAAAAATATATGGAGTTATAAGATTCTAGTTGAATGAGACATTTCAAAACTCATGTGGATCAATGCTATTTGCAAGATGAATCAACTGATTCTTACAAAGATAAAAAGTGATACTTTCAAAATTAAATAATACATTTATTCACTTCTTTTATTTAACAAATATTGACAACTTATACTGTGTTAAGTGCTAGGGAAGCAATGGTGAAAAAGGCAGACATGATATTTCTATTTGTTTTCAGCCACAAATCTGTGGCTTAAAACAACATATTTAAACTTTATTATGTTACAGTTCTGAAAGTCAGAGGTTTAAAATAGAATTCATTGGTCAAGGAGTTGGCAGGGCTATGTTCTTTTCTGGATGCTCTATGTAAAACTGTGTTTTCTTGTCTTTTCCAGCTTCTACAAGCCACTTCTTTTCTTCCTGTACCCCTCTTCCATCTTCAAAGCCAGCATAATATCACTTCAATCTGACTCTTCTACCTCTCTCACACATTTAAGAAAACTTGTAATTACACTGCACCTATCCATATAATCCAAGATAAGATCATGAAAGTCCACTGATAAGCAACTTTAATTCTATCTGTAACTTCAATGTCCCATTACTATGTAACATATTCACAGATTCTAGGGATTAAAACTTTTTTGGGAGTGCATGATCTGTGTATTATAGTATTATTTAAAAAGCCTAAAGGTACCCCAATTTTATACACATATTTTCTGACTGTGATGGATTTATTTTCATTATTTTTTTACTTTAAAGCCACATAATATGTTTTTGTTGTTTTAAATTTAATGTAGTATACAAAATAAAACTAATAGTCCTAAATTCAGCAACAATCTATAAATACTTATCACTTGTACGTATGTCTCAATCTTTTCGTTGCTAACAACACCATACTACTAAATAACCTCAATATAGCACCAACATAAGTCAAGATGGTATTATTTTGTTTTTGTTTTATAAAGGAGAAAACTATGGCTTACAAAAGATTTGTGATTATGCCATCTCACATGGCTAGAAATATCAGAGCTATAAACCACAGTTTGTAAAGCCTTTGTATTCTAACCTAACTTCAGATTTCTGTACATTTTTATAGATTGATTTTTATTAATCTTGATATGGTCACTAAAGGATAGTTAATCCACAGTTTAGAGGTGGATCCTCTAGGTTCAAATTCAGAATATATTTTTTTCTAGCTTTGAAATACATTCCTTGAACCTCCATGTGCCTAAATTTCCTTATTAGAAAACCTTTATAATAATAGGCTAAGTATAATAATAAAATTAAATTATGATATATAATGTTTATAAATATCTGACATAATTTGTATTAAATAAATATCCATTATTTTTATTATCACTAAGTTAAAATCTGAAATATAATGTTAACCATTTTGTTGCATAAATTATCAATAAAGCCAAAATTTTAGTTAAATCCACAGTGAAATCAGCACTTCATTAGGCATCATGAGTGCATAAGCCCATCATAAATTAACACATGCTCTGTGCCAAATTTGTCATTAATAACTTGCCAGGATCAGCTAGAATGATTTCTTAGAATGAATTCAGTTCAACCATATTGCAGCTCCACAGGCTGATACTCTAGGCAGGACATGTGCGAAGGTTCAGTTCCAACAAGATAACCACTTACTCCTCTGTGCTTGACTAAAGAAGAATCACCATTGGCAGGTGAGATTAATGAAACATTCTTAAGATTCTCTGTGGAAAAATTTCAAACAGGGCTGCATAGACATTGGCTGCTGGGAAACCATATCATTTGGCAGACCACTGAAGCAGGCGATTGCCATTTGGAGCCAAGTGTCTTAAAGCTGATGAAAGAAGAAACAGAACCTGCAACAATAATAGTTTGTATCAGACATGACTCTCCAGAGGCCAGTGGATGGATGAGCATAACCACTGAGAGACTCTAAAGGCACAAGGTCGTATGGACAGAACTCGCTATTAAACTTGATATTACAACTTACTTACAATCATGTGGCATATTAAAATTAACAAAGCAATTTCCTGATCATTACCCCAGTAGACCTTTACAATAATACTGTGAGTTACGTGGGCAGTTCTTATTTTTAAACTGGGAAACTGAAGCTAAGAGAGTTCAAGTTAGGTTCCCAATTCAAGAGATACTAAGCAGCCAAACCATATCTAAAAGACAGATATTTAAAAATTCTCCTTAAAGAATCTTTTTATTATACCAATTTTTATTTCATGTAAGAAAACAATGGTGAATTCTCCCATAAGTAATGACACAGATGGGACAAGTAATAAAGATAAACATGCAGAGCATAATAAGCTGGCGTGAAAGAATAATCACTGAAAGTGTTTCAAACTGAATCTTTAGATGTATTCTCTCAGTCAATAAAAAGTATTTTTATTTTCTGATAAATAAAGAAAACTTACTGACAATCAAAATTTCTCTCCAGTTATCACACAGACAGTACTGCTTATCTTTGACAAATTCAATTTTGAGTAGTTATTAAATTGTATTTAGAGTGATTAAATAGAGTTTACCTGTGCAATTTCTGCATTTGTTGTTTACCATAGAAAGAATGTTTTGTAAGTTCCTACATGTGATAAAAGGAATTATTTTTCTTGTGACTGAGATATCATTTATAGCTGCTCTGTTTGCAAGATCTTTGGACTGCGCATGGGGTTATGCACATACCCAAAAACCTTCACTATGCAAATAAAGTTGTCATAGACATACATTATAAGTTTTTCTATGCTCTTATGTTTTTATTTACTTTGGATAAATACCTAGGAGTAAAATGGTATGATTATAGAGTAGGCCTATGTTTAGCTTTTCAAGAAATTACCAAACTACTTCACAATTTAGTGGTACTATTTTATGTTCAAATGGGAAATGTATGAAAGTTCCAGTTTCTTCACATCTTCACTGGAACTTGGTATGGCTAGTCATTCAAATAAGTGCATGGTGGTATCTTATTGTGATTTTAGTTGTATTCCCCTAATTATTTATGATATTGAGCATTTTTTTCATGTGTTTATTTTTTATCCTAATATTTTCTTGTATTAACTGTCACTTCAAATATTTTCCCTTTTATAATTGTGCAACATGTTTAATTATTAAGTTAGAAGAAGTCATTATATTCTGGGTATTAGTCCAAATTTGGCCTTATTTAAATAAAATGTTTAGATATGCTGCATTTTTTCCATATGAATTTTAGAATCAGCTTGTAAATTTGTACAAAAATAGTTTTCCAGAATTTTTTTAAGATTATGTTGAATCTAAAGATTAATTTGAGAGAATTTACATTTTTGCAATTTGGGTATGCAAACCCATAAATTTTGTACACCTCTCAATTTATTTAGTATCCTTTAAAATTTTTCTCTTCCATGATTTCTAGGTTTCAGTGTGTATGCCTTACACATACTTAGTCAGATTTACTTCTAAGCATTTTGTATTTTGATGTTATTGTTAATGATTCTTTTTTTAGGTCTTCTATATATTTATACTATTTTTTTTCTTCCTGTTATGTCGTTTATTAGGAGGCAAGAATTAAAATTGATCACTGTAATTATGAATTATTTCATGTCTCTATGCTTTTCTACCAGTTTTTGTTTCATGTATTTTGAAAGCTCTTCTATTAGGTTCATAAATATTTAGAATTATTATGTTCTATTGAAGGGTTCACCTTTTATCATTATTAAAATACTTTTAATATCCTTTGAAATGTACTTGGTTAAGTGTTAATATAACCACTGAGTAATAGCATTATATGTAGTTGTCCATCCTTTTACTTTAAACTATTTTCTTCTTTATATTTAAGGTTTGTTTCTTTCAGGCACTTTATAGTTGGGTCATTTTTTGTGACTTTAGTGAAAATATTTTATTATATTCTTGAAAAATGCTGAAATTGTTAGCTTTTCCATTATTTTAAAAATTGAATTAAAAGAAATTTTGCAAAACTGTTTGTTCTTTCTTTGTCTACAAGTAGAATTACGTATTTCTCAATTAGATTTATCATATGAACTTCATTTTATTTCCTTCTATATATTTTGGAAATATGTGTATGCTAAAATGAGGTTACTCTGACATTTAGTATTTTCATTTGCTTGTGTTTATCTTTTCCAAAAGCCATATGCTAGATGATTTTGTTTTACTGGTAACACATGGCCTATGAAGAAAATTGCTGTGACCTTTTTACTCCTAAATTTTCCCAGCTAAGCCAAAAAACCTGTTGCATCCTGAAAAAGAATCGTCTTCTTAGCTGAATAGTAGAAAAAGTAGAAAAGTAAATGTTGAATAAAATAGTTTAATTTTACCAACAATGGTGAATGAAATTTTTAAATTAGCAGAATATATTCTATCACTAGTATTAAAGACAGAATTCATTCCCATATTATTAATTATAATTATTAATATTTATTATTATTAATATTAGATTATTGATATTATTTCTGACATAATATGAAATATTTTGAGATGTAATTTAATCCATAGAAAAATTGAAACTTACAACAGTAGTCAAGGTTTAAAAGTCAGCAGGTCTACTAAATTACATTCATATTTTAAAAACCTGTTGACATTTGTTATTATATCCTATATTTAGAAAAGTTAGAAATTAGTTCCCTCCTTAAAAATCAGTCTGTGTTGCCTGCACTTAGTTGCCTGTGGCTGCTGTAACAAATTGCCACAAACCGGGTGCCTTACAACAAAAATTATTCTCCCACAGTTATTGAGGCTGAATATCTAAAAAAAAATACTATTATCAGTAGAGCTGAACTCTCTGGAGAGGCTTTACGTGAGTATCCTCTATCACGCCTTCCAGGTTCTAGTGGCTCCAGCCATTTCTGAGCTTGTGGCTGTATAAGTCCAAATTCTGCTTCCATTTTCACATGGCCTTCTTCTCTGGGTTCTAACTTCTCTTTTTCTGTCTTTTATAGGGACACTTGTCAGATATAGGGCCCATCCAGGTAATCCAGGCCGATCTCACTTCAAGATCTTTAATGTCATAAGATCTGCAGAAACCCTTTTTTCAAGTCACAGTTATGAGTTCCGAAGTTAAGATGTGAATATGTTTTTTTGGGGGGTCATAATGCAACCCACTACACTACCTATGTACATCCTTTTTTCCTACAGTGAGGCCTCAATCAAAGTTAAATTTACCTAAAATCTGGATTAGCTTATATTTATATCAAAATATGACTTTATTTATGTTATTAATAGCCAGATAAAGAATTGTTTTTCTTTCATCCTACTCAGAAAATGACTCTTTTCATATCATTGTGAACATACAGATTTAAATGTGTTTTATGGATTTTATCCATTGCATTTATATAATTTGAAACTCAAACCATCTCATCTTTGGCCAGTGAGAATCTCTTCAAGTAAATACCTGATTCTTTTTGATATGACCATAGTATTCTTTGACACTTTCCTCACCATGTTGTATGACAAGATATCCCAGGATCAGCCATTTCCCAAAGAAGAACTGGTTTATTTTAGCATGAGATGATATTTTAAGATCAGAATCTAGGCACTAGTGATATTCATTGCATCTGAGGTGTTCTTTGTTTCTAGATCTTTTTGGTGAATGAAGCTAAAAATTATGTGCATACTTGTTCACACCTTATTTCCTTAACAATCTTAAATATGTTATTCTACTTTTATCTGACCTAAAGTACTACTGACAAATTTTAATAATAATCTAATTTTATCATATATCCAAGAATTTTTTTTCAATAAAAAAAAGATTTTATATATTGGTATTGGCTATTCTAAATCAATATTTTTAAGTACACTGTGTATTTTAAAATGTAGATTCATTTTAATTTGATGTACAGAAAGTTTTCTTGAATTACATAGGTTTTAGGATAATTTAATTCCTTAGTTTGGTTTTTGGTTCTTCTCTGCCAATCTTCAATGTTTGGCAGTATCTATAAATTTTTTTGTATCTCTTTTTTCATTTTTTTATAAACACATTTCCTCTGTTTCACTTTATATTCCTATTAAGGCATTATTGGTTTTGTTTATGCACTTCTATGTCCCTTAATCCTCCTTTATGAAATTATGTTTCTTTTTATTTCTTTACTAAGAGTGGTCACTTAGTTCTTAGGCTTTAAAATTCTAATTAATAAGCTCTCAGTTCTATCTTTATGTTGGCAGCTTGCTTTTTGAGATTCAGAATTCAGTACCCCTCCCAACTTTGGTCTAGATATTTTATTTGTTTCTGTTACCCTTATTATTCTCAATCGGTCATTTCCCATCACCATGGAATTCTGTACTGGACTGAGTCTCAGAAGTCAGTTTTACAAATTCACAGGAGACAGACAGCTTCAGCCCTTTCAATCTTCTTAGCCCAGACCTCTTGAATTCTTCATTTACCCATGACTAGACAGGCTGAAACACTACAAGTTCAATTTTTTTTCTTAAATTAGCCTCATTATTATTTTTGACTAAATATATTTTATTTGTTTTTTTATTTGTTTATTATTTTTCTTCTCAGGTCTGACAGATACCTCTCCATTACCACCTCCATCTTTTTCTCTCACAGATAATACTATGCAGGTCTTGTAGCATTACACTCTTAAAGCATAATAATATACAATATTATATTAGTTTCAGGTGTACAACAAAATTATTTGTCATGTATATTCTTTGCAATGTAATCTTCACAATATGTCTAGTAACCATATCACCATACAAAGTTATTATGATAAAACATAATGCAAATTATTTTCCCTGTGCTATACCTTACATACTCATGATATTTTTAATTTTTTTCATAACTGGAGATTTGTACCTCTTACTCCCCTTCACCCTACCATCCCCCCTTTCCTCTGTCAACAATCAATTTGTTCTTTGTATCTCTACATTTTTTTTTTATTTTTGCTTATTTCACTTCACTTTCTAAGATTGACCTTTTTCATTGCCATGTGATTTATCGTACATCCTGTGGAAAGGAAACACATTCCTGCCTTACTGAGTTTTGGCTTGCTCATGTGACATCTTGACCAATAGTTTGTCAGCAGACATGATATACAATATGTCTAGTGGAAACTTAAGATCCAGCCATGAAAAGAGCATGATCAGCATAGGGGCCATCCTTCTTCCAGGGTCCTGGATTGAGAAGACACATTCAGGAGAGATATAGCCTCTAGTTGAATCACAGCTCTCCTTGAAGAAATTAGTTTGTTAATGTGAGTCACTGTGATTTTTTTGGTGTAGCAAAATGACTCATACAGATGTTAATGAAAAGGTGATATAGCATATGCATATTGTAGTTCCCAAGTTCAAGCTCTTAAACACAACACTATACAGCTGTTTTAAAAGAAATTCTTGCTTAAGGTCAAGATTGGTACTCAGAATTGGAGAAGAGAGATGTGGGAAAGGAAGGCAGGAGATTCCATTCGTTGGTAGTGGAGGAAAATGGCAGTTGTTAAAAAAAGAGCTTAGAGATGTTACCTGTTATTTTAAATTTTATGCTACAAACTTGCTTGAATTTCTCTCGCATGAAAAAATAATAAAATAAAATTGTGTGTATCAGCTTGCAAAGCATGAATTAATGACAAAAGATCAATTTTTTTGCCAAATAAAATGTAACAGTTGCATTCATATACAAAATGTCTCATCCCTCTCAAAATGATATCTTATTCCACCATTATAATCTATATCACAATGAAGATGTATGCATACGTATTGTAGAACATATTGAGGCTATGTGCTTTGATTGATGCTTTTGGGAAATGTTTGACATAACTACAGACTGGTATATCATAGGCCCATTTAGTTTTCAATCTAAAAAGCCTGTAGATTCAAAAGATCACGGGCAAATTTGGACCATGATTTTTCCTCACCAATGTTTAATTGAGAGTTTTCTGAAAGAATCTAATAATAATGTTTTGTTAAATTAAAAATAGGTCCTTTGAGGAGAATAAACAAGACTGGATTATTTAACAGCTAATCTAGTTATATTAAACCATCTTTCTTAATCTTATATCTACTGACATTTTTGTTGCATTTATTTCTAAAGACATACATTTTTAGGCCCAGTAAAATATAAATAACCATAAGTATTTTAAAGTTAGAATGTTATGGAAGAGCATCTTGTTGTTTAGCTCTAAATTTTGTTAATATTTCTGTGCCTTATATGAGTCAAAATACTTATTTTGGCAGCCAATACAGTGATGATGAAAGTAATATAAAACCTAGAAAGTAGAAATAATTTAACAGAGGGAAATGCATACTGCAAGAGACTAGTGATAATTTTGTATAAATCTCTTTACTAAACTATATGTATGACTTTTAGGATGTTCTAATTTACATTACATTACAATATAGCATAATCATACCATAACTAGGAAATTTAACTGTGTGTGCCTAGTAAAATACAGAGAAAGAGACAAAGAGAGATACAGAGACAGAAAATAGAGCATATGCCTGAGTGAGTGTGATATAAGATATATAAATCCAATTTATAAGTTAAGTTACCATTCTCAAGTATATAAATATCTATCATAATGTGAGCATTTCATTATGTTAATTGTTTATTATTAAAACAAAACCCAGACTACTTCATTTGGTACTCAATCAAAGAAATAGCTATCTATCCTCATAGTGGAGGTAAAATTGGTTGTATTAGCTTTAAGGAGAACTACCATGTCTGTCTTCAAATGATTTATTCACAAGAAAGTTTTAGGGGAGTTTTTAACCATTTACAGAGTTTGCTTTTCCTAGATTCTTTAGAATGCAACCATGAACAAGGTGCTCCTCCTCTCTATAGGTTTAGGTTTAATGATCTCTGAATAACTTTGCAAGCTGAACATCAGCTGTTCATTTTTGTCATTATCAGGCATTCCCTTTTTTGTAATATCCAAGAAAATATGAATTTATAGTCAAATAATACATTTTAAAAATTATTTGCTGTTAAATTTAATATTATAAAATATGGCAATACAGATTATTTTTCTGTAACCATAATTTACTACCATCTTTTCAACTAAACATTGTTTGTTTGCTTAGCATAGTTTATTTTTAATAAAAATTCCAGTTACAAAATAAAAGTATGTGATTTGGCATTTTGTTTTTCAGTATTTCCTACAACTATTAACATATACAACAAAACACACAAAAAAATGGTCTCTTTATATCTATACAACAATTTTGCTGAATGAATTATATGTGATATTTGATATAGAATAAATGATCATGTGGCCCCAAAAATTACTGTGTTGAAACCCAATCCCCAATGTAATGGTATTTGGAGGTAGACTTTTGGGAGATGACTAGTTCATGACAGATCTTTGGCAAATGGCATTAGAGATTTTATTTAAAAAAAAGACTTCAGAGACTTATCTTTCCCATTCACTCTTGTGAGGACATAAGGAGAGGATGGGCAGCTATTACCTCAGAACTAGGTTCTCACTAGACCCTAAATCTGCCAATGCTTTTATTTTAGTTGCCCCAGCCTCCAGAATTTTGATAAATAAATGTGTACTGTTTATAAGTCACTTAGTCTAAGGTTACAGCATTCTGAATGGACTAAAACAATATTTCCATAAAATTTTGAACAAATATTAAATATACTTTACTTATGTAAAAATGCAAGTAATAAAATTTTATCAATTATCTTTAATTGTCACATGTTTTACAACCTATAGCTAAACCAGACTGTGGACGAATGTTTAGAATGGTAAAATATGAAAGTAAGAGATAGATTAGATTGCATAGAATAATAGGCATAGGAAACAGAAGGTGACCAAGGATTGAGCTCTGAGCATTTACAAAATTTGAAATAAAAAATATGAGGAGCCATCAATAATAACCAAGAGGGGGAAGCCTGAGATATAGGAGGAAAAGGAAATGAAGATAATGCCTTGGAAGACAAGTGAAGAAAATATTTCAAGAAGCAGAGAAAGACCAACTACATCAAATTCCCCTGACAAGTTAATTAAGACTATTGAGAATTGGTTGTGTTTCTATATGTAAAAAATCTAGTATATAAAACTAGATATAACAACTCATATTTAATGACATCAAGCAATTGTCCCTTGTTAGTGTTCTAATCCTATACATATATTAACCATTTTAACTTTCTAACAATCATACGATGTAAATATACCAATTTCTATTTTATAAATGAATAACACACACACACACACACACACACACACACACACACACACACTCATAAGTATGCATGATGAGTGATACAACGAAGATCCAAACCCAGGAAGCCTACATAAACTTCCACAATAAGGGCAGGTCTAATCCAATTGTGTTGTCTTTTTAAAACTTCATATATCAGTGTTTTTATGCCTGACACTCAAAAACCCAGACATGGTTTTGATATAGTCACATACACTATGTGCTCATAAGGCATTCCTTAGGATGCCAGTTTGGGGCATTGAATAATTACAAACTCATGAGAAACTATTTTTGTAAGAGTGATTTTGGAGTCTAATTAGTAATAGTAATATGTTAAACCAGAAAACAGTAGCTCTAAATCTTCATTATAAAACTCTGTAAAATAATTATTAATACACTTTTATCAGTGTTTGTGGCAGTGTGCTAGGCTCATGAAAAGGAACCTATAAAATACAGTTTTCTTCCAAAAAATGCTAAGGTTGGCAGTTACTAGATTATGATTTTCTCTTTAACAGAAAGTTTATTTAAAGGATTTAAGCAAGTGTATAGGTATATTAAATTTATTTTAAATGTGTGTCAAATTCAAATTGGAGAATGATTTAATGAGACAAAATTACTGTCAGGAAGTACAATTAGAAAGCTCCTCTACCAACTCAGGCAAGGAATGTGATGGAAGTAGTAATTGATGATGAAAATAAGTGAACAAATATTAGGGATATTTAATGATAGAAATCACTTATTTAGTGATTGGCTATGTAGCTCAAAGAGGAAGTAGTCAATAATAATTTCCAATTGTTTGATTTGAATAACTAAATGAAATGATGCCGTTCATTGGCAGAAGGAAGATTGAGAAAGAAGTGACACTATGGACAAAGCATAGGGGAAAATTAGTTTTATTTTCAATCTGATCAGTTCAAGACACTTATAGAACTTCAAAATAAAAATATCATTAGGCAGTGTTATAATGAATTTTAAGATCAAAAGATTGATTTGGATTAAAGGTACTTCAAATCTCACTAAAAAAATCACTTTAGGAAATTTTTTTCTTACCATATTTCTATTGTTTAGAGGTACCACATTAAATGTTCTTATATTAGTTAGACAAGGACATCGAAACCATGCAAGTTATTTAAACAGAATTTAATATGACAAATTGTTGTATTCTTACTAAAGAACTGAAAAGAATTAATAAAAACAAGAAGTAATACAGAGATAATGATTGCAGGAAATAGCTACCACTTCAGTGCTGCTCAACCAAAGAGAAGAGGTTAAATTAGGCTAATCATAATCTAAAATTTATTCTTCTTAGGAAGGGGAGCTGACTAATGGGTACTTCAAAAGCTCATAAGATGATCTCCTTGGTGAGGTCTCAGACGTCTGAGGAAACGGCACTGGCCTGATGCCTTGCTTCATGTATATGTATTTGGTAGAAGCAGTTAAAGAAACTTTAATTCTCAGAATGCTCTCTTCCTACTTCCCTTTTATGCCAACTAAATCACAATCTAAAAAACATTCTAAAGAAATTCTATAAGGAATGCCATTACTTTGTAACCTAGACCAGGTATTTTCCTTGTACGTTCTCTCTTAAACCGATCCGATATAGAAAGTAAAAGTCAAAAGGGGAACAAAGCGTTGGCTGGTTGAAATAATGCTCCTATGTAAGAAAGAGGGAACTATCAGGTTTTACACTTGGTATAGGAACACGGAGATGAGAGCAGCCCCCTTTTTTTGGTTTCCTCTTTCTAGTTTGGATACACTGCTTTTTCAATGTCTAAGCCTAAGCAGGTGGTTAATAATTTCTCAGTTATCAAGCAATATTTTATCCCAATGGCTTTCATGCTGTTAATTGATCTTTCGTTTCTTATATTAGAGCTATCACCTTTTATGTTATTTCAAGGCCAAGTACACTAATTACAAGTACCTGGTTTGTAACCATCAAATAAAAAACTGTACTTATTAATATTCAGTCTTTCTGATTTTCATATGAGTCTAAGTATAGAATGGGTAAACAGTAGTTGAATGCTTCTTTTACTAGCACCATGGGATCTTGGTGAGTAAAATGTGTGAGTAAAAATAAATATAAAATCCATATTTTAAGTTTATAATTTTAACTTCTACTTTGGAGAGAAAAATCCACATTCAGAATTTAAAACATCAGATAAATATTTAAAATTCTTAAGCATAGAGCAAAGCCTATGCTAAAAATACTTTTTGAGGTTAATAATTTTTATGACATTATCTTATCAGTCCAAAAGATATGCCAAATACAAAATTATTTAAATTTATTTTACCTGAAATTTTTTTATTATACAAGTGGGGCAATACTGAATTTTCTTCATTTAACTTTTATTCTAGTTCACCTTATTATTTTTATGCTTTTCCAGCAGTTTTAGAAGGCAGGTCTCTGGTTAAACAGAAAAAAAAACCTGAAAAACTTTGTTGACACACACAAAAAAACAATTTTATGAGTAATTATTAAGAAGAAAAGAATGATTTGACCTGTATATATTTAACTATGAAGGACCAATGAATTCTGCTAAAATACAAGACCTGAAGAATGTAGAATCCCCTTCCAATATTCCTCCTTGACCAACAACTAAATGAAAAATATGTGGCTTCATCTCTACTGGCTCACAGTCAAAGATGTCCAATAAAACAGTTGGGTGGAATTTTTGACCCCATACAGTCTGGTACAGGCAATGGAGGTAGGGATAAGAAAAGGGAAAGGAAGGGAAAATCAGCTGTTCAAGAGAGTCAGAATTTATAACCTGATTAGAGATTCAGTGGGCAAAGTAAAATCTTTTAAAAATTATATTCTAGTCTCTAAAAATACTCATGATTATCCAATAATAATTTTATATTAATGGATCACTCCTCCTTGTCTTTCTAGATACTGTATGGCATAATTATGGGATTAACCTAATTTCAATTTATTTTCTGTTTAAATCACTTTAACAATTCTTGTTACTACACAAATGTTCTGTTAAGAATTCTGGCTTTGTCTAAATTTGGCTCTGGGTTATTAAAGCAAGATTTTTGAGACTGCCAGGGGTATCTATGAATTAAGGGTGAATCATGAAGCCATTAATTTAATAACTTACCATCCAATTTAAGAAAACATAAATTTAATGTTCTTGAAGAGAAATCTCTTCTTGAGTAAGAAAGATCAAAATGGGTTGTTTAGAAACCATTCTAAATGCTATCTTTAAAAATGTTTTCCTGTATTGCTTATAAGAAGTATTATTTGGAAATGAATTTTGTTCCAGGAACTATGTCAATCCTGAAAATACAAAGTTAAATCAACAATCGAGTTCTTCCCTTCAGGCAGTCTGAGTCCAAATAAGGACACACACATCCAGCAAACACCAGAGAAAGCTGAAAGTTCCAGGAAGGGGCTGATTATTTCAGACAAAAAAAAAAAGCTTTCTTAGCTCCTCGATTTCTTCCAATGTTCTTCTTTTGTTCTAATGTTCCATCTACTTATAACCTCTCCAAGAAAGGCTAGAAAGAGCTGATCAATCTCTCATCCTGGAAGTGCATGTTAGCTAAATCAGCATGATGCCAGGAGTTTCCAGCCTTCCACAACTTACAGATGGTGGAGGAAATAACATATTATATGACATTGGATCTAGCACCACGAATAGTAATATAAGTGCTGGATGATGCAACATAAAAGGCAGGAAGTTAGTTTTCCATGAGATGAACTTAGACCAATAGAAAAAAGGGATATGGGAGTAGAGGATTTTATTTCCTTCCTTACTCATCACCATCAACATCTCCAAAGAATGGCTGTTCTGTATAGCCTCTCTTGAGAAGTCCTGAACACTGATCAAACACATCGGCTAAATAAATGACCAACTGTGCATTCAACTGAATCATAGTAAGGTGGTACTCATCATGGCAATATATAATTCCCAAGTTAACCCTGCTTCTCTCTTCACACCTTGAGATTACTTTTGTGAGATTGGGTATAATATTAACACATTGTAATATTGTTGTTTTGTGTTTTTCTCATTAGCCTTTGAGCTTGAAATTTTTGTCCAACTTTACAATTTTACAACTCCACAAAAATAGCTTATAGCCAGGTCTTAACCTATTTATTATCTTTCATATTGCTTGTGAATTTAAGTGTAACTTTTTAACTAACATTTTAACCACTTGTAAGTATACATATTTATTTTTATTTCCATATAACACTATGATATTATATTGGTGTGATAGAATCTATAAACAATAGTATGATATATGATTGCATTTTTCTTCTCTAGAAATCACTGAGCCAGGACACAAACAGGTCTTACTCGATTGTGAACCATATAGTATCTGGCGTATAACAGTACACAAAAGAACATTAATTGAATTAAAACACAGAGGCAAAATATAAGAAACACTGAAATGCTTGATGAAAAAGCTAGTCGAAATAAAGTATATTACATTATTTTTTCTACATTGTCTGTACCCCTTACGTTCATTTAACAGTTTTGCATTAGGATACTATACAATCTTTAAAAAGTAATAAATAACCTTCATTGAGGTATTTTAGAAAGTAAATTTTAGAACTATAATGTTGGCTTTTAAATTGCTTTTTGGGCAAGAAGTTAAATTGGTAAGCCAAGTAGAACAAAACTATATAAAAAATCTGAATACATTTTTTATATTGTTCTATAAAATTTTTAAGAATATCTTGTACTTAAGTTTAGAGCAAATAGGCTCATCTGGCTTTATTAGTGCATTCATTTGATGGATTTTAAGACCTCTTAGACCCACAGTATTGTTATTGTACTAGTTGTACCTACCTTTGCTTTGGGAAATCTTATTCATTCTTTATGTAACAAAGCCTTTGAATATGTCACTTGAAAGTCAATCTCAGGTCCCACCACATATTTCTGGAAGCATCCATGGGCTTAAGTTTGCTTTAGAAGGGACAATGCTTTGTTATTTTGCCTCTATTTTTTGCATTTTAATTTGTCAGTTTATAGGTAAGTGAGATGATTTAATTATCTTACAATGATTTAATTACCTTACAATTAACATAGTGATGTACAATTTCTGTTTATGCATAACAAATGTAATTAAAATACTGTAATTCATTTAATACTATATATAGTAATATGTATGTGTTTGTTTCACTAATGTTTTACAATGAGTTTGCAATCTATTGTCTTAAAATAAAAACATCAATTCACTTAGTATTCATTTTAAGAAAACAGCAACAATGAAAAGCAGTATCAATTTCTCATTATAGTTGAGAACTATTGACATAAAATTGGATATATAAATTTCAACTTGCATCTTTAATTAAGCACTCCTTTTAAAAGAGAATCTGTACTTTGTCCACTTATTTTGAAATTCTACAGTGTTAATTAATTCTTTAGTCTACAGATCTGGGGGTTTTAATTTTATTATTTCTGAATTTTTGACATATTATTTTACCTTACTTCAAATAGATTTCAATCAAAGTATCAGTCAAGTCTGGCTGAAATCCAAATTTGACAATGTAATAAGGAGTTTGCAATTTTTAAAAATATCCTCATCAAACCCAGTTGCCTCCACTATTTTCTTCAGTACATTCATACATAGTGATATGCTAAATGTCTAAAATATGCTATGATAGTTGAAAAAGAAACATATATTAACTCAATTGCTATATAAAACACAAAATACTTTAAATTGAATAAAAGTATTTTAATGCTGAATCCAATTTATCACTAGAAAAATGTCACCTTATGAAATGTAATATTATTGTCAAGGATCTGAATTTTTTATACAAAGAGGAAAATAAAAGCCTACCACATTCTCTCAGGCATTAATATAAATAATGAAAATCAGCTTATACTAAGGTTGGTCTCTGCAGTGTATTATTTGTAATGGTAATGTTCTAACTCTGTATTCAAATGTAATAATAGTCAGCTCTCGTAATTTTTTGTCAGCCAGTAGAGATAAAAAAATCCACAAGTTAAACAGTGTGTGTGTGTTTGTGTGTGTTATTATGACCATGTGCGAGAAATAGGCTTGCTAAGAAACTAGCATAAGGAGGTAAAAATATTCATGGATACCTTGAAAAATCTTCTAATTTATTTCCTGAATAAGAATGTCTCTCAGCTGATGCTGAAAATATATAAAAATTAGCACAAACTAATTATTATAAAATATTTTTAAATGGAACCATCTAAATATATAATCTTAGTAGTTCCTGAATATAGAGAAAGGATGATTATAAAAAGGCAATGGTGTAGCAAGAATTTGGCTTTATCAACTCAAAAGGGACTCTGAACAAGGGTCATCTGCAGCAATTATATCTTATATAGGGCACACATCAAGTAAAAGTCTACCATTATTCTTTCTCTGTTAAGTTCTATGTTCTTAACTAAATAAATCAGAAACATATATCAAATGTGTATGTTGATATGCAGTAACATGTGAACTGTTCCATAACAACAGAGATCAAAATCAGTAAACTCACTCAAAGATGTGTAACAAATAAAACAAAATTAAAATATCAAATTAAGAAGTACAACATGAAAGATCTTTACTTAGTTATCCTCGATAGTTTCAACCAGTAAAATAAATTTATATGGCAAAAAATCTATCAAGAGAAAACATCAAGTGGCCAATTTAGAAGTGACTCTATTTACCATAATAGCATTTTAAAGTACTTTGAGGTTATTAACTCTGATATTCTATACTTGGCACCTCCAAACTATTCTCAAAATATGTCTATGTAAAACTCTCAAAACCTGGAAGCCAATAATAACACATTAAAAATCAAATTTTCTAACCATTGTTATAAGTACCACCAACTTAAGAACATTGTGATTATTAAATAGCCAATATTAATCTCCCATGTAGTTGAAAAAATTTTAAATGAATAAGCAAAAAGAGCCATATTTATTACTCATGCTAATTTTTATTTTGAGAAATCAGAGAAAAAAATATACTTAATTTAGTACAGACTGTATATATTTAGGAAACAGTCTCATCTCATCTATAGTGACAAATACATAAATGTAATTGTTCTTTCTTTTTTTACATTTGACTCTCTTAGGAATTTAATGTGTTATTATGACAATAGTGTTTTAAATTTTTTTAAATTACAGTTGACATACAGTATTATATGTTTCAAATGCACAATATAGTGATTACACATTTACATAACTTATGAAGTGACACCCTAATAAACCCAGTACCCATTTGACACCATATATAGTTATTAAAATACTACTGATTATACTCCTCACGGCATAGTCTACATCCTCATGACTATTTTACAACTGCCAATTTGTACCTTTTAATTCCTACTCCCTTCACCTAGCCCACTATCCCCACCCAGTTCAGCAGCCATCAAAATGCCCTCTGTGTGTATGAGCTTGGTTCCGTTTTATTTGTTTATCTTTTGCTCTAGATTCCACATATAAGTGAAATCATATGACATTTGTTTTTCTCTGTCTGACTTACTCCACTCAGCTCAATACCTTCTAGGTCCTTCCATGTTCAGGCAAATGGCAACATTTTATTTTTTTTCTTAAGGCTGAGTAATGTTTCATTGTATATATGTACCACTTCTTCTTTATTCATCTATTGCTGAATACCCTGGTTGCTTCCTATCTTGGCTACCATAAATAATTCTCCAAAGAACATATGGATGCATATGTTCCTTTGAAGTAATGTTTTGAATTTTTTCAGATGAATTCTCAGAAGTGGGATTACTGGGTCCTTCTTTGTCTCTTGTTATAGCATTTGTTTTAAAGTTTATTTTTTCTGATATTAACATTTCTACACCATCTTTTTTTTTAATTCATGAAATATCTATTTACATCTCTTTACTGTTAGTCTGTGTGTGTCTTTTGATCTGAAGTGAGCTTCTTGTAGATAGCATATATAAGGATCTTCTTTTCTTAATCATTCAGCCATCCTATTTTTTGATTGGAGCATTTAGTCCATTTACATTTAAACTAATAGTTGCTAGATATGTCATTTACTGCCATTTTCTTCTCCTTCCTCTTCTTTTTTTAAATCTCTGTCTCACTCATCCATAATTTCTGCTGCTTTTCACAGCCGGAAATTGTGTGGACTTCTCCAGGCACTGGTCCTCTGGCCTGGGAAACCTAGCATGGGGCTGGACCATCTTGTTCCTCAAGGGTGACCTCCACAGCCAAGATAAATCTTCTGATTTTCAACCACAACACATGGGGATGGAATCAGCCCATGCTGTGTTTCTGTCCTCCTACTAGTCTAGAGGTAACTTCTGTATATCCTTAGTTATAGGACTTCTTTTCAACTAGACTTCAGGTAATTCTGTAGGTTAGTTATAATTTTGATGTTGTCATAAAAGAAAGCCAGTAGAGCACTTACTTACTCCACCATCATGACTGAAACTTTGATAATCTTTTAAACTGTCAAAATTACGTGGATTCTCTGCTCTGCATAAAAACTGGCCTACAAAATCAGAATTTTATAAATAAAGAAATAAAAAACATGAAAGACCATTTTGTAGAAACTTTTTGTTTTGTTTCATAAAGTGAAAAAAAAGCTAAATGACAGTCATTTTAATTTAATGTATTACATATAATTTCTTTATATTGAAAATGTAAAGACAAAAATAAAATAAAAAAATCATTTTATTTTAGACTTCCAAAAAGAAAAAAGAAAAGGTAGTCATGTTTTTAATTAATGTGTCAAAAATATTAATAGTATGCTAAAATCTTAGCTGTGCTGAAAAGAGACATGCTTATTAATCCTTCCAGTTACCACTCTATCTCTCTCTGTCCTTCTATTTATAGCCCCAGCTTTTTGAAAATGATTTATGCTTATTGTTCAACATCCTTACCCACTATTATAATTTTCACAAGAAACATATTTTAACTCTAGATGGAGATACCTAAATTTCTTAAGATTCTAGAAGTGACTGTGCAGACTCCCAAAATTATTGTCTCTGCTAAAATATTCTGAGAGAGTTCCTGTGGGTTTCTCCCATGCTTGGAGGCACAAAGCAGTAATTAGTCGCACACTACAGGAGATCTCACAGAGTATGTAAAATACAGGTGTTTGATTAAAGGATTGAGAGGTGCAGATTTCTATATTACAGTAAGGAATAGCAACTGCAAAAACAATTAAATGAGATAAATTATTAGCCCAAGATATTAGGCTACTGTAAAAATTATTGCAAATTTTTAAATTGTGTTTCAGCACGTTGGTAGCCATTCTGGAAGTGTATAGAGAATTGGTAGCCACAGCAGCAATTTCAATAACGATAATATCCCAACTTGTTTCTCTCTTCTGCTTTCACTTCCTGCATAGCAACTTTTCTTGTCATGGTCTCTAATAACCTTGCTATGAATTACAATTCATAATTTTCAGCATATAGTATTATTTAATCCTCTATAGCTACTGACATTTTTTATAACATCCTTCTTCTTAAAGTAACCCCACCTTGGTTTCATTGATACATTGACTCAAAATATTTTAATAATACATCTTTGATACTATCTTTAATATGTACATCATGAATTTGGACATTTAATCATCATTATTATCACCATAATCATCATCATCACTACTGTAGGTATTAATATAGACTATTACTTTTAATATTATTTCTAAACATTGAGAAATCCTTATAACCTAAGCACTTCATTGACAATTTACTAATGTATAACATTTAATCCTCATCAAATGATGTAGTTATCATGAGGTTATTATTATAGTTATATCCCACATCTAATCAATCAATATCTAACCCACCCCCTTCCTCAATGTAGCCTAGAGGACTGGAAGTTGCTCTGAATAGGTCAGGAAGTCATGTGGTGAGTGAATGTGAAGTCCTAGGATATTACTATACATTACTGTAGACTTTATAAATACTGTACACTTAGAATACAAATTTATGAAACAACACAATATAATTTAAGCATAAGAGAAAATGATGTGGTAAATGCAATGCAAAAGGCTGTTGCCAGCACACAGCATATTCTTTTACAGAAAATTTTTTTAATAAATAGAAAAGTAGACTCTAACATAAGATTGTAAAATACAATATAGTGTATACATAAACTAATAACAATGTCATTTATTATTATTATCAATGTTTTGTACATGATTATATGTGCTATTTACTATACTTTTATATGACTAGAAGTACAGTGGGTTTGTTTGCACCAGCATCACCACAAATGTGAGTAATGCATCACTCTAAGATGTTACATGGTTATGACATCACTAAAAAATAGGAATTTTTGCTCCATTATAATCTTATGGTATATGTGGTCTGTCATTGGCCAAAGTTTTGTTATTCGTGACTGTACTATTTTACTGATCTGGGGTTTTTAATTTTGTTATTTCTGAATTTTTGACACATTAGTTTACCTTACCTTAAATAGATTCCAAACAAAATATCAGTCAAGTCTGGCTGAAATCCAAATTTGACAATGTAATAAGGGTTTTGAGATTCCTTAAAATATCCTCATCACACCCAGGTGCCTCCACTATTCTTTTTTAAACATTCATACATAATGGTTTTTAAGGGCAAAAAATAAGATTGGTATCATACATAATTCTAGAGATGATCCTATCAAAGTAAATAATTTTATAGAACAGATGAAAAATGGGTATTTGTTCTTCACGAGACTAGACTTCTATAAAGTTATTTTGCCTGAAAGTTTATTCTTAATTATGTGCCATTACATCATATTTAAAACGCAACAGAAAAGTAAATACATGCCTAATAATCCATGGGTATATCTAATTTCCTTACTTAAGCACTGGATTCTTGCACCTGCAACTCAGATATGCAGAGCAGGACAACTTTTTTCTTAATTTAGCATAACAATTGGCAGCCAAAATCACAGAAACATGAATCTTATACAAACATGTATACAAGTTATTTATAAGAAAAAAGAGTATAAATTAGTATAGTTTTCTTTTATTGATTTTATTTTAATTAAATATGGTAGGAGATGAAAAATATGAGTTAAGGAGCCTTGAAGAATATAGGCAAATGTCTGATATATATATATATAAATTTAATTTCAATAAATGATTTTGATCTGTATATGTAGTGTACTTTGCTTGGAAATATACATTTTAAAATAGATGACATTATATTCCATGATTTTATATAGCAGACAGTCTATAATCAGAGTTTAAAAGGCAAGTCTATAAAATAATAAGCAGAGAAGGCAAAATGCAAGATCATGCACATGCAGACGAGGCAGTGTCACATATGGTTTGGATAATAAAAACTCACATTTATAATTGTTTCGGTTTTTTACTCTGGTTTCATTGTTTCCAAAAGTAGCAGCTTTCTTTCTTTCCTAGAGGTGCCTTCCTAAATACAAATTTTCACTGTAAACTAGGTTTGACATCTTGGAATTGTGATATTTAAGACATCCAATAAACAGATATGATGGCTTTCCCAAGAGAGGTGTAGAGGTGCAATGTTTTGGTATCTGTAAGTAAAGCCCTAGCTGCTGACTTTCTATAGTAAAAAACCATCCCTGGGCAGCAGTGTGGTCTGGCTGAAAAGAATTCTGGCTTAGAATTGAAGACCTGATTTCTAAAGCTCTTTCTCTTTTGAGGTTAGTAAATGTTAGCCATACCATTCTCTTTATCTTTATTATCAGATCTTCCCTCAGGTTTTTGCCTCCACTTAAAATAAAAACATTGGCTCATGATGCAAAACTCTTTTCCATAGAATATTTTTCTGTCAGTGTGTAAAAGCCACCTATTACATCTTAAGTTTGTTTGTTAACCCTTTGTCATCTCCACTAGAGGATAAACTCCAAAAAGGGAAGCCTTTGCCTGACATACCACTATACCCAGAATTTATCATGGATAAGCCTAGTGCTCAAGAAACTATTTTTGAATAAATGAATATAGAAAGTCTCATTTTGTTTTACTATTTTTATGTTTGGCCAGGACCTCTATTCCACCTTAGGCATATATTTTCAAAATTATGCCCTGGATCTTCTAGTTGCAAGGATCATTCTGTCTTAGATATCTAAACATCAATAGTCATTCAGTATTCACTTAACTGATATTTACCAATTGTCTACCATGTGCAAATACTCTTGTAGAGATACAATGGTAAACACAGAAATGGTAAACTCTTCCTCATGGAACTATATTATAGCAAGAAAGACAAACGAAAAGCAAATAAATATAAAGTATAATTTCACTAACTGGAATTATCCTATAAAAAATACTAAATATTTAAAATAACATGAAGACGTACCATAAAGAAAAAAGCAAAGAAAGAATAAAAAAGCATGATAGAACAGGTGGCTATTTTAAAAGTGGAAGTGGTCAGAGAAAGCTTCTTATACAGGTGACTTTGGTCAGAAACCTGAATAAGTGAACAATAAGAATTTAAATACCCTAAAAAATAGTATTCCAAGTACAAAAGAAAAGTGCTAGGTCCTGAATTAAGAAAAAATTGGGAATGCTTAAAATTCGGAAGGAAGGCCAATGTGACAAGAATGAAATGGACAAATGTAATAGTAGCAGATGAGGCAGAGAATTTGGCAAGAAATAAACAGCCGAGTCCTTATGTTAGTTAAACTAATCCTAGCAGATTTCACAAGTAAAATTGTAATATCCATAACTTAATCCTGATGTTCCTGACAGGCCAATATTGCAAAGAGAGTCATTGCTTTTTAAAGTCTTTGAGATATTTAGAAATAGAATCATTTTAACGTATGTCTTCCTTTCAAGTTCATGTTGTGCTAAAATTCCAGTCACCTAGAACACATCTATAAGGCCAAATGTCACTGAAAGGGAATGTGGTGATTGCTGTCTAGTTGTATATCCATGAAGAAAAAAAAGTAGGTCTAATGAGCAGTAAGCACTCAGCCAAAATCATGTGGGCCACAATAGGGAATAGTACTTTTATTGTAAGCATGATGAAAAGCTATTGGAACTTAAACAAGAAAATAACATAATTTATATTTTTAAGATTGATACGGCTGTTGTGCTTATAACATAAAACAGGTTAACAAATTTAAATCTTTTTTTACAAAGAAGTGATCATGGCTTAACCTACACTTGATTGTTAGCTCTGGAAATAGTAAGAAATGTTTACATTTGGGCTATATTTTGCTAATAATTCATGGGGCAGTAATTTCAACTAGGAAGTTATTAAGGCTGGGTAATATTCTCCTCTTTCAGTCTCTTATAATCTTCTGTTAAATCACCATTACTGCATTTTAAAACTCTTTTTACTATCTGTTTATGTGGCTATTTTTTCTACCACATATTGAACACTGAGGATAAAGACTACATCTTCATAACCCTGGGTTATAGTACACTGCCTAATGAATTGGGATACACAATTAATTATTTTTTATTGAATTGAATGAAGAAACTTGCGTATGGACACAAAACAATTACGATGTCAGAGACAGTATTGAAATCTTGATGTGGATTATTACAAAACCAAGCCTCTTTCCGCTACTTTATTTTTCAGCAAATTATACGCTGCAAAGAAATAAGGCAAAATTGTACCTAATTCTAACTAGTTGATGCCTCTAGGTATCCAATGCAGAGGTTAAAATATGACAGTACAATCTGTAAACTCATAAAATTTTATATTTGATGGTTGTTTTTGTCTTATTTATTCTATATGGAACAATATTTCAGATAAAATTCAGGAGAGAGAGAAATGAGATCTAGATCCTTAAAAAAAAAAACAATATTTATCTGAGTTAATAAACAATACCAGGTGTCTGCTCAAAAATATAAAGGCACAGGGAACTAACATTGATATTATTAGTTGATTTATTTAACAAATATTTATTATTGTTTACCAGTAATGAAGCATTGCTATATCTGCTGGAGATGTAGTAATAATAATAATAAAATAAAGTTAAAATATCCTGCCTTCATGAAATTTGTTTTCTCTGTAAATTGAATTTGATACTAAATGTCTAATAGGACTTCAAACCAATAAAATGATAAAACACAAGGGAAGCTGAAGAGAACAGTATATCTCAGTGGCAAGAAATGTACTGCTTTTCTCCAGATGTTCAGGATACAAAGATGAATATGTATATGGGGGGAAAACTTCTGGCTTGTTCAGAACTTTTGTCAAAAATGAGACAACAGTAAGGCTACCAGTTGAAGATATTCAGTGTTTAAATTTGTGACTGAAGAAGAATGATAATATAGTGTTTCTAATTTTATTCAGTGCTTACTGAAATGGGAAAAAAAAGTATAGGATCAAATATTAAAGAGTAAAGAGAAAAAACTGAGTTTTTTACTCATGCCAAGAAACCAGAAAAAAAACATTTTTTACTTTTCACCATTAAATACTGGGAATACCTTTGACTAGATGTCATGATTGATTTTCATAAATTGTGGGTGTGCTGGTCACTATTCTCCAATCAGAAGTTCAGGTGACTAACAAGAACCTCTCCCTTTGCATTTCCTCTTCAGAAACTCTTACCATACAAAATCTGTCCTTTAAGAATGCTTGTGGTATTTGTTTTTACCCATCTTAATTATAATGGCAAACTTTATTAGATCATTTAGGTATTCTTTAAGGTTAAATAACAAATATTTTTATTGTGTTTATATATAATATTGCTTTTATTCCTCATTATAAATACATTTCATAAATATTTACCTTTACTTTTTTAATTGAGAAGAGGAAGGACCAGCTCAGGTTGCCAATTCTAAACATAACCCTTCACCCAAAGCAGCAATAGATTGTCTTCATTTTAATTAACTTTACAGAAATGTTTTTATCTTTATGTCTGATTGTAAATACTTATTAGAGACTTGAGTACAGCTCAGCTTATTAAATATAGTCAGCAGCCTCATGTCTACAATTGTTGCTTTTGGTAACTCAAGAAAATATTAGGACAATGAAGAAAAAAGTCTTCCTCCTCATCTTAATTTCTCTCCATTATAGTTCTTGGTGCATTACTGGCCTCTATCTGCCACTTATTCTCTTAAATGCTAGAAGAGGTAGAATGACTTTACCTAATTTGAATATTTGGTAACAATCAACTGGTCATGTCCAATTCAGTTTCTCTCTTCTCATTTTTGGTAGTGAATCACTAGCACTGTCAGAATTTTCCACTGTCACCACATTCCCTAATCTCTTGAGAAGGTGTTGTACATAGGAATTTTAGCTTTAACAATGGCTTGGAAGGAGGTCCTTGTTTGCATATTTTGATGTTTATTTAAAAGGTTCATTTGCCATCTCATTATCAGGCTTAGATTTTATCACTCACTTTAGATTTTATTTGTAAAATTAGTTGATGTCTTAAAATCTTTCACGTTATTTTTCAATTTTTGAGAATCTAGAGGCTCAGCCAACATAGACTTACTTATATTGCACCTACTGCACCACCAAAAGATCAGAAACTTTTAAGTAAAGTTTCTCAGTTATGCACTCTCCATGTCTAGATGACTCTCTAGAGCATCTGTCTTCTAAATTTGACTCATTATTTCATGCTACATTGATTTTGTGGCATTCTATGTTAACATTTGCTGTCACTATTGCTGTGGCAGAAGAGTGCATGTAACTTGACAATTCTCCACTCAGAAAATATGTTATTTTATATTCACATTTCATTGGTCAACACAAATCATATGGTCAGGGTCACCTCTGAGGTACATGTGTCCCCAAACACAATAAAATTAAAAACCTTGATGAGCTCTAGTGATATCTTTCATAACCTTCCCTTTTGGATCATTTTTGCTTAGTCCAATTTACTATTAGTAACCTAAAGCAAAAGTTAAATCAAAAAGTCTAAGTATACCTATTCCACATCCTAAATTTAAATTATCTGTGCCTTAATATTCTAGCATCTTACCATTTCATTCATCAACAAAAGTCAAATGGCAGGAGCAATAGTTTTATTGTTGTCATTTCTCAAGTGCTAAGAATGGAAGAGCTTTCTTAGAAGTTTAAATATAGAAATGTGTAGTTTTTAAGAGCATTGTATCTATACGTATTATACTAAATGATGTAGGAAATATGTGAGATTTACAAGTGTCCTTTCTTATTCATCATTTTTTAAACCTTTTCAGTGACCCATCTTTTAAGATTTTAGTGCAAAAAAATATTCTTAATATATTAATAGGTACATCCCATTTCTTCTTCTCCTGGAGCTAGAATTAAATTGGGCAGGTTGGCTTGATAGTGACATGGAAAGAGCAGAAATGAATCTGAAGGTATCTGCGAAAGTCATTGTTAGCTAATGCCTATTATGTCTGTATGGCAGGATTAAATGTCTCCAAAACTCTAACTTTAAATATATTATTTCAGCATAAATATAAAATATTGCTCACATATTTCTAAAGTTCTAGTATTATTAACTAAATTATATTGATCATATGATAGTTGCAGTTTATTTAAATTTTATTTAATTTCTCCCTCAAATCACCTTAAGTAATTCTGGATATTTTAAAAAAGGTTAAAATATTCATTCATTTAATTGACCAATATTATTGGGTGTCTGTTAATACCTGGAACAACATTATGTGCTAGAAGAAAGGTGAAGATGAATAAGTAATGACTTTTGTTTCTGAGAGACTAAATATTTAGTAATAATACTTCTATAACAGATGTTAGGCTTCACAATAAAGAACAGACAAATTTAAGCAAAAATAAGCACACAGTTTACAATCATAACAAAGAATAAGATGAAAATATTTCCACATCTACTGGGGAGAAAATTTCATTTCACTCCAGTATTCAACTATCTTCTGAAAGTGACTCATTCCCTTCTAATTAAAAACAAAACAAAACAAACAAAAATCCCCACCATTTTAATTAATGACTATAAAATACATTGGAATGACTCCTCAGAAGTTATTTTTAAATTAATTTCCTTTGTCTTTCTCTGTAAACAAAGTAATAAAACTAAGATAAATATATTTCAAATTTCCCTTGTAGCTATATCTGTGTGAAGCACTTCATGAAGGACTTATCTTCCTTTTGTGCTTTTTCTTTTTCTTAATTTAATTGAGGCATGTTCATCAATAATCGTATGAACATAACAGCCAAAATTAAAGGCTAAAAAATTAGTGAAGCAGAAAAATAAAGAAGAGCAAGTCACAATACATTATTAAATCACACTATCAGCTCTGGATTACTTCATCTGATTTTTCTTTTCATGAGAAATGTAAGCCTATAACTAGTGTGAGTTATAGTAGAAGGGTTTCCTGTAATGGAAACAATGATAGAGTGACTATCAGAAGACTGTTACCTAATAATCCTTAGAGAGAAATCTGTTCTGTCTGCAAACTATTTACTTTTTAATAATTTTGGTTTGAGAAAATAAATAGCCAACATTATTTGTATAAATTAACTATGAATTTCTCATTTATTTTTCTGCTATCTTTTTGTTTTGCAAAATAAAATTAAATAAAAGAGATGAACATAGGCTCCATAATATTGCCATGCATATAAGAATATCCAAGTTCTTGCAGTTGTTTTCCCATTATGAACTTACACACAGAGAAAAGCACACATATAAATATTTATATATTTAATTCACAGAAAGAGTTGGTACTCAAAAGTAATTATGCATAGCTTATGAAAATTAATAAGGCTTACTTATAAATAAGATTCACAATACATTTTTTCCAAAGAGAATTTTCTAAAATATAGTATTAGATAAGAAATATTTATTCATACTTTAGTTGTATAAAAATTAGATTCAAATCTTATTATTTAAATTATTGTCATCTTTCAGAAATATGAGGGATTGTTTTCTTCTTGTGGATTTACTGAAAGCAAACTTGTCAACCTAAACCATCTATTGCTTATCCAAGAAAATATTTATTATTTTTCACTAAAATGTTATTTTCATCAAAAGAAAAACAAGTCACTAAAGAAAGTTTCCCAGTTTATGACATGTTTTTCAGATTCTTTGAGTCTTACTAACTGCACCTGCTTATTCTTGCTAAAATCTGCAAGGGTCTAGCAACTTACTGCAAAATTCCATTGAGAATAGTAAAATTAGAGAATTCTTTGATGGTGGAAAAGCAAGACAGATCTGTAGTAATCAACCAAAGATGTTATAATAGTCTTTTCTGATTTCCTGTTAATTGAAAAGTTCTCTCACTACTTATTCACTGAGTAGTTCCAGAAAAGAATTCTATAGCTTCTCAATAACTAGTAAGCAAGAACTGTGGTAATGAAATGAGCAATTGGCTGGATTTGGGGCAGCAAACTTTATCAGTGATAATTACTTCTGTCACAAGTGTGATGTGACAAAATTGGGTTCACAGTCAAAATACAGGATATCATCCATAGAGCAGAATTCCTTTTAATTATGAACTTATTCCATGGCCTGGTTTATAAAGTCCATGATTTAAAAGGCTGAATATTGTGTTATGCCAGATGTTTTTATTGGTTTATATCTAATGTGTGTATATGCATGCATAGTAAACATGATTAGCAGACTACAACACATGGAAGTACAGACTCCAAGAACCTTAACCATTATTTGCAGACCTATTTTAGCATAATAGTAACTCAAAAATAAAATGTCAAGAGTGACTCTATGCACCATCTGATTAGTTTCCTCTTTTAATATACCTTAAGGTAAAATATAAAAGTAAAACTTGTATAGAGAGATAACTTCTAGAGAAACCTTAAATGGTACGAAGTTTTCTAAAAGCAACTAAAAAACCCCAAGAGATCACATTGTATTTTCTCCAAATCATTCATCTTCAGTCATATAAATGTCTCTAAGCATCTACAACAGGCATGAGAGTGGGTAGCAAGTTGTTAAATAATAGTTTTCGTGAAGCAATTTTTTTCTTGACTATACATAACTGAACTGAAATAGACTGGAGGCAGTACTGAAAATGAACAAATATGGACAAAAGTATAAGGCAAAATTGATCCTAGATTTCAGATTTTTTAGGAGGTCTAGTTATTTACTTAACATAAGAATAATATTTTATAATATTTAGTTCTACCATTAATAAAATATAAATATCAATGCCTTACAAGATTTTTGTGAAGACTAAATGAGTATTAAATATAAAGTTTCCAGGATAATGCCAAGTAATAACATGCTCAGTAAAAAATAAATCTGATTATTATTGCACATAGGTAAGATAAAACAATAAAAACAATATAAAAATATTCTAAGTAAATATAGTAGTCAATGTAATGGTTTATTAATTTTCAAGTTTATTAATTCTATACATTGCAATGTAGAGTTAATATTGATTGCCAAAACCTTATTATGTCAGTCTAATATTCTCTTTTGAGATAAAGACCTATTTTATAACTTACAAATAGTTAAATACCTCGACTTGTATTTCACCAGCATCTTAAACATACAGAACAGAATCTACCAATTCACATGTATCAGCATAATCAGAAAAACACATAGAATAGCATTTATTACTATCACTACCAAAAAATTAAAATCAGTTCTTTTTGCCCAAGTTTTATTCTCAGCTCTCTTCTTGAACCACCTCTCTCCCTATAGCAATTAGTCACCGAGTTTTAATAATTTGACTCTCTCTATATATCTATATCTATATAGATAAATAGATGGATGTAGATATATGTAGATATATCTATATAGGTATATAGATATATGTATATCTTCTCCATCCCTAATATTCTAGCCCAATGCGTATATATAATCTCTCATCGAACCACTGCAATAGTTCTTCAATGTCAGCTAATGCTAATTCTTGGCTGCAACTCTATAGGTGGTTTTGAAACACAATGACTTTGAATGGTTTCCATTATTCTTGTATTTTACCCTCTATACTCAGGGACATTTATAGACACTAGAGTTACATTTACCCTTCAAACAATGTTCTCATTAAATCAAAAATCTTCCTCTTCCTCTGACACATCAAGTTCTCAAAAATGCTATGCCTCTATCTATAATATTCTCCTTATGCAATTCCTACACATCCTCCAGTGTTTATCTTAAATGGTAGGTCCTCCAAAAGGTTAACTATAGTATTAAATTAGGTTTCCATGAATGAAACCTTATGAGGCAAGAGGCCATAGAGCAATAGGGATGAAATTAAATTATTAAAGTGAAATCAAAATGAGATTTGTAAAAAGAAAAGTGAATGTTTAGAGTTGAAGTTGCCAAACCTAAAATATTACATTTCATGTAAAAAATGATTAAAAAATGTTTATTGAATTCAAATTTCATTCATTCAGCAAATGTTTATGGAACATCAACTGTATGCCAATAACTGTTCTATGTTCTAAGAACAGAGTGAAAAAACTTCAAGTATCAGCAATCCTGGCATTAATATTCTAGTAAATTTTGAAAAGGTTTTACATAAAATTATGTTTTATAGATAAAAAATGTAATAACTTCAAGAAACTTAAAATTAGAAATAAAGAAAAATTTCGTATTATTTCACTATTTTAATAAAACTTATTTTTATGTTGGCATCATGGTAACTAACTCATTAATAGTCTTTAAAGTGTAATATAAATCAGTTAATGTGTATGGTACAACATGCCACAGAAGAGTTTTTGAAAAAAAATATATAGTTTTATGGTTCTTTCCTGTTTAAATATATTTATGTCTACATTTATTGATTTTCAGTTTAACATAGTAGGTATTCATTCTCTGACATAAATGATGAGGATCTAATTTACTTACTCTAGATTACCCCCTTATAATACTTGTTAAGAGTGCTATTATTTTAATAATATTGTTTATTATAAAACTTTAAATACAAAATAAAGTTTTAGTCATTATTTATAAATGTTTTCAGTAACATTTTACCTTTTAGAGTGAAAGTGGTGCTAATGCCCATAATTTTTCTCCACAATGCATCTTCTAAATACTGCTACAGGTTATTTTTACAGAGTGAAATTTAATATTTATTTTTTACTTTGTAATAACTACTAAAGTTTGTCTGTTTGAGCAATTGAATCAACAACTATTAAAATAAAAAGAATCAAAAACCATTTACATTATTAAAGATATATAAATTTTTTCTAATATTAGACTTGATAATATACTAGAATAATACATTTTTTCAATATATCCAAAATAATTAATCCTGCAACCACATGAACCAAAATGTTCCAAACTTTAAGGTAAAATGCATGCTAATACTTTTTACTGTTTAAGAATAATTTAAAATTTATGACACGCTTTCACTTCATATTAGGCAATTATTTTCTGCATACTTTTTATTTGTTTTTCTACGAGTTTGCTAATTGCCTCATTTTAATATCTCTTTATAATCTCATTTATAGCATGTACTTATTTTGACTGTTCTATACTCTGGTTTCATTCAAGATTGGGTGGTCTCTAGGTTGATGCATAGATGTCATTCTGGGCCTTAGGTTTATTAATTTCCTGGGTTTTACCCACTCTTTCCTAGATATATTTTCTTCTTTTTTGATCTGCACCTCAGTTTTTCCAGAGTACTTCTAGTAACATTCTTGTATAATAAGAAGTATGAGAGCTTATTTAAGAGTCCCCAAACAGCCATGTTTGGTAACTCATTGAAAAGATGCCCAGGACCCAGAGACTGTTGTTCTAATGGCTATGGTAAATGATAGTGAAAGAATGCATGCTGACCTCAAAGAAGCAATGTGCCATGTTCTGGAGAGATCCACCTAGCAGCAAACTAAAGATGGTCTCTAAGAGTTAAAGATCTTAGTTCTACTTCAAGGAACCAAATTCTGGCAACAATTGTTGGAAGAGTATGCCAAGCCTCGGATAATACCATTGTCCAAAGCCAACACCACAATTGCAGTCCTGTGAGTCTTCGGCATAGCACCCAGCATACTACCCTCTTGAACCTCAAAATTTTGAGATTAAAAATATGTGCTGTTTTTAGCCACTAGTTTGTACTAATCTGTTATTTAGCAATAGAAAACAGTGTTACTCCTTTGTCTTGAAGTACATGTCTAATGATAAGACAATCAGTTTTAGTCATGTTTCTTAATAAAAATCTGTTTTCTTTTTTTTAGAAAATTCTATAAAACTCCATTTCTGGTATTCTGAAATTCCACTATGATGTGTGTAGATATTTAAAATATGCATACTGGCAAATTATTGTGTGTCATATTCCATTTTAATTTCTGGAGATCAAGTGGTGAACAAATGACTAAGACTACCACCACAGAGCTCATGTAGGCAAAAAGTAAATATATAAGGAGTTGGGTGTTTTATTCTTTATGTTATTAAAATAAATAATGGTACTTTATACAACAAACCACAAAATTGTGGTAATTTACCTAATCACATTTTATTATAATTATTACTTTTATTTTCTTGTTTTTTTCTTTGAAGGTGTCTTGATTTCCATTATCTTGACAAGAAAATACATTAATTTTGACTAAGTTTCAATGAGAAGCAATCTTGTTTATTTCATTTTACATATCTGATAATTAGAATAATTTTCTATAGACTACCTTTGCAACTCTGCATTTTAAACCTGATTTTTTCACCATCCACACAACACTGATGCTGAGTGCCATGGGACATAGCTGTATCATGATTCTATCTGCTAATCCTTGTAGCATAATACCAGATGAATAGGCACAATAGATGAAAAAATAACTCCAGAATGCAATATATATCTGGATGACCAGCAATAAATTAAGTATAGATGGGGGAAAAAAAACACATATAAATATATTTTGCCAAAGCCCATCTACATACCTTTAACTAAATTTTCCCCTTTTCCGATCCCCAAATACTTACTACTTCAACCTCGCATAACAAAATATGAAATTCGACATATGAAATCATCATGGAAAAACACCAGTTTCTTAAAGGGCTGTAGTTAAAATATCTTTTACAAAAGCATGTGAACACAATTCTAGGACCCTCCATGAGTCTTGAGAAAAGTTGGATCAAGAAAGATCTTTAAGTATCAACCTCCATTAACTTCACAATAAATTTACCTCTAAGCACCTGGAGGTTTTCAAAGACTAGACTTGCAAGTGATGCACAGTATTTCTAATCATATTTTACTGAACACAGTTAATTCATGGGTAACTAACTGCAAGAGAGGTTAGAAGATGTAGTTTAGCATTGTGCCTAAGACAAAGCAAAAACAAGTTTTCAGTGAACACTTTACATTTGCTGCCATAGATGACATAAAGCCTAAGCAGGAATGTAAAGAAAGTTGAGGAGGATAGAGAGGGCATGGGACAAAGTTAGTTCATTTTAGTTCATTAGTGGAGGCAATCTGAGAGATCTATTTTATTTAGAGCCAGTATGGTTTAGGGCTTAAAGTCGTGGTATATATTATAACACTGCTTGGGTTTGAATGTTGGTTCCACTCTCACTAATGGTGTGACTTTGGAAAAATTAATAGATCTTTCTCCACCTGCAAAATTGGGATAGTGTACAGTACTTAAAATCATGCATTATAGATAAGAAATATCTATAGTATTTGTCGTTATCATTAGGCTTTATTAATTAAATCATATTGGAGAAGAAATATGAAATAAAAAAGTGAGTCATATGGGAATATGAGAGATATTCTAGATAATAGAAACAAAATATAAAAAGGCCTAGAATCCACTTTTAAAATGTTGTAATAATATGAGGACTAAAAATCGATCACTATACTTGGTAAATTTGAGAACATTGGTGTTCTTAACAAGATTTATCTCTCTGGAATGAGAGAGAGAAGGCCTTGTTAGAGTAGGTTAGAGAGAATAGGACAGGAATTAAAGATATATATATATATATATATATATATATATATATATATATATATATATATATATATATATATACTTTTTAAAGGTGTTTTTGCTGTAAAGTGGATCACTGAAATAAAGAAGTTGTTAGAGATCAAGGTTAAGGTGCTGTTATTGTTGGAGACACTCTGGTATATTTGAATGCTAATGGAAATGATTTAGTGGAAAAGGAATTGATAACAATAAAGAGAAAGTGAGATAATTATATACTTACACAGAGAAGGTGAAATCCAGGGCACAAATGGGCCATAGCAAATTTTCCATAACAGGAGTTAATAAAGGCACATGTTATGAGTGTAGGCAAAAGGGAGATTAGGAAAGTTCTTTTATTACTTCAATTTTTTCAGCAAAGTAAAAGGCACAGACATTCACTGAGAAGGAAGATGGTGAGGAGTGTTACCTATAATTTCTGTCAAAGACATGAACATGTAAAACAGATATCTAAGAGATTGTGAAGATGAAGGTGAGAAACACTAGATCTGAAACTTTTTATTCATCTGAGTCAACCAAAGAGCTTGTTAATGAATGGATCCTGGGCCTTACCCTGGATTTTCTGAATTCACGCATTTGGAGTGAGGTCTAAAATTTTACGTTTCTAATAAATTCCCAGGTGGTACTGATCTTAGGAGTTCAATGATCACAGTTTGATAACAAATAAACTAAAAAAAAATTAGAATTTTTGGGCAACAAATGCGGGTTCATTGGTAATGGATTTTGTGTAAGGGTTGTATACTTTTTCTTATTATAGATAGTTGAAGATAGGAGTAGAGACTTGAATTTAATCAATTTAATCATGATTTGTTGCCTCATTGTCACATGATAGAGAACAAAAAGGGAACCTAAGGTGCATAAAAGAATTATAATTATGTACCATAGACTCTGACTTTAGGAGTACAGGATATGAAGATGTGACAGGATAATACATATGACAAAGTTTTATTGTATGCAGAACAAAATTAAAACAGCAGACATCAGACTACTATCCTTTGAAAGTCCTACGTACAAAATTGTCACTTGGTTGTGACTTGGGAGCTTGGATTTGTAGAGAGTTTTGATCATTTACTGATAAGAATGACTTATTTATCAAAACTATGTGTGTAAACAATATCATGTATGCTAAACATCTACTTTCCTTCTCTCAATCAAAAATTTATATGCTAAGCAGAGGGTGCCTCCATGACTAGTCTGTAATTAAATCCTTAGGTTCTGAGTATTCAGTGAGCACCTCTGGTAAACATCTTTTGCACTTGTTTTCTCAAGTCACTGCTGGAGAAATTAAATGCATTTTGAGTGACTCTAATAAGAAAAAAAAAAACTCTTAGAAGCTTCCTTCAAATGTTTTCCCATGTGTCTTTCTTTATGCTGATTTTTTGGTAGCCTTTTGCTGTAATGAATTTTGTCAATAAGTATAACAATACCTTGAGCCCTGTGAATCTTCCTAGCAAATTATTGATACTGGAGATGCCATTGGGGACCATCAATGTCATAGGGATTGCAGGTATATTATGGGGGTATGTGTTATAAAGTGGTAGTAATGGAAAAAATAAAAGATTGTGACCATAAGCTAGTGTCCTTAAAAATAAAATAATTAAGAAAATACTGTTATTATACAATAAAATAGTAATGCTATAAACATGAAATATGTGTGAAATAGGGAAAAGAGATCATTGTAGGAGAGGAAATCAAGGTACTTAAAGGCAAGATTTTTTGAGAAATTATTTATTTGAGATAGATTTAAAAAAATCACCACATATATTCTTTAATTCATTTTGCTAGACATCAGGGGTTCCTGTTCATCTGCAGATTTATGATTTCATTTATTTGGATAAGTTCTCATCTATTATTTCATCTATTAATTTTATTTATTCTTTTTAAAATTCCTATTATTTAAATGTTAGATATAGTGACTTAATTCATCGTGTGTTTTCATATTTTCTTTTATTTGACCACTTTTTTTTTTTTCATTTGTTTGGTCTCATGCCTAAAATGCTGGAAAATGGCCTAAGTTTTCTCATTTCCAAAATTGCCAAAAAGATACTTATTAGGTATCCCCAATCTTTTTTATGTGTAACTTCCCTGAGCTGTTAACAAGACCAGACTCACATCCACCATTTTCAACCTATATAGGGAGGATCCTAAGAATCAAGGGAGAGAGTTTTCTAAAACAGAAATGTTAGTTTTCTAGCACAAATACTGTGATATATCCTCCCTTCCCTTTTCATGCAGTTGGTATGAGATGTGGCAATGGTAGTTGGATAAAGAATCAGCCATTCTTTTTAAGTGAAAGATAATCCAAAGGAACAAGTCATAAAATTCAAAAGGATTTGAAATAATGAAAATCTCATATCTGTAGCTGAAATAGTCATGGAGGTATTGGCTCAAATTGCCTTCCAAAAGGAAACTGTCCACTTAACTTCGAGGAGTAATTTTAGCTGACAGCCTTCAATTATTAATGCCTTCAAAGTTTACCTAATTTTTCCAAATGAGCCCATGTGCTTTATTTCTAGCCCAACCAATAACTTAGTATGTTATGTGACTAGACTCTGGCCATTTTGAACAGATATGAAACATACACACACACTCATGAAGAGGCTGATGTCTCTTTCCCACTTGGAAATGATTTAAAATTCCCTTGGGCAAAGTAGAAAAGGTAGCCAAGCTTTAGTTATATTTAATATGTGCAACCTGGGTAGCTTGCAAGAAAATGTTTATATTACTCTTAAGCAATAAGAAGCTATAGGATGCAACTATATTGGAAATTTCTGAGGGATATATGGCAGAGAAAAATCTTATGCTTGACTTTCAATGGTGTCAAATTGTCAATGGAAATTTGCCAACTAGCTACGGACTATATTTCTCTGCTTCACTTACAGAAATATATACCTAGTTAACTAAGTTTAGGTCCATGAAATAGAGTTGGGGTGGTCTATTTTACTTCCAGGCCTGACCTGACCCATAAAACTATCTAATACTATAAGGCACTCTCTTTTTCTCCCTCTCCTGGTTGTGCAGCAAAACCCAAGAAATCTTAAGAAATTACAAGTTGAAAAGGGTAGAGCCTTTGACAGCAAGCTTTTAAACAACTGCAGACCAAAACCCCTCTCACTTATTTCTAAACCTTTAATAGGATAACTTCATTAGATTATTAGATGAGTAGAAATAATAATATATTTTATTACACCACGTAAATTCCAGAGTTTATTTGTTACAGTACCTAGTACTGCTCTGAGGAGTTGCGAAGGCATCCTGAAGGAGGTGAATTAATGACTTGCCGATGTCAAGTATCAAAGGCAGCAACGGTTTTAATGGCTGTAGCAGGTCAATTACATTTAAACTCCATTAAAAACTGACAGTCAGATTTTATTAAAATTTACTAGTTATACTCAAATTGTTCTCCTATTACTGTAACAAATTTAAACAGCAATGTATGAATTTCTTCATTTCTTCAAGAACTCATAAGATTTTTAATTATTGTTATTTAACTCTTCCTTCCCCATCTCAATTTTACAAAACTAGCAGCAAGTAAGAGAAGATAAGGAGAGAATGAATAAATAAATCTCATCTCCATTACATGTCCTCAAGCCTCTGCTCAGATCTGAGCTGGAATGAAAGAAAACATCTGAGTTGTTATGACTGAAAATTGAAAACGAATTAAGCTCAATTTATTTTGAATTTTAAAAAATGAATGTTTTTTTATATAATAAAAATTCAAAAGGAATGAGTAAACGTACAGTAAAAACTTAAGTTGTTTAAAATCTTTGTCATAGAAGCACTCAATTTCATAGAAGCACCCACAAGGAAACCATTTTAAAAAGTAATGATGCTTGAGCATTGTTTCAGGGATTCTTCATAAACATAGAGGCAAACAAAATAGTGGCATGCCACATACATTGTTCAGTACGCCTTTTTTTTCATTTAAAAATACATTTTGGATATCATTTTATATCAGTAGTTAAAGTTTTATATAATTTTTTTCTAAAAATCTTTATCTTTTGAATGGCATGATTTACCCAGACCATTATTAAACCATTTGTCAGTCTTGTAGTTATAAACAAATGATTAAACAATTTTAATCAAAATATTATTTAATAATTTTATATATGTCATTTCCTCAAATGCAAGATCATTTGTAGAATAATTCTGAGGAAATAAATTGCTAAGACAAAGAGAATATACATTCAAAATTTTGGTAGATATTGCTAAATAGACTGCCATAGGCATTTTCTCACTTATACTGAGCAGAATGTAAATCAGCCTGTTTCTCACTCTTTCTAACACACACTTTTTGTTCTTTGATAATATGAAAAATAAAAAAATAGCAACAAACTGTAATTTTAATTTGCATTTATTTTCTTGTAAATGAGGCTGAAATTTTTTTCATGCATAAAAGATATTTGTATTCTTTTTCTAAGAAGCTAGATGTATGTGCTAGAATATAAGAAATAAATTCAGTAGTGATTCAGATGCATGAGACATTGGTGAGGTTTTTAGAGGCTCAGTGGTCTGAGACATGCTGGGACACCCCAACCAAGGCAAAAGACAAGTTCTCACTCCTCATTCCCACTTCCTGCCTCATATCTCCTACTGCTATGAAAGAGTCAAAGATCTCAGTAAGTTCGGAAACACATACTGCATTTGGAAATATCTCTTAATTTATTTATTGGGTGACACAGAAGGCTACAATTAGTTCAGTAGGATCCAAAGCAAAAGAGTACAACCTACAGCCATGCCACCCTGAATGTGCCTGATCTTGTCTGATCTTGGAAGCTAAGCAGGGTCATGCCTGGTTAGTACTTGGATGGAGACCTCCTACGAATACCAGATACTATAAGCCTTTAAAATAAAGAATAAGAAGAAAAAAAAGCAAAGAAAAAGAGCATTGTGGCAGGTCCGTGCTCTAGCAAAATCTTGTCTCTTTTGACACATGGCTTAGCAAATAGGATGTTATTTTATGTATCTGTGTTGGATAAGAATCATGAGTGAAGTCTTTCTTAAGCCCTTATGTGATACCTGCATCACATATCTCTAGAGTTTTATAGCACAAGAATGCCTTCTATAACCAAGAACTATGCTCTGTTTAAAAAGAAAAGAAAAACACTCTTGACCTGGTACAACACCCTAGTAAAGATTAAAAACCTGACAGTGGGACAAGATGGTGGTAACATGACTTGCCTATCATGATGTAGGCATCATTAAATCCACTGACTTACAAAGTGTTGACTTACAAAGTAAGTCAGACACAGTAATAATGCATTGTGTAAGTGAAGTGTTTTGCATTCTGGGTTGGGATCTAACAGATATTTCAGACTTAGTAACACCTATTGCTGATACAAAAAAAACCACTCTCTCAACCCACACCCATGGGCTGAGGGGCTTTTTCCTGATGATCAGTTGGTGGACGAGAAAATCCTGTGGGTCTAATTTACAGACTAGTAAACATAATACATGTACACTAGTGAAAAATGGACTGTGGCCATATCATAATCCCACTGAAGAGTATACCTAAATAAGGGTGTAGAAGAAAAATCTTTACAAAAGACAAAACAATGGTTTCTGCTTGAAGAAAGAGATGAGTGGGTTATATGCACCAAATATTGGCAAATAAATAGACTGGCTGGTTGGTCAGAAGCCTGGAATAAGAAAGATTTAAAAACTGGAAGCATGGAATTATGAGATTCGGAGGCCACAAGAATTTTTGGTTATGTTTCATGTTAATGTCTCTCAGAAAGCACTCACTTCAGAGGGTGCTTTCAGTGACCAGGTGAAAATAATTACTTAGTCAGCTTCTGCCTTCAATCTCTGAAATGTTCATAGAGTTAACACATTAAGAGAAAGGTCATGGTGGCAGTGTTTGGGAATATATGCAGGGTAAACAACATGGCTCTTTCACAAGAAGGCTAATATAGCTACTACCACTATTGAGTGTCAAACTTACTGTAGAGAGGGACTGATTCTGACCTCTCATACTGGGCATTTGGAGCCTTGTTGATTGCATCAGAACCATTCTACCTTTATAGAGGACAGTAATTTTTCAAACCAAAATTATTTATATTCCAAATATCTATCTTCTTTGCCCATAATATTTACAAGAACAATAGTAGAGTAAGGGCTTGCAGAATCCTTGATGCTTTTATGTAACATCTCACACAGATTGCTTCAGACCAAGAAATGCAACAACATGTGTATCATCACTCTGACAGCTGACCTGATAGAATGGCTAAGTGGGATATAGAATGCCCAAATAAAGAACAATTCAGGGACCTCCTGCATTATTGTATTATTCTTCTGAAGGATTCAACATAATCACTAGATCAATAATCAGAATGTGGTGATGTATCACCAGAATATACAGGTATAGAAACAAGTAGCAGAAGAGTATCCCTTTCCTAAACTTTTCTATTTGTGCATTTCTCAAATACATCTTAATATTTGATAGATTTGAGATTCTAGTTTCTGTTGATGATAGTGGGATACAAGGGGTGGATAACTTAGATGAGAAAGACAGTAAGAACGTTAATGAACCTTAATCTATAACCAAAATCAGGGAACCAGAAGGTAAAGAAAGTAGTCATTGCTCTTGTTGGAATGATTGACACCAATCACCATGAGAAACTAGGGTTAGTAATACATAGAGAACAGGTAGATGAATAAGTGAAATTCAAGGTATTCATCAGAGTATATCTTGATGTTTCCAACTTCGGTGATAATTGTGAATGGGACAATTTCAACAACTGCAATGTTATAAGAGCAAGGCAAAGATAAAGCTTCAGGACCCTGGCTGTGAAAACCCTTACTTTATCACTAGGCAAATAACCTAGAGAAATTAAGTTCATTGTGGAGAATCTGGAATGGTGGATGAAGTCAGAGATGATAATTTATTGGCCTGGGAAAATTGCAAGAATGAAGACCTTACCTTTTTTTTTTTTTTTTTTTTTTTACCATTTTTAAGACAACACTACAAGTTACTACCACAAAAACAAACAAACAAACAAAAAAACATTGGATTTTTACTGTTCCTCTCAGGAATAAAATTAGATGTTCTTATTTTCACATATTTGTATAAAATTATTACAGAGGATGTTTAATATGAATAGTGAAAGAGATTGACTTTTTGGACACAATTTATAACCAGGTTTATCTGGTTATACTTGCCTTCCATAGTTTGGCTTCATGATTTATACATTATTACCTGTATTATTTCACTATCTCCTAAGAGGATGGCCACTCTCCTTCTCTCCCACCATAATGGGAGCTGAGGGTATTCCGGTATCCAAACCTAACCAACCGAACCCATGGAAGCTCTGGTTTCTCTCAGCCATTCCAGACACAAATGAAGACCTGCATCATAAGACATGTTATTTGGTTTGCCCAGAGACTTCCTGTTGCAGTCATGCAGCCCAAATAAGAAATAAAGGCGTAAACATCTCATGAGCTTAATTTGGCCAATGTAAAGAAGGAGACTAGAGAGAATTGGCATGTAAATTTCTCTCCCTCCTTCTCCTTGACTGAATGCTCTGAGTCATAGTAGTCTCATATAGCCTTTCTGCACAGTTACCTAGACATTTGCATGACAAGCTACGTCTTCTGTAAAACTCAGTAATTCACTATTAGGTATTTGCTTTCATTCTCTACTTCTATTTCTTGCTACTGTTGGATACATACCTCAATAAGGTATCAGTATGCCTTTCAGTTAGGTTCTATTTTCTAGAGCACCTGAACTAAGACAAACTCTAGTACTATAATTTCACCCATATCTATTCTCATATATGCTCACATGCGTACCTTAATTCACCTTTCATTTTTTTAGAAGGTTGTTTTGTTGTCCTCTCTACGTCTACTTTGTCTTCTTATATTAGGCAAAATTTTACTTTATTTCTCCTTTATGTTTTTATTTTGGACAAGATTTTTGGTCAGTTTTTATCTTTTATGTGGAAACACATTTTTCTTTATGATATTAATAATCAATTTGAATATGTATATTCTTTTCCGACTTTTTTGTAGTACTTTTTGTAACTTATATGTTAATTCATTTTTGTTAGATTTGTTTTAAAAGTTCAGTTTTTCTTCATGTGGATGACAGCTAAAGGTGGCAGAAAAGTTCTATAAATTTCAAGGTGTTGTATGTAAATATGTTCTTTTAACCCATATTTATCATCTGCAAATAGGTACAATAATTGTTAAACTAGTACCATGCATAATTTTTAGCCCCCTCTGACTTTACTTATATATTGTTTAATATGTAACTATTACTTCTTTAAAAAAATAAAAAGCACCTAAAAACGGAGTGTCAAACTAATAAAGTGTCAAACTAAGTGAGACAAAAATAATAATAATAATAGTAGAATTGCAAAGAGAAATAGACTAATCCATTACCATAGTTGGTGACTTCAACAACTCTTTATCAGAAATGCACAATGCTAGCAGGCAGAAAATAAGTAAAGATATAGTTAAATTTAACAACACCATCAATCAACAACAGACTCTTAGATCACAAAGAAATGAAACTAGAAATCAATGATAAAAAGATTACTGGAAAATCTCAAAATATATAAAGATTAAACAACCAATTCTAAATAACATATGAACCAAAGAGAAAAATCTCTGGAAATTTTAAAAAATACTTTAAACTAAATGAAAATAAAAAAAAAACATCTTATCAAAAGTTGTGGGGTGAAGTAAAAGCAGAGCTTAGAGAGAAATTTATAGCATCAAATGCGTATATTAAAAAGATTTTTAAAGTTAATAATCTAAGTTTCTACATGAGGAAACCGGGACAAAAAAGAACAAGTTAAATCCAAAGTAAGCAAAAGAAAAAAAGTCATAAGAATTAGAGCAGAAATCAATGGAACTGAGAACAAGAAAACAACAGAGAAAATTAATGAATACAAAACAATGTAAAGGTAGATGCAAAAACCTTCAACAAAATATTAGCAAACCAAATTCAACGATGTATAAAGAGAATTATACATCATGGCCAAGTGGAATTTATCTCAAATAATCAAGCCTCATTTAACATTCAAAATTTATTAATGCAACTGATCACATTAATAGGTTATGATAGAAAAATCACATGATTTTATCAGTAGATATAAAGCATTTGGAAAAAAAACAATATCCATTCACAATAAAAACTCAAAATATTAAGAATAGAGAGGAATGTCCTCACTCTGATAAAGAATAGTTACAATAATCCTATCGCAAGTATCATACTTGGTGGTGAGAAACTCTAAGCTTTCCCACTAAGATCAGATACAAGACAGGGATGTCTCCTCTCACTATTTCTTTTTAACATAATACTGAAAGTACTAGCTAATGTAATAAGAGATGAAATAAAAGGAATGCAGGTTGGGAAGCATGGCTCAAAAAGCCTGGTAACAAAGACGTCAGGGTTTTTATCCTTCTTTGCTGTAGGCTGTTACTTTTCTTAGAGGAGTGGGCTTCCTTGATTGACAACTAAGATTGAGAGGACTCAGTGATTCATCATTTTGCTTTCTGCACATTTGTTCCTAGAATCCAGTCTGTTATAATGATATTAACTACCCTGTATATGTATCATATTATAATGATGATATAATGAGACTCAGGTGAGTTGAAAGTCATTGGGGTCTTCATTGCCCAGGTGCAAGTGACTGGCTTAAACTGGTACCTAAATCTCCGCCTACTGGTTTCTGTGTGTGAGTTAAAAAATGCCTTCTGGCTTGCTTAATTGTGGGTGAATTAGGGCGGACCCCTTCTAAGATATGATGATCTCAGTGTCTTTGCAGGCAGACCCCCTAACTTTCCTGCCTACCTCTTTTCTAAGAGCCACGAACCCCCTTATTAGTATGGATATTAAGGGATGAGAGATCTCTTCTTTAGCATCTGCTTCCTGCTGAGAATGGCAGTCCCTGCCTACAGGGGTTTCATGAAGCTCTTACCCTTTGTGCCTCAATCAGGATGGGGTCCTGGGTTTCCAGCTGAAGTGCCACCTCAGTCCCTAGACAAGGAAAAGAAAATACAAACTCATTATTTAAATCATATAACCACTAATTTCTATTATTGATTTGCCTATTAAGTGAGTAAAGAGAAACATTCTTGGTTGATGCTTCTTAAAGAGTAAAAGGAAAGACCTTTGGCTTAAAGTCCCCACACCATTTCTGCTTAACAAGGGGCTAATGACCCTTATCAATAGCCAGAGGATCTGAGTCACCAAGGCAATTATCAGAATTTAAGGGAGAGGGCCTCTTTCCCAAAGAAAGGAGGGAAGAAAACTTAACTAGGTTTACTAAAAATATTAACTCTGCAAGACATGTCCCATTTCATTTCCTGCTAAAAGATTAAGAATTCCACAAGTGATGACCCTTCACAACTGTGCATAAAATGTCTCAAGGAAAAGAAGGGAAGATAAATTTCATGTGTCAATTACCCATTATTTATTCAAAAACTAAACTAGATGCTGCCGTGAAGTATTTTGTAAATGTGATTAGGTACAGGAAATTGACCTCATAATGTGGGTGGGCCTTATGCAATGAATCGAAGGCCTTAAGAGCAAAACCTGAGACTTCACAGAAAATAAGTTTTGCCTGAAGACAGTAGCATCAATTCCTGTCTGAGTTTCCAGCCTGCCAGCCTGGTTTACGAATTTTGGACTTGCCAGCTCTCATAATCATCTGAGACAATTCCATAAAAAAATAAATAAATTTTCACCTCTCTGCCCACTTCTCTCCCTCTTCACATTCTCTTCTCTCTCTTTTTCCTTTCTCCTCTCCCCTCCTTCCTCTCTCTTCTGTCTGTAATGCCCTGGTTTGGAACTCCATGAGCCAAGAAGGAAACTGACACTGATGTAAGCACAGGAGGGAGATTATTGACAAACTCGAGTTTGGACCCCACTCATTCACTGACGCAGCAGGGGGTGAGAGGAGCCCTGACCAGGGGTTGGGACTGAATTTAAAGGGTAAAACTGCAAGCCTTGGGGAGATACCTTGGCGTTGCTTGATTGGAGGGTTAGGGTTGACCTGTAAGGAGATTGGGTAATAGGTTATTAGGGCCACGCGCAAGGGGGTTGTGTGAACCGAGTGCCATGTGCAGCAGGGCAGTGTGCAAAAAGGGCCAGGTGCAGAGAGGGCTGTGCGCAAAAGGAAACAGGTGCCTTAAGGGCTTACTGATTAACGGCTTTGGTCCACTTGACCAGATGGCAGGGTGTTGTCCCTGATTGTTGTTTTCCGGGAAATTTTTTTTCATTGAATCTGGAATCTACATAGCAAAATGTAGTTACTCTAGCCCTTCATGTCTCTCTCCTGTCCCCTTCTCTCTGTACAAATAGAAATTGGTCTGTTTTTTTGGAGGACCCTGACAGATACAGTGAGATATAGCCATACTAAGGTAGTTCTTGTGATGATGTGCCCCTAGAAAGATGCAAGAAGGGGTTAAGACTAGAAGCCTCTATGCCAACCACCACAGCAGCCACATTTCCTGATCGAGTACCTGGCGATTACATCAGTAGGCTATTGTTTAACTCTGTTCCCACAAGAAAGAGGAGGAGGAATTTATGGGAAACATGGTATGGGAATCTGACCTTTCACGTTCCACTTTCTGCTTCTGTGCCCCCGCTTACGCATCATATCAGACCACCATTTGGTGACGGGTAATGAATAGATGATGTATAGATCCATTGTGATTGGGATATAGTGATTAATGGATTTTTGGGTATAAAACTGTGGACCTGAAAAGGGTCGAGGCTGCTCCTTTGGAAGGACAGCCGCCGGCTAATAAACTGCCTCTAATATCAAAGCACTCAGGCTGAGTCTGGTTATTCCGGTCACAACAGTTCTCTACCCCTATCATGAAAGAATTTCATAGGAAGAATGTCTGATAAATCTGTACTACTCCTTACTGCTACCACTTGATTCTGATCCCCTTACAAGTGAGTTCTGAAATCACCCAAAAGGATCTTTCAGGCCACCCTAAATATCAATTTTCTTAGAACAATTTCCATATGAACATATTTATATTTTGAACAATTTGCTAGAAAAGGATATTATCTTACATGGCAATAATCTTACTGACAGAGACATCAGGAGTACAGAAATCAAGAAGAGACCTAAAATAAATAAAACCAAACACTTTCCCACAGGTAACTACATGGGATTAAAGCAGTTTAGCATGATTAACATGAATGCAGAGAAATCTTACTCCAAAAATAAGAATAATTGTTGATTGCAGATGGAATGAAACATAGCATGGACATGCACAGTGTTCTCAGGATTAAACTAATATTTAAGAAACATTCAGAAAGTAAGCTAATGTGAGATTCTGAGACATTTAGAGCTTGACATATAATCATTTAAAGATATAAGAATTTTGAGAGAATCCGGAGTTCAACTAGGAAGCTAAAACAGATTGCAAATGTAGAACATTAGAAGAAAAAAACAAAGTGAGATAACATGTATAAATTTTGTTCATCAATATTAACATATTTTTAATCTCATATTGTAAATTTTCAAAAAGTATAAATGGAAACCATTTTAAGCTGAAGAAAAAAGATAATTTCAGTTTCAAATTTATAAAAGTTTGTTTTATTTTGTTTTGTTTTTGTTTTGCATAGAATATCATAACCCACTTGTATTTATCTTTAAAATCATTTACTTTTTGGAATTTTCTGATTAATACACAGTAATGGAAATTGTGGCTATTTCCACGTTGAAGTTTCAGAGGAAACTTATTATTCCTTGTAATTCCCTGCTGATTTTCCTTTTGAAGTGTTTTTTGCTACTGACTTACCACAGCAAGACATCTACTAGCCTGAGGAGGTTAAGTGAGACAATAATTATTTATAGGCTCATTTTCAGGTTTGAGACACACATCAGCTGATTTAGAATTCTGCAAGGGAAGAACTCTTGTGATGTTCTAAAGATTATTGTTTCTCTCTCTTTCTCTCTCTCTCTCTTTCTCTCTCTCTCTCTCTCTCTCTCACACACACACACACACACACACATGCACTATAGATAGATGATAGATAGATAGATGATAGATAGATGATATATAGATAGATGATAGATAGATAGATAGATAGATGATAGATAAATAGATGATAGATAGATAGAGATATAATCACTTGGATTTTTACTTTAAAAATTAAACCCCTAGATCCAGCTGTCAGTAAAAAAGTAATAGCTCAAAAGCTATGTAGGGGGTAAGGGAGGAATGCATTATTAACTATAAAGGTAGCAGGTATTGCTCTCGCTGAGCAGATCGCCCTATAGTTTCTCACCTAAAGCTAGTTAATTGGCTAAATCTTGTTGCAGAGAGAAGAATTTGTGGTATTTTACCATCATAGGATACATATAAATTGTAACTATTCACTTGAGCACACATAAAAAGAATCAAATATGGAATTTTATATAAAGAAAGACTTCAGATGGTAAAATTCGTCTCAGTCCTGGTTCACTGATCTTAAGGGGAGCCACAAGACCCATAATCTCAGCTGGTTTCCTATTAGTTCATAGACATGGTATTTTGGGAGAGAACTAGATTTATCTTCACGAGTATCTTCAAGCATTAAACTGACAGTGATTTTGGCTTTTAGGCTCCTGAATCTTTTGGAGTATACTCACACACACACACACACACACACACACACACACACACATTTTAATAACAAACAAGATTTACAGTTTTGGTCATTACCACTAAATACTGTAATTATAACATTCATGTATAAAAGTTATTATGGGCCATGCTTGGTGAAATGTATGATATAAATTGTCAAATTCAGTTCTCATAATAAATCTAAATAATTAGATATTATTATTATCTTGATTTTATAGAGCAGAGATAAAAAAAAAAGAGAGAGAGAAAATTAATGACAAAGGTTTCCGAACTGAGTGGTGGACTGGAGAAGTGAATTTAATTCAGGTACTACGAAAGACAGAATTTTAAAATATGTATCATTGGTGAACAATTAAAAGAAGTAACATTATACTATCTCACTAATTTACCTGAAGATCTTTTTTACTTATTGAAAAATTTATGCTTGCATAGCAATTTCCACTCCAGTGTACTTGTTACAGGTAGGATCACTTGATGATTATTTTTCTGGGATCCTATGTTACATGCTACCACTTGTTAATTTCTCCTGAATGACAACTAAGGAAGGTTAATTTTATTGCAATGTATGTCCACTATGCACATAGCATGTCAGGCTCTGTCTGGACTTTCTTCATCTCCTACCCCTGACTTGTCCTTTGAATGCCCATTTCACCTCATTAGGTCAATGTCTACTAACTTTGAATTAGGCGATTTATCTTGACTACAGTTTTGTTGACTGCAAATTGGGGATATGTGTTTATCATGATGATCCCAAGAGACAATGAATTTAAAAATGCTGAAATCAAGGCCTAAAATACACTCAATATTCAGAAGTAGTATCAATAGCAGCAGAAGAAACAAATATGGAAATGGTGGTGGTAATAGACATCTTGGTAGTTGTAGATAAAATCTCTTCATTAGTATATTATTTTCTCTATTTCCAATTTTAAAAGATAAAGATCACAGAGCAAAAGTAAAAAAAAAATAAGAGAGAAAGAGAGAGAGAGAGAGAGAGAGAGAGAGAGAGAGAGAAGATTAAAAGAGGCTTTATTTAAATGGGACAGAGGACATCAAACAGTTTACTGTGAATTTCTCACTAGTTCATAATCTTATTCAATCAATTTCCTTAGCATGGCCTCAGGTATACAAGTAAACTAGGATTATAAACTGCTTAAAAATAGGGATAAGGAAATGAGAAAAGCCTTGTTCAAAACAAGGAATTAGTTGAAAGAAAAAACAGTGTTGCTGGTCAATATGGAATTCAAGTGAAGGTTAGGAGTTACTAGAGTTTAGTGAGAACATTATTTTAAATAACGTGATTCTAGTGGAGCTATTCTGTTGAGCAGCAATTTGTATTATAATTTTTAGTTTTTAAAGTGAATGTCACATATTATCTTATTTGCTCTTTGTGATACTAATTTATTCTTCTTCTGAGGCATATTCAATTTTTTTCTGTATTTTTTTGTTCTATAGTGTTTCATATTCTACCACTGAAGTTATAGAGCTCACATGATTAATGAATATAGTCCTATAACTTTCCTATAATAAACCATTTCTTAAGCTCATAAAGAAAATATAGAGCAAATGCATAAACACATTGCAGATAAAATCTTCACTAAATATTAAAAGATCTACTGCTATTTTTCTGAAAACTAGTTTCTAACTGTGACATTTTTTGGTTCAAAAAAGAAACAAAATTAGATTCAATGACTTGAATCTATAATTAAATATATTTTGAAAAGAAGTCAAATGCTTATTTACAAACCATTCTCATATTTCTTATTTAATTTTTCAGATTCTATCAATAAAGTCTTCACTGAAATGAAGTAGAAAACAGAATGAGCTTTAATGACTCATCAAAATACACTTTCAAATTAAAATATCAATTGCGTGTATATACATGTACTTTTAATTCACATTTCTAAAAGTTCTTCCTTTTAGTCTATTCTTTTTTCAACTAAGAAGCATTCATTTCGGTACTATCAGAAGTATTGACAAGAAGACAAAATGCAGAACTTCTATTATAAGTATAATAGAGATAAGCCTATAAAAGCAACTTCACAAATTTAAGCATTTAGTAGTTATCTTCAAATCTAATTAAGATTTTCAAAACTCTACTACTTTTATGTTTTCTTTGTTTGCATGTGGTAGTGTTACTGTTGGACATGATTTAAATTTCAATGTTGCCCCAATGGCTGGGAGGGGCCATGTGGGGCAGTGAATAAAGGCGCAGAAATGTAGCTCGAATTTTTCTCAGTTCTTCCTCATTGATGCAGTGAAGAATCACGGGTCAGTGAGATTTCAAAGAGACTTATTAAAAGCATATGTTAGGTCGGTGGGAAAGGACAGCCAGATGCCTGCCTGGAGACTTCCCAGCTTGATACCAGAATCCGAACCCTCTGATAAGGCCCACCCTAAAACCCTAGGTGCCACCACACTAATCCGGATGCTCATTTAGCATTTGATTAACATTCCCCACCCTGTACCCCTACCCCCACATAACCCCATAAAAGCTGCGCCCTCCCGCCCCCAGGGTGCCACTTCTCTGGCCCCTCTCCTCTCTAGACTAGAGAACCTTGCCCTGGAGAGCTCTCCCAATAAAGGCTTGCTTTCAAAACTTCTCTCAGCATGTTGTGTCATGCATTTACCTTACAGTGTATTTTAGAAAGATAAAGCAAGTCCTAAGGAGACACATGGTTTTAGTGAAGAGCTGTAACAGAGCGCTGTAACTACCAACAACAACAAAGACCACAAAGATCCCCAAAAATGAAAATGTCTGCATTACACTTGGGCCATGATGGGTAGTTCCAAAGGCATTTCTAGGTGATTGGCAAGTGAGGTCATTTTGATTGACACTTGAATGCTATATAACTCTTTGCCTAGTGTATATGCACTTACCCTGAATTCTACTACCATTGAGATGTTCTTTAGGAGGTCTCTCTAGGCTGGACCCCTGTTCCTTTGTCCCCCTGTCGCTCATGTCTGACTAGCTACCTGACAGTATTAATAAGCCAAAATGTTTACCTTAGTTTGGGTGTTTTATGAATTTTAAGAAACTGATATGTCTATATTTTCTTATGGAAAAATTAACCTAATGTGAAAAAAGAGGTGTTAATTGAAAAGTTAGTCCATGTGACTAATCCAGGAAAACATATCTTGGCAGGTACATGGCTTTTTCTGAAAGACTTTTAAGCTTTGGTTAATGCTTCTTCATGCGGTAAATTACTGGGTAATATATCTGCTGACAGTGAAGTTGAGCTTACTCTCAAATGACCCTTTCCTATGCTGTATTTTCTTCAGTCATAGTAATAACTTGTTTCTTAAAGTGTCAACATTTGCTACATACCAATTAGAAAAGGTGCTTCCCAATTCTATTTTTATCCTTGTGACTTCTGAAATTTATAAGAATATATATTCTACAGATTTATTTCTAAATATATCTTTATTATTTTATTTGTTGTCATATAAAATTATAAGAACAATAGACTTTCAAAAATTACTTATAGCCTTGTTACCAATCAAGTAAACTTGACAATGATTTTTTCCACTTATTCATATGATTACAAAATTTAAAAAATTGTAACTGTAGATAGCTTTCCAATAGGTTTTAATTTTTTTGATATTTTCAGAAACTCAGCTTTCAAAAAATTCAAAAATAAAACTTAAATATAAATTTCAGTGAAATAATTAAATTAAACTATTTTTGACTTGTATGTGGTTATTCTTTAAAAAAAAATAAAGTAAAATACATCTAGTTAGATTCTGTACTGGTTGTTTTATTTGACCTTTATCTGTCCAGCAGCTATATTCTGGTATGATATGCCATGTGAGAATATAAAGCATTTTGCTTTCAAAATAACAATATCATTAAATACCATTGCTCTGTAAGAGTAAAGCTATAACTGCAGCTATAGCTATAGCCAGCAACAATAAAACAAGCAGAATACTAATAAAACCATTTTATGGTAAAGTGAAATGAGAATTTTGAAGTGACCATGCAGGAAGGGTGAGCTGTATACCTTAACTAACATTTAAACAGGTCAATCAATCATTAATTATCTTTTTTTTTTATTCTAACAAAGTTCTCTTCTGTTGATAAACATCTCAGGAGCTTCTCTTTTCAGTGTGACAGAATACCAAGTATCTAAATAGATTGTTTATCTGAATCCAATTTTCAAAGGCTTTCATCTGAGACACAGAATGCATTTTTAATATCATAGTTAGTATGAGTATGTAGTCCTACCTACAAACGCTGTTGCCTAGCTAGTCAATGCTTGTCAGCCAGAGTTAAAACATAGAATGGTAATTATTTCAGTATACACTTTTTTCTAAATTTTCCTCAAGTTTTCTACTTCCTCAGGAGCCAGTAAGAGCCTGATCTGACAGATACATGTTATTGAAATTTCTAGTCTCCATTATCTCATCTGTGAAATTATGATAATAAAACTAATTTCTCATAAGGCTATTTTAATAGTCTATTAATTTGAAATTTTCTATTTAGAATACTCAAAAAAAGAAAAGTTTCCTTATAAGGGTCAAAAGTGCCTAGCTACATACTCTTATGTATCATAATACATAGACAGTTACAAGATGGAGACTTTGTTATCAGGTTTACCAATAATCTTTGAATATTAACACTATTCCAGTCTTTCTTAGCTCAATCTGGAATGATATACCACAGAGAAGCAATCCCAGTGTTGTGCTTTGAATTTTTGAGATATCCTTTAGCCTTGTTGAAAAGTCCATTTTTTTTAATAAATCAAGTTTGGTTTAGCCAAATGGAAATATTGATTAATTCATCCACTAAGTCAACAAATGTAATTGAACACAAATTATGTGTATATATTTTCCAGAACCATTACCAAGTTTATTTTAGATGTTGAGCAAATTTTCTAAAATGCTGCTACAGTGCCCCTGCTCTCACATACACACATATATAAATCATGGCATCAGGGCAGTAAAAATTTGTTTATTCTTATTCCTTGGGAAAGTTATGAAAATTTGTATTATTATAGATAGTGTAGAAAGTGGGGATTAAATTGAATGGGGAGGGGGCAGAAATCTGCTGTTATAAACCAGATGTTTGTAAGAAAGAGAAATTTGGGAGAAAATGGATAAGTCAGATGCTAACTTGCCAATAAATCATAGAAATTTCAAAATGTATTATTGCCAATAAGTAGAAAGAAATAAAATGATAAAGATAAGACAAGGATGAAAAACCTTGACATATAATTTAAAAGTGTGGTTCTATGAACAGAGAGAAAAAATATAAGATCAGTGTCTAGGTAATATATAACTACATCAGAAGACATGGATAAGAGCAATGATTGTATAAATCTCTATGTATCTATATAAATCTATAGAGACAAATAAATCAGGTATAATAATCAATTATTTTTACAATAATATTGTATAACAAACTACCTCAAAACTTCATGGCATACAACAATAAGTACCTTGTCATAAAAATATTTGCGTTGTTGGAGGAAGCTCTTTACAAATTACAACTTTAAGAGTGCTAGAATTTGACTAGTCAACTGTGTTCGGCTGGCAGTGGCTCCAAACTATTTATTTGGTCCACATTGGCTTCAATTATTAACCATTTCAGATCAAAGGCTACTCAAAGCAAGATTTTTTTTTTTCAGACAGAGATTGCAAGCTCACAGAGAGATGAATAAAAATACATAATGCCTTTCCTTAAGACTAGGGTTCAGAATTAGAACATATTACTTTTGTCACTTTTTCTCATATTCAAAAGTGCATGATCAAGTCTAACATTAATGAATTAGAGCAGTGTCCTCTTTCCATTAAATTAAGGAAGAGTATGAATATTTGATGAAAATTAATATAATCTACCACATCAAGAAATTCTCTCATCTAAGTGTGCCACCATATATACCAAAGTACACATTCAATTTGGCTAAAAACAAACAAACAAACACACAAACAAATTACTTAAGATTAGGAAGCCTTTGAAGAGATTTTATTTCACACTCAAGGTAGACTAAATATCTGCAACTGTTTATTCATGGATGTACAATAAAGAATCTCCATTTTTGAAGTTAGCTAACAGTTTTTAAGCTATACTCCTTCTTATTCATCAGACCTTCATCTGAGCAAGTTGATAAGAAATCCCATATGCTCCATTTTTTGGTTTCAAATGAAAATTAAAACCTTTATCCCAGGACCTCTACTTGTCCATCAGAAAAAAAAAATAGTAAGAGAAATGTCAGACTTCACTGCTTTTTTTTTTTTTATAGGAGTCTTATGGTTTTGGGTCTTAATTTATGTCTTTAATCCATTTTGAGTTTAGTTTTGTATATGGTGTAAAAAAGGTGGTCCACTTTCTTTTTCTTTTTTTTTTTGCATGTTATCTGTCCAACTTCCCCAACACCATTTATTGAATAGACTGTCTTTACCCCATTGTTTATTCTTGCCTCCCCTGTCATAGATTAATTGACTATATAGGCATGAATTTATTTCTAGGCTCTCTATTCTGTTCCATTGATCTATGTGTTGTTTTTATGTCAGTACCATGCTGTTTCACTACAGCTTATAGCATAGTTTGCTATCAAGTATTGCAATATCTCCAACTTCGTTCTTTCTCAAGAATGCTGTGGCTATTTAGGGTTTTTGTGGCTCAATATAAATTTTAGGATTATTTATAGTTCTGTGAAAAATTTCATTGATATTTTGATAAGGATTGCATTGAATCCATAGATATCTTTGGGTAGTTTGGACATTTTAACTATGTTAATTCTTCCTTTCCATGAGCATGGTATATGTTTTAATTTATTTATTATCTTCTTCAATTTCTTTCCTCAGTGACATAATTTTCTAAGTACCTCTTTGGTTAAATTTATTCCTAGGTATTTTGTCTGATGTAGTTGTAAATGAGAATGTTTTCTTAATTTCTCTTTCATCATTGGTGTATAAAAATGCAGCTGATTTCTGAATATTCATTTTCTATCCTGCTACTTTACTGAATTTATTTACCCATTTTAACAGTGTGTGTGCATGTATGTGTGTGTGTGTGTGTGTGTGTGTGTATTCTTTAGGGTACTCTGTGTATAGTATCATGTCATCTGCAAATAATGACAGTTTTACTTCTTTCCAATTTGAGTTCCTTTTATTTCTTTATGTGTATGGTTGCTGTGGATAGGACTTCTAATATTATGTTGAATAAAAGTGGTGAAAGTGGACTTTCTTTTCTAGTTCATAATCTTAAGGAAGATAATTTTAAATTTTCCCTATTGAGTATAATGTTAGATGTAGGTTTGTTATATATGATCTTTATAATGTTGAGATATATATTCCCTCTATTCCCACTTAGCTGAGTTTTTATTATAATAGATAATGAATTTTGTCAAATCCTTTTTATGCATCTATTGATATGATCATGTGATTTTTATCCTTCAGTGTATTGAGGTGGTGTATTATATTAATTGGTTTGTGGATATTGAACCAATGTTGCATTCCAGAAATAACTCCAGGTTGATAATAGTATAAGATATTTTTACTGTGTTATTGATTTTTTTTTGTATATATGTTCATTAGGGATATTGGACTATAATTCTTTTTGTAATGACTTAGTCAGGTTTTGGAATCAGGATAATAGTGACTTCATAAAATGAGCTTGGGAGCCTTCCCTCCTCTTAAATTTTTTGGAATAGTTTGTCAGAATTCACCTGTGAAGCTATCCAGTCCAGGACTTTTGTGTGTTGGAAGACTGGGTACTTAAATGAGGTCTTTGCATTATGAAGAGAGACTTAATGAAACCAATATCTTCATCAACACTTTGAAAATAGTGAAACACCACCTCTACCCATTATGAATGTATACTTTAATTAGAAAAATAGCATAGAAATAGATCCAGTTTATTATATTAAAGAGTCTTTTGAAAACACTTCTAGGTGCTGAACATTTGAGCACACATAAATCTGAAGAACCAAGTCTTTGACTCTAGCTTTCTTGGTAACAACTATCAGAGCAAAGACATATACACTTTCCAAGATATAATGACACACTTGAAATTTAGTGTAATAAATGCCACCTAAAGAAAGAATATATGACTTGAGGAATCAGTGAGGGAACTAAAAAAGAATAACTAGCATAATATAAATTTTTAAAAGGCAAACAAACAAAAACAAAGGAGAATGAAGAACAGTGTAAACAAATAATATTTACTACTGTAAAAAATAAACATATTATAATGTCGATTTTGCTAAGAGCAGTATCATATAAGTCAAGGTTGCTATTATTGAGATATTCAGTATGCAATTGCCAGAAATTTAGTTGTGTTTGAAAAAATCTGTGTAGCATTAATGAACTAAATTATTGTGAATTTGGTTATCCTATACTATTAAATATACAGCCATCTAATATGACTTTTCTTATATCTATGATGTTAACACTAATTTTTTTTAAAAAGTAAATATTAGGTAGTACAAATTTACTTAGAAATAATATTAATAGCAAGCAATTGAATATCTTACCTCTGCCCTGAACTTGAAAATATGTTGATGGGTCTATCACACCTTCAACTGATAAATATGTAGGTCTTAAGCAAAATTATGCCGTGCTTCTGATATTCTTGGAGTAAAACCTTTTTCAGCCAAAGACAATTTAATCTTAACATGCCTGAGCAATTTTTTTAGAAACAGTAACATTTTTTCAAATATTAAACTTTATAAATGGAATTAAACCTAGCTGGATTCCTTCTTATTTATTCTGATAGAAATTCCAAACTGGATGTTTGAGAACATCTAATATATATTGCTATAAGATTGCTGGTATGTGGAGAAGTAACAATAAATTATTTTTAAAAATCACCAACCTTATTACTTAGAATTTCTAATAACTACCTTCCTTTTTTAACTCTGGGCCACAGAAAATTCAAATGCAAAAAAAAGAAAAAACAAAGAAAACATTGAGTATCCTTTGTTTATAGTACTTAGAAAATCTGCTTAAGCAATTATCAGATTCCACCCTGTTGGGAAATTTAACTGTACCCATAGACAATTTTAATTCCAGCACAGTTTATGTAATTTATTTTAAGAAAAAGTTGATTTCCCCTTGACAACACAGGGCAATTCAAGCTAACACTAGAGATTAATTTTTTTCAGTTGCCTCTTCCTCTCTTCAGCAAAAATGGCACATGTCTCTACTCTATTTCACTCCTATTTTTAGATTCATATTTAACTTTTTAAATTTATTTATTTCCTGTCTTATTTCAATAACAAGACTTGAAAATATTTACAACAGCAGCAACTTCTGGTTTAAATATATCAGAACACAAATTATTACATTTCTCAAAATGCATACAGAAATTAATTTGTATATAATGAAATTTTGCAAAAGGGAATTCATGATAAGAAAGTGATTTCTGCTTTAAGAAGAATTTCTGGATCAGTGCATAAGAAAACATATTTAGAGCTCTGAGCTAGAAAGCAGCATCCCACATCAATCCAGCATATTATAAATAAATATATGATATCAAAGAAGATGCGTAGGACCTAGAAAAAATTAAGACTCAGCCAAATAAAATAGTATTCTCTCAACTATATTGTTTATACGTGTAATTTAGATTTGAAGATTGAGTGATTCTCATAAAAACCCTATTATAATCCTCATAGTTTCTAAATGTATTTATACTGAACTGTGTAGGAAAACATTTCTTCCTTACTGTTGGCTCATTTTCAACTAATTTTGTTTGTAAGGTATGTAAAAGTCCAACTCTAAATATATTATTTTCCATTTTCTGTCTTTAGATATATTTATGTATTATGTATATATTTGTTAACTTGAAATATCTTACCTGATTAATGCAATCGAGTGTGTGATATTCTGTTCCTCATGAATATTGATGTTTTCAGAAGACCCGTATAAATCCATATAAGTGCGCTAAATTTCAAAAGAATTACAATAGTATAAATGGACTATTTAAAAGCTTAGTAATAACCTATGGACTTCTTTTTTTTCCCTCCTGGTAGATAGTGAGCCATTTTAAGCAAAGACTGATCTGAGTTGGAATGTTTGCGTCTCTACACTTAAAATTGTACCTTGTACATAATGACTTTCCTATATTTTCACTGAAAGAATGAAGAAATGAAAGTATATAGTTCCACAATTAAGGTGAAATAAGATACTTGCTGTCTTTTGATTTGCATGAGTAACATGTAAATTGAATATCATTTAAAAGAATAAACAATAGTTTCAAATTACTGATTTTCAGAGAAACTGATTTATAAAATTTTAGCTTGGTGAAATTCTAAAGTAGTGAATTGAAATACGTCAGTGGTAGAAATAGAATTAAAAACTGGTATTACCTTTTGTGTTTAACATACCTTAGGGAACTTTAAACAATAAGCTTATCAAGGATAAATAAATTCTAACAGCTATTGAAATTAGAGACTATAATTAATTTTCTAAAATGAAAAAACAAAAGAAAATAAAGTACCTCTGATAATTTATACAAATAATTTATATAACTTATTGTATATTTCATATTTTACAGATATAAAAACAAATTAAAAATTTTGTGGAATATTTGTATCTTATTGTAAATAAACAGTACCCTCATGTTTGAATACTGAATTATTTCAACATCTGTGAGGCAAATCTATTGTGTTTTCAAATACAAAAAGCTAATGAATAGCAAAAATCTTTAATAGGTACCATTTACATTTTCAACAATGTTTTGTTTCATTTAACAACTGATTCAGAATGTGGCAAAATCTATGGAATTGATTCAGGGTCAGAAATGTCTAACAAACATGGTGCCCAGGTGATTACCAGATCATCCCTCATCTTAATTCATGTGATAGCAATATGTAAAACAACTGGAAATCTCATACATTGAAGCTATAAATTTAAGGCATAACCATTAAAAGAAAAAACGTGCGGCATTTTCTCTATAAAGTTAAAGATACTTTTACAACCTAGCAATAGTAGTTCTTAGTGTTTTCTCCAAGAGAAATAAAAACGCTTTTTCATGCAATAATATGTATACAGCTATTGATAGCAGCTTTACTTCTAATAGTCCAAACAAGAAGGAATTCAAATTTCCATTATAAGGTGAACAGATTTTTTTTAAATCATGGTATATTAATACAATAAAATATTATTAAACAATAAAAAAGAATAGACTTCTACTACATGTGGTTTCAAATATGTTGAGAGATAGAAGCTAGTTGCAACAGATTAAATAATATGCAAGTCCAATAGGAAAGTGAAAATTAATCTCTTTTGGCAGCAAATCACAAGTTTCCTAGGACTAGGTGGATGACTAGGAAGAGAACTTCTAAGTATAATGGAAATGTTCTACACTTTAATGCAATGGCAGTTCCACTAGTACACAAATTTCTCAAAACTCAGAAAAATGTACATTTAAAACTAAAGTGTTTTATTGTATGTAAATTATAGCTTAATAAAGTTGATTAAAAATTATGCCAATCTGTGATAAAATAATAGTATAACTGTAACAATATACTTTGCCAAAGAATGTAGCTGAATTAACCTAAGCGTCGTTTAGGTTAAAATGACATTTAAAATCACAATGCTAATTATAGTACTAAGAACATTTTTGAAAACTTACCCTGCAAAGTATTGTAACAACAATTTGGTGTGCTTATTAAAAACAAAGTATTTTACTTGTAGTATTAGTACTTTTAACTTTGACAAGATAAGGAATCTGATACAAAAAAATGTTTATAACTGAGGAATGTCCACAACATATTCCATACTGAATCAGAATATAAATTCAGACCTTTCTAAATTCAAAGCCCTCAAACCATAAAAGCTGAAACTGTAAACATCTTAGAAGAAAACAGAGGGGAAAAACTCCTTGAGTTGGTTTTGACAATGATTTTTGTTTGTTTGTTTGTTTGTTTGTTTGTTTGTTTTGGATATAACACCGAAAGCATCAGCAACAAAAGGAATAATTAACAAGTAGGACTACAACTATATTAACCTAAGAAATCGCTGCACAGTTAAAGAAGTATTCAACAAAATGAAAAGGCAACCTACATAATGGGAGAAAATATTTGAATTCATGTACCAATAAAAGGTTAATAACCAAAATATATAAGGAACTCTCACAGCTCAATAGCAATAAGTAGTAGTAGTAGTAGTAGTAGTAGTAGTAGTAGTAGTAGTAGTAGTAGCAGCAGCAGCAACAGTAGTATTAGTAAAAAAATCCACTTAAAAATGGGCAAAGAATCTAAATAGACATTTTTCCAAATAAGATATACAGATGGTCAGCAGGTTCATGAAAAGGTACTTAACTTCAGTATATAAAAAAGGTGTTAATCACCAGGGAAATGCAAATCAAAACCAAAATTAGCTATCATCTCACATCTGTTAAAATAGCTACTATCAAAAATACGAAATAAATAAATAAATAAATAAATAAATAAATAAATAAATAAATAAAAGAAATAAGTTCTAGTAAGAATATGGAGAAAAGAGAACCCTTGTCCACTATCGGTGGAACCATAAATTGGTACAGCCATTATGATTTTAAAAAATGTATGGCTTCTCAAAAAATTAAAAATAGAACTATCATATGATCCAGGAATCCCACTTTTGGGAATATATCCAAAGTGAATAAGTGCGGGGAAAAAAATGTGATATAGATATAGGGATAGGTAAAGATATAGATAAAAAAAAGTCAGCCATTTAAAGATGGAAATTTTACCAGAGGGTATACTAAGTGAAATAAACCTAACAGAGGAAAACAAATACTGCATACTGTCACTTATATGTAAAATCTAAAAAGAAAAATTTGAGCTCATAGGAACAGAGAGTATGATGGTGATTGCCAAGGGCTGAAAGACTGTGGGAGAAATGGAGAGAAATTGGTCAAATGGCACAAATTTTCAATTAAAAGATGAATAAGTTTACAGCATAGTGACTATAGTTAGTAATATTGTATTGTCTTCTTGAAATTGCTAAGAAAATAGACCCTAAGCAATCTCACACACACCAAAAGGAACTATTTAAAGTGATGAATATGTTAATTTAACTTGATTGTAAAAATCATTTCATAATATTTACATATATCAAATCTCATACTCTCTAATGAGGATGTGACATTTGAATTTCTGCCAATTATAAGGTTCCATTTTAAATATTGCAAATAGATTTGCTTTTTTTAGTCTTTCCATTACCTTTATTTTTAAAGAAATGTTTTTTAAAAAATCATTCTGTTTTAGCTGTATCAAAAACAACAAAATACAAGGATTCTATTTTTTACACATTCTCCTGCCATGTCTTATAAGCTAGAAATTTAGAGGGTGGACAGAATGTATCAAGAGTTAGAAAGTTTGGGGTGCACTGGAAATTGATATGAGAGTATTCTGAAGAGAATGTTGAAAATCCTCCCTGCCATTCTGTTTTCCTTTTTCATTAGAAACACATTTTCTGTGGCATTTCTCTATTTAAATTAAAACCTGGTATTTTGTTTTGACAAAGGTCAAGAATCTCTTACAAGAAATATCATGGGTATCAACTTTATGGGCATTTATATGGATCTTGTTGATGTCTTGATTTCAGAGCAAAAGTGAGTTTTCCAAAGCCAGGCATTTAAGGCAGTAATTAAGATACTTTTTTTGATGCAGTTATAAATGGGTAACAGTGAATTTTCAAAAACATTAAAAGGCATAAAATATTGAAATAATGTGTGCAAAGCACAAAAGTAGTAAATGGTAGAGAGTTTTCATCTAATTTAAGAACCTCTACTTGTAACTAATATACATCACGACATTTCAGCTTAAATAACTTTGAATATTCTTTATTATATCACACATGGCTATAATAATATTTACAGTTATTTGTACTTACTAAATGACTTAGATTGTTTTGTATCATGTCCTTGGTTTAATTTGAACTTGAAATGTATTTACATTTTTTTCATTATATGCCATCCTTGAACCAGAGATCAATCTTACATGTTTTATTTTTTCAGTTATAGTTGACATACAATATTATATTAATTTCTGGTGTACAGAACAATGATTATACATTTATATAACTTATGAAGTGATCACTCCAATAAATCCAGTACCCATCTGGCACCATACATATTATTTAAATACTAATGACTATTTTTTCCATATATCTATACTCTACATATTCATGACTATTTTGTAACTATCAATTTGTATCTCTCAATCCCCTCCCGCTTCAATCCATCTCCCCACCCCCAAACGGACATCAAAATTTTTTCTATATCTCTGACATTGTTTCCTTTGTTTGTTTATCCTGTTCTCTAGATTCCACATATGGCATTGGTCTTTCTCTGCCTGACTTACTCCACTCAGCACAATATCCTCTAGGTCTATCCATGTTGTTGCAGATAGCAAGATTTTATTTTTTGTAAGGCTGAGATATATTCCATTGTATATATGTACTTCCTCTTCTTTATTCATTTATCTGTTGATGGACACCCAGGTTGTCTCTACATCTTGGTTATTGTAAATAATGCTGCAATGAACATATGGATTCACATGTCCCTTCAAAGTACTGTTTTGAGTTTCTTCAAATAACTAGATCTTTCTTTGTCTTTGTTATAGCCTTAATTTTAAAGTCTATTTTATCTGGTGTAAGTTCTCCTACCCCAGCTATTTGTTTGTTAGTTTTCATTTTAATGAAACATCTTTTTTCATCCCTTTGCTTTCAACCTGTGTGTGTCTTTCATTCTGAAGTGAGTCTCTTGTAGGTAGTCTATGTAATGTTCTTGTTACTTAATCATTTGGTCACCCTATCTTTTGATTGAAGCATTTAATACATTACATTTAAAGTTATTATTGATAAATATATACTTATTGCCATTTTGTTATCTATATTTTTTATCTTTCTCTTCTTCTTCCTTCTTCTTAAAGAAGTCCCTGTAACATTTCTTGTAGCTTTTTCTTGCCTTGTAAACTCTTTATTTATCCTTCAATTCTGATACCTTTGCTAGGTAGAGTAACCTTGGTTGTAAGTCCTTGCTTTTCATTCCTTTGAATATTTTATACCAATCTCTTTTGGCCTCCAAATTTTTTGTTGAGAAATCAGCTGACAGTCATATGGGAGTACACTTGTAGGTAACTAAATGCTTTCCTCTTGCTGCTTTTAAGGTTCTCTCTTTGTCTTTAAGTTTCGGCATTTTAATTATGATGAGTCTTTTGTAGGCCTCTTTGGGTTCACCTTGTGTAGGATTCTGAGCTTCCTAGGGTTGTATGTTCTATGTCCTTCACCAGGTTAGGGAAGTTTTCAGTCATTATTTTTTAAAATAGATTTTCAATTCCTTGCTCTCTCTCTTCTTTTTCTGGTATCCCCATGATGCAAATATTGATATGTTTGCTGCTGTTCCAGAGGCTCCTTAAACTGTCCTCATCTTTTTGGTTGTTGTTGTTGCTGTTCTGACTGTTTTCTGCTACTATATCTTTTAACTTGCTGATGTGATCCTCTGCTTTATCTAAACTACTGTTAATTTCTCCTGAGACAGTCTTCATTTCAGTTATTGTATTCTTTATTTTTGACTGGTTCTTAAGTTCTCTACCTCCCCTTTTATGGTTTTTATTTGTTTCTTAAAGTTCTTGTAGGATGTCTACTTTTCCCCTAGGTTCAGTGAGCATCCTTATAACCAGTGTTTTGAATTCAGTATCTGCTAGATAACTTGTCTCCATTTGGTTTAGTTCTTTTTTCTGGAGATTTCTTCTCTTTTTTCATTTGAGACAATTTATTTTTGCTACCTCACTGTTTGTTTGTAAGGCTGCTATGTCTCCTAGTCTTAAAAATGTGGCCTATATAGTATGTGCGCTGCAGGGCTCAGTGGCTCAATCTTCCCTGGTCACATGAGCTGAGTGCTCTAGGTATGTGCCTTATATGGATTGAGTGTACCCCTCTGTTGTAATTGAGCCTTGGCTACTATTTGCTTATCAATGAGAGGAATTGGCCTTTGGGCTGATTGATTCAGATGACTTGCTATGACCAGTGGAGAAGCTATTTTGCAGAGGCTCAGCCTTCAGAGCAAGATTTTCTTTGGCAGAAATCTTGTGCCTGCCCTGTTGGCTCTTGGTTGTGTTGTCCTCAAATGTGACCCCAGGTGATGCTTCCTCTTAGACTGCTGCCAGCCATGAGGCATGTAGGCTGGGGCCTCTTGAAACAAGCCCTGCCCCAGGCCAAGTTCAGTTGCAGCCTGTGCCCTACCCAGGGCCACCTGACATGACCATAAAGCAATCCACAGATGACCACACTGCATGCTAGTCTTGGAAGTGCCTCAAGAGGCCAAACCACATACCAAGGCCGGCTGCCACTTGTGCCAGGCTTGTAACTGCTCAGCCAGAGGTACGGAACAGGCAGAAGCCAGATAATATTTATTTGGGTTTTGTCAACCTTTGAGAGCTTTTAGGAAAGTTTGTAGCATGAGCCATTTGTATGGAAAATCCACAGAAAATGTCTTGGGCATGTCTGCAAGTTGGGAGGGCTTGGGTCTTAAGAACTCACCAAAGTAAGTCGACCTGTGCTAGCTATGTTGTCAAAGAGTCAGATATGGTGGCCACCTGGGTCTGAAAGCCAGGTGTGGGGGAGCTCAACAGAGGAGCAATGCCCTTTACCATCACTTCTGTCATTGAGAAGGCTGCCCTTCCAGCCCTCACCCTGAAGCCAGACAGTGCTGTTCCTCCTCATATGTCCCTGGCACCTTTTGAGTTGCTGCCCAAGTGCTAGAGCTCAGGGAGAGTGAGTGCATTACTGAATAAGTTTATACAGAGCCCCTTAGGAGGAGCACATGGGACTCCCCCAACTCTCCATCTCACTCAGCCACATTTCTGCTGGTTTTCACAGTTGGAAGTCATAGGGACTTCTCTTTCTAGTACTGGAATCCTGGACTGGGGATCCCAGTGTAGGGCTGGGACCTTTCATTCCTATGGAGGGACCTTCGCACCCAAGATAATTATATTGGTTCTCAACAGCCACATGTGGGAATGGGACTATTTCATCCCATTTAGCTTCTTTATCCCTTTTACCAGTCTTGAAGTAGCCTCTTCTGTGTGTCCCTAGTTGTAAGACTTTTGTACAGCTAGACTTCTGGTGAATCCCAATGATGGCTATTCTGTAGTTTGCTTATAATTTTAATGTGTTTGCCAGAGAAGGCAAGCACAGCCTTTACCTATTCTGCCATCTTGACCCTCCAGTGTTCCCAAACTTGTATGTTTTTTGCAGCATTACCCCTGTTTTAATTTGCTTCTTTGCACATATTTGAAAAAAAAAATTTAGACAGCAATGATTATCCACATTAATAGACACTAATAATGGACAAAGGAAACAAGTTCTAACAGGTTTTATCAGTAAATCATTTATTCATATATATAATTTAAGAAAGTAATTTAGTGAAGGTTTAATAGAAAATACCAATAGTGGGCTTTCTTTTTCCTTTCTTCAGCTTTATTAAGATATAATTAATATATAACTTTGTGTAAGTTTAAGGATACAATATGATGTTTTTATATACATGTATATTATTAAATTATTACCACGATAAGATTAGTTAACACATCTGTCATTTTATACAGTTACCTTTTGTATGTGTGGTGAGAATATTTATGATTTACTATTTACTTGCTTATCAACTTTCAAATATATAATGGAATATTGTTAACCAAGAAACATCTTATACAGACAAATTGCTGACATCAATCTATCTTTCTTGTACTTGAATATTCAATTAAACACAATATTATAAAGTAAATTTGAAAACTATATATAGGAAAAAAATTAAATATACTTATTGTTATATAGAAGAGATTTGAAAATAATAGTAGGAAGGAAAAATAAGAGAAGAAGGAAGAAGAGAAAAAGAAGAATTTTATTAAGTTTTTGAGAATTTTATTACCAAAGAAATGATGAGCCAAAATGAAGCTGTTAGTCCTGCTTGAAATAATCTTTGGGGCACTGTGTTTATATAAGCAGTAAAAAGACTTTTAAACTGAGATTCCCCAAGTAAGGAATAATCTCCAATATTCAAGAAGTGTTCTGGAAGATAATGAACACAGAAGACAGTAAGGGAACATAGCAAACAATAGAAATGAGAATTTCTCTCAGAGATGATGATTGCTCTATGAGAGTCCAGGATTAGGATTACTATGGACCAATGACATCTGGGTATCTTCCATTCTTCTCATTTGCAAGTGAAGTTTTTATTTTAGTTTTCTTCTCCCCTTGTGCCATTGTGAATTCAGTGCTGGGTGGGAGAATTCAGGAAGCTTAACTTATTAAAAACAGGATACCTTCCTATAAGATGGGAAACTTCTTTAGAAATATATCTATATATTTTTTTGAGTAAGCATGTGATGCATTGCTTTTTTTCTGATAAATTACTCAACAATTCAACAAATAAAATATGTTGAGAAGCCACATGGTGGTCAATTACCATATTATAAATCAACATTTCCAGTCTTAAGTTCTTAAGTTTTCCTTCAACATTCTTCCATTTTAATTCACTGACCTCACAATGCCTGACACTGATGGATTCTCTACTAGTCTTGAGCACTCAGACTTATTGGTGGCTCAATATAGATCTATTTCATTTGATCCTCTCATCAAAACAATACTAAGATCAACTGAAACCTCCAGTGTGGCTATACCAAAATTTCATGGCAAAAGACAAAAGAAAACTTATATAAAATCACACGATATATTGACTAGTTTACTTGAAAAGAATCAAATAACACCTCAGTTTGGGAAATGTAATATCCTTATTTGCTGTCTACACCCAATATTAAATACTTGTTTAACAACCTGGAGTTAAGTATTATGTCACCACACGAATCAGTTAGGGTGTATTGAAAGTATTCTTCTAACTAACTACTAAGAGTCATCTGCAACAAGAAGGGAGAGTTGTAGCCACAGGCCCAGTTCTTGTATCACACAATATTATTGTGTGTCTCAAAATTATACTTGTCAATAGAGTAAATATCCTGGAGCATTAGAAAAAAGAATTTTACTCACTGCAGGAACACAAATAAATAATAACACAGTGAGTGCTGTTGGCTAAACAATAGTGCTAACTCAAGCAATGAAACAAATATAGACATGTCTGAAAACACTAATTTTTATGTTATAATTTTCTCCTTAAAAAATTTAAAAAAATAAAATAACATTAAAATATTGTGAAGATTTTAATAATATATATAGGAAAAAAAATTTTAAATGTACAAATTTTTGGTCTTTTCTTGCCATTTGTGGAATATATCTAAAAAATGTAATCAGAAAAAAAACACATCAAGGTTTTATACCTAGAAGCTCATTGCAGATTAAGTTTTACTGGATCAAAAACTGGCCCCACTTAAAAAGGGATTGTTCAAATTAAATCAATTTCACCTTGAAATAGTATACAGTTATTAATTATCATCTTATAAAAGTAAATTTAATATTTGTTATTGATTACATGCAGTGTTCTTAAAAGTTTTGAAACACTGTTTCTGTATAAAGTCAGAGGTTGAAATCAATATAATAGCTATCTGTTTTGTACATAATAGGTTCTGAGTTCTTCTAAAATTATTCAATACACACTGTGGCACTACATAAACTAGATAACACAGTGTTTGTTAAACACAGTTGTTGCTGACAGAAGAGAAACTAGTTATGTATAAATGAAAACACATTCTAATTAGTTTTATCTTTCCTGTGTATTTTCAATAAAATAGATGCAGTCCTGAGATAGCAATGCTTTGTTACTAAACACTGCTCAGAGGTGCTATGCACCTGACTTTGAAGCTCAAGAAAGAAGCCACGAGCCAAGAAAAAAGACTTGCCTTTACAAACTGGAGAAAGCAAAGACATGGATTCTTTCCAAGATCCTCCAGAAAAAATGCTGCTCTTTTGAACTCTTGACTTTAGCCCAGTGAAATCCATGTTTGACTTCTATAGTATTTGCAGACAATAAATTTGCATTGTTCTAAGTCACTAAGAAGTGGTCATTTAATACAGCTACAATAGAAAACTGACACAGGAAACAAACAGTATGTACCTCTGCTTAAGTCAACTTGTACTTGTCAAATTGTTACTCTGTACTAAGTAGCATTCTTGTTCCTTTAGGAAAACATGCCATAATCAGTGTTCTCAAGGACCTCACAGCCTAATGAAGAAAAGGGATGAGTAAAGAGAATGTTAGTATATACTGTGATTAATGTTATAATAGGAAAAACATAAACATGACTGGTCAAGAAGGTTTATGGGAAAATCATATCTCTGTACCTAAAAGGATATATTGCTTGGACTTTTTGAGTTCTTATGGAGGTAAGAATAGGAAATACAATTGAGTTCTACCATCAAAAGCAGAAAAAAAATGTTAGTTTGATATCCATTTTAGGTTTTTAGATATTAAGTTAAATGATCTGAGAATAATAACATTTTATATGTGTAACAGGCTTTATAATGTGTATCACATTCATGCTCTAGCAAATCAGGGAACTTTCCCTCAATTTTTTAAAGTGTTGCATGATTTGCCACGCTATAAAAAACAGTGATAGACACTATTATGTAATTAAAATCACCTGTAATGTAACTAAATTTGTCCTTCGGAGCCAATGCATTATAAGAGAGAATATTTTAGTTCAGTGTTAATGCTTTAGAATTCTTCTCTACTTAAGCCACTTCAAAAAACTTTAGTCTATAATTACTACTTAACAATACTGTCATTATAACCCCCACCAAGAGTCCTCCTACCTCAATTTTTCATCAGTGAAAGAATCTGAATAAAAAGAAAGGAATAGAATCAAATAGAGAGAGAAAACAGACTGTAAATATAAAGCTCTGGCAAATAAGTTCTTCAACTAAATATTTTTTTTACTTTTGTTGTTCTTGCTGTTTTTTAAAAATAAATGATTTTTTAAATTTGATAAATGGTTATGATTGTTGTTGGATTCTCATATAAATTCTCATTGATATATTTGTTTATAATAGTGTTACAAAATGTACCAGAAATCATAGCTGTTTATCATAAACTCATAAAATGTAGATTAATGTAACTTTTTTGTATCTCTGTTTACCATTGATCTAAGATGGGCAGAGCTAGGAAGCTGGCCCCTTGCAGTATTTAAGAAACTGGTTTGTGACCCAGACTGATCTGGATCCTAGCTCAGCCCCTTTCTCCCTGAGTAATCTTGGGCAAAATTTTACTTTCTTCAGTTTTCTTGTGTGGTAAGGGTTAATAATAACACTTTCCTCAAAATGATAAACAAATACTAAATTTTACTTAGAATCGTGACTGACATAAGTGCTTACTATTTATATGTTAAATAAAATGGAAGATGAATTAAAATTGCCTTAATTTCACATTAGGTATTAAAATTCAATGAACTTTATGTTCTACCATTTTATGTTTAAACACAATTGAGATGTTTTTCTAAACATCTATTTAGGCTTTTATTTAGTGTGATGAGCTAGATAAATAGTAGCACATTGAATTGATGCAAAAATAGCATGAAATTCATAGAACTGAAAGGTTAGTGGCAGAAACATGTTATTACAAAGAGTTATAAGAATAATGAATGCTGTGAAAAGGAAGCACAAAGAGCACTGTTGGCAGATACAAAATATGGTTGAATGAAACATATTTTAAGGTAAAAGGTAAAAAATTCAGCCAATTTCTCAGACTTTTATAAAAATTTAAACCTTGGATATTCTCTGAGGACTAAATTATGCTGTGTTCATGATGTGACATTAAGGTAGGCACTATGCCGAAACAGCCTCTCTGCCAAGAAGTCCTTGTTATATTAAATCCGAATGTCTCTTCTGCTACATTGAGTTTATTTTCTCTAGTATGGACTTTGGAGACAAAATATGATGTTAGCACTGTCAAAACAAAACAAAAAAAAACCCATGATTCAACTTTATTTCTCCAATACTATGATAATTAATCTCTTTTTACAGCAATTTTTGGGGGGTTTATGGAACCAAACTTTTAAAGTAACAGTGGGGCAGAGGGGGCAGGAAGAAGAAAATTTGCCTGTAGGAAAAATAACCATGAACAAGTGTCCAATTTAATCTATAGATTTTAACTCTACATAAAAAGGTCATTTTCTTTTCCTTTTTTGGTCAGACCATCTTATGATACGATGATGCCTGGAGAATATAAAGGAATGTTCTTCAGAATTTTTCCAGCCTCATTAAATGACATTTTTGGATGTGGTCCTGGAAACATCAAACATTACCTTTAAAAGAATAAATCAAATTAATTTTTTATCATTTAAAAACTAAAAAAAATTATTAAATTTGAAAACTCTTGTTGAATCTATAACTGACAATACTGCATGCTCTATGTGCTATTAATGAGATTTATAAAAAATCTATAGGTATTAAAATTTAAGAACAAACTATCCTGTTTCTTTCCACCAAGTAGATTTGAGAACATATACCCTTAGGTACAAATCTAATTAAATATACACTATAAGGGTCATTTTCAAATTTCTCACATTGGAAAAAAATAGAGCATCAATAAGAAGTAGAATTGCTCCATTCATATCCAAAGATTCTGAAAGTAGTATTCTACTCCGTAGTGTGACTCCCTATTTCCAGAAATGGACAGGATTGGGAAAAATAAGGAAGTACTGCCTATACTGAGAAATGTTCAATCTTGGTAAGTTCAAAAAAGATGGTTTATAGAATTATTGAGGGTGCTGAAAAAAAAGAATTGAATTGTACTTAAGGATAGATTCTCAAAGCTACAACAGAGAATAAGCCACCAAGGAGTCATCTCTTCTATGATCAGAAAGCTACCCAGTGAATTGAGAGGCCGACCTTAGAGGTGTTCCCTCTTAAATCCATATTGTAATAAGAAAGCCCCTTCCAAGACTGCAAAGCTGCTACTGATGATATCAGCAGCTTCAGAACCATGTGATAATGGTCATGATCAAAATGGATATTCCACTTAATCATCCTGATGCCTGTGATCCTGCTGCCTGGACATTGGTGTCTCTGCTAATTGTCCTATAAAATAAATATATACATTATTAAATAATAAAATGAATAAATCTGCATAATATTGCTTCCCAGCAGAATACTCAGAAGTAGCAAATGTCCAGCTTCAGCCTCACTTTCTACTTTCCAAAATGTATGCAAATATTTCTAAATCACTCTGGAACCTTAACCTGCAAAGAAATCTAACAACTTGTTTTTAGTTTTCTAACTTCTGCAATTCAAGAAATTTGAAAGAATTTGGAAACAATTTCATAAACCAATTGACCAATTAATATTGTCTTCCCACATTATGAATTTTGATTGAAACTTTTAATATTTATTCTTTAATGTTTCTTAGGATAGTGGCGTGTTCAGTTGAATAGATCTAACATCTAGGCTTTCTGACCCATTTATAGTTCATTCTTGTGAGTAACCATGAAAGGGAGAGCTAGCCCTATCTCAAATAATCTATCCAAGTGTAATTATTTTTTCAATATAAATAGTGAGGATTTAGATTAAAGAGAAATGTCTAAACACCTGACTCACATAATAGGTTATTATCAACCATGAGAGATTATTTTTTCTCAATTTCTGGGAAGTATACTGAGTTGGCAAAATTCTAATATGACCTCCATATTCCCATCCTCTGGAGTACACACCTTGTTAATCTCTTCAGTGAGATGCGAATATGATGGGTTTCACTCCCATTAGTAGGTTACATTAAATGACAAAGACAAAGGTATTCTGCATATGGAATTAAGATCCCAAACTAGTTGGTTTTGAGTTAATAAAAATGAAGATTATTCCAGGTGAGTATATTTTTACCTTGGGAAAACTTTTAAAATGGGACTGAGCTCTTTCTAGAAATATATTCCCCTGCTGTCCTTCAGGAAATAAGCTGCTGTGTTTTGAGAAACTGGCAGGACATGTCAAGGGCCAAAGAGTGCATTCTAGGAGCTAAGATTGATCCTACTCTACAGTTAAAAATAATTCTCATATCAGCCATACAACTGCAAGGAAATTTATGTTTTCAACAATTAATGAGTTTGGTAGAGGACTTTCAGTGAGCCTCAAACGCGTTTGCAGCCTCACTCAACAATTTAATCTATAGATTTTTAACTATATATAATTATCCAAATTTAATTATTTTTATATTTCAGACCCCGAGCAAAAAACCTAGCTAAACTATGTCCAAATTCCTGAACTATAGAAACTGTGAGGTAGATGGGTATGTTTTCAGCCACGAACTTTATGATAATTTGTTATGCAACAATAAAAAATAATACATACATAAAAATATTTTACCAAGACTTTTCAAATGTGTACTACTTATACATGCTCCTTTTTAACTTGGAGGAACTTTATGAAAGTCAATAAGAAGGAATCAGGAAAACAAAAACATTTATTATTTTAATACACTGCTTTCAGTATCATATTTTAATAAAACATTTTCATATCTTTATATACTCTAAATATATTAATAACAAAACTTTGGAGCTATAAATTTATGTCATTCATTTTGCAGAAAATACATAATACATAACCTAATTAACAAACTCAAATGATATTGTGCAGTAAATTTGTGTAAGCAGACTTACTCTCCCCCACAAAAAAAGTCTAATATCATTTTTTAATTTAAGTGTAGATATTTAAGTGTGACCCCTTGGCACTTATCTCATTTATGAAATCCAATACTTAGATAAATATATAGTTAGCTAAGATATGTAGTCTTTTCATAAATTTGTTTTATAAATGGATTAATGAATCAGTTTTCAAAATTTATTTTGAATGTTCCTTTTTTTTCTTAATAGATTTTTCTCTCACAAAAACTTATTTGACAGTAGTTATGAGACTGAAGAGAACATTTCATTAAATAAAAATTATCATCACTTTCATTGCCCTACTGAATAATATATTCAATTTAAGCATATTCTTAAATTATTTTAAATACAGCACTTTCTAATATAGCCTTAAAAATATATATAAAACAAAGGAACATTGATTTAAAAATGATACCTGAAATCAATATATTGAATTGTCCACTCGTTTTATTCCCCCATAGGTTTTTGAATTTCAGATAACGTACAATAGTACGATACAGAATGGGAGAGCAATACCTTTCTTCTGTAAAGCGAAGAAAGGTATGCATGTGACCTGTTCTCAGATTCAATTTATATATGTATTTTATACAGTTTCAAGATACAGAATTTTATTTCTGTTAAACTATTTATATCTAGACACCCAAGTCTGATGTCCATTGGTAAGAAATACTAAGAGTCCAATGCACTGACTTGGGTTTAATATGTGCTTTATAATGTTAAGCATTTTATGCCTTATATATTCTTCCTCAATGTTTTATAGTAATAAAGCTCACAGTGTAGCAAGTTATCTTTATATTACTTTTTTCTATATGATTATTTGCTATAATAATATCCTGATGAACTTCAAACAAGTTAATTTACTATATACAATTAGTTATTTTAGTCAATGTATCACCATTGACCAAGACTTTGAGTGTACAGCTCAGAAAGTCCACCCTCTTTCTATCTTTTTTATTTTCTCTTAATTCAGCTATAATAGCTATTCACCTAATTTGTCTTGTTCTTGGTTTAATTTATGTAAAGATGTACCCACAAACATTCCCACTGTAGCTAATTACTGTAAGAATACTGCCAAGATCCAAAAAAAATTTCCCTCAGACCTGTGTACTAGTATACATTCACAAGAGAAAAAAAATGCTACTAGTTGCTTTCAGAAAATGTTGTTCGTCTTTCCACATCTTGTCTTCTTTATGTCATGGTGAGATTATTAAGTAATGACATGGTGAAATTCTCAATTGTCTTGTTTTCTTTGTTTGGGCTTATCTTTTTTTTTTTTTTTACAACTACCTGTAAGATTAATTTTTTTTCACTCAGATAATTTTCAGTTAATTTTCACCATCCATTAAGTCCTTGTTTCATAAGTTTCTGTGCAAAATTACAGTGAGTAATTCCAGCTCAGTATTCAGTAATTTCAATAGATGGCTTTCTTTTTCACTTTTTTAATTCAGTTAGCAGAAATAAACTTTATTTCTTTTTCAATTAATACATTCTTATAGCTATTGAAAAATATCACTTGTTTTAAGTTGTAAAAAATAAATGTTGGTTTTAAAATAATTTCCTGTTGCTATATATTTATTTCATATTAAAGAACATTGTAAGGAGAGTCAGAAGACCTGTCAAACATCATTATATGTGACTCCGTATGTAAACTTGATCTAGTTACTCAACCTGTTTAGACTTTTCTTTCTCCATCAATAAAGTAATACGATGATCTTAAAGCTTCTTATGAATCAATTTCAAAAAAAAAAACTCTTTCCTGGAACTGATTGTGCAGACAAGAATTTCATTACTTTATGCATGGTTATCAAAATCTTTCATTTTTTGTGCAGAAAATATAGCACGGGGCATGTAACTTAGGATATATTCATATATTTGTCTCTTTCTTCTGAAATACCCTGGTGCCCAGACTTCCCTCTTAAGAGTGGTTAATCTTAATGTCTAAAATTTGATTTCGTTGGAGAATCAGAATATCTGAATTTGGTAATGTTAGTTTACCTTTATATAACCCAATATTCCTCTGCAGTAGGGAACCCAAGCTTCCTATGGAGAAAAATCTGCTGCTCCAGTAGAGAGCCCAAATCATTTAAAACTTTCAACTTCACGTGTGCTGCATACAAATGTTGTCTTTACCTTGCTCTCTCTCCATGGCCACAGCTGGTGTGGGGTGCCCTTGCTTACTCAGTTTGCATGAATAAACCATAAAGAAATTTGTGCTCATTCTACCAGTACTGTCTGCATTTCCCAAAGCATGTTAAGAAATTTCCAACATAATTTCATAAAACACTAAATGGCGCATGATCAGTTAAAAAAAAAAAACCTATTACTAGAACTAATGTAAAGGATAGAGAGTAAGATTGATGCACATACACACACACACACACACACACACACACACACACACATACACAAATTACTTAGGGAAAGACTTCAAAGAAAAGAGTCAAATGTGTTCAGGGTTCATTCTTACTTGTCCCACATCAAAAGCCAATTCTTCCCACTGGGCTGCATAAAAAAGAGTTTGCTTGCCAGCTTCATGCTTAATGACCTCAGTAGCTGGCAGCTCAGCAGGATAGGAGCAAGAGCTGTTACGATGCCATAGCAAAAATTACTTTTTCTTTAAAAAGACAGCCTGGTCATAGAACATATATTTATGATATGTTTTTAAGTAATAAAAATATTTTTTTAATAAAACATTCATGTCCATTTAGAAAAGTGATGAAAACATTTCACTTTCTGGATTAAAAAAAATTTATCAACACTTGCCAAAAAAATATAATCTTATATTTCAAACTGTTTCTGGATTTCAAACATTGGTAAAGAGGCATTATCCTTTTATCTTTGCTCCATGCAGTGAAGTTGTAATTTTAATTATGACAGGAAAATATTTACAAAGATCCCCACATAGACTTCATATTAAAATGTAATTTCCTAAGGTCATTTAATAATTCTTAAAGTATATTTAGAAATAGATTTCAAAAAGAGTATTTTACAGGACTGTGAATGAAAATATGAACAAGCAAACAAAAAGACTTACGATCTAGTCTTTCTTCTATCTTATAAAGATATGAAAGCCAGAGAGGTGAAATGACTTGCTTAAAGTAACACAGCAATATTAGAGAGAGAACAGCTGTTTCTCAAATGCAAGTGAATAAATTGTAGAGTCTAAAATGTTTCGTTGCATGATAAGTAGACACAAAATCAATGTTCAATAATCCATAGCTTTCCTATACTCTAATAATGAAGTGTCAGAAAAAAAAAGTAGAAAAATAATTTCTTTTGAAATTGCAAGAAATGAATAAAATACCTAGGAATAAATTTAATGAAACAAGTGAACGACTTACAATGAAAGCTATAAGACCCTGTTAAAAGAAATTGAAGAAGATACAAAGAAATGGAAAGATATTCTATGTTCTTGGATTGGAAGAATCAACATAGTTAAAATGACCATGTACCAAAAACATTATACAGATTCAATGTTATCCCCATCAAAAGGATATCAGCATTTTTTAAAGAAGTGGAACAAAAAACCATCAAATTTGTATGGAAGCACAAAAAACCCTGAATTGCCAAAGCCTTCCTGAGAATAAAGAACAAGACAGGAAACATCACTCTGCCCAACTTTAAATTATACTGCAAAGCAACAGTATTCAAAATGGAATAGTATTGGCAGCAAAACAGACACACAGACCAGTAGAACAGAGTTGAGAGTTCAGAAGTAAACCCATAATTGTATGGGCAAAGAATTTTCGACAAAAAAAAAGCCAAAAACATACTGTGGGGAAAGAAAAGCCTCTTCAATAAATGGTGCTGGGAAACTGGAAAGATGCCTGCAAAAGAATGAATTTGGTTTCTTGTCTATTGTCACAGACCAAAATTAACTCAAAATGGATTAAGGACCTCAATATAAGACATGAAACAATAAAATGCATAGAAGAAAACATGGCTAAACTGAAGGACCTTGTACTTAAAGAGAATTTTATGAATTTGACCTCAAAAGCAAGGGAAGCAAAAGCTAAAATAAATAAATAGGACTACATCAAGCTTAAAGCTTCTCCTCAGCAAAAGAAATTTTCAACAAGGTAAAGAGAGAACCATCTGAATGGGAAATATATGTACAAACAATGCCTCAGATAAGGGCCTAATATCCAAAATATACAAAAAACTCACACAATTCAATAACAACAACAAAAAAAACAAATGATCCAATCAAAAAATAGATAGTGGACCTGAACAGACACTTCTCTTTAGAGGACATACAAATGGCTAATAAATATATAAAAAGATGCTCAACATTGCTAGCTATTAGGGAAATGTAAATTAAAACCACAATGAGATACCATCTGACATCTGTTAGAATAGTTATAATCAACAGGACAATTAATAACAAATGTTGAAGAAGATATAGAGAAAAAGTAACACTCATACATTGCTGGTGGGACTGCAGATTTGTATAGCCACTATGCAAAACTGTATGGAGGTTCCTCAAAAGATTAAGAATGGATATATCATAAGCTCCAGCAATCCCTCTACTGGGTATTTACCCCAAAGACTTGAAAACTCATATCCCAAAAGATGTTTATATACCGATGTTCATAGCAGTATTATTCACAGTGGCCAAGACATGGAAACAACCAAGGTGTCCTATCATAGATGATTGGCTAAAGAGGCTGTGGTACATATACACAGTGGAATATTATTTAGCCATAAGAAGAGAATAAATACTGCCAATTGTGACAACCTGGATCATGCTAAGTTAAATAAGCCAGATAGAAAAAATTGAAAATCACATGATATCACTTATATGTAAGATATAAACCCAAAAGCAACAAATGAGCAGGAAAACAAACAAAGACTCATATACATGGACCACAGACTAGTGGTTACCATAGTATTATAGACTAGCGGTTACTAGTGGAGTGGGGAAAGAGCAGAGAGGTATCTGGGGTAGAGGGGGTCAAATAAGGGGAGATAGGGAGAGAATGAAGAGGGTAAAAGGGTTCAAATATATGGTAGCTGAAGGGAACTGGACTTTGGGTGGTAAACACATGATATAATGCACACATATCAAATTATAATGTACACCTGACAATAATATAATTGTATTAATTAATGTTATCCCAAAACCTAATTTAAAATAAATAACAAAGCAAAATAATAATAATAATAAAATAAATGTGCATTGATGTAACAGTTTCCCTCTTGTGAATAATAATACAAAAATATCTAACTATACAAAGATTTTTATACAGATATATTCCTTGGACCATTGTTTGCAATAGTAGAAAATTGGAATCCCCTAAGTGTTTGTTAGAAAGTACTTTAATATATCTAGTGTATTCATACTATGGAATTCCATGAAGCTATTAGAAATAATAATATAGATCCTTTTTGCTTCTGTGAAAAAAGTCCATGATATTATAAGTGAGATTAAAAAATTTAAGAACAATATGTATAGTATAATTTTATTTTTGTTTGAAAACAAGAAAAAGACATTGAAAATAGTCTGGAAGAATACACTATGTCAAGCAGTGGTACTATGACAAAAAAAAGGAATGTTATCTTTTTTAGTAGGAAGATTGAGACTAAAGAGAGGGTCTCAGCTTTTTAAAGCCTTTCTAATGGGTGGATACTTACTGAATTTTATATCAAGTCTGTGCAATCTGAGAGAATAAAAATGTGCCATTTTATTTTTTTTACTTTTTGAAAGTGCATCCAAGTATGTCTTACTGGACTTTACATTATATCTTGGGATTATTTTTCTATTTAATATAGGTCTTCATACCATCAACTGTCTATCACCTTAATATTTGCCCTATGATCCCTTGGAATTTGAGATCTATCAAAGTGATTATTAATGACATGCCATATACTTAGTTAAAAGCACAATTTAAGAACTGGACAATCAATATTTAAGACTTACTGGCTTAGTCTCAAAACTGCTTAATTTAGTCATATCTCTACCCACTGCACTGGGATTCCACTTGGGTTGAGATCAGAATTGGCAATCGATGAGTGTAATTTATTCTTTCTAATATGAGAGAGCATTTCAATAACAAAGTGATAACTGTTATTCAGCAAAGGTGCTCTACAAATAAGTCTGACAAAAATGAAAGAAATACAAATCAGTAAAAATAAAACAAACATTCTGACTTAGGGGGCCTTGGACAGAACTGGTGTTTCACAGTTTCAGAGCAAAGACTTTATCATACTTCTCTGAATTGTTATGGTTCTGGTGACCATTCCATCTGAATAACAAAGACTGTGATCTGAGTCTTCAGAACAGCAGAAGCAGAATAAACCAAGTTACAAATTATAACATATTTTCTTCAGTTCTACTGTTCCTTGAACAGTTATAAAAATGTTTTCTCTAAGCCTCATTGAGGGTAATTTTGTGTGGATTGAAAAACATTTCTGCAGGCAATTAGGGTAATTTGTGTCTGGGGATGACTCAAAGGGACTCTACTATACTGAAAAAAGCTAATTATGCTCTTGTGAGATGGTAATTACCATTACAGACTGCAATCTCTAAAGTTTGAAGGTCTTTGAGCACTCAAGGAGTCCACATACTTTCCGATTCATGAATCTCCTCAGGTAGAGGGAAATTTGTACTTCTCAAGAGAGTGCAAGATCCCCAGAAATAGTTGTGAAGAACATCATTTCTTATATTGTGTTCATAATTATTTCTCTTTACAATCAGAGCATAATCTGTCTTATGCAATATTTCCTACAACATTGTCCCTAAATCTAACTCAGCACACTAGTTCTTAATGGAAGCATTAATAATCTTAAGTAAATATCTTTGCTGCACCTAACCTTATCTTTTAAAAAAAATATGGCATTCCCTTTATATAGACCTCAGTGCAAGTTATAATTTAGCATACTGAAAATGGCAAGTTGTTCCAAAAAGATATTAATCACTTTACATTATATGTCTTTGTAAACTACACAATGACTTTTGATTAAGAAATTTTCAAATGAAAATTTTTAAAATAACTTTGAACTCATAGGACAACTATTATTATAATCTTTCATAAAATAAAATTTAATTCTATAATTCTTGATGTCATCTGACATGAGCAGAGAACAGAAATGCTAATTCCTTCTTCAACTATGACGATGTATCTCTATCAGTCAGGGTTCTCCATAGAAACAGAACCAATAGGAGATATATATGTCATGACTATATATATACATACACACACATATATATATATATATATATATATATATATATATATATATATAGTTTATAGACTAAGATCTAAAACAAGATTTTTAGAATTATTATAAGGAATTGGAATATTCAATTATGGAAGCTTAAAAGTCTCATAGCCTGGGTTTGCCATCTATAATGGCAAGCCAGTGGTGTAACTTCCTAGCCAAGTCCAAAGTGCTGAGGACCAGGCATGTTGATAGTGTAAGTTTCAGGACAGGCAGGAGAAGAGGAATGTTTATCTAAAGAAGTCAAGCAAAAAAGAGAAGTCAATCTTCCTCTCCCTTTGGTTCTATTCAGGCTGTCCAAGGATTAGACAGTTGGACAATAACCATCCATATAGGGAGGCTCATCTACTTTACTCACGCTAATCACAAATGCTAATTACTTCCAGAAACAGCCTCAGACACACCCAGAAATAATGTTTGATCAGATAAATAATCATCACTTAGCACACTCAAGTCAACATATAAAATTTGTCATCGCACTATTCCAAGTCAAATTAACTTTTTGGGAACTACAACAATCACTGACTCACACATACTGCTGTGGTAAAAAAAAAAAACTGATACATTTTTAATATGTGTAGCTCCTAAGTAACATTTCATAAAGAAATACAGGATTTTATATGTTCCTCATTCTATTAGATTTTATCATTCAATATTTAGTCGTTGCTCCAATCTACAACAATATTTTAAGGTTGTAATACTCTTATATATAATATTTACTGTTCTTTTTGTATTATCCATACATTTGATCTGTACAACAGTCTGTGTCTTGATCTATATTAATTATTTTATAAAGTAAAAAAAAAAGGGCTATTGGAAGAATTTTATATCACACTCTAGAATAAGTATATTTCAAGTTAATCTCAATTTACTATTAAACACATTTAAGTACAATTATTCAATTTGAGAGCAGTGTACCTTATTGACTTTGCCTCCAATCCATATACTTTTACGTGATACATGAAATTAATCTGAGAGCCTTTGCAAAGTACCTAAGATATAATGTTGAAAGCAGAATAATTAAAACAAAGAAGTACATGAGATAATTTGAAAGGTCATGTTAAAGTAAAGGTATGTTGGCCTCCAATGATCGCAACTTCCTTATCAATGCCTGAATAATTTGTTCTAATAATTCCTGGAAAGATTTAGCTTTTTATGCAATCAATATATGAAATACTATGTGCTCATTTTTTAAAATGGAATATTTTATTCCTATCTTTAAATTTTGGTTATTATTTCAATTATCTTTTGTGGTTTAATAAACAATAATAAAACATAGTCTCTTCAAACAAAAGCTCTCAGTTTGGGCTGGACTTGGTATGATGATATTCTGAGTCTTGCCTAGATTTACTAATATGACTATAGTATTAGGTCTGTATGGTTGAAAATGACATCACTTAAATGTCTGGCAGTTCACTGATGTTATTTACCATTTGGGAAGCTTTATTTTCTCTCCATTTGGGCTCTCTCTCGTGGTGCCGTTTTTCATGGCAGTGGTACCATTTCAATTTGCAAGCTCTGATTCATTATTACTTAACGAGTTTCTAGAAAGTCACTATAGGAAAGCACAATAAAACATGTGGATATGAAGAAGCTTAGTTCATTGGGAGTATTTGATATAACAGTCAACCCAGTTACATTTCCTGTTCTCTACATTTCTTCAGAAATAATTGACAACAATTTTACAATTCTATTTGTAGACTAACCAGATTCTTTGGATATAATTAAACTGAGCACAAGTCTCGAGTACTAAAAATTTCATAATCTCTTTAATTATCTTAGATTTCAAGATTGATTTGAGAGTCATTGCAGGGATGGGAATCTAAATTTAATACTAGAGCCCTTGTATGAGTGGGCTGAGGTGGAATTATAATGGCTGGTTGAGAAAAATTCAAACAAATGTGTCTATGTAATCATGTCCATGGGATATATCTGAATTTATCAAGATAAATGAATAATCTACTTCTCATTCCAATCAATTGCATAGAGGATTATTCATAAAACTTTAAAACCTGTGAAGCATTGTAGAATGCCAAAGATAATGACTTGACATTTCAAATACCCCACTTTGTTTGAAAAACTATCTTTCACTCTTTATAATCTGAATAGGCAAAAAGGTACCCAAGAGTTCTTTTATACTTAGGTAGGACAATTGCATTAAACATGACTGATGACTGCTCTGAGTCTACCCTCAGGCAAATCTGGATATTTCTCATCCTTTCTCTTTATGAAAATGAAAACACCTCACAAGACTTGCTAATGAACAGATGATTCAGCCCAATCACAGGTTGTGGGGTATTAATTCCAAAATCACCCAGAACTTTAGTTCTAAAAATACAAAAATGTTTTAGGGTCTGCACAAATTAATGAGAAATTTAGGGGTTCAGAAGAGGTGGTAGCAAGGAGAAAGCAATTAATATATCCAATCTTAATTATAGAACCGAATCACTTAATTTTAAGTAATGTCAAAATACTTGAAGTTGTTTCCTCTCATTTCTGGAGAGAGGTGCATGATTGCTCATACAAACTTTTACTTACCCCTTGGATTTCTGGGAAAGGAAAAAAACTACCTAATACAAGTAATATTTTGACTGCTGAAGAATTATGTCTATATACAGCGTCCTGAAAGGTTGTTCTACAAAAAGAGTAGTCTTCTTTGTTTGTTTTCAAATATGGGTTACCCAAAACGTCACATACTTAGCAGAAAATCTTATACTATTTTATATAAAATATATCAAATATTATGGAAGAGAATTATTCATCTTAATAATGCATTTTTAGTAAAACAGAGAACTCTAGCATGTGGCATGATTTAATCCAAATAAATTTAAAACCCCTTGAATTACAGAGAGGTGGTCTTACAGGAAATACCATACATAATTAATGACATCCCTCTTAAAACCTTAATTTTATATAACAGAAAATGTTTTCTGCTGTCTGAATAAAAATGTATGAGATCTCATGTACTATTATGCTGAAATTGTGAGTTTTAAAATGAGTAAAAATCAAAGGGGCTCCAGTGTTTTCACAAGGACAGCAAATCTCTTAGATTCAGAAAAGAAAACATTCATTCAGTCTATTTTCAAACTCTTTTCTCTTCACTGAATTTGATTATGAACTGTCATTTCTACTGAACCTTCTGTTCTTTCAGGTAATGTTGACTAACATAAATTATTCTTTTAGTTTATGAAATAGGTTATTTTTATTTTCTCCTTTAAGTTTTTTTTTTTCTTTTCCCCCAGCAGCATCTTAAACAAACCATCAAGATCAAGAGAACTCCTCAACTTTATTCTCTGTGACTGTGAAAATATATTCTGTTCTTTTTACAGAAGCAATACACCAAACAAAAAGTCTGTCTCCTAGAACAGCGGTCCCCAATTTTTTTGGCACCAAGGACTGGTACTCCTATGAGAATCTAATTCCTGCTGATCTGAGGTGGAGCTGAGGTGGTGATGCTAGTGCTGAGGAGTGGATGCAAATACTGATGAAGCTTGGTTCACTCATCCACCACTCATCTCCTGCTGTGTGGCCCAGTTCCTAACAGACCACGGACCCGTACTGGTCTATGGCCACGGAAGTGGGAACCCTTATCCTAGAGTAAATAATATATTCATATCCATGCAGAATGAAAATAGGTTAACAAGTGTTTATAAATGTCTAAATTTTTAAGTCAGTGTAACATAGTTTTATGACTCAGATTTGTGGTTGAGACTTTACCTGGCTCTACGACTTGTTACCTAGTTATTAATTCTCAGAATCCTATACTTAAATTGGGGAAATGAATAATATTGCTTTCATAAAGATAACTTAGCAATATTTTTTCACTAATATCAAAAGAGATAGAGTGACATATGTGAAATAAATTGATGGCTTCATACCAAGCAAAATACCAGAATTATCCACTTTTGAAAATTGGTTACATTAGCCTAAGAGCATCATTTATTTAGAAAAAAAAAAAAAAACAGTAGTACGTATACACTGAGACATCTGTGAAAACATTATAAGATAGACAAGTGTCTATAGAATATCTATGTCTATATATTCAAAGGTGGAAAAATTAAATGAAAGTCAATGCATAAATATTTAGATGCCAAACGATTTTAATTTTATGACCTTCAGTGTTGGTACTTCTTTGTATGAATAATTTTACTTAATGTTCATACTATGCATATCAAATAGGTATTATTATCACAAATGCACAGATGAGCAAACTAAATCTCAGAGTGATTTTTAACATTCACTCTAGTCACATAGCTAAGAAAGAGGAAATATAAACCCAGATAGATCTAAGTTTAATGGACTCTTCCCACTGTACCTCAATTCATTTATTTAATAGTCATCTAAAATCAATTAAAGAAAAGTAGTTGTGAATTTAATACTTTAGCTATATATCCAATTTCCTACTTGAAATTTCTTGGGTATCTAACAGAAATCTTAAACTTAATATGTCTAAAATCAGCTGTCTGCTGAACACAGCTCACTAAAACAAACAAAATGAAACAAAATCCTTTGGATAGTCTTTTTCATTTCAGTAAATGGCATCACAGTGTGTCTATGAAATTCCTGCCATAAACCTAGAGGTCAAAGTAGATTCTATTCTTTCCACCACTCTCCGTGTCACAAAATTTTCATTTTCCTCTTTTCCTACCATTAATTCTAGTCAAAGTCACCCCATCTATTTTTTAGAACATGACGAGGATCCAGATCGGCCTCTCTGCTCCCCTATGTGTCAACTCCTCCCTCAGAGATCTGTTCTCCTAGTAGATGAAAAATCATCAGAATGACATTTTGAAAAAGAGCTCACAAAATCTTGACTCTTCACTCCCCACACTCTACTTTGATTTCTTGATTGACTTTCTTTTGCTAGTAGAATAAAAATGTTAACTCTTTTATGGTGACAGATCTAGGCTTGACATTTTCATGCATACCTTTCGAACCACATCTCATACTATACCTTTTTTCCCTATTGTCCTAGAAAATTTTTGTTGTTATAACAAATTACCATAGACAGAGTAACTTAAAAAAAACAGAAATTTATTTTTTATAGTCCTAAAACCTGAAAGCCTGAGATTGGAGTGCCAGCATGCTTGGGTTCTGGTGAGAAGCCACTTTCTTGTTTGCAGATGGTCCTCTTCTCATTGATTCTTCACATAATGAAGTGAGAGCAAAAAGAAAACAACCTCCTTTGTGTCTCTTATAATAAAGGTACTAATTTCATTTGTGAAGGCTTCACCCTCTTGACCTAATTACCTCTCAAAGTCTCCACCTAATCCATTGTATGGGGGTTAGGATTTCAACACATGAAATTTGGGGAGACACACTTAATCCATAACACTTATCATTTGCCAAACTGTCTTGGTCATTTTTGCAATCTTTGAGTATGCCAACCCCTTTTATGCCTCTGGGATTGTGCACTTGTTGTTCTCTCTTTCTAGAATAATCTTTCAAATATTCCTTGAGTAGTTAGATTATTCTTCCTTTGAAATCTCAGTTGAAAAGTTTTCTCACACACCTTAATTAATGAAAATTGCTTCCCTGGCTACTAACCGAGGTTTGTTTATTTTCTTCATAATCTTCAATGTTTACTTTCTATTTATTTTGTTTATTGTGTCTCCTTCAAGCCAAGGTCATATTCAAATTTATATCCTCAGTTCTAATCAAAATGCTAGGTGACTACACACCCAGTATACCAGCTAAAATAAAAAATGGTCACAACACTGAATACTAAAAAGAAGGCAGCAACTGCATCATTCATATATTGCTAGTGAAAATAAAAAATGGTACAGCAATCTAAAGAGCAGTTTGTCATGTTCTCAAGAAAACTAACATGTACCACCTATGACTCAGCAATTGCACTTCTGAGAATTTATGTCAGAGAAATGAAAATCCATACACAATCTTTCATTGCAGCTTTATTTTTAAAAGCTAAAAACTGAAAACAATGAAAATATTGTGTATGTAAATTTTTAAACAAACTGTGGTACATCTATATGATGGACTGTTACTCAGCAATAAAAAGGCATAAACAATTGGCCCATGCAATACTTTGTATGGAGATCAAAGGCATTATGCTGAGGAAAAATATCTTAAAATGTCACATCATATATGATTTCATTTATATAACTTTCTTAAAGTGACATAGAGATAAAACAAAGATTAATGATTTCCACACATTAGCAATAGTAAAAGATATGAGATAGGTGTTCCTATAAAGCATGAAAGAGAAATCTGAGATGATGAAATAGCTCTGTATATTGATTGCAGTGGTGATTATGTGAACTTACACATATGAATATGAATATACTGATAAAAAACTATATATATATATACACACATATATATGTATATATATATGTATATATATATGTTGTGTCATGTAAAATTCTTGGTTATGTTATTGTATAATAATTACATAAGATGTAACTATTGGAGAAAACTGGGTGAAAACTGGGACCTCTCTGAGCTATATTTGAAATTTCCTGTAAATCTACAATTATTTCAAAATAAAATAATAAAAACATTTGATGCTCAGTAACTAAAAATAGAAATAGCTAAATTTATACAGCCGCTTACATATCCAAGTATATGTAAGTGCTGTATATACATTAACACATACCAATAATGACAAGATTATATAAATAATATTATTATCCCTAATTTATTCCTCAGTAGCTAGCCCAAGATCACACAGCTAGTATGGGGAGGAGCCATGATTTTAATCTAAGCAATCTGGATCCAAAGGATCACACTATAATATTTCTCAAAAAAATAAATTCTTGAAGGAATAAATGAATGAATAAATATAATTTTAAAAAAGTATATTTACTCAAGGGAGAAGACATTATACATCGTACTACCTTTTAGACAAACACAGGTTGACTTTTCACATCCTCTCTCTGTTCAACTTTATTGACTATAGAGTCTTACCCATGTTGAGAATGAAAGGAGAATAGTCAAATTGTGAAGCATAAAACTACATCTACTGAAATTCATTTCTCAGTTCACTGAATAAACTTTCTAAGAGAGAAATTTTTCACACTTTGAAAAGCTTATTCATTCATTCATTCATTCATTCATTCTTAATTAAAATTATTAGTGTGACATTGTTTAATAAAATTACATAGGTTTCAAGTATACAGTTCAACAATACTTCATATGTATATTGCACTGTGTGTTCACCACCCAAAGTTAAGTTTCTTTTCATCAGCTTACATTTAACCCCTTTATCTACCTCCTCCCTTTACCCTGTTCCTTTTGGTAACTACTAAGCTGTTGTTCATGTCCGTAAGTCTCTGTTAGTTTGTCAGGTTTGTTTGTTGCTTTCAGTTTTATATTCCACATATGAATGAAATCATATGGTTTTGGTCATTTCCATGTCTTGGCCATCGTGAATAATGCTGCAATAAACATCAGGATGCATATATCTTTACAGATAAATGTTTTCAATTTGGAAGGTAAACACCCAGAAGAGGGATTGCTGGGTCATATTCTTAATATTTTGAGGAACTTCCATACTGATTTTAATGGTGATTGTATCAATTTACATTCTCACCAGCAGTGTGTGAGGGTTCCTTTTTCCCCACAACCACTCCAACATTTGTTAATAGTTGTTTTCTTGGTGATTGCCATTCTAAACAGGTGTGAATGAGTGGCATCTCATTGTAGTTTTGATTTGCATGCCTTAATAGCTAGTGAAATTGAATATTTCTCACATGTCAGTTGGCCTTTGGTATGTTTTCTTGGGAGAACTATCTGTTTAGATCCTCTGCTTATTTTTTAATTGAATTGTTTATTTTTTAGTTGTTATTGAGTTGTCTAATATTTTGAATATTAGCTCCTTATCAGAGGTGTTCTTGTAAATATCTTCTCTCATTCATTTGGTTGCCTGTGTGTTTTGTTGAAGATTTCTTTTGCTGTACAGATGTTTTTTAATTTGATATAGGCCCATTCATTTATTTTTGCTTTTACTTCCCTTGCCTTTGAAGTTAAATTCGTAAAATTCTCTCTAAATCCAAGGTCTATGAGTTTAGTACCTACGTTTTTTCTATGCATTTTATTGTTTCAGGTCTTATATTTAGGTCTTTGATCCATTTTGAGTTAAATTTGGTGTATGGTGACAGAGAGTAGTCTAGTTTCATTCTTTTGCACGTGGCTTTTCAATTTTCTAGAACCATTTATTGAAGAGCCTTTCCTTTCTTCATTGTTTGTTTTTGGCCCCTTTGTCAAAAATTGTTTGCCCATATATACGTGAGTTTATTTCTGGGATCTCAATTTTGTTTCATTGGTCCATTTGTCTGTTTTTCTGCCAATACCATCCTGTTTTAATTGAAGTCAGGCAGTGTGATACTTCAAGTTTTATTCTTTTTTCTCAGGATTACTTTCACTATTTGAGGTCTTTTGTGATTCTACACAAATCTGATAAATTTTTTGTTGTTCTATTTATATAAAAATGTCATTGGGATTTTGTTGGAAATTGCATTAAATCTATATATTGCTTTGGGTAATGTGGCTATTTTAACTATGTTGATTCTTCCAATCCATGAACATGAACTATTTTTCGATTTCTTAGTGTGTCTCTTCTATTTTTTTAGTAATGTCTTATAGTTTTCAGTGTACAGGTCCTTAACATGCTTTGTTAAATTTATTTCTAGCTATTTTATTCTTTAGTTGAAATTGCAAAAAGAATTTTTTTCATTTATTTTTCTGAAGTTTCATTGTTAGTGTATAGAAACACAACAAATTTCTGTACATTGATTTTATATCATGCAAATTTACTGTATTTGTTTATTGTTTCTAATGTTTTTTTTTTTTTGGTGCAGTCTTTAGGGTTTTCTATATAGAGAATCATATCACCTGCAAAAAGTGACAATTTAATTCTTTATTCCCTATTTAGATGTTTTTTATTTCTTTCCCTTGCCTGATTGTTTTAGCAAAGACTTCCAATATTATATTGAATAAGAGTGGTGAGGGCATACAGCCATGTCTTGTTCCTGATCTTAGAGGAAAGGTTTATAGTTTTTCACCATCAAATATAATGTTAGCTGAGGGTTTGTCATATACAGCCTTTATTACATTGAGGTACTTTCTATACCTATTTATTAAGTATTTTAATAGTAAACAGATTCTGTATTTTGTCAAATGCTTTTTTTCTGCATCTATTGATATGATTATTTGATTTTTCTCTTTTGTTTATATGGTGTATCATCTAAATCAATTTGTATATCTTGAACCATCCTAGTGTTCTTGGAATAAATTCTACTTGATTATGATGTATAATCTTTTTAATGTATTGCTGTATTCAATTAGGTAGAATTTTGTTTATAATTTTTATATCGGTAGTCATCAGAGATATTAGTAGATAGGTTTCTTTTTATGTGTGCTAGCCTTACTAGATTTTGGTATTAGCATAATGTTGACTTCATAAAATGAGCTACTAAGTATTGCTTCTTCAAATTTTGGAAAAATTTGAAAAGAACAGGTATTAAACCATCTTTAAATGTTTGGGAAAATTTATTAGTAAAGCCATCTGGTCCAGGACTTTTTTTTTCGAGGTTTTTGATAGTTATTTCAACCTACTTACTATTGATGGGCCTATTTAGATTTTCTAGTTCTTCATAAGTCAGTCTAGGAAAGTTATATATTTATAAGAACTTGCACATTTATTCTAGGCGAATAAATTTGGTGCTATGTCATCTTTCATAGTATTCTTGGATAATACTCTGCTTCTTAGTGATATCTGTTGTAACTTTTCTTTCATTCCAGATTTTGTGTATTCGTGTCCTTTCTCTTTTTTCTTTAGTGCGTCTAGCCAGGAATTTGTCAATTTCATTAATCTCAAAAGTACAGCTCTTTGTTGCATTTACTTTTTCTATTGTATTTTTGTTCTCAATTTCATTTAATTATAATCTAATTATTATTGTTTACTTCCTTCTGCAGAGTCTACGCTTCATTTGTTCTTTTTCTGGCTTTGTAAGATGTAATTTTGGGTTGTTTATTTGGATTTTTTTGTTATTTATTTGAGATAAGCCCGTAATAATATGAACTTTCCTTTATCACCACTTTTGCTGTATCCAAAACATTTTGATATTTTTTATTTTAATTCTCATTTGCTTCTATGAACCTCATGATCTCTCCTTCTATTTCTTTTATGACCCAGTCATTCTTTAGTAGCATGTTGTTTAATGTACACATATTTGTGGGTTTTCCTGCCTTTTTTTTTTTTTTTTTTGCAGTAGATCTCTAGTTTCAAAGCTTGGTGATAAGAGAATATGTTTAGTATGATAAGAAATTTGTTTAGGCTAGTCATGTGTTCCAACATATGGTCTGTCCTTGAGAATGTTTCATGTGCACTAGAGAAGAATGGATAAGCTATTCTTTGGGAATGAAGGGCTTGTAAATGTCAATTATGTCCAATTGGTAATGTGTCATTTAAGGTTGATATTTCCTTTTTGCTTTTCCATTTGGATGATCTATCCATCGCTGACAGTAAAATATTTAGATCTCCTACTATTATTGTGTTTATGTCAGATTCTCCCTTTAGTTCTGTTAGTAGTTCCTTTGCATATTTTGGTGCTCCTTGATTGGGATCATAAATATTGATGTGTTAGGTCTTCTTGATGTATGAAGACCTTTTTGACTGAGATAATTAGTTGTTCTTTATTCCCTTCTTTTCCTTCTGGTATACTTTAATATTATAAAGTATCCATCTTTGTCTCTCTCTTTTTTTTATCTTGATGTTTATTTCATCAGATATAAGTACGGTTACACTCACTTTTCTATAGATGTTATTTGCTTGGAGTATCATTTTCTACACTTTCACTTACAGTCTTCATTAGTCCTTGCAGCTGAAATATGTCTCTTGAAAGCAGCATATGATTGGGTTTTGTTTTTTGATCCATTCTGCAACTCTCTGTCTATTTATCGGTGAGTTCAGTCCATTTCCATTTAGGGTCATTATTGATATATAACGTTTTCCTATAACCATTTTATCTTTTGTTTTCTGGTAGCTCAATGTCACTATTGTTTCCTTCTTCATGTGTTTCTGTCTATTCTGTGAGTTTCTGAGTTGCAGTAGCTATTGTCTCTCTTTTAAAAATGTTTTTACCTTATTTAATCATTATCTAATATTTAAGATTATAATACTTTATTCTAAATAAGAGTTGCAATTTCCTGTTTCTGTCTCTGTTGGTCATCTTACTCACAATTTATTTTTTGTCTTTTTGTTTTATGTAGAATGACCTCTTTTCAGTATTTCCTGTCATATAGGCCCTGTGGTGGAAACTTCCCTCAGCTTTTATATGTCTGAAAAGTTTTTTATTTTTCCTTCAGGCCTAAAGGAAAACTTGGCTCGATATATTATTCTTGGCTTTTAATTTCTCTCTTTCAATAGTTTAAATATTTAATTCTACTTCCTCCTAGCTTATAAAATTTCTGCTAAAAAATCCTATGATAATTTAATGGGTTTTTCTTTACAGGTTATAGTTCTCTTTTCTCTGGCTACCTTGAGAATTCTACTTTTGTCATAATTTTTGACAGTTTTAATATAATACATCTTGGAGAAGACCTTTTTGACTGAGATAATTAGTTGTTCTTTATTCCCTTCTTTTCCTTCTGGTATACTCATTCTTATATTGCTCTTTCCAATAGTGTCAGTTCTTGTAGAGTTCTTTTATTTTTATTTTTTTACTCTCAAGTTTCTGTCTTTTTCCATCTGCATTATTTCCAGGTTTCTCTTTTCGATACCACTAATTCTTTACTCCATTTGGGCTGCTCTGTTTCCTAAACTTACCTTTTCATTCTTCATTTCTTTCATTGAGTTCTACAGCTCCAGAAGTTCTATTTGGTTGTTTGTTTCAATCTCTTTGTTAAAGTATTCCTGGTCATTGATTTTGTTTCTGAGTTTATTAAACTGCTTATCTGAGTTATTTTGCACCTTGTTAAGTTCTTTCAGAACTGCAATTTTGAATTCTCTGCCATTTATATGTATTTTAAGTTTATTTTCTAGAAAATTTTAATTTTCTCTCTGAGCTTCCTTGTCACCTTGCTTATTCATGGTGTAGATTATCTTTCCTCCTAGGCATTTGTGGGAACAAGCTCCACTTAAAATATACATTATTAAGAGCGATCTCTCTTTAGTAAGTGGTAAGAAGATATTTTTCTTTTGTTTTCCAGCAGGTGGCATACAAGCTTTCTGCACTACCCAGGGCTCCAGGATCTTTGTTGTGTGGCAGTGGGGAAAAAATGCCCTTTATTCTCTGGAGAGCTGTGTGTCTCTTCTGTGACCAAATCACCTTGGTCTCAGGGTTCCCCACCTTCTTAGGAGAATGAGGTGGGTAATGAAGAGCCCTTGCAATCCTGGTGCTGCCCCAGCAACATGATGCAGTGTTGTGCTACCTCAAGCGTTCTAGTACCTTTGCCAGGATCAGCCTGTATGGGTGGGGGCAAGATGGGGTGGGAAAGGCTGTAGGTGTTCCTGTGGCTTTCTTCTCTCAGTATTGGCAGACACCAGTCATCAGCTCTCTTGCCTCTGTATTTCTACCCCTGTCACTGGGACCAGCCGCAATGTGTGTCTGCCACTTAAAAGCTGTATGTTCATTTCCAGAGGCTGAAGACTTACTTCTTGATCTTCAGCCTGACACTTGCTGCTGCAGTTTATGCTGGGACCCCGCTGCTAGCTCTGAGAGAGTGCTAGGAGACAGCCAGGTTCTATGACTCCATTTCCTAGAGGACAGCTCTCACAATTCTATAATTTGTCTCTGCCCTGTTCCTGGGTTCCACAACCATATATGCTGATAACTCAGGTGGGAATGCTTGGGGCTACAGAGAGTGCGTGCCTTTGCCTAATTTCCCTCTGCCCAAGTCTGTAGCAGCTGTCTTTGCTCTTCTCCCCTTCCTTTTCCCTTGGTCACTCGATTTGGATGCTTTGATGTACAGATATTTCAGAAGTGTATGTGTGTTAGTCTGCAAATCTTCTGTTGGACTGCAGTTGTTTAATTTGTTGTAATTTCAAGGGGAGAAATCAAGGGGACTCGTCACACAGCCATGCTTCTAGCTACCATGCTTCTAATGTCACCACCTGAAAAGCTTATTTTAGTTATAATGTTTCTGGGGTTACAGTCACCATGAGAACAATTAGTCATGTAGCACTTGACAGTTATCAGCTCAGAAGACAGAAAGAATTTGATAGAGGAAAAGGAACTGATGCTGTTGTATCTACCATCCAATCACCCCAGATGTATCTTCTTTAACTACCACATTACTTAGTTTAACCAATTTTGTCTGTTCTCTAGAAAAACTCTTCACATTAGTCAGATAGACTTATTCACTTTTTTCCCCTTTAAAATTCTAAATATATTCCAATTCAAATCACCAAGTCTTTTACTATATGTATTCTGAATGAATGAACTAAGTTTACCTACTACCACAGAGGAGAAAATTCACTGAGGAACTTTAGTATCATCTATTGCTATGTGTTGGTCATTAGCTGAAAATGTAAAATTTCTTCATTTAGCAGGTTCTGCTTTTATACCCAGGTCATTATGTGGAAAATAATTCCACAAAGATTTCAATTCTCAAAATGTTTTACATACCTATTTTACTCTTATGCCCCTCATCTTTACCTCTAGTTCTCTAAATAGTACCCATAGTTAAAAGACAAATTAATTCATACAGTTATTTACAGCATAAATTCCTTGAAATTATTGGTTCAATTAATGAACATAATACCTGGCCATTATCTTCAAGAGTTTAAAGTCTAAAGGACAGAAACAAAGAGGGAATATCAATATAATGTGATAAAGAGTTTTAATTTTTTTTACCTTTATCGAGATATAATTGATATATAACATTCTGTAAGTTTACAGTGTGCAATTTATATATATATAAAATGTGAATTTTATATATATATATACATATATATATATGTATATATATATATATAAAATCATTATCACACATAGCTTGTTAACATATCTATGGTTTCACATGAGTATAATTTTTTTTGTGATGAGACATTTAATATCTACTTAGTACATTCTAGTATAAAATAGAGTAATGCTAACTATAGTCATCATGCTGAATATTAGATACCCAGAACTTACTCATCTCATAGCTGGAAGTTTGTATCCATTAAATAACATATCCTTGTTTCCCCCACTGCCCAGAGTGTAACAATCATCATTCCATATTGTTTCTATAATTGAAATCATACAGTATTTGCCTTTCTCTGCCTAACTGATTTCACTTACCATAATGCCCTCAAGATCCAACTATGTTGTTGAAAATAATAGGATTTCCTTTTGATAGTTGAGCAATACTCCATTCTTATGTGTGTGTATGTGTGTGTGTTGTGTGTGTGTATATATACATATATACATAATTACTTATATATAATTACTTTTTTTAAACATTCACTCATCCATGGACATTTACATTGTTTCTATGTCTTGGCTATTGTGAACAATGTTGTTGAACATGAGAGTGCAGATATCTTTGAGACAGTAATGTCATTGCCTTTGGATCTATTCTCAGAAGCAAGATTGTTGAATCATGAAATAGCTCAATTTTTTATTTTTTGAGGAATTACCATATTGTTTTTCATAATGGCCGTACCAATTTACAGTTCTACCAACAATGCGCAAGGGTTCATTATTCTCCACATAGTTACCAACACTTGTCACTCTTGTGTTTTTAATAATAGCTATTCTAACAGATGCTAGATGATATCTCATTTTGGTGTTGACTTGCATTTTCCTGATGGTTAATAATGTTAAGCATCTTTTCTTGTACCTATTGCCCATTATATCTTTTCTTTGGGAAACTATCTATTAATTACTTCTGCCCACTTTGATTGGTTTATTTATTTATTTATTTATTTATTTATTTATTTATTTATTTATTTATTTTTGGTTCGTTTGTTTGAATTTTTGCTAAAGAGTTGTATTAGTTCTTTATACATTTTGGATAATAATCTCTTATTCAGTATATGGTTTGCACATATTTTCTGTAGGTTGCCTCTTTATTCAGTTGATTCTTCTGCTGTGCAGAGATTTTAGTTTGATATGGTCATGTTTTTTATTTTTTCTTTTGTTGTTATGCTTTTAATGTCATAATCCAAAAAATCATTGGTAAGACTAATGTCAAGGAGCTTTTTTACTATGCTTTTTTCTAAGAGTTTTATGGTTTGATGATCTTAACATTTAAGTTTTTAATTCATTTCAAGTTGATTTTGTGAGTGATGTACACACAGGTGAAGTTTCATTCTTGATAATGTGAATAACTCGTTCTCCAAAAATTTATTAAAGAAACTATCCCTTCCCTATTAAGTATTCTTGGCTCTCTTGGTAAATATTAATTGATTGTATGCAAAGGTTTATTTCTTAGCTCTTTATTCTCTTCCATTGGTCTATGTGTGTAATTCTATTTCAGTACTATACTGTTTTGGTTACTATAGTTTTACAATATCATTCAAAATTAGGAAAAATAATGCTGCCAGGTTTTTATTCTTTCTCAAAATTGTTTTGGCAATTTGGGGTCTTTTGTGGTTCCATACAAATTTCAGGATTATTTTTCTATTGCAGTGAAAAATGCCATTGAAATTTTGATAAACATTGCATTGAATCTGTTGACCTCTTTGGGTAGTATGGCCATTTAACCAATATTAATGCTTCCAATCTATGAATGCAGAATATCCTTTCATTTATTTCTGTCTTCTTTAATTTCTTTCATCAATATCTTAGAGTTTTCAGTGTATAATCCTTTCACCTTTTTGGTTAAATTTATCCCTAAGTATTTTTTTTTTATTTTGGTGTTACTGTGAGTAGGATTGTTTGTTTTATTTCCTTTTCAGTTTTATTGTTATTGTATAGAAACACAACTGTATTCTGTATGTTGATTTTGTGTCCTGCAAATTTACTGAATTTATTTATTAGTTCTAAGAATTTTTTCTGTTATGGTCTTTTAGGGTTTTCTTCAGGGACAATCATGTCATTTGAAAACAGAGATGATTTTACTTCTTCCTTTCAAAGTTAAATGCCCTTTCTTTTCTTTCTTTCTTTCTCTCTCTCTCCCTTTTTTTTCTAACTGCTTTGGCTAAGAATTGCAGTACTATATTGAATTAGAATGGTGAGAGTGAGCATCCTTATCTTGATCCTGGTTTTGGAGGAAAGGGTTTTACCTTTTTACTCTTGAGTACAATGAAATCTGTGAGTTAGTCATATATGACCTTTAATATGTTGAAGTTGATTCCTTCTTTACCCAATTTGGTGAGAGTTTTCTTTATAAAAGAGTATTGAATTTTGTTGAATCTTTTTTCTGCATTTATTGTATAAATCATGTTTTTTATTTATCATTCTATTAAGGTATCATGTTTATTGATTTGTGTATGCTTAATCATTCTTGTATCCTAGCATTTCAGGGATAAACCCCACTTGATTATGGTGTATAATCTTTTTAGTGAACTATTGAATTTAACTTGCTAGAATTTTGTTGAGAATTTTTGTATCTATATTTATCAGGGATATTGGCCTATAGTTTTCTTTCCTTCTTGTGCCCTTACCAGGCTTTAGTATCAGGGTGATGCTGATTTCATAAAATAAGATCCTCTTCATCATTTTTTTGTAGAATTTAAGAAAGATTGAATTATTCTTCTTTAAATGCTTGGTAGAATTCACCAATGAAACCAACTGATCCTGAGTTTTTCTTTTAAGAGGAAGTTTTTAATTACTGCTTTAATCTCCTTAGCCGTTATTAGTCTGTGCAGAATTTCTATTTCTTCATGATTCAGTCTTACAAGGTTGCATGTTTCTAGAAATGTATCCATATCTTCTATGTTACCTAATTTGTTGATGTAGTCATTGTTCGTAGTAGTTTCCTATGATTGTGTGTATGTGTGTGTGTGTGCGAGTGTGTGTGTGTGTGTGTGTGTGTGTGGCATCAGTTGTAAGGTGTCATTTGCATTTATAATTTTGTTTATTTGAGTTCTCTTTTTTCTTAGTCTAGCTAAAGCATTGTCAATTTCATTTATCCTTTCAAGAAACTACCTCTTAGTTTCATCAACATTTTGTATTGTCGTTCTAGTCTCTATTTTATTTACATCTGCTTTAATATTTTCTCCTATCTGCTAATTTTAAGCTTAGTTTGTTCTTCTTTTTCTAGTTCTTTAAACATAAAGATTGTTTATTTGAGATATTTCTATTTTCGTTATGTATGTATTTATAGCCTATATTTTCCTCTTAGAACTGCTGTTGCTGTATCCCATTAATTTGGTATATTATGTTTTTGTTTTGTTTGTCTCAAAATACTTTTCAATTTCAATTTTTTCTTTGACTCTTTGGTTGTTTTGTATTGATTAATTTCTCTGTATTTGTAATATTTTAGTTTTCCTTCTGTTACAGATTTCTAGTTTCATCTCATTATGATTGGAAAAGATACTAGACATGATTTCAATCTTTTTCAGTTTCTTAAGGCTGCTTTGCAGCCCAGCATATGACCCATCCTGAAAAATTTTCCATGTGTGTTCTGGGGCTCTTAGGTGGAAAGTTCTGTATGTGTTTGTTATATTTATTTGGTTTTTCAGGTCCTTTGTTTTTTTATTAATTTTCTGTCTGAATAACCTTTCCACCTATGAAAGTAGGTTACTGAAATCTCCTACTATTATTGTATTGTTTTCTGTATTTCACTTTAGTTCTGTTAATATTTATTTAAATATTTAGCCCTTACAATGTTAGGATGCATATGTACTACAATTGTCATATCCTCCTAATAATTGAACACTTGAATTATTATTTCTGTCTTTCATGAATTGCCGTTAATTATTTTAACATTCAGAAAAATTATACTCTTTCTCTAATAAATTTATAAATAAACTTTAGAATGGATGTAGGCTTGATTCCCCTCCAGATTTAACATATCATTATATAATTTAGGTAAAATGTAAGAGTTGAATAAATTAATCTTTATACTTGCTTTTGAGAATGCAACCAAATGGAACACATATTATTAAAAATTACTTTTTTAGTTAAATCAGTCAGAAAAGTAGAATTATTTCCTGTATAAGTACGATTATTTTTCAAATGATTAAAATTGAAACTTATTCTATCTGTGAGTTAAGGTCAAGAAAAATTGACAATAAAGAAATTGTATTATACACAAAGAAATATAACTCACATTTTAGTCTACTAGCAAATTGTGTTTATAGAACAAGTTATAGCTTATTCTGTATTATAAAACAATCTTGAGGGTTTTTAACTACAAATCAAAATTCAGATTAGAATCAGAAATAAAATGATGTTCTTATTTCAGCAATGAATACATAAGTGAACTGACTGGAGTTTATGAATACTGTATTTTTGAATATTCATCTGAATATAATATTTTAAAGAGGCTATTAATCTTTACATATTATTCAGTTTGTGAATGTAAAACACACCTTTTTCAGCTCTATTTATTATTCTGGAGAAGGACCCTTACATATCAAAGATTAACACAATATGTATCAAGGGTTCAAAATTTCAATTTGCAGTAATCCTTAGTAAATAATGAGAACCATCTGGACTGATTGATGTGGAGACTGAAAGTAATTGATCTTGCAATTGAGAAGCTTTAATGAAACATGAAATTAAACAAAATGATATTAAGCATTCTAAAGTTTATTAGAATGACATATAAATGTGTTACAAGCTGTTCGCTTTCTCGCTTATTTGTATAAAGAGACTTGACTGGCAGAATTGAACAGAATTAGAAGCTAAGAAGTCTAGTTGTTGATGTATTTAACAAAGGTCCACAACTGGTTTACTTTGTTACAGTAAACATTCTACATGATAGTCTTTGATTCTTCACCAAATATCATCTGTAGGTAATAAATTATTAATAGAATTATAATTATTAATATGCACAGATCACTCTTAAAAGAGCAAATTTGTGCAGGAGGGAATTAGTAATAATTTTATTTTTAATAAAAATTAGATCATTTTCGATCATTTTCTTAATTTTCTTTCAAAAAAAGGAGTCCTTCTCAAGTTCAATTAAATATTACCTGATTTTCACAGCAAACATCATGGTAAGTGAAGCTTATTTCTCCCATTTAAGGATTAAAAGTGAAATCCCCCAGAGGTTATATTATTTTCAAAAGGCTGAGTAACTGGTAGACTGAGCCAAGAACCCAAATTTTTATTTGTTTTTAATTTTTAGCCTAAAAAATCTTTGCTATTTCCCATTATAAAAAGATATTGAATCAAGAAAGGTATCTCACATTTTCACAGTGTTCTAATATATCACTAATTCAGGCACTATTCACAATTGTTCAACATCAAAAGAAATTGAACAGAGTTGCCAATGTGACTCCCGTATGAACTGGATCAATTACTACTTATGGAAGACATTCTGGGAATTTATAAATGTTCAAAAATTAGTATTGAAGAAAAAGACCTAAGCCCAGTAAACAGCAGTGGTACTATTTCTGGAAATGCTTAAGGCTATAACAATAATCTTCATAAAATTTGGCATAAAGTTCAACCACTGGCATTGATATAATCTTGAATATATTTCTTTGTGAGGAGCATTTTAAAAAGTGACAAATTTTAGAGTTCTGGTCAATATGGCTGAGTAAACTCTTTGCTTCTCTCCTCTCACAACCACATGAAAATTAAAATCAAATTACAGAACCCCATCAATGAGAAGCATCTGGAATTTACCTTAACAGAAATACTATAACTAAGGATATACAGAAAAAGCCAGGTTGAGACTCACAGGAGGGGCAGAGACACTGAACAAGTTGCCCCCACATCCACATGTGAAGTTTAAAAATTGGAAGAGATATCTGGGCTGCAGAAATCCTCCTGAGGAGTGAGGGGTCTCAGCCCCAACCACCAGGCTTCTCAGTCCAGGCCTCCAGTACCAGAAAGAGAAGTTCTCACAACTTCTGGTTGTGAGAACCAGAAAAGATTGTGTCTGAGTGAGACAGGGTGTTCCTGGAGTTCCAGACATTTTTATTAAAGGGGCCTTACACAAACTTACATGCTGACAAATGCTCATTCTGTGTTCTAGCACTGAGGCAGCAGCTTAAAAGTTGCCAATGATATATGAGGAAGAACTGAATTATCTGGCTTCAGGGTAGGGCTTGAGGAACAGCTTTCTTCTAGACAAAAGTGCTGGCAGAGTACCATATCTAAATCTTCACCAATCTGGTAAACACTGTTCACCCTGTCTGGCGATTCCCTAAGACCCTGCTCCAACTAACATGTGGGTGAAATTGATAGTCATAAAATTATGCATATTTGCATTTGGTATATACCTTTTGTTTCTCTAAAGCTGTTAGAGGGGTTTCAGAGAGAAAATGAGATTTCATAAACAATTCTAGGAAAAGATATCTTGAGAACTTGTGGAGAAAAGGGCATATTTCAGAAATAAAACACAGATTGAGAAAGCTCAGAGGCAAGAAGTAATATATCAATGGTTGGTGGAAATGAACCATTTAGCCAGTAAGATGTGTTCATTCAAGCAGTGAGTCCACCCTATTCTGTTTTATCTATCTAGACAAGTTACACCAAAACCTTGTGTAGGGCCATGTGATGTTGGATATTTCCCTAATGTGCGCCTCCCTGAAGGAGCACAGGTCAAGAAGACATACTGAAGGTGCCCACCAACCAATGAGCAAATTAGGATAAACTCTCCTACATGCTTACCCTCATCTTTTTGGTGCATTAACTGAATAGATTCCTTTTAAATTATGTAGAAAGACCCTTTAGTACTCAATAAAAACAGTGAAATTATTAACACTTTTGAAACTGTTTTGAGAAAAAGAAACTGAGTTCCTGCTTCTTCAAAGACATGTGCACTCTATTTCTTCTTATGGTAAATTGACCCTTTGTCATAAAGGTTAAAAGACAAACAAACAAGCAAACAAAAAATCAAGAAAATTCCAACCTCCGCTTAATTCTCCAAGGAAGCTTGTTTTTATTAGCTTTCGACAAAAGTATCTCTAATTTTATCAAAATTAAATAAATGTTATAACTGCTATCTTATATGCTCAATATCATTCATTGTAAGGCACTGTTGTCATCTTTTAGGACTTTATTACCATCATCATCTAGTCCTTGGGATAAGGAGAAAACCCTTTACCCAGAAATGGTACACATTATTTATATGCACAGGCCATTAACAAGAACTTGTCACATAGTCACATCTATCTGGGAAATGTACTCTAGCTTTTCGTGCAGAGGAATAAAAGGAAAGTGATTTTGGAAAACTTAACAGCCTCTGCCATAAAAAATCAAATGGTCATTAAAGACCCACTAATTGGTTCAATCAGTCTAAGCAGCTTAGAGACACTGATAAGCAATATCAGTGTAGCAACCTAAGGAAATTCTGTAGTGAAATTTTAATATTAACAGTTCTTTTAAATCACCACATGCTTTAAACTTATTTAGGTTAACATTGTAAATTATATCTTAGGTGACTGCTAGTATATATTTAATATTGCATAACTCTGCTGAAGATCAACTGAGCCTGTTGACATACTCAGATGAGCTCTGATTTCCTCTAAACTTGATTAGATGAGTTTAATTTTGTTCGAGATGCTCAGTTAAGTGTAAAATTGAAACAATTTCTTCCCATACATACATAGAGACTTAATTAAACAAAAGTTATGAGTAAATGTTTAAAATGTATCCATTAAAGTAAACTTTTCCACCGGTAGGCATTCAGATGTAAAAGTGGGGGAAATCAATTTCATAGCTTTAAAGACTGGCTTACAACAAAATTGTTTTATTTCTTTCTAATAAGAACTAGAATAGACAACAGTTGGCATTTCCAATGTCGACAAAAGCAATGTCCAAAACTCCAAAACTGCAGAGAATTTTAAAGAGTTTATTTGAGCCATAAACCTCAATGGATTAGAGAAAATGCTCCAGAGAATGTCAGTTTTGCGGCTTATTTTCTACATTACAATCAAAACAGGAGATGTAAGGAGGGTTACATGAACTTCATTGGTAGTAGATTAAAGAAGTGGGAGAAAGCAAAACAGAAAAATCTCTGGGATTGGATAAAAAGTAATACGTCTTTTACATTGCTGGGTACAGGGTAGTTAAAAATTAACATTTATAGCACATGGAGATGGTATGTGGAGAACAGAATAATAATGAGGGGTTCTGTGATCTTGTGCTTTGGTGATGTGGGTTGTGCCCTGAGGGGTCCGGAAACAGAGATTACTCTGACATTCCAAGGGTATTTTAGATACAAAAAGACAATAGACAGGTTTACTTAAGCTAAAGACTGACCTTTGTCAAAAAATCCACAGGCCCAAGATGTGACTACCTGCCGTGACCCACTTTTAGTTAGGAATTTTTAGGTTCAGACAATCCTATGTGGTTAAGAAGTCTCTGAGTTTAGATGGCTTGCCATGCTGGCCTCCCCTATGCTTGTCAGGTTTAGTATATGGCCCCTTTTTGTCTACACTGATATGACATTGAATTATTACCATTATGGGCCAGTGTAACATCCACAGGTGAGACTTTCAGTGAACTACATTTTGGTGGATCTCAAACATGTGGTCTTGGTTGAGTTTCTTCTTTCAAATTTTAATTATAGATAAAAATAAAACAAAATACCTGCTTTACAAGCTTGTTTTGAGGATTGAGAGAACATAAAGAAAACCTCAGTCCTTTTGACTGAAGGTCCATCAGTAATAGTTTTCTTGCCAAATTGCCACCCCATGTTATTTCCCACACTCCATTCCAAGTTCTCCTCACATTGCCAGTTTATTTCCTTATAGTTAATATGCTCAACCTTACCTTCACTTTTGCTGGCACTAGAAACCTGGTTTTTTGTTTCTTAGATTCCACATGTAAATGAAACCATGTGTTATTTGTCTTTCTCTATTTGACTTATTTCACTTAGCGTAATATCCTCTAGGCCCATACATGTTGTTGAAAATGGCACTATTTTCTTCTTCTTTATTGCTACATAATAGTCATATACATATATACATATACATATGCATATAGAGACAGATATAGATACATATGTGTGTGTGTGTGCGTGTGTGTATATGTATATATATATATAATCACACCTTGTTTATTACTAATCTATGGAGGCCAATAGGATGGTTGCTAGAGGGGACAGGTGAAAAAAGTAAAGGGGATTATAGTCTATAGTACTGTGGTATTTGCATGTTGACAGATTATTACTAGAATTAGTAGAGTGATCATATTGTAAGGTATAAAAATGTCAAATCATTATATTGCACACCTGAAACTAATAACAAATATAATATCGTATAACAGCTATACTTAAATTTTAAAAAATTTAAATAAAAATTAAAAAATAAAATTCAAATACAAGTAGAGAGAAGCTAGGGATTTCATTCTGGTTCTTAATTATGTCAATGTAATCAATTTAAGTCATATTGAATAGCTTATATAAGCAGTATAATTGTTAGTATTGATTTATTTCAGTCACACACAACATGATAAACAAAGCATAATGCCATTTTGTTTGTCACTACTATGTAATAATATTCTATTTTATAATCCAAACCCAGGGCTATTTTACTAGAATGCAGTTTCTCCCTCTTCATAAACCATCAGAACTATTATTACTGTAAGTAATATTTGTTCCATACAATTATCATACAAATGTAATTTTTTATGTGATTGATCATTTTATCAGGTAATACATTTTTAATGGTACACAGGAATACAGAGATTACTCACAATACCTGGTTCATGATACATTGAAATTATTTATACATATCTGGCCTACTTTTACTCTATTTATTTCTACATGTATTTATGTATTTTTAAGAATTTAATTAATATTATAAATTTAGTACCATATTCAATAAGCATATATGTAAAATTAATTTACATGTACCCATGTGTCTCATATGCTTTTCTCTATCCTGTCATTCTGTCTACAACCAGAAGTCATTGCTATTCTTATTTTAACAATGGTTATGTGTGCACATATGTGTGTGTGTGTCTGTGTCCATGGTTTAGTTTAAGTTACATTTATAGTTTCTTAAAGAGCATCGAGAAGTATGTAGTTTTCTAAGATTTAAATTTAATCGTTTTGGTACCAAGATTTGGCCATGCTCTTTCATGTATTCGAGGTTTATTCATTGTTACTATGGTATCAATTTTCAGGGTGGAAATATACCATAGTTTCCTGTAGACTGGCATTTGGGAATTTTTGACAATATGAAGAGTGCTTATATTAAAACCCTTGTACACATGTTTTGGCACATATAAGCATGGTTTTTTCTCCATGGATATATATTTAGCTATAGAATCCCACTTTCCTAAAACATAAAAATGTTTTATTCTATATTTATTACAGAAAGATATACTCTTCGTGTCAAGGCATATCATTAAGGAAAGAAAGGGGAATAACTGAAATTAAATATAAATGTAAATTAAAAAACCCAATTAAGACCAAATATCTAAAACATTATAAGTAAAACAAACAAACAAAATACTAAGAAGGTTTCTACTCTGGTCCAAAGTAAAATAAGCGGGAACACAGTTATCACCCTGTCTCCTTTACCTCAATAAGTATAATGAAATAAAAGATAATAGTAAATATCAATGGTTTCAACGTCACAAAAAAAGGCCATCAGTTTTTATGTGCATCTTGCTGGAAATGTACAATACCTTCTAAAAATAGTCTTGCAAAAATAAAAAAAGGAATCTTTGTTTGATCAATATGTTACATCTAATAACCAAGATCCAAAAATACAAAAAAAAAATAGCTTGTCAAACTATACTCCAATGAAATAAACCTCAAATTTAGAACTACGGAATAAATATCAAGTTTTAATCAAAAGTAATTGGAAGGAAAAAAATGGTGAGAAACCTTATATTCAAAGACATACTAGAACTGTCAACCACTTACAATGTATGGACCTTGTATAAAAAGATTTCAAATATAAAAATACTATAAAAATAAAATGATAAGAAAATGTGAATACTTATAATTTGAAGATATTAATGAATGATTATTAAATCTGTAGGTATGATAATGGCATTGCGGTTATGATTTTTCTAAAGAACCCTTAATTTTTGAGATAGACACTATAATATCTACAGTTGAAATCATGTGACATTTGGAATTTATTTCAAAATATATGTTGGTACATAAATTGTGAGTTAATGGTCATAAGTGGAACAAATTTGGTTATATATTGATTATCATCTGAAATTGGGTAATAGATATTTCAGGTTTATTATACTATGCTATCTATTTTGCATATGATTTAAAAATTGTACAATAAATAAGAATACCTAATCATCAAAAAATATCTTAGTGAAAGTAAAATGCTAAGTAAAAAAAAATGGAGATTTTATAGAAAATATAATGCCTAAAGGATTAGTATCATATATGTATACCATAAATTAAAAAAAGAAAAAGACAAACAGCTCAATAGCACAATGGAATAGAGACTTGAATAGTTACTTCTCTGAAGAGAGGATCCAAAATGCTAATAAGATATGATAGTATGCTCAAACTTGTTATCATGTAAAGGTGAATGAAGTTCTTGATAAAAAATTTTACTCATTTGATTGTCATTAATTAAAAAGTCAAATATTATGAAGTATGAGAGGTTGAGAATCAATAGAATTTCTTACCCATTGATCAAGATAATATTTTTGAAGTAGTTTATTAACTGTGATTTTATTTATATAATTTTCTTCATCTTGGTTCTTGCTTCAGTGATGCTGCTGAGATATGTCACCTCTGTTACTAACAAAGAACATAAAGTTAGATGAAATTATTTTAAAAAATGCATGATGAGGAAGAGAAAGTCTTATAAATCCATCCCCATACACTACCATTCTAAACATATGTAAAAATATACTTATCTGTCATAAAAATTTCCAAATATTTTTTAAAACTTTTAGGAACTCAAATATAAACAATTTCACTTGAAAAAAAATTTATAGCATTTAAATATAATCATTCAACCACGATGAATTTAAACTTGGATGAGGAAAGTAAGCGTGTGAAGGAGATATACGTATCAATATTTACCATACAAAATGCATACAACTAGGGCACATATCAATTTAACTATGTATGTACAGTTTTAAAAGGCAAATATAAAGTTATATTTGTGTTCTAACTTTCAGAGTATCAAAACAATCCCATTTGATAATATATCTATTAATTACTCAAAAATCTGTTGTAATTTATTGCTTAGTATTTATAAATTAAAAATTATTTTCTGTATTTAAAAATACTAATTTGTAAAAAGGTAAATCACTGAATATTACACATAAGTCACATAAAATTTAATTACCATAGAACATATATGTAAAAGCTCACATAAATAATTTTATTTCTATATTTCATAATCAGCCTGTTATATTGAAATATTCAAGAGTATTTGCAAATGCAATGAGATCGATATTAAAATATTTATACTTCCTTATTTAAACAACTCTCATGCTGACCTTCAAGGAGTGCCGGTGCCAGCCGGCTAGATGAGTTCTGGAAACAAGAGAGACACGGTGAGGAAAAATAGACAAGAGACAAAAGCATGGGATCGAGAGGATCGGTCCGAAGAGCCGATGTGGAACTTTATTTCAGACAGCTTATATACAGGCTTATGTTTATGATTGAGTTGTCATAGTTATTCTCTTGCAAACAGTATTAATCTTATTATACAAGGTATGATGACACTGTGTAAAGGTCACATTTGTATTGATACGATACTGTTACCAGGGAATGAGGTCCTGGCAGTCCTCCAGTAGCCCAATGTACAGAGATCTTACTTCAGGGCTAGCTGAATATTCGGGAACAGTGAGCTCAGGGAGCTATTGTCTGTAAACAGACACCATGGGTGCAATGGCAGCTCCTTGGCTACCGTTAGTGCTATGGCAGCTCCCTCGCCAGTCCTAGAATCTAACCAGATTCAACGGGACGGCTCCCCACAAAGAGATTCTTTTAGAGTTTGATGATTCCACAATTACAAAAATCATTAATAATTTTCTCCTTAAAAGTTTGTGTTTCCCTTTATAATGGTTACTTTCGTGCAGCAACTTTACTGTTCTGCTTTTCTTCAGAACTCTGACTGAAACACTCTTTAATGAAAAATTGCTATAAAGATATGCTATAAGGGAATGCTGATCAAAAGAACTAAGCATGAAAAGCAATGAACAGAAACAATGTAGAAGCACTTAGTCTTAGGCAAGGTAAAATAGAAAGCCTTAAGATTATTGACATTTATTAAACATCAACTCTTTTTCTAGTAATTCAATTAATTTTTCTTTTACATCTTTCAGCTTAATTCTTCTAACAACCCCTTGAAATATGTATTATATTGCTATAAAAAAGATAGTGGTGCTATCTGTGTCAGTCTTCTCAGGCTGCCATAGTAGAATAACACAGGCTGGGTGGCTTATACAACAGATGTTTGTTTTCTCACAGTTCTGAAGGCTGGTTGTCTATGATCAAAATGCTGGTAAATTTGGTTTCTGGAGAGAGTTCTCTTCGTGACATGTAGGTGGCCACCCAACTCTGGCGTCTCTTCTTATAAGAGCACCCTGCCCTATGGCATTAATGCCCCACCCTTATGACCTTATTTAACCTTAATTGCCTTCCTGAAAGGCTTATATCCAATGCAGTCACATTGTGGGTTAGGGTTTCAACATAAACATTTTGCAGGGGTGGCATGATTCAGTCTGTAACACTATACCCACATATTTCCTAGACCCATTGCAGTTAGGCAGGGACAATGAGTAATTCTAGTCCACAAAATTGTAACTTTGGGATCTAAGTAAAAAATAAAGCAGAACTTTCTAGCAGTCTTTTCTTTGGTCAAATAAATAAGGAGGCTTTGTACTCCAGATTGTGCAATACATGGTGGTAGAGACTTCGTCATTCTGGATCTACGAGAGACTGCAGATCACAGCCCCCTTGCCAAACTGTATGGAAAATAAATGTGATTAAATAAACTTGTACTTAGTTTATCCAGGGTGCATTTTGGGATTGCTTGTTATTGCGACTTATCTGGATCTATATCTTACTGAGTGGTAATTAGAGGTACGAATTAAAAGTCAAGTCACCTAGGTTTAAATACCAAATCTGCTATATATGAAATGTATGAGTTCAGGTAAGTTTTTAAATACCTTTCACATTCTTCATTTATAAAATGGGGGTAAATAATAGTGCTCATTTCATAAAACTGTCATGAAAAGCAAGTGAAAGGTTACAAATAAAGTGCTCTTAGAAATGCTTTGTATTCAATAGGGAATCTTTAACTACCTATTATTTTTATATTATTAATCTGGAGCTCAGAGTTTATGCGTGTTGATGATAAAAATTAAACGTTCATGAATAACTTGGGAAGTACTTAGGGACAGCAGGGTAGGGCCAAAGCAGAGAATAACAACAACTGCATTGACCATTTGTTTCTCTTTGTGCAGACATATATCTAAAAAGATGGTGATACTCACTTTTTATAATTGAAAATTTGAGCAGGAAAATAATAAACTCATATCAGATTATAACCTAAAATATAAAATGAATATAAGTTTACATCTATTTCTATCTATCTATCTATCTATCTATCTATTATCTATCATCTGACTGAACAAATGAACAAATAGAGAAGACACAAGTCTCCCATGTAGAAGAATGCCAAATAATTTATGTACATACTGCTTTCTCAAGGAGGGAAGGAATAAATCCTTGCTCCATAAATGTGGGCTGCTCATACTGACTTATATTGTACAGAGAGTACAATATGGAAAAGAGTACTCTATAGTGGAGAAATATGACAAATACTACTCAGTCAGGGTTATCATCAAGAGTCATGAACCATGTTGCTAAGATAATGTGATGAAGACAGCACTTTGCGTCTCTGATCTTCATCTCCAAGTCTCATAACCCAAATCTAAACATAAGTAAAACATCTGAAAAATTCCAGTAGAGGAGAAACCTATAAGAAACTTCACCAGTTTTTTTTTTCAAAACTGCTAAAATGGTCAGAAATGAGAAATAGTCACAGCCTAAGGAGGCTAAGGAGACACGACAATTAAATGTTAATATGATATACTAGATGGGATCCTAGATCAGAAAAAGGATATAAGGTAAAAACTTTAAAAAATCTGAATGAATTATGGATTCTGTTAATAATAATAATAAATCAATATTGGTTCATTAATTGCAGTAAATGTTCCATACTAATCTAAGATGTAAATAATAGAGAATATTGGGTATTAGATATAAGGAAATGCTCTTTATATCTTCTCAGTTTTTGCTGTAAATATAATGCTGTTCTAAAAAATGAAGTCTATTGCACTACAATAATCAGAATAATTTTTTCTAAGACCTTGTTAATTCAATCAAGGTGATAGAACATTGCATGAAAAATGTTTTAATGTTAGGCTGATGGACTTCAGTTCCACCTCTGCCATTTTGTAGATGCATAAGTCAGCAAAATTTCTTACCTTAATGACATGGTACCCTTTTATGTGTGCAATGAAGATAAAAATAACAACCTAAAGAAGTGGCAAGGAGGAATAAATTAACTTAAATAAATGAAGCACTGCAATGCCAGTTATAGAAAGTTTAAATAATCTGCCTGAGAATATAGAATTAGCATATAGAGAGTGAAGATTGGATCTGGCTTTGTCAGATCTCACTGCCCATATTATGCGACTCCGGTTGTAATTAAAAAAAAACAAAAACAATTCGACCATTAGAGCAGTACAGTTTGGCACAATTGTTTGCTTCTATAGCCCCTTAGCTGAGCTATATACCCTTCAGCAAAGACAATGTGAACATGAAGCCACTATGTAATAATCATTGTGAGTCCCTCCCCTGAGATCTGATATAAACGCTGACAGTGGGAATGATATAAAGATTATTGGAAGTAAAAAAGACCTAGATATGGAGAAACAAGAGCAAAAAGGAATGTAGATACTGGAAGAGAGGCAGAGGATTAAATAACTATATCTACTAGACTTCAGCTGAATTATCTTTATTCCTGGCTTTCTGAAACTAGATTGCTAAATTCAATTCAATTCAACACACTCTGATTAGGTATCCATCATCATGTATCTCAAGGTGAACACAGCACATGTTCTGGCATGTAAATTTTATTTAACATTATATAATGTAAAACAACCCCCTTCTTTTTTAATTCAAGTAAGCAGCTTGTATATTTAATGGTAAAAGATCCAAGACCAAATGAATTTCTGGAACACTTCCCAGGACTGTTGTGGTTGTAACACAACTCTACAAACTATACCCTTAGCTCTCCTCAGTTCATATATTAGTTCTTCTCTACCATGAGGTTTGAAAAGTACATGTCCAGCATCACAAGAGACATTGAGGGCAATACAGGACTGAATATGGCATGACTGCTCTTCTATAGCTGCTGAAACACAGATAGACAAGGCAGACACACAAATAGTATGACACCTTTTATGCGATGGTAGAGATCTGAAAGTACAGAGATGAGAACAATTGATTGAGTTCTTACTGTGCCCCCATCCAGCCAGTTGATTAAATCTGCACCCATCACCAATTTTATCTGGGACCTTAAGTAAAGTGGTGTACAGCTATTGCTTTACAAAACAACTGCTGATGTACTGAGCAAAATCTCGGCACACCTGGTGGAAGACAAAGGCAAATTCAGTTTCATTTTGTTAATTTTTTTTTTAATTGGAGGACATCATCCTCGTTAAGAGGGAAAAAAGTAACTAAAGTAGAACTAGGTTAGATAATAAAAATTTTAGGGTATTTTAAAAGATGTCTTCCCAAAAATATTAAAAACTGTCATGTGGGTATGTGTGTCTGTAAAATAGTTTTAAAAGGCAGAACCTGAATTATGAACTATACATATATAAATCATGGTCACATATATGAAGTTTAAATATATAACTTTCAACAAGGTTAATCATAAAAATGTTGCCATGACCTGTAACACTTTATGACTATATGTATATTAGGACTCATTAAGATTTTAATATAACTTCCTTCCATTGTGAATTATGAAGTTACTCTCACTTTTTTTTCTGCATCTGAGCTTCAACAACTCTTTCTGGGAAACAGAGGTTGAAAAGCACTAGGAAAGAAATTCACTAACAGAACATAATCTATTTTTGGACCTTAGCTCATTCTGACATGAATGCAAGATCCACTGTAGCTACAGTACCTGGGAATTTCCTGTATTTAATAAACAAGGTCAATAGCTTTCACTCTATCTAGAGCTGTAAAATTCACCTAGTATTTGTCATAGGTCTTAATGTAGGATTGAAAAATGCTTGAAAATTTTGCAAGTTGCCAAATCAGGTCATTGTAATGAACAAAGAGAAGCCTAAGTAGAAACTGCTTTAAATATTCAACAAAGCAAGCAAGGAAAAGAGGAATAAGTAAAAAAGAAGAAAAGGAAGAAAGGTGTCTTAGTCATCTCAAGATGCTATAGCAAAAGATCACAGACTGGGTAGCTTATGAACAACAGAAATTTATTTCTCAGAGTTCCAGATGCTGGGAAATCCAAGCTCATGGTGTTGGCAGGTTCAGTATCTGGTGAGATCCTTAGGACACTCACTGTTACTAGGACTGCTGCACATATCATGTGTGTCAAACAAACAAAAAAAAAAATGCTCCTCAAACACAATTGAGAATAGCAGGAAACGGCCAAGTCCCAGGACACAAGAATACCATATGTCAGGGGCAATACTGATTTGAACATGCAGGTCATTTTTTTTTTTCAATTAGAATTGGCGTTCAAGATGATTTTATAATAGTTTCAGATGTATAGCATAGCAGTAGATATTTAGATAATTTACAAAGTAATTCCAATTAGTCTAGTACCTACCTAGCACTATGCATAGTTATTACAATATTATTGACTATATTCCATTCACTGTACTTTGCATCCTTGTGACTATTTTGCAATTATAAATTTGTACTTCTTAATTCTTTCACCTTTTTCACCCAGCCCCTCAATCTCACTCCCATCTGGAAAATCAGTTTGCTCTCTGTGTCTATGACTCTGTTTCCATTTTGTTTATTCATTGATTTTGTTATTTAGATTCTACATATAAGTGGAATCATATAGTGTTGCTTTTGTCTGACTTATTTTACTTAGCATAGTACTCTCTAAATCCAACTCTGTTGTAAATGTTAGGATTTTTTTCTTATGGCTGAATAATATTCCATTGTATATATGTATTCTTTAAAGAATCATCTATTGATGGACAATTAAGTAGCTTCCGTATCTTCACTATTGTGAAGATGCAGTGAACATAGTGGTACATATATCAAGTTAGTATTTTGGATTTCTTTGGATAAATACCTAGAGTAGAATTGCTGGGTCATAATGTAGTTCTATTTTCAATTTTTTGAGGAATCTTTAAACTGTTTTTCATAGTGGCTGTACAAATTTGCACACCCACCAACAGTGTACAATGGTTTCCTTTTTTCCACATCCTCACCAATACTTGTTTGTTGATTTATTGATGATAGTCATTCTAACAGATGTGAGGTGATATCTCACTGTAGTTTTAACATGCATTTCTATAATGATAATTGACATTGAGCATCTTTTCATATGTCTATCTGCTATCTGTATGTCCTCTTTGAAGAAATGCCTATTCAAGTCCTGTGACCATTTTTTCATCGGTTCACTTGAATTTTTGGCATTGAATTGTATGAGTTCTTTATAAATTTTGAATATTTGCCTTTTATCTGTTGTATCATTGGTGGATATCTTCTCTTATTCAGTAGGTTATCTTTTTATTTTGATGGTTTCCTTTGCTGTGCAAAAATATTTTTAGTTTGATGTAGTTGCATTTGTTTCTCTTTTTGTTTTTCTTGCTTGAGAAAATATATCAGGAAAAAAATATTACTAAGAACAATGTCAAAGAGTTTACTGCCTATGTTTTCTTCTGGGAGTTTTATGGTGTTGGGTCTTTATATTTACCTCTGTAATCCATTTTAGTTTATTCTTGCATATGGTGTAAGAAGGTCATCCAATTTAACTTTTTTGCACATATATGTGTAGTTTCCCTGATACCATTTATTGAATAGACCGTCTTTACCCTGTTGTATATTCTTGACTTCTATGACATAGATTAAATGACAAAATAGGAATGGATATATTTCTAGGTTCTCTATTCTATTCCATTAATCTATGAGTCTATTTTTATGTTATTACAATGCTGTTTTGATTACCGTAGCCTTGTAGTATAGTTCAATATCAGGTATGTGATATCTCTAACTTTGTTCTTTTTCCTTAAAACTGTCATGATTATTCAGGGTCTGCTGTGGCTCCATTTAAATGTTGAATTACTTGTTTTAGTTCCATGAAAGATGCCACTGTTATTTTGAATTGCATTGTGTCTATACATTGTTTTGAGTAGTATGGACATTTTAATGATGTTAAATTTTTCTATTCATGAGCATGGTATATGTTTCCATTTATTTCTATTTTCTTCAATTTTTTTCTTCATTGCTTATAATTTTCTGAGTACAAGTCTTTTATATCCTCAGTTAAACTTATTTCTGGGTATATTTTGATGCAATTGTAAATGAAATTATTTTCTTAATTTCTCTTTCTGATAGTTTATTATTCACATAAAAATGCAAACGATTTCTTAATATTAATTTGTATCCTGCTACTTTACTGAATCCATTTATCAGTTCTAACAGGATTTTTTAGTGGAGTCTTTATGATTCTCTATATATAGTATCACATCATCTGCAAATAATGACAGTTTTACTTCTTCATTTCCTATTTGGCTGCCTTTGAATTTTCTTTCCTGTGTAAATGCTGTGGCTAGGATTTATTATACTATGTTGAATAAGAATGGTGAAAGTGAACTTCTTTGACTTGTTCCTGATTTTAAAAAAATATATTTTTAGCTTTTCCCTGTTGAATATGATGTTAGCTGTGATTTTTATCAAATATGATCTTTATTATGTTGAGGTATGTTCCCTCTATTCCCACTTTCCTAAGAGTTTTTATCATAAGTAGATGTTGGATTTTGTCAAATGCTTTTTCTGCATCTATTGATGATTATGTATTTTTTACCTATTTGTTAATGTGGTATATCACATTAATTGATTTGTGCATAATGAAGAAATATTGCATCTTTGGCTTTGGAATTTGAGTAATGATTGCCTCATAAAATTAGCTTAGGGGCTGTCTCTCCTCCAGAAATTTTTGGAACAGTTTGAAGAGAGTAGAAGGTAATTTTTCTTCAGTAAATTTACCTGTGAACCATCTGGTTTAGAACTTCTGTTTGTTGCAAAGATTTTGATTACTGATTCACTTTTGTTAGTAATATTCAGTCAATTCAGATTTTCTTTCTTCTAGATTCCATCTTAGGACATTTTATGTTAGTAGGAAACTATCTATTCCAGATTGTCCAACTTGTTGGCAAATAATTGCTTGTATTTTCTTCTCATAATCCTTTGTATTTTAATAATGTCAGTTGTCACCTCTCCCCTTTCATGTTTCATTTTATTTATTTGGGTCTTCTTTTTCTTGATAGTTTGGTTAAAGTTTTATAACTTCTGTATATCTTTTTAGAGAACCAGCTCTTGGTCTCATTGATCTTTTGTAATTTTTTTAAGATTCTATTTTGTTTATTTCACTCTGACCTTTATTATTTTCTTCGTGCTACTCACTTAGGGCTTTATATACTGTGTTTTTTCTAGTTCCCTTAAAAATAAGGTTAGATTGTTTATGTAAAGTTTTTTTCCTTCTTTTTTCTTAAAAAATATATTTTTTTAAATGGTGACATTAGTTAACAAAATCCGGTAAGTTTCGGCTGTACATTTTAACAGTAAGGTATGAATATATTTATAGTGTTCATCTCCTATAGTTAGATTTCTTTCTGTCACCACATATTTGGCCCCTTTTACTCCATTTATCAACCCCTTTTCCTCTTCCCCCTTCCCTCTGGTAATCACTGTCTAACGTCCATGACCATGAGTCTCTGCTTGTTCGTCCTGTTCATTTGTTGCTTTTAGGCTTATTTCCCACATATAAGTGATATCATGTGATTTTCAACATTTTCTGTCTGGTTTATTTTGTTTAGCATGATTATCTTGAGGTCCATCCATGTTGTCATGAATGGTAGTATTCCATTAGTTCTTATGGCTAATGATCCATTGTATATATGGACCACAGCTTCTTTAGCCAATCATCTATTGTAGGACACTTTATTTGTTTTCATGTCTTGGCCACCATAAATAATGCTGCTATAAATATCGGTGTGCAAATATCTTTTCAGATATGAGTTTTCAAGTCTTTTGGGTAAATACCCAATAGAGGGATTGCTGGAGCATGATAAATAATTTCTTAGGTTTTTGAGGAACCTCTATGCTGTTTTTTTTATTTTTGAGATAGGCCTGTATTGCTATGAATTTCCTCCTTAGGACTGCTTTCACAGTGTCCCATAGATTTGGGGTCATTGTGTTTTCATTTTATTTCTCTCAATGTATCTTCTGATTTCTTCCTTGATCTCATTGTTAACTTCTTCATTGTTTTTTATCACTATGAATTTTTTGTGCCAGTCCCTCCTGGCCTGCAAAGTTTCTGTTTAGAAATCAGCTGACAGTCTTATCGTAGCTTTTTTTTAATTAACCAGTTTCCTTTCTCTTTCTGCTTTTAGGATTCTGTCTTTGTCTTTAATCTTTGCTATTTTAATTATTATGCATCCTGCTGTGGGCCTGTTTGCATTCACCTTGCTTGGGACTCTCTGCACTTCCTGGATTTACATGTCTATTTTCTTCCCCAGATTATGAAGGTTTCAGTCATTATTTCTTTAAATAAATTCTCAATCCGTTGTCTTCTCTTTTCTCCCCTGATATCCTATGATGCATCTGATGTTGTCCCAGAAGTCTCCTAAGCTATCCTCATTTTCTTTTTAGATTCTTCTTCTTCTCCTCCTCCTCCTCCTCCTCCTTCTCCTCCTCCTCCTCTCCTCCTCCTCCTCCTCCTCCTCCTCCTCCTCCTCCTCCTCCTCCTTCTTCTTCTTCTTTTTCTTCGTCTTCGTCTTCTTCTTCTTCCTCCTCCTCCTCCTCCTCCTCCTCCTCCTCCTCCTCCTCCTCCTCCTCCTTCTTCTTCTGGTTATTCTGATTGGGTGATTTCTACTACCTTGTCTCTTAAATAACTGATTTGATCCTCTGTTTTATCTAATCTGCCATTTATCCTTCTAGTGTATTCTTTATTTTGGTTACCATATTTTTTTTATTTCAAACTTATTCTTTTTTATAGTTTCTATATCCTTCCTTCTGCTTACTATCTCTTTGTTGAAATTCTCCCAGAGATCATCTATTCTTCCCTTAAATTCATTGAGTATCCTTATAAACTTTGTTTTGAACTCTGTATCTGAAAGGTTACTTGCCTCCATTTTTTTACATATTTTTTTCTGGAGTTTTCTCTTATTTTTTTTTTTTATTTAAGACATTGTTCTATGTTTTCTAATTTTGGCTTCCTATAAGTTTTTTCTACATCTTAGGTAGATGTGCTGTGTCTTCCAGTCTTAGCCAGGTAGCTTTATGTAGTAGTTGTCCTGTGCAACCCAGTGTCACAATCTTTCTGATCACCTAGTCCAGTTGGTCCATGAGTGTCCCTTGTCTAGATTGTGTATGCTCCCTTGTGGTATTTGAGCCTTGATTGCTATTGGCAGATCAGTGGTGGGATTGATTCTTGGGCTGACTGGATATGAGTATTGGCCATTCCCATAGCATAAGAGCTGAGGTATGGAGGCTAACTCCATAAAGTAGAATTTGTCCCAGTGGGCTCATGTGCTTGTTGAGATCATCCTTTCTGTATGCTGCTTATGGTACGGTAACCAAGTGGTTCCCTATTGTGGTATGAGGCCAGCCTCTGGGCATGTTGGTTCTGAGTCCCTTGGGAGAGGATCCTGTGCAGGCCAATGTCAGCCTCAACCTGTGACCAGCCTGAGTGTACCTGGCAGGAGCTTCAAAACTATCTGCAGTTGGTCACTGCTGTGCTGGACCTGGAGATGCGTAGAAGAGGCCATGCTGTGAAACAAGACCTGCTGCCACCAGTACCAGGTCTGGGGCAGCTCAGCAAAAGTCCCAGATCACCCCAAGACCTGAACTGCCTGCCAGCTGCCCCTAAGGCTCAGTCGTTGAAAGATACTAGGGCACTATGCAAGTTGTATGAAGTGAGGTCCCAGGAACTCAGCAGGATGAGGCAAGTTGTGTTCACCAGGTTAGTGCAAATTCGGTTTTGGTGTCATTGTTGAGCCTGTGGCCACTCACAAAAATCTCAGATTGCACCAAGGCCAGCTGCAACTTATCTCCGGTTTGCAGACCCCTGAGATTTGTTCAAGAAACACTGCCACTTGGGCCCACAGAAACTGTCTCTGGAAGTGTGAAAGCAGAAGCCTGTTGATGGCTGCTGAAGAAGTCTCCTGCCACCTGTGGGAGTGATGCTGATTGCTTGATCACAAAAACCTTCAGCAATTCTTGAGTTGGGTTGCAGAGGGAGATCTCAGAGTGTCACCAGGGTAGGATGAGAAGAATTCACCAGGCCAATGCAGATTCAACTTTGGCCATGTAGGAGGAGGGGTCAACACAGGGATAATGGTGGCTGTCCCTCCACCCCTTGCCCTGAAGCCATGCAATTCAGTCTTTCCTGTATGTCTTTTGTGTCACTTGAGTTGCTCTTCCTTTGCCAGAACCCATAACGAGTACCTGTATGCAAGCAAGTCTGTACTTTAGCCCTTTAAGGTGATGTCTGGATTTTCAGCAGCCTTTTATTTCAGTGAAACTATCGGAATCCCTGCTGATTTTCACAGCCAGATTTTGTAAGGACTTCTCTTCCAGGCACTGGAACCCTGGGCTGGGGAGCCCAGGGTAGGCTGAAACCCCCTTGTTCCTCAAGGGGGACCTCTGCAACTGAGATATCCCACCTGATACTCAACAGCCACATATAGGTGTGGGGCCAGCCTGTTTCACATCTTCAACCCTCCCAGCAGTCTCATAGTGACCTCTTCTCTAGATCCTTAGTTGTTGGGATTCTATTCAGCCAGTTTTCAGATAATTTTCCAAATTTATTGTTCTATAATATAGATGTAACTTTAATATGGTAATAGGAGGAGATAAACACAGCCTTTATCTACTCTGCCATCTTGACAGGAACTCCCTCGAGGATCATTTCAGTACTGGTATTTTTATGTTGCTTTTTAAAATTTAGAAAAACACATTCACAGTTCAGACATGGAGAACTTAGTAAATACAGTTAGGAGCAAAAATATTTTCTGACACCTTAAAACTACTATTAACTATACAACAAAATTTTTTTCTAAATTTTTAAATTTTATACTAGATTTAATTAACCCTATGCTCAACTTGTTACATGAATTCACTTTCCTGTTACTAACTAAAGTTATTTTGTGGTATTAATAATGATAGTAGATACATACTAAATTATTTAAGGGGTTAGACCTTTTAAAACTTGAGAAGTGATTCGAATTTTAGGGAAGTGAATGTAAATGTTTTTCTAAGAAATAACAGCATAGAATTTATTGTATTTAGTTACATGTATATCTAACACCCCTCTACTAGGTTTAATAGACAGATTTTTTAATCTTTAAATTATAATCCTAGAATTGGGGTCTTTTTTCCCCCATCTTTCAGTTCTGCCACATGTTCTATTGGCTTTATTCTTATTAAAGATACTTTATGTGTTAGGAAAAGTAGATGCTCAAAGAATGTCAGGATTATGTAATTTATAATGTTCTGGAACTCAAAGAGAGAAAAATCTTTCTTTCACAGTAATAAAATCAATTATCAATAAAGAACACTAATTGGTCCTGTGCAATCACAAGCCTGCATGTAGATTAATCATTATTTTTAGGTTACATAGATCTTAAAATTGCTTTTCTTTGTGGTGAAAAAAGAAGGGTCGAGTATTTAACAATACCATCTGGTAAGATGGGGTGAGTTGCAATCCTGAAAAATAAAGGTACTAAGGAAACAAATAAACATAATTTATATATATCTACTTTACTTAATTTCCCTTACTTTCCTTCTTCTCATTTAAAAAATATGCATAATAGCAGTAATCTTACTGGTCTACTGGGAAGACTGAATGAGAGAACATATTTAAATATCTTGGCATGTGGGAGGTATTCAATAAATACTAATTCTTCTCTTCTCAACTGAAACTGAAGAACATGGTGAATGAATCTAAGAACATATGATCAGTTATAATAATCTGGGATATGTTTATAAATAGTATGCCAACAGTAGTAAAGACATGTAAATAAATAAAATTCTGTCTTCAAATTTTAGTTCAAGAGTTAAAGGAAAATCATAACTCACTAAATTACTGGAAGTTCTAAGCTTGGTATAGCAATTTGTTTTTATCTGACTAACTTATTACACTTCATGGTCCCTTATTATTCCATATAATTTTATCACTAATGAAAATGAAATTACAGTGCAACGTAGCCTCATGATGATTCACAATTTTTACATTCCAGAGTTAATCAAAAATGTTTTTCTCATTTTAGAAAGTCTTTAATGACAATATTACTATTCATGTCACAGTTAACATTAGCATGCAGAACTTTCATTTAAATACACACAACTAATGACACTCTAGTCTTGACAAAATAGTTATTTAATGTCCTAAATAGACACAACTGCTAGGTGAACTGTTTCAGTCTTTCAAATTGAACATTCACAAAGTAATTAGCAAGACAAGAATAATCTATCAAGAAAAATTTCTATATGTTTTCTAATTGAAATACCACTGTCTATATATTTTGTGTCCTACTCTTTACATAGCTTTTTTTCCAATTCACCTTTTTCACATCCTGCACTTCCAGAAAAGCTCAAGTGCAATATCTCCACATTTATCAAGACATCATAAATTATCTATCATCCCCAATTGAGTTGTGGAAATGATCTTATACTCTAGCCAAAATAAATGTTCTCAAGGTTCATTTTTAATATTTCTTTTACAAAAAATTAAATATTATATCTTACATTATAGAAATTATAGTCTAGGACTTTCTCATTAATACCATTATACTCTATAAGATTTCCAGAAACAGGACAAAGATGACAGAGTCATTCCATAGTAATTTGGAATATTTCATTTTCCTAGTGAATTTTTTCAAAGACCAATGAATTTGTAGATCAACTCAAAAGAATATATTTTGATCCAGAAATATATGGATCAAACTATGCAATAGATAGAAAAATGTTAGGTACATCTTTTTTCAAAATCATATTTTCTTATGGAATTCAAGAAAAATTACTTCACTAAAAAAAATCTCCAATCAATTCAGAATTTCTGGAGCAGAAAATGAGACCTTGTTTTGAAAAGCCTTAGATGTTTAACTTTACAAAAATATATATAGTTTTCTCTAAGGCACATAAAAGATTTTAGCAAGATGGTTACGGAACACTACCAAGAATAGTGTAGGAAAAATTAGTCAAATAGAAGAATCAAAAGAGATATAACATACATAGATGTTAGGTATTCAAAAGATAGTTTTCAAAATTTACTGTAAGAACTCCTTGATCTAGATTGACAGATGAAATAAAATTATAACCAATTTTGGGTTTCCTTCACTTTTTAAATATAAAGCTTTTAAATTTTCATAATTTAACATTTATCTTTAAACTTTGATCTCTGGTATTATATTGGAAAATGCAAGAGTTTAAATTGTGTCTTACTTTTTTAATACCCTATAACAACTGATGCAACTAGGGGAAAAGTAATTGTTAAATAAATTAAAATACATATTTTACATGTCTGTGAGATTCCTTAATGCTACATATTATAAAATTGTAATGTAATATTTTGAGATAAACAACACTATATGTCATTAGAACATATACTATTTTCTATTAAAGATATAATTCTATTAAAGATATAAAGGATTTATACAAAAAGACAAAAATAACACCTTTATAATTTATAATCCTTAAGGGTGAAAATATGATCAGTATAATAAAAAGTTCAGTGTTGTGAATGGAATTTTCAGCTTTATTCTGAAGTTTGTGATTGTTGATGTTGACTTAATGACACAAAAAGGCCAACGTGTACCTTTGGTTAATAAATTGATGTCTCTTTCTGAATATAAACTACCTCAATCATGATAAAACAAAAAGTAAGCATATCTGACTTAGAAATCTAGTGTAGTCAGCCATCATTGTATGGACAAACTCATCTTCTATGTAATGGATGATCTTTTGTTAGAAACAGAATGACCAACCTAAAAAAAATGTAGTTATCAGAATAATTATTTTAGAGTATTTTCAATGACCAAAGATGATTAAATAACAGATTCCCAGTGGGAAGCATGAGAATTGATCACATAAAAAAAAGGAGTTTGAAATCAATGTGCATTCTACTAGTACAGCATTTTATAGTTACTATTATATTGTTCTTTTTTTATATTTCCTGAAAGTTATTAATGATTTTAAAATCTGTGATGCATCCTAATGAGAGCTCAAACATTACTTCCTTTAAGAAATTGAAAATGGAATAGATGGCAAGAATGTCACCCAAAATAAAATTGAGATGATGGTCTCCCATATATAGCATACCTCAAACATAAATCATTACTCTTAGTGATGCGCAAGAATTGACAAAGGTGAAATCTCTGCTGCATCCATAAAAATATAAGCTGCATCCATATAGAATTACTAGGCTTATTGCTTTGACAGAAATAGTTTATCCATTCAAACATTTGTTCAGATTTAGACTATCAATTTTGTTGACTTTTCTTTAAATTGAAAAGTTTTTGATGGAAATAACTGCCCTAGCCAATTGATTTGTTGTTTTTTTTGTAGTCACATTTCTGATGATGATGGCTAAAGAAATAGAAAAGAATCTTATGTATAATATATAGTACAAAATGGAATTTTCAAAATTAAATATTTACAGAAACAGGGCAAATAAGGTAAAAATTAGTGAATTATTCTATTGTAACCAACTGGAACGTTTATGAGATATCTAGAAAGAACAAGTGAATAAGTTCTAGAAACACATTAGCCACTCAAGTCTACGGAACTATTGCCATGCAGAAATGTAGAAATGCTATAATGTTTAGATTCAGCAGCAGGATTTCTAGTACTTCCAGTTTTCAAGAAAATCAAAAGCTAGATATGTATGTGAAATATTGTTACCTGTAAGTGCTGAGAACAAATTCAAATACTTTTAGAAATGGAGGTCAACCTTGACTCCCTCTCTTCTTTAGACTTCTTTATGTGTGTAAATTTATATATATATATATATATATATATATATATATATATATATACACACACACACACACACACACACACACACATACACACACATGTATACATACATATGTATGTATGGAGAGAGACAGAGAATTTACTTCTGATCCATATCTATCTAGAGTTTGTGACCTTGCTTTTCAGTGTAATTCAATATTACTTACTTCTCTCTTCTTTTTCACAAGGAAGAAGTGAAAGGTTATTTTTATCTTTTAGTAGATTTATAGAAATGCAATATGTATCAGTTAAATGAAATAAATATATACATGTTAATAAATGTGACTGTATCACTTATGAGGACAATTGGACAGGTTTCTCAGTTAAATGTTCCAGTTACTTTTGTAATATAATACCTAAGAGCCCATAAGGGAATTCGTTTCCCAAAAAATTGTCATGAAAGGGAGAAACTAAATGTCAGTAATCTCTCACCTCTAAATCCAGCTTCTGCCACCAAGTAGGAAGAGACCATTCTTGCCAGCTTCAGGGAAAATGGAGCCAGTGTCTCCTATAGTTCATAAAATCAGGCAATTTAAGTGCTCCAGAGCAAATGATAGGATGACCATCCTCCTCCACGGAGAGGATCATGTTAAGAGAAAATGCCATAAATAGATTATCCTTTCTTTAGAAGATAGTGTGATAAATATTTAAATATCAGTCTTTAAATAATAATAAACAGGAAAATGAATAAAATAAAGAATGAAAGCATGATGTGATAGAATGATATGTGGCCATTACAAAATGCATGTTTTTGGAATATGTAATGGTATGTAAAATGCTTTCAACATAATATCAATCAAATAGGTTACAAATTTATAGCCTACAAATATTATAGTGTATATAAAATGTCCATTAAAGTCTATAGGTTCCATACCTATTTTAGAAAGTTATCTTCATTTAGTCTAGATCTCTATTTCTACATATATTGACACCTATATTTTTGTAATAGTACTATTAAATTATAATGCTGCCATGAAGAAACTTGTACATAAATATTCTTTGTACTTGTTTCTCTGAAAAGTTCTCCTCTGTCCCCTTTCAATAAAGTATATATGTAATGTACATATATGAAATCTAGATATATGCTCATATACTTATATATGCCCAAGAGAAATATTTGGAAGTCATCAACTTTCTTGGTCCTCCAACCAGTCAGTTACTAATTCCTATAAGTCTATCTCATTTATACCTTTCTGATGTCCCTCCTTTTTTCCTTCTCTCCTGTCATTGCTCTTCACTATTTCTCATATGGATAACTGAAACTATAATAATCTATTTTATCTGTTGTTTCTGTAATATTTCTATGTACCACCTTTCCAACCCTCAACATTTTCTGACTATTATATCTTATCTTTTAAAACTTTATCACTATGAAGAAAACTTCACCCAAATTTCCAACACCCCAATTCTAAGTCTAACATAGGTTAACTTTCTCTCTCAAATTCATTGTTTGTGCCTCTATCATAATTATATTTATATAGTATTATATGCATCTATTTATGTCTTGCATTAAGACAAAAGAGCATGAATTTTTGTCTTGTATCTCAATTCTTATAGCAAAGTGCCTGACTAATGGAGGATCTCAATAAATAGTTGCTTAAAAACTTTAATTTTAGAGTAAGACAAGAAAATCTTAGATTAGAGCAACAATCACAAAACAATCTTTCTACATCTGCTTTCTGATAAATAAATTTAAGAAAAGTAAGTGTTAGTTCAAAGCCATCACAGATAAATTTTCAGAGTAAAGGTCTCTGACAACATCACACCAAGTAAAATCTTTAAAAATGTTCAAGCTAATTTTCAGGTGCTTTCTACTAATGCTCTCTGCACCTGAAGACAGATAAAGAATTTCAGGATAGAGAAGGCTTTCAAAAGTTAATACTAATATTCATTTCACTATAACATTGAGAGAATATCATGGGTAGTCATTTAAATAATTGGGTTAAATAAATTAAGGAATTCCCAAACAAGCTTAGATATTCTCTTCTCCACCACATACTCCAATTTAAATGATACATAGCAAATAGCTATAACATTCCTCCCAGTATCCATATTCCATTAAAATGTCACTTTGTTTCTCCTCCCACCAAGTGTGGCATATACTGCCCTATCCCTTGAATCTTGGCTTGCACTATGATTTATTTTTATCAATAGTCTATGGTATAATTGGAGTCATGCCACTTCAAAATTAAGCCTTGCTCTCTTTCACTCTTTTCTTCTACCAAGCCTAGGGTGGTCTGTTGGATGATGAGTGACACATGAATCAGTCATAAGTGTCATCCAGCACACCTACTTAACTCAGAATCAGAACCCTCTGAAATATTTACATTCCTTCTGATGTGTAACGAACCACAGAAGCATAAGAGTGCCCAGCCATAACAACACAAAAAATAACTGTCCATTTGAGCCCAGTCTAATTTTCTGACCCACAGAATCACAAACTGAATAAATGGCTGTTACAATAAGGCATTAAAATATGAGGCAATCTGTTAATCAACAAAAACTAATTGATATAACCTTTTTGTGCTTTAGTTTCCTGATATGTAAAATGGGAATAACAATATTACCTATCATATATGAGTAATATAAGTATAAAATTAGCAAACATATTAAAATAACTAGAACAGTACCCGACACAGAGTAAGAACTAATACTGGTGACTACTGTTATGTCAGTTTAACACACCTCTGCTTAGAATGTCATTCAAAGACTCTCAGTTCTGAACTCATATTTAAATATGATTTCCAAATATACTATTTAGAAAAAGAAGTGAGAAAACATTATTACAATTACATAGAACATGTAATATCTTCATCATTCTTAGGGGCAGCATTACCCAGATATTAGTGTTACCCAAGAACTACTAACTTCAACTTACATCTTTGCAAATATTGCATAGGTGGGTAAATGGACTATATCTAAAAGAATAGCTTGCAAATTTTGGATGTGCATTAAATTTTTGTAGAATGTCCAGGCATTTATATGAAGGCATTGCATATACTATTGGCAATCAGCATTTACTAAGTACTTACTGTACTTATTAAATCATACTAGGGTATTAAGTCATAATATCTTCACAATAACCTATGAAATAAGCTACAAATAAATAATCAAAGGTTAACTATGTCTAGAAAGTAGGTTAAAACATTGAAATGATATCTAAATAAACATCAGGAGAATTTTAATATTATGCCCATATGCTTTTACCCCATTCCCTTTCTGTTATTCTTCTCTTAAAGGGATTCTAATTCATACCCTTTTATAAAACTTGTTAGAATATAGAGAAAAATATACTACTTAGAAATGTGTAATTTAAAAAATTTCTAAGGATGATAATAATGTCCTCTTATTCTTTACCACACTGAAAACACAAGCCTATATAAAACTGATAGTTTTAATCTAGAAATTAAAAATGGATTTTCTGTGAGGTTTTTGACTACTTGAAGGAGTACTAAAATTTTAAAGATATCAACAGATTTGTATTAATGTATAAGTTAGCATTAGATAGTAAGAAAATACCCCAAAAAAGATAAAGTAATAATATGTTAGACAACTCTGAAATTGCCTCATGAGAACTGAGGACTCAATGACAGTGGCAACTAATAACACCTATATGCTCTGAAGCCAGAAATTAATATATGATGCTCTTTCTTCCTTTGTTAGAAATTTTGAATCTAGTAATCAAAAGATAGAAATTACATTGGCTCTTCTGCTAGCATCCTTAATGATCCAACTAGAAAAATAGTTGCTTTATCTATGCTGGTTTTAGAAACTTAATTTCTCCAATGATGACTTTTCTCTACTAGGGGATTAAGTAAGAGTGTCTCTGAACTGAAAGCTGTAATCTCTATTAGGCCACTTGGGACTCTTCATGCCACTGAACCTACAGGCAAATAAGGAAGTTCTTCTTCTGGCTGGGGTAATTGTTCCTGGTTACCAAAAGGAAATAGAGTTGCTATCACATAGGGAGCAATGGAAAGGTAATGCAAAGGTATATCTGGAGCCTAAGATATTATTGTTGAGAGCACCACCTAGGACTTCTATAGTGAGTAGTTAAAAAGTAACGAAAAGCTATGGCAAAGCAATATGTACAAAGTAATAAACACTAAAAACATTTCAATAGATAAGGTTTATATCCTGCCAAGAAAAGAACCATGACCAGCTGAGGTAACACCTGATGGCAAAAGAAACAACATTCAAAGAAATTTCTAAATGTAAACTTCAGCTGTGTGACCATAAGACAACAGTAGCTATGCATATTTTACTTTTGATTAAGACATATACGTATTTGTAAGTATTAACTGTATTTTTACATTCCCTGTTTATTGAATAGTAGGTATATTAATAATAGCTAACATTTCAATTCAATACTTAAGTTATAGTATCACCAAAGGGAAACTGAGTGAGCTAAAAAAGCAAAAACAGAATCTTAAGGTAGATAAATGCCATACGGGACTTTGCATAGGCCCATTCACATAAGAGGAGTTGCATTGTGGTAAGCAGAGTGTGGTGTTGCTATGGTATTTATTTGGAAGCTAAATATGAGTTAAATGTCATTTATGGATGCTGAGTTGAACAAATAGATGGGCTGTATTGGATTGTCTATTGACAAATCAATATTACCACAACCTCATTCTGTTTTCTCCGTGAGACAAAAGAGAAGTCAGAAAGTACATTTCCCTAAATCCTTTGCCAATGGTTTCAGGTTAGAGTTTTCCAATGAGAGACATTCACTTGCGATTCGGAGGCTAAAAAAAAAGAGAAGACAGTAATCTCTGCTGGCAATTATAGTGAGATATGTTGTCAGGTGTGTGACTCACAGCTGCTTCCCAGTAAGCTCTATGAACGACTCAATCTGCTACAGCTGACAGAGATAATTGTTGGGAGCTTTTCAGAGACTCTTCATAATTTCAGCTGCCAGAAAAATCTTAAGAACCACCCAGTTTGTTACTTCAAGCTGAGAAAAATCACTAGTAGTTTCTGTGACTTTTGTTTCTCCTGCTCTTCCAATTGTTGGGTAAACTCCCAATTCTCTATATTAATTTATTTAATGCCTAGAAGACATTTAATGATTGATGTTTACTGACTAATATATGCCCATTAAGGTCACTTTTAAGAATTTGCTTGCACCACTTTTGTCAGAGAACTTAGTGCAATGAAAGATGAAAAATTACATGCCAAGTTAAAATGAAAGGTTCCATTACTAGGAAACAAGAAAAAAGTGCATATTGATGGCAACCTCACCTCAAATAATATTTGCTTTTGTGGTGAGGTTCTCTCTTCTCATTCTAGGGATTCTTTTAAAGCTATTTTTCATAGCACTATATTGAAGGCAGAAGCCTCGAGGTAAAGAAAATAAACACCAGACATCTACATGAATACTATACTCATAACCCCAATGAAGTATTTTTAGTTTGATTTCCTCTATTATTTTATTCAAGATGTAATTTTGGACCTCACCAAATTACACCTGCACAAATATAACTTTATACATCCCTGAGCTTCAGTTTCTTCAATTATTAAATAGAAATAATAGCAATTTTTCACTACTTATTTGTCATGAATTTTTAGTAATAAAATGAGATGATTGGTATAAAAATAGTGTGTAACCATCAAAGCCCTGTGCACATATCAAGGATTCAAATTATTATTACTTTTGTAACTGTACCAAAGTGTTCTATTGATTTATTTCCCAAAATTGTTTTTGTCTCAGAAAGAGAGATCTGTACATAGCTCTGGCAGTACAATGAAATGGATAAAGTCTCTTTTTTGAAATTTCTTTTGCTATCTCTAAGAAACACAGAAAAAAAATTTCTGCAGAGTCATATTTCCCATAACTGGATGACCCCAGCAAGTGTGTTCTTGGCACTGGCAATGCTGCTTGTGAGTCTTAACTTTCACAGTCGGTGCTTATGGGTTGACAGCTGGGGTTTAAAATGCTTGTAGCTAAATTATAAGAGCAGCTAAAAAACACAGGCCATCTGTTGCAGGTGTGCACTAAAATACTCTCAAATTTATCAAAGCCACATTGACAGCCATTAACAAAACATTTAGCAGTGTAAATTTTCTTCAGTAGTCTTATTTGGGGTTAACGCCAAAATGTGTCTCTACGCTTTGTGTCTTATTCACAGGAAATAGTCACTGTCCTCAGCCAAGCATATTCTGACAAAATGCTGTTCACATGGCAACATCCAGCAGACCCCATGAAAGCCGGTGAACTGGCACATCTTGGCTTTGCACTTCATCTGTCTGGACTGGACACTTATTGAATAGGTGCTTGAGCTACAGACAGAATTTTATCTATCTTATTTCAATCCACTGAACCGACTTTTATCAACCACACAAATAGCCAGAGTATACAATAAGACTTTGACTTAAATTTCTAGGTAGCTGAAGTTTATATTTGAAAGTTTATTTTTGCTCTACTTAAGGGCATATATCTATTTTGAGTATCATGGTATTCTAAATGTGATGTGTCTCATGTACTTATGATTCTCATGGATCATCTAAGTCCTCACTGCGTTCTATTCTGGCCTAACCTTTCATAAAAGCTCCAGGTGTACCATAAAAACTCCCAACTAGAAATTTCAATTATTTTTAACTGGAAAATAGTTGAAATAATTTATTTTGTAATAAGCTCTAAATGATCTTCCATAAGGTCTTATATCTTAACAGAAGGTGCTTTATAATTAACGAGTGGCCTCCTGAGCCAGCCATGTCCTAAAATGCATATTTCTCCAATAGATTATGTTCAAATGTAGATTTATCAATTCCTACTATTCCCTCTTCTTCCATTTTGACAAAATATAAACAACAATAATGTACAAATAAATACTTATGGTTTTGAAAGCACTAAAAAATTTTTCCCCAAACAGAAACTTCCTACTAAAAGTTTTGTGGAAAATATAGGTAAAGCCAGAAGACCTATGCCTCTAGCCCTGCTGTAGCTACTTGTCGTATGTGGTTATTTAGCACTCTCAATGTAACTACTGAAAATCAAGATCTAAAATTTTAATTTAATTTTTTTGAATTTCCAGTTAAAAGCAAATGGTGTACTTTTTTTTCACTGAACATATTTCTAAACCCATTTTAACCATTAAAAATTTAGTTCCCAAATTAAGATGTGCTGTTAGTATAAAATAAAAAATGTTATGAAGACTTATTATGAAAAAATAATGTTAAAAATGTAAAATAATATCTTATTAATAAGTTTAATATAGATCACATGTTGAAATGATGTTTTAATTATAAATAATTTAGATATAAATAATTAAATAGTTATTTCTATATAAATAGATAATAAAATAATTTATTAAAAGTAATATCATCTTTTTATTTACTTTTCCTTAGAGTAGTTACTATCAAAATTGAATGTACACATGTTATTTGCATTATATTTTTATTGAACAGCGTTGCCAAAAGGACAAAGTCAGCAAAGTTCCCTCTCTTTCAATCTGACTTTATTCTTGGGAAAGTTTACTTTAAACTTCTATTTCTTGCCCCATTCAAGAGTCCTAATCGTTTCTTACATCTCTACATTCTCCTTACTTTGTTCAGACTCCTGTTTCAGTTAATAGTAATAACCAAAACTATGTTATAGCAGAAAAAGATCCTGATTTCAATGCCACAAAAAGGAGAGTGGACACCGGAAAACATAGGTCTCTACCCTCCATAGCAATGTATGTGTACGTACAGACAGTGAGGGGTTAAGGCAGAAAGAAAATGATTTCTGGACAACCAGAATTTTATTTGAATTCATTTCCCAACAAAATATCATTACAAATAATGTTATGATGTTGAATTATTTTATTACTAAATCCCATGTTTCATATACATTATAGCCTTTTATTATTTGTTTAAGGGACCTAACTAAACCCTAAATGATATGTAAATAGAACCATACATTCTGTTCTAACAAACCAATTACAATACTCTTGCATGATTAATAAAAATAATCTGTATTTTAGTAAGTAATAATTCTTGAAGTAATTTTGAAAAATATTTATTTCTGAATTAAGATTAGATTTGAATTTTCTTGTTAATATCAAAATTACATTTAAGAAAAGAGCATAAACATCTAGAATTAAATAGTAGTCATTTCATTGTGTTACCACTGGGGGAGATCTTAATACATTATAGCTCCAGTGGCCTTGGATGGAGAGCCTCTGTCATTTCTGCCAACACAGTAATGAATTACTAATGAGTAAAGTTTAGGAGAAGCGAGATTTGTTAAAATACATTGTAAGAGGGAAACAGGCTACACAGGAGAGGGCTGTAGCCTCTTAGAGGTGGGGAGATCTGTTTTAAATCTGGGCTATGATGGGAGGTTACAAAGTTGGTGCTAGATGATTGATGTGTGAGGTCATTTAATTGACAGTTGCTGTTATGTAACCTATTGTTAACAGTGCATGTACCTTCTCAGAATTCAGTTCATTATAATTAGATGCATGAACTTCCGGATGTATCTATGACATTATAATGATGGTATAATGAGGCCAAGGCGAAAAAAATGTCAGATACTGCTCAAGTATTTGTGGCTAACCTAAACTGGTTGCTATGCTATCTATGGTCATTTATTTACTTGTACTCCAGGATGTAGGCATACTGTTATTTAAAAAATGAGTTTTCCTCTAGGAGGTCTTAGGGACAGCATTTCAGTTGGACTGTCAAGGTTGTCATTTCTATGATTACGGAGTTGGGCCTTCGCCCCTGTGGCTCATGGCTACCTAACTATCTAACAATTGCTTAACTCAAAATAACCAAACTCATGATTTTCAGATTGTGCTACATATGATCCTTTGGGTTCTCTCAAGGATGGCAACATACCTCTTATGAGAAAAGATCGCAGCAGGCATGCACCTCCTGACTCAATTATAGCTTAAACCAGAAGAGGTTCTCTGTTACTGGAGAGAAACCCAGACAGTGGCCGAATTTGCAGGCTTTTTAATCAAATGAATTTGAATCTAGATATGAACTTTACCACTTAGTGAATGTGGAATCTAAGGCAATTTCCTCACAAGAAAAACAGATGATGACATTTACTTCAGTGGTTTCTGAGAAAACAAATGTATAAAGCACTTAGGCTAGCTCCAGACAAAGATTATTCATTAGCTCTAAAATCACTATTACAGTTTAACTGTTTTATAGATCTGAGTCTTTAATAAGATTTCATTTAATTTTAAGAATAAGACGAAATGTTTTATAACTTTTAATTTGGAACCATATCTTTGTTTTTGATACTATCCTTGATAAAAACTGTATACTTAGTACAAAGCCTGAATGAAGCATTCTTTTGTGTGTGGAAGAGTGTGATAAGAACTGATCAGTATATAGCCCATGTAGTAGTAATGTTTGTTCACATTTATTGTGAGACCACAACCTATCCCAACACCCCTAACCAATACTACTAGCCAATCTATGAGTAGAACATGCAGAGCATAGTCACCTCCATGAAACTACTCTTCTTCCTTTCTCTCAATGTGGTTTGGATCTCAAAATAGATAACAGAAAAAATTATAAATAATGTCACAAAATTTAATACAAGTGTTTATTAAACTTTCTTCATGTAAATTTCTGTTGAAATTAATCTAAGATTTCTAAAGATACTTGAGAAGCTAGAAGTTTTTTTCATATATCCTCTTCCTGGCAAAAATCAGTTTTATTTTGCTCTCATACCATTATCCCATCACTTAATCATGACTCCTTCCCCAATCTTTGAAAATATGTGTTTTTCATCTGAATACTGCTTTTAAATATCTTTTATTTATTAAAAACTTCTCATTTTTCAAGACCTCTTCATCTTCTTCAAAGCAACTAAAATCTATCATTATCATAAAGTCTTCTTTGATGGCTATAGATAATTGTCTCTCTTCTATGAATTGTTCTCACAATTTGAGTCAATGTTTCAAATTTAGCCCTTACTGTTTTTTTTCTTTGTTTTGTGCATATTCATTTTGCCTCCCAATTAGGTTGTAGATTCCTTAAGGGCAACATTATAAACAGATCCTAGATATAAGATAAATGCTTGTCAGTTGATTTCTCAGCAAAGGCCTGAAACTAACCATTAATATAAGAAGCAGATTTGGCACTAGTAAAAAGTACTAATAAGCTATAGATGTTAAACCAGTGAGGTATGCTGCAAGGCCTATTTCAAAAATTTAGAGTGCTCAAGTCATAAAACACAACAAAAATTTTTCTATTTACATTATAATCTCATAGTATAATATAGCCATCTAATTTTACCCTCTTAACTTAAACTCAACCTAAAATTATATTGGAGAGGTATTTTATCATAAAATATAAAATGGTGGCACATTTTTCCCAAAACCTATCTGTCCTTTGAATTATATTTTAATCTCAATATTTTTACCAGTTTATGATGCCAATCACTGTGACAATAAAGACAGTGCTAGCTGGCTTTGCCAAACTCACTCTTCATGGAAGTTAGTAAAATAATTATGTCACCTGCTTAGATAGACTTATTGGCATCTTTTGTAATTCTAGCTTGCCAATTCTAAATAAAAAATAATAAAAAAAAACCTCTTACCAATTATTTCCCAACATTTTTGAAAGTTTAAGGAGTAAATTTCCACTTGTCATTTTGCCATCAGAGCACAACCCTTCTCTCCTGCATCTGCATCCAGGAAGCCATGCTGGACATGTGATGCAGCAATAGCCACAGAGTGTAGTATTTCATAAATCCCTGATCTGCTGTGGAGACCACACATTGAGACCCTATTTATTGTCGTGAATGTTATATTCCTTTTGAAATAACTGGGTTTGTAGTAAAATTAAGTGAATCCCTTCATGTTTAAGTTATAGTTATTAAAGCTAGTTCTTTGGTTTTAAATAAATCCATTGGAGGAAATGTTATTTTATAGGATTAGAGAAGAAGAAAAAGTAAAATGATACTTGGACCTAAGATGAGTTGAAAAAAAGAAAAGGAATCCTTGTTATTTGTCAAGATCTAGGGATTATCAACAAACAGAAGGAGTAACAAACTGAATTTGTAATCATATTTGTTGAAATCCATAAATGGAGCTGAGGTAAGCAAAGTGATATTTCTTTAGGCTGAAACTATTCTGTTATATATACAGTGTATTGTGTATTCTCCCAAGTTCTTCTTTTAAATTATACATTCCTTAAACAAAGGACTCTATTTTTTATATTTATGAAGTTCTTACTATGTGCTAGAAACTATTCATATTAAGTCATATATCATTTATTAACATACATTTTGGGTTCTCAGCAATATCTTTACCTTCTAATATTTCACTGCTATAAGCTTATTCTTTTAAATATCACTTCTTATTTTATAGTACCAGTATAAAAGTGATAAAAAAAATTAGATGATTTCTGCAGGGATAATAAAATAGGCCCTATAACTTATTGCCATTGTTGTTGTTGTTGTTGTTATTTATTAATTTTATGTGAGGCAACCCTTGATTGACCTCACAGATTGCAAGTATCTTGTCAACTTACAACCCCTTATTTTTTACACCTACTGGTCTTCCTAGGTGGTTTCCCATCCAAGTACTAACCAGTCCCAACCCTGCTTAGCTTCCAAGATCAGATGGGATCGGGCTTGTTCAAGGTCTTATGTCCATAAACCCCTATGAATTATTTGATATTAACTTTTTAATGCCTTCTATCTCTTTCTCATAAAAGTAGAGGGGAAAAGTTGCTCTTGTGTTTGTCATTTCACATTATTTGGATTCTGGATGAGAGAATAAACATTTTATGAATAAATTTCACCATCTTTTTACCTGTAGAAAATATATTCAGTTGTAGTGCTATTTATATCTTTGTCACTGTACTACTTATAAAACAGCTATTCGCCTAGATATAACATTATTCTTTGATATCCATAATGCTTCTGCTTTTGTATTCAGAACTGATTCTTGTCTGAAAAGAATGAGTAAGCCTTGCCTTAACTGAAGATGAATAACAGCCAATTTGTCTAATGCAGTAGGTGTTCAGATGTACTGCTTAAAGAACATGTTACAGTAAAATGTGACTGATTGCGAAAGGTTTTCCAGAAATAAGTGTGCAAGTCATTCTGGTGAGCATGATATATTTGTATGTCTTTGGACATCTCAGGTAGAGGAAAGTTTAAAGCATCATAAGTGGCAGCTTCAAGCAAGCTAGATAAGAACCCATATAAGATGTGTTTATGATTAACTAGAGTTCTAAAAATTCTAATTTTATGGGCAAGAAATGTGATTAGGATTGATTGTACAGCCACATTTCTATCCCTAAACATCAAACATAACATAAAATATTTCCCCTATATTTTTTAATGCTTTTATTTTACTACTCATATTTCCAGCAGAATCCCTGTTTATTATAGTTTAATTGAAGTCTCAGATACAGTCCTTTTTGCTTTCCTATTAAGATAGTTTCCAGAGAGCTTTTTTGTGTAAAAGAGAGTTATGACACTTCTAGTTATTCATAAAACAATATGAATTAGGTTAACTTTATTTTTTCCTATGGGTAAGAGACCATATAATTTTTATGCAAACTAGTAAAAAATTTAGAGTGAAAATAAGGAATTGTTATTAGTTATTCAAGAACAGGTATAATTGGGACTATTCAAGAAAAAGTAGGATGTATAATTGCTTTACTCCATAGCTCTGGCTGAGCAAAATTGAGTTAAGAAAAGTTTTTTATTAGAAAAATGAAAATCAAGTAACATTATATACTGAAGTATCTGAGGGATCCACAACCCTTTCCTAAAGTAAAGCATATAAATGTGAGACTTATGACTGTATAGCAATCCTGGAGTAGGTTGGACAAAGATGTGGGACAAAGTTAAAAAAAAAAAACTAGAGAGAGTAAAAAACTAAAAAATAGGAACCAGGGTGAGGTTATGATGGTTTGAGGTGACAATAAGGTCAAGTTAAAAAAAAAGATTATGAGATCTGCATCAAATCATAGCAACTCCAAACCATGAAGTGAACAAAGGGTAGTTGCTAAGGAAATTGTAGCAGCATTTTATCATTATCTGAATGTGTCTTTGAAAACTAAATACAGACCTTTCAGGTAATCTGGACTGAAACGTAGAACAAGTTATTTTTAAATTTATTCCCAAACAGGTTCATACAAAAGATAACCACAGCCCTCTTCCTAGAACACACATAAGTGTGGAGAGTAATATAGACAGCAAAGGAGAGGTCCCTCTCTGCCCAGCCATACCTGTGGTGTGTAGAAGAGCAGGACTATCTCTAGCATATAGCCAGAGCAGTGGCTGAAGTGGCTGCACTATGCGAGAAGAAAAAGCAAAGAGATGATGACCAAGCCTGCCTTTGATTCACTACGGTAAAATAGCATTTAAAAAAAAAAGAAGAAGAAGAAGCACTAAAGAACTATCTCCATGTTCATGATATTTTAACATAGAGTATCATCACTCTGTGATACAAATGGACTTATTCATTTTTTAAGGTAGAGCATAAATTGGCAATTTCTACTTCACTCTCTTTGTTAAGATAGTCGACAATATAATCATTCATAATGAAATTAACAGCAAAATAATTTATACAAATTATGATTTCTTTATAACTTGACATTTATATTTTCTGTAAATAATGAGATAGTAGTTTATGATTTAGTAGTTTATGATTTAGGGTACACTCTCTTCACATCATACACATCTCCATGTAACAAGGTAGTTTTAAACTTGTTCTGCTCTACTAGAATTAGTTTGATTTTGTCAATACCAAAGGAATTGCATTGCTTAGGTGAAGTGAGAATTGATGTTCCCTTTTATAAATTAGAAAACAGAGGTTTATAATTATAAAGTAATTTTCCAAGGTCAAGGAAGCAGCAAATGATGATGTTGGAACTCAAGATATATTGTTTGATTTTAATAGCATAACCTTCCTACAATTCCAAAATACCATTTCAGATATAACTCATTACTAAAATAGATAGAGCTCAAAATATTTTAGGTGAAGAAAGATATTATTTTAAAACCAGAAGAAAGGAAGCCTATTTTGGAATTATGGGATAGCTAATTTAAGCACATTGAACCTGTACTCTCCTATGTGTCTCAACTGTTTTCTTCATGTGTGCTTAAGTCTGTGTGTGTATATGTTTGTAAAATTAGGGTAAAAAATTTTGAAGTCATTTTCAACTAAGTAATTAATCCTTCTTATTAAAAAATATGTTCCCATTTTTCTGTTTTGTTTTCCTTTAATAAAAATTAATATAATCTTTCTTTAATTTGCCAATTATATTTTATTTTTTAAAAAATAAGATTCAGTTATGCCATGGTTATATGTGTTGTAATTTATTTCCTTGAAACTTCACTATTTCTTTCTAATATTCATAAATTTTTTTTTTAAGTCTGAATCATTTGAAAATCTTATCTCTATTACTGGTTGGATTTTGAATTGTAAACACAATAAGAGAAATGCTATGATATTAAGAAATAGTCTTGTAGGAAGGAAAGTTAATTTAGAAGTCTAATTCAAGGCCTTAATTTTTACGGGAAAGTAGCTGAGATATGATTTTCCCTAGTAAAGTGTTTTATCAATAAAAACATTTACTATTAAATAATTGTGGTTACTGCTACTTCAAGAATATTTTGACGATATCGAACTGTGAGGCTTATTTAGTCCTAGATAAAGGAATAAATAGATACCTTTCTTGTAAGAGAAAAAAAAAATGATGATAGGTCAAGAGATAGAAGTTTAGAAATATATCATGACCATGTGTTTATATTATTTATAATTCTTATGTAATTCATTCTCTTTATGTTCATCTATATTTGGACAATTTAGATAATTCTGTCTTTAACAAAATATTTAAATAAAAAATCACTTTAATTTGAACTTTATAGTTCTAGAAACTTGATTCAATTCCCTTTAAAAGAAAAATAAAAGGTTTTAATTAGGTTAGTCAGATTTGAAAGTTATTTTTCTCTCACGTTATCACTAAAGCTGGCCTGCCACTGCTCTTTCAGGAAGGATTAGCATGTAAAGAATTCTTCTCATGCTGGATAAGTGTTTGAGATAGAATGGCCATGTGCCACAGCCACTCTTGCATTCTCTCGTAGCTCTCACTTTATATCATATTACTATTTTAACTACAAAAGTAAAATAATAATATTACAGCAAGTTTAGAAACAGTCAAAACATTCATTTTCCACCTAAATACTTTTCTTCCATTTTCTCATCCAACGTTGTTTCATCATTCTATTTTGCTTATTTGTGATAATAAAGCAGATACTAGTTATGCCTATATTCTGGCATCTGATAATTGCAAATAGAAACTAATATGGGATGTGCCAGTAGTTATTTTTGAACATCTCATTTTATGCTAAGAATGGGCTGACCTTTAGTAAATGTATAATCTATTTGTATGTCCAAGAGACAAAACAACCAATTCTCATTCTATAAGAAACAGACCTGTTATTACTCTTTCTTTCCCTCTGTGCCTCATCACCACCATGAAAACTTTAATTTCCTTTGCAAGCTTTTAAAAGAATCTTGTCTAATCTTTAGGAATGAGACCTAGAATCTAGGACACGAATGTGATAATATTGTAGTGGGTAAAAATATAGTTGAACATAAACAAAGTGAGCTTTCTAAAAACTTCAACATTTAGTACAGATTGTTCTACCGTACTTGCCCAGAAAAATAATGTTGACCCTTCTAAATAAGAGATTGTGGTGAAAATGTCAAACAAACCCATTGTTCTCTTTTCTTCATTTTTAACATTTTTGTTATTTTACTGACATCAATAGAGCCATAGAGAAACCTTCCAGTTCTTAAAAGTCAATAGAAAATAATATATAACAAAAGAATGATGCAGTTAGGCAATAGCAACACCCAGACTGGTATTTATCACATTTGATGAAAACATTTGGACAATATTTATCCTACATAAACATATATCTTCACAAATAAGTCTATAAATAAACTTCAAAGAGAATACCATCTTTTAGCCTTTAATTTTGATCTACAATTATGTGTATTCTATCACCTCCTCATTGCATAGAAGATTGTTATTCAGATTTTTTGATTCTCAATCTTTGCATGTCTACATTTTATCAGTAATTCTTCAACAAGTATTAACTGAACGTCCTCTATGTACCAGGTACTTTCTAGGTGGTTGGAGCACAATGGTGAGTACAGATTCCTGAATTTGTAAAGCTCTCTTTTGAGTGAAGAAAGGCAGACAATAAACAGTAAACTCAGTAAATATAGATGCAAGAAGGAGGTGAGTGCTATGGAAAAACAAGTAGAACTAAGGTAAGTAAGGAGAATCAAAAATGCAGTGGAGAAGATGGTTTGCAGTATCAAATAGGTGATTTAGGCAGCTTATGGGCAGAAATAGCAGTCAGAACAAAAGCTCTAAAGTGGAAGTTTCTGACCTCTTAGGAAACAATCATCAGAGTGAGGGAGAAAGTAGAAAGAGGCAAAGTCAGGTCATGGAGCCCTTAGACTGTAGAAAGAAACTTTTATTCTCAGAGAATAAGAACTCATGCAGAATGGCTAGACTTAGCAAATAAAAAGATAGATACCCATTTAAATATCAATTTCAGATAAACTGAATAAATTTTTAGTATAATTATGCTACATACAATATTTGAGACATGATTATTTATAAGATATTGAGTGTTTTTCTAAAATTCAAATTAACTGGGTATTCTGGACTTTTTCTGGTGCCCCTAAACCATGATGAAGTTTAAATGAAAGAATTACATGACCTGACTTATTTAAAATGATCACTCTGCCTAGAGAATTATTTTAAGTGATCTATTTAAATTATGAGTTATTTAAAATTATTATAAATTAGTAGTTACAAAATAGTCAAGGGGATGTAAAGTATATCATAAGGGATATAGTTGATAATATTGTAAAAACTATGTAAAGGTGGGTACATAATCAGGGAGATGACTTCACAAATTATATAAATGTCCACAACTATGCTGTTCAACTTAAACTAATATTAATATTAAATATCAAAAAATAAAAAATAAAATGATTACTGCTGCTTAGAGAATGAACTATAGTGTAGCAAGACCAGAAACAGGAAGATATATGTAGGGTGGCCTTTGCAGTGGTCCAACTGAAAGCTCATGGTGCCTAGAATTAGAATAATAATGTTGGTAGATAGAAAGTAATAAGGAAAGGTAGGATAAGAAAAAAACATGAATGTAATAGGCCATCTAAAATAAGGGTGGCTTACACATGATAGATACTCATCTGTATCTCATTTAAATTAAGACAATTAGCAATACTCAGTAATTAAGATAGTGAATTCATGGAGTCTTTGGCGGATCTGAAAATTCTTACTACCATCCTCATGTTTTTCAAAATAGTGGCTGAATCTCCATCATCGTATCCTTATTGCAGGCCTAGAATCGAAGTAAAAGCAGAAAAAAGGACCTCTTCTCCTCTGAGTCATATATAATTTGATGGCCAATTTAATAGAAAGGAGGGTTAAGTAAAAACAAGAAAATTAAAATCAAAGGTTTAAGACTGAACATCGAGTTAATGTTTGTAATTGTTAAGAAAACATTAAAAACATTAGAAACCTAAGTTTGAAGAGAGGAGGGTAATTGGATTAGGCTGAAATATTCACAAGCATACAGTTATGTTTTCTGTTGCAGATATTATAAAACACTAAAATTTATCATATTTTATTATAACTGAAAAGAATTTAGCATAATTAAAGTTTATTTATTTGTTTATTTATTAGAAATTTGTTAATTGTCTAGAGGATTGTTTTGTGGGGAGGGAGGACTGGTTTTTCCAGCCCTACAGTACAATTTAAAGGTGCTAGGGTAGTGTGAAATCATTTTTACAACCATTTTTGCTTTTTTATCACTACCTTGTTTGAAAACTCTTAGAAAATTGATAGATTTTAATTCAACCTGATTGCACAGTATTGTACTTACAATATACAGAAAATAGAGATATTAATTTTTTCATTAATTCATTTAACATTTATGAGCACCTATCAGATGTCAGGTACTGTTCTAAGTGTTGAAGATGAGGTAGTGAGTAAAATAGTCAAGTTATTTTCTCTCAGGAGCTTACATTCTAGAAGGAATGTGGTAGAGACTGGGGAGGTCAGATCATCAACAAATATACGTATGTGTGTGTATATATGTATGTATGTATGTATGTATGTATGCGTATATATATACACACACACATATATATATAAATATAGAGAGAGAGAGACAGAGAGACAGAGAGAGACAGAAAAAGACAGAGAGAGAGGGAGAAGAGAGAGAGAGACATATATATTTAGAGAAAGCTGAAAATTTAGCTGAGAAATAAAGCAGAAAAAGCATGTTAGTGACACAAAGATTGATGAAGGACAAAGAGGAAATGAGTCAAATATATAGCTGGGCAAAAGACCCAGGAAGCAGCGGTAAGAGCAGATGCAAAATAAAGAGACAGAAGGAAGGAGAAATGGTAGCAGGCATAAAATTATATAGTGACTTGAAACACATGAAAAGGACCTTTTTTATTATATTTTTAAATGAAAGGAGCAAATGAAAGGATGAGTAGAAGTAACAAAGAAAGGTCAGATGGGCTATAGAATCAGATAAAATATTTCAAACTGGTCTAAAGAGATTACTGTTTTGTAGATAATGACTCTGTCTTAGGAAAGAAATCAACTCTTTTAAAATATACTCACTGGAAATATTCTATAACCATTCAATTTACTTTCCTTTTGTTTTGTACTAATTTTGAATAGATTTGACCTAAAGCTCTATCAGAACTAAATCTAAAAGGCATGAATCTGTAATACTTTGAGTATGCATTGTCTAATACTTGCTTCCCTACAGGCTTAACTGTGACTTCTGTGATCTTTCCAGAGATATTTTGTTCTGATGTAGAGCACACAAGTTGAAGTTCTAAACCCTCAGTAGGTCTCCATGGTTACAAAATGACAAGCTGCTTCTCTGTACACAGAAGAACTGGAATTTTTTTCATGTGAAAATGAATAGCACCAAGGTTGCATTTTCAGAATAATATAATCAATAGTGAGTGACACGTTTTTATTCCAATACAAACATAATGCATTAAATCACATTTTAAAAAAGATGAAGAACATTGATGTAGGCACTTATTGACAAATGTTCAAGAGCATGAGCCCAAGAGGTCAACAATACAATTATGAATTCACTAAAGACTACACTCAGAGTAAAATTCTCTTTCTATATAAAGCTAAAATTATCTGATAACTGATAGGACAGAATATTTTTTCTGGAAAAAATAATATATGTACAATAATTATTATAAATGTAATATTAATTTATACATATAAATGGAATTTCTGTATTTTCATATTTGCATTCTATCCCTTAAATATATTTCTGAATGCTCTCAGTAAAAAATTCTACACGTATTCACTTTAAATGAATCTCTCCTCTTTGTTTTTAGTATTCTTATGCTACAATATGTTTTAATTCAGAATTTTCTTTTTCATTATCCAAATGATTACACTGAAATAATTTTGTCAATTTTTAGTACAGGTAGGATTTTTTAAAACTTTTCACATTCCATGTAGTTCAGAATGGAACAGTTTAATTGATGCTGAGCTTAAAGATCGGTATATTTGTTTGTTTGCACATTGTGACCTACAGGAGTAAATTAGAACATAGAGCTAAGCTTGACAAACAGGTGTTTCCATTTTCAAGAAGAGGAAAACAAATAAGATGATAGGACAATGCATTGAAAAGTGGATGAATCACAAAAGTATGAAACTATAGAAAGAGGACAAAATTAAAATAAAATAAATAAAATAAAACAGAATTTTCTATCTATTTTATGGTCTTAAAAAGGACAGTTTGGTCATAGATATAAGATAGTCATCTATCTGAAAATATAGCATGTATTTCTAAAGTAAACCTTTCTAACAATGTATAAAAATAATTATACTCTACAAACAAGTAGAATTTATCCCAGGTATGAAAAACTGATTTAAGATTCAAAAATCAATTGTAGGAAGTCCTCATTTAATCTCTTTTATAAGTTCTTTGGAACTGTCATTTAAAATGAAACTATATATGATAAAACCGATTTTACCACACACTAATTGATATAAACAAGAGTTAAGTTCCCAAGGCATATTTCTGGTCACAAAAATATCACCAGGTATCTTTGGAAAGATGGCAAAATAAGAGACTTCCCTAGGTGTCTCCCCTTGAAACAACAATAAGCTGAACATCTAAAACTCAACAAAAAACACCCAAACTGCATATCTGCACATCTGAGCATGGGATCTGAGCAAAAGAGCTCCACAGGTCAGAACCCCAGGTGTTGGGCGGTGGACTGGGAATAATAAAGAAGCTGTCTCTCTCAGCTGCCAGTGCACCCTGAAGGAGGTTGAGGAGAGGAGAAAGAGCAGCAAGTTTGTGCTTTGAGTTCTCTGAACATTCCTGTCTTGGATAGCTATGAGCTCCCTGTGGAGCCCTGGCTGCAGGGACAATCATCAAGGCAGAAGTCAAAGCAGCAGGATGGCAAACAACAATTTATTTTGACCAACCATGGTTGCAAAACCAAGGCTGAGCTACAATTCCCAACCCCCAACCAGAGGGTGCCTCTACCCATACCCTCTGAGACTGAACACCACAAACAGTAGCTAAAACTATCAGGAACTAAAACTGAGGGTAGCAAGCTTGATAAGATATCTATCAGAAAATAAAAAGCCATTTTTAAGGCTTTATATAAGTAGGGATCCACAAGGCTTAGACACCACCTACTGGAATCCAAAAGAAAAGTGCCTTGTTTGCAGCAGGCTAAAGAAAGACTTTTATATAATAAATCTTTATTTCTGGCAAAAAAGCAGAATCTGTATCCATTAATGCCCAGGCAGAGAAATAGTCCATTGAACACCATGAACAACCGAGGTGACAAGGCAACTCAGAAAGAAAGAGAAAAATCTCCAGAAAATAAGCTTACAGACATAGAAATATGCAACTTAAATGACAGAGAATTCAGGATGATACTTTTGGGAAAAAAACTCAGTGAGTTCCGAAACAAGTCACATCAATAATTTCAGAAATTGAAAAAACACCTGGATGAGCAGAGCAAGGAGACTAAAACCCTAAACAAAGAACAAAATAGATCTTCTGAAGATAAAAATACACTACAAGAGTTGAAAAATAAAATAGCAAGTTTGAGAAATAGAGTTGATGTTGATCAAATGGAGAAAAGGATCAATGATATTGAAGATAGAAATCTAGAAATAAATCAAAAAGAAGAAGAGAGAAACCAAAGAGAAAAATAATGAAAGAGGAATTCAAGAATTAGCTGATACCACCAAGAGAGGAAACATAAGAATAATGGGCATTATCGAAGGCAACGAAAAGGAGCAGGGACTAGAAAGCATTTTCAGAAAAATAGTGGACGAGAATTTCACAAATCTAAGGAATGAGCTGGCACTTTGAATTCAAGAAGTCAACAGAATGCCCAATTATCTCAGCCCAAAAGGGTCTTCACCAAGACACATTTTATTAAAATTATCAAAAATCAACAACAAAAATAGAATTCTCAGGGCAGCCAGGGAGAAGAAAACAGTAACTTATAAAGGAAAACTCATTTGATTATTGTTGAACTTCTCAATGCAAACCTTACAAGCCAGAAAGGAATGAAATCAAATATTTAAACTGTGAAGTGAAAGGAACTACCAGCCTAAAATAATGTATCCAGCTAGGCTCTTCTATAGATATGAAGGTGAAATTAAGACCTTTCTGGACATACAAAAATTGAGGGAATTCTTCACTATGAAGCCTGCAATACAGGAAATACTGAAAGGGGTCAGTTCCCCTAAAAAAAATGACAAAGGGAAAAAAATTGGAGTAAAGTGACTATTAGGCAAACAGAAGCAAAGGAGTGCAACTCGTACTAAAAACAGCACATTATAAGCTTAAATAATAAGAAGGGAATTGCTATAAGATAGTAATGAAAATTCAGTATACATAGGGACAAATTGGTATAACAATGACTGAAAAGGGGAGCATTCAAAGATCTAATTTCGCAAGGAGAATGGAGATAAGAAACATGCAAGAGAAAATGAATGACTATGTGTGTGTGTGTGTGTGTGTGTGTGTGTGTGTGTGTGTATGTAAAACTATCCTATACATATTTGTAATGGTAACCATGCACCAAAGATTCAGAACTGAAGTGTATAACATAAAACAAGAAGAACCAGATGCAAAACCCACAAAAGTCAACCGAAATAAAGGAAACAGAAGCACAAGAACAAGAAAGCAATAGAAACAGTGAACTACCAGAAAGCAAAAAATAAAATGGCTATAAGAAGACCTCATATTTCAATAATCACCCTAAATGTAAATGGACTGAACTCACCAATAAAAAGACATAGAATTGCAGAATGGATAGAAAAACAAAAACCAACCATAAGCTTCCTCTGGGAGACACATCACAGCTCCAAAGACAAATATAAACTCAGAGTGAAGGGATGAAAAATAATATTTCAAGCAAATGGTTCAGTGAAAAGTGAGAGTAGCAGTACTAATATCAGATGAAATAAACTTCAAAATAAAAAATGTAAATGAAGATACTGAGGAAACTTCATAATAATTAAGAGAATCATGCACCAAGAAGACACAAAATGTATTAATATCTATTCTTCCAATCAGGGAGCCCTAAAATATGTAAAGCAATTACTAACAGAACTAAAGGGAGAAACAGACCAAAACACTATAATAGTATGGGACCTAAATATCCCACTGCCAGATATAGACAGATCATCCAAAGAGAAAATAGTAAGGAAATAACATTCTTAAATGATACATTAGACCAGCTGGATAAAATTGACAAACCCCTGGCTGGACTCATTAAAGAAAAAAGAGAAAGTAAACAAATAAACAAAATCAGGGATGAAAGAGGGGAAATTACAACTGACATCACATAAATACAAATGATCATACGAGAATACTATGAAAAAGTATATAACACCAAATTTAAAACCTAAAAGAAATGGACCAGTACTTAGAATAATACAACCTTCCTAGCCCAAATCAAGAAGAACTGGAAAATCTAAACAGACCAATCAGCAGTATGGAAATTGAAACCTACTGAAAATTAAAAGTTCAGCACCAGATGGTTTCACCAGTGAATTCTACCAAACATTCAAAAAAGATTTAATAACTATTCTTCTCAGATTCTTTCAAAAAAAATTATAGAAGAGGCAACACTTCATAACTCATTTTATGAGGCCAATATTACTCTGATACCAAAACCTGATAAAGGACACACACACACACACACACACACACACACACACACACACACACACAATCTACAGGACAATATCTCACATAAACACAGATGCAAAAATACTAAATAAGATAATTATGAACTGAATACAGCAACAAATCAAAAAGATTATACATGATCAAATGGACTTCATCCCAGAGGCACAAAGGATGGTTCAACATACACAATCAATTAATGCAATATACCACATAAACAAATTAAAAAGTAGGAATCATTTGATCATTTTGATGGATGCAGAAAAAGCCTTCAACAGGATACAACATCCATTTATGATCAATACACTTAACAAAATCAGTATAGAAAGAAAGTAGCTTAACATAATAAAGGCAATATATGACAAACCCTCAGCTAACATTATACTATATGGTGAAAAACTAAAAACCTTCCCTCTAAACCAGGAACAAGGCAAGACTGTCCACTATTGCCACCCTTATTCAATATAACATTGGAAGTTCTATCTACTGCAATCAGACAAGAGGAAGATATAAAAGACATCCAAATAGGAAACAAAGAAGTCAAACTGTCACTACTTTCAGATGACATGATTCTATATATAGAAAACCCTAAAGACTGTACTGGAATACTACTAGAAACAATAAGCAAATACAATAACGGCTCTGGATACAAAATCAAAGTTCAATAATTCATAGCGTTTCTACACTCTAATAATGAAGTGTCAGAAGAAGTGGGAAAAAATAATTCCTTTTACAATTGCAACAAAAAGAATAAAATACCTAGGAATAACTTTAACAAAACATGTGAAGGATCTATATAATGAAAACTACAAGACCCTACTAAAAGAAATTGAAGAAGATACAAAGAAATAGAAAGATATTCTGTATTCTTGGATTGGAAGAATCAACATAGCTATATTATCTATAGCATTATCCAGATTTAATGCAATCTCCATCAAAATCTCATTGGCATTTTTTAAAGAAATAAAAAAAAAATCACTGGATTTGTATGGAAGCACAAAAGACCTAGGATTGCCAAAGCCATCCTGAGAAAAAAGAACAAGGTTGGAGGCATCACTCTGCTCAACTTCAAAGTATACTACAAAGCAACAGTAATCAAAACGGCATGGTATTGGCAGAAAAACTGACAGACGGACCAGTGGTAGAGTTCAAGAGTCCAGAAGTAAACTCACATTTATATGGGCAAATAATTTTCAACAAAAAATCTAAAAACATACGTGGAGAAAGGAAAGCTTCTTCAGCAAATGGTGCTGAGAAAACTGAAAAGCCACCTGCAAAAGAATGAGAGTAGACTGTTGTCTATCACCACATAGAAAACTAACTCAAATGGATAAAGGCCCTGAAAATAAGACCTGAAACAGTAAAATGCATAGAAGAGAACAGGAATGAAACTCAAGGTCCCTGGACTTAAAAGGGATTGTATGAATTGACCTCAAAGGCAAGAGAAGTAAAAGCAAAAATAAGTGAATGAAACTACATCAAACTGAAAAGCTCTGTACAGCAAAAAACTGTCAACAAGGTAAAGAGACAGCCATCCAAATGGGAAAATATATTTTTAAGTAACATCTCCGATAAGGACCTAATATCCAAAATATACAAAGAACTCATACAACTCAATAACAAAACAACAACAAAAAACAATCTAATAAAAAAATGGGCAGAGGACATGAAGAGACACTTCTTCCTAGAGGACATGCAAATGGCCAATAAATACATGAAAAGATGCTCGATGTCGCCAGCTATTAGGTAAATGCAAATCAAAACCACAATGAGGTACCATCTCACACCTGGTAGAACAGCTATAATCAACAAGATACATAATAACAAATGCTGAAGAGAATTTTCAGAAAAATAAAGCCTTGTACACTGTTGGTGGGACTGCAAATTGATACAGCCACTATGGAAAACACTATGGAGTTTCCTCAGAAAACTAAGAATTGATCTACCATATAAATCAGCAATCCCTCTAGTGGGTATTTACCCCAGAGACTTGAAAACCCATATCCAAAAAGATATTTGCACACCAATGTTCATAACAGCATGATTCACAACGACTAGGAAATGGAAGAACCAAAGTGTCCTACAATAGATGACTAGCTAAAAAAACTGTGATACAATGGAATATTACTCAGCCACAAGAAGAGATGAAATACTGCAATTTGTGACAGCATGGTTGGACCTCAAAATAATCATGCTAAGAGAAATAAACCAAACAGAAAAAGTTGAAAATCATGTGATATCACATATATGTGATACAAATCTAAAAGCAATAAATAAACAGGACACACAATAGACTAGTGGTTACCAAGGTTTGGGGGTGGTTAGGAGGGGGTAAGTAGATGGTTAGGGGGGTCAAATATATATATGGTAGCTGAAGGAAACTGACTTTGGGTGGTAAACACACAGTAGAATATACAGATGTCAAATCATAATGTACACCTGAAGTTATATAATTGTATCAACCAATGTTACTCCAATAGACAATTTTTTAAAAGTATTATTGGAAAATAAGCAATTAATAAAAATCAATAGATTATTTTCTGTTTGTTGTGAAAGTTGTGTTTTTCACTATTTTAAAAACTGATTTGCAGTGATTTCTTTTCTCCAAATGTTCACATGCATGCCTGACCATGTGTTTAAAATTTGTATACTTTTTTAAGAGTTCACACTCTAAATTTTGCAAGCTTCAGGCACTATAAAATCACCATCTTTTTGTAATTTTAATACTTAAAAATAAAGAATTAAAATTTCTTCTCACAAATTTGCTTGCCATATCATGATGTAACTGTTGGAGACAATGCATGCAAATTAACTGTTGGCTGTAGAATAGAGTCAGTACAGGATATAATTTCTGTAAGAAAAAAGACATATTGGTGAACCTCAGAAACTTCCTGATTCTCTGCCTAGAAGTATTATGTGGACAACAGCAATGGAAAATAGGTCTCAGAATATAGCAGTGTTTCTAGGCTTAAGATGCAAGGACTAAATGCTGAGACTGCAATGAGGCTGTATTTTGCAGAACAAGGAATCAGATATGAGGGCCAAATGTGCAAGCTATGCATTCATGGGATGAGACTCTGAGGCTTGGCAGAGAATACCAGAAAGTGGGAAACTGTGAACCAAATGAAAATTCCATCGGTCACAAATTTCCAGGAAGATGTAGAGATTCCAAAATAATTGGAGTGGAGAGATCTCACTGAACTCTCAGAGTTTTTACTGAGAGCAGACAAGGCATGCCTTAGCTAAAAGAATAGTTAGGATTTGGGTCTCTTTAGATTCACACTAAAAATTATCTTCTAAAAAATCTTTTTGGTACAAATAAAATTTAAGGAACTGTTTCCATTGTTTTTCCAAAGAAGTTAATCCATTTCCTAACTGCATTTAGGAGAGCTAATTATTTTTTAGTAAAAATGAATTAAAACACCTTTCATTACCAGTTTATGAGTCAATATAGTATTGTTGATAAGAACTGTGAGATGTTGGTTCATGCTTAACCTCTCTGTGCTTTGGTTTTCTCATCATAAAAAGAAAATAAAAAGAATATTTTTTAAAAAGCCTACAAAGGACAAGATGACCTGCCATTACATTAGCTTTTTGCTGAAATAAAATGCAGCACCATTCATAATCATGCAGTAGCCATAATACTCAACAACCAATTAAAATTGAAGTAGCAGGAAAACATGACCTGTTAACAGAAGAAAAACACAATCAATAATACAAATTTATGGAATACAGACATAATAGAATTATCAGGTTGTCTTTAAAACAGTAATTTTAAGTATGTTTAAAGATTTGTGAAAAAGATTAAAATATTAAGGGAAAATATAGAGAATATTTAAAGATAGATGAAAACTGTAGGAAAGACCTAAATTAAATTCTACAACTGAGAAATAAGATATGTGAAAAATAATATCACCACATAGAATTTAAAAACTGGCATTGCAGGAGAAAATATTAATAAACTTATAACAAGTAAATAGAGACCATGAAAACTAAAACATAGGAAATAAAAGGCTGAAAACATGACATACTATCAGAGACCTGTTGAAAATATTAAGCAATCAAATATATATGTAAATAGAGACCCAGAAAGAAAGAAGAGAGATGTGGGTAGAAAACTCATTAAAAAATAAAGACAAATATTTTCAAATATAATGAAAAATGTCAATCCCCCAGATTCAAGAAGCTCAGTGAATCTACAGAAGGATAAAACAACAATAAAGAAATCAAATAGGCATATTATGCACAAACATCTGAAAATCAAAGAGAGAAAGAAATTCTTCCAACCAGGCAGAAGAAAAATATACACATAACACAGACAGGAACAAAAGTGAGAATAAAGCAGAGTTTTTGTTAAAGACAGCGTAATCCAGATGGTAATGAAATTGCATCCTTAAAGTGCAGAAAAAAAAACTGTCAACCAAGAAGAATCCTCTATTTAGCTAAACCATTCTTCAGAAATTTGGGTGACATAATAACTTCAGAAGAACAAGAACAGAAAAAAATCATGTCCCCAATAGACTAACCATGTAAGAAGCAGTAAATGAGTTTCTTTAAGCCAAAGAAAGATGATACTGTATGGATTCTGAGATATATATAAAGAAAAACATGGCATTAGAAATTATAAAAATGTGGTGAAATAAATACAAATGATATTTAATGGTTTAAATTAATAATAATGATAATGATAACAATGTGGAGCGATAAATGGAATTATATCATTGTAAGGTTATTAAATTGTATGTAAAGGAGCATAATATTATTTTGTGATAGATATCCTTGATATTTTTGAGGCTCACAATGCGTAAAGGGTCTAGCCTTGAGTTCTCTTGCACTCTCTCAAATTGAATGTGCCCCCCACTCAGCAGAAAAGGCCCCTCCCTGGTTAGTTTCCCTAAGAGCTAGACCACTTATATTCTCTTGGATTTTTAACCTAATATATTTCACCTCTCTGTCAGCCCAGAAAATTATTCAAACAAGCCAATCATATCCTCCTGCAAAAATGAAGGGTCACACACATTTTTGTCACTTCAAAGCCTATCTCCTACAGAACATGCTGATCTACTCTGATCCTTAATGCAACCCCATATAGTCCTGTATGGCTTGTAATGTTTTCCTCCCCTGAGGCTGTGAGTAAATGTGTCTAAGAAATTTTTGCTAACCTTATATATCTAGAATTGAGTATCATGTGTTTGGTCATCTCCAACTATTTAGGTGAACAGATCCTTCCTGTAATGGAGTGAAAAGGGAGGGGGTGATTAGATAATAGTGGCGATAAAATGCTATGGTAAAAATATTTAAATATTTGATTAATGCAAAGAGGTGGGGAAGAAAAAAAATATTAGACAAATTAAAAGCAAACAGTAACATAGTAAAACTAAATGCAATCAAATCGATAAAGTTAAATGTAAAGGCATTACATTTTTTATTGAAAGATATAGAATGTTGGATTTGATTAAAAGCAAGAAACAATTACATACTGATTACAAGAGATGCATTTTAATAAAATGTCACCGATAGGTTAAAAGTTAAAGGAATAAAAAATAGACAAATATTAACCATAAGAAAGCTGGAGTGGCCATATAAACAATAAAACAGTTTCTCTTTAAGAGAAACTATATTATCAGAGATAAAAACGTTACAGGATGATGAAAGAATCAGTGCAGCAAAGAGGCTCACAATATTAAATATGCATATATTTAATAATGTAGATTCAAAATAATGAAGCAAACAATGACAGAAATAAAAAGAATAAAAGACAAATTCACAATGATTTTGGAGATATTATACTCTTTTTATAATGCTTAAAAGAAAAAATATGGCCAAAGAAGAAAAAAATCAATATTGTTATAAATGATCTGAACAATAATATTAATCAACTTAGCTGACATTTAAAGAACAATTTAACCTACAACTGCAGAAAAATTTTTTTTCAAGTGTATCTGGAACATTCAGTATTATGGGTCCTATCTTGAGTCATAAAATGCCTCAATAAATTTCAAAAGACTGTAATCTTAGAGAGTACATTTTATGACCATACTAAATTGTTAAAAATCAATAACAAAAAGATATCTAGAAAATTTTTGAATACTTGGTAATTTAAAAAAATTCACTTTTCCTAGCAGGTCAAAATGACATCACAAGTGAAGGCAAAAATGCATTAGACTAAATAATAATGAAAACTTGTCAAATTTGTGAGATACAGATAGAAAAGTTCTTAAAAAGAAATTTATATCTTTAAATGTTATAACAAAGTTTTAAAATCAATGGTCTAAGCTTCTCCTTAAGAAGTTAGATGAAGAACAAATTAAAGCTAAGAAAAATGAAAAAAGTAATAATGGTAAAAATAGAGATCAATTAGATAGAAAAAAGAAACAATGGAGAAAATCAATAAAATCTGAAATAATTTCCCTGAAAACATTAACCAAATTGATAAACTCCTGACTAAAAAATCAAGGAAAAAAGAAAGGATACACAAAAGATAAACATCAGAAATGAAAAGGGAGTAAAACTAGAGATTCTAAAGTTATAAAATATTTAATAAAGATTATTATGAAAAATGTATGCCAATAAAATTAACAATTCATAATAAGTGAACAAATACAACATTGATGAGAGAAAATAAAAAATTGAAATAGTTTTATATTTGTAAAAGTATTCATATTCCTTAGTAAAAACTTCCCCCAAAAAAACCTTCAGTCCCAGATGTATTCCCTGCTGAATTTTATTAAACATTTAAAAAAGAAAAAACAAAAAATACCCTCAAACTCTGTATCATACCATACACAAAAATAAATTTAAAATAAATCATATGACTAAGTATATAAGCTCTGACATATCTTCCTTGGGGTAGGCAAATATTTTTTAGAAATCAAAATTCATAAACAATAAAAATATAAATTAGATTTTATCAAAATATATTGTCAAAGGTGCTATTAAAATAGATAAGCAACTGACTGAAAACAAATTTGCAATGCATATATCTGACAAAGGATTTGTATTTGGAATATATCAGCTACTTCTACAAATTAATAATAAAAAGACAAACAACCTTATATAAAAAAGGTATAGAAAGTTTTAAAAAATGTTATGAGAGAAGATATATGTGTGTATGTATGTGTGTGTGTGTGTGTGTATATATATATATATACACATATATATATATGTGTGTGTATATATATATATGTGTGTGTATATATATGTGTGTGTGTGTGTGTGTGTGTGTATATATATATATATATATATATATATATATATATATATACTAATACGTGCTTACCAATACAAGTTATTTAGGAAATGCAAATTATAGCCACATGAGATACTATATATGTGGCTGAATTAAGACTGACAGCATTAAATATTGATGAGAATAAAACTAGTAGGCATTTTAAACACTGCTGATGGGAGTATAAATGGACAGCCATTTTCAGAAAAAGTTTTGGCATTTTCTTGTAAAGTTAAGCATATATTTCTGCTATAATCCAGAAATTCCATAGAGATATTTACCCAAGAAAATCCCAAACATGTTTCCACAAAAGTGCTTATAGATAATGTTCATAGCAGTTTTATTGAAAATAGATAAAAATTGGATACATCCTAAATGACTTCCAACCAAAATATATATATATATTAAATGTGGTACATTTATATAATAAAATAGCATTTAAACATTCAATGACATAGATACAGTTTAAAAAAATAAGCTGGACATTAAAAAATATGAACTATATGATTACATTTATATGAAATTTTATAACACATAAATCTGATATAAGAAATTAGAACAGTAGTAGTTTATACAGGTTGACCTAGAACAGCATGAAAAGGGAATTTCATGTGTTGCTGAAAATATTTTTTATCTGGTATCCATATGGGATATGTAGATGCATCCACTTATAAAATGAGTTGAGATATTATACTTAAGAGCTGTGAATTTCACTCACTGTTAAAATTTACAGCTGAAACTTACTGGGTTTTGTTAACCAATGTCACCATAAAAAATAAAAATTTTAAAAATTGATTTTTTAAAAATTTCGAGCTGCTGAAAACAAAGATTTGTGCATTTCACTGTGTGTATATTTTATTTTATTAAAAGTGTTGCTCATTCTACAAATCAATAGTTTTCTGATTTTTTTTATTTTAATCAGTAATTATGAAGTTGAAATCTCCAGAGTCTCTGAGGATCAAATGATTTTATTGTAGTTTAATTTCACTCACATTATCTAAAGTACTTCATAGGGAAAGTTTATGATCTAAGAGTATATGTTGTTTTCGTTCTCAAGTATTCTGTTATCTGACTTGTTAAAACATTCACAACATGTTTATTTATTTAGTTGTCCATTAAAAAAATGCAATGTTTCATTTTGAGAAATGAATTTATACTGCTGTGCATCTGGCAGTTATCACAATTGTAAATGAACATGCTCTGTTGGCTTGATCCCCATTCTAAAACAGTGTTACGCTAGAAATGATTGTATGGTGTGTAAGCCTAGTACCCTTTCCATCATTTTATGGCACTTGGGCTTCATGCATTTGGAGACTGCTTTCTGATGTCAAATGCATTTTTAGTTTTCCAAGAAGTCCATTGCTTGAAGGACTAGCAAAAGGAAGCTATTCTGACCATTTGTCTGAACTCATGGAAATTTCAGCCTAGCCCTGATGGTGAGACTCAGTTGTTGTGTGAAACAGCCTGAGGTACCATTTAAATGCTGCTGGCAATTTTCCTGAGCCTTGACAATAGGTGCTCCATATTTTCTCTTTCTAAAATGTTCTCCAAAATTGCAAATTATATGGCATTATGTTTGTTTTGACAACAAAGGAAGCTTTTCCTATAGGAGTGATAAGAGATTGTGATTATTTTAATCATATTTCAGAACTTTACCTATAAATTCTATATGATTGAATTAGAATGTAATTTGATTCTTTCACTAAGATAAGGCTATGTAAGATATAGAAAAAATATAATTCATTACTATGACAGATCTGTTAAAAAATGTTAGACCTTTGGCATGCAATGCAATGGCAAGAGAGTTATGAACTATCTATAAAGTGCTTTGGTCTGGCTCAGAGGGTTATGTATGTGTGTTGACATCACAACCAAGCACTGAGCTGTATCAATTTTGCCCAAATGAATTGTATTTGTCAGTTTAATCATCAAAATTACCAGCACTATTCAAGTTATCTGGGTCATTAAAGTGATAAAATTAGACTCACTACTCTTGATCTGATTGCTCCCTAGGTAATTCGTCTTCAAAGAGAAAATCTAGGTAGATGTCATAACAAACCATGATAATATGATGATAAACAGCTGTGAATTGGGAGCTCTTCCTAAAAGGCTTAGGGCTCTGTTCAGAAAGAAGTCATGAGAAATGTTAAATGTCTCATGGAAATTAACAAAGTAAGAGTTTGCCACTTATGGAATCATTGCTTAGTGTGAGAAGCTAGTGAAATAATTGAATAAAAAGGTGTATGATCTGTTTTTAGTTTTAGTTTTTCTTAATTGTTAGACTCACTGTTTTGTGGAGTTTAAAATTTCAAGAAAATATTTCTTAGACTACTTACTGGGTAATGTTTACTTTCAAACTTAGGTGAGTCAAGGGAGAAAAAGGCAATTAGTAAAATATAACCCAACAGGTTGAGTTGCTTAAAAGAAAGCTGTTAGAAGAATTGCGCCAGGTTTGGTAGATGTACTACTAATAAACTTTATTTCTTGTTGATTTCTCTCAGATTGCCATTTTCCCCATGTCCTCATATGTCTCTTCACTGCTGGCTTGCTGTGTACATCCTCTAAAATACTCAGATATATGTACTGTTTCTATTTCTGAAAGACTTCATCTGCCATTATTGTCCAGAAATTTTGTCCCCTGGAATAATTGTTATTAGTCTTTCATCTTCTTTGGTTGCTCTTACCCTGGCCTCAGAGGCTGTGGTAGAAATCCAGATGAGTACTGGTGATAGCTTGGAATAGTGCACTTTCCGTAGAGAATATAAGAAGTGATGAATTAGGGATAGATTTTAAAAGTAAAATAAATGGATATGTTTGTGGCCATGTATGCTTTACTGCTGTGCTTTTACCTTTGGGAACAAACAAATTATATTCCTGCTGGTGTTGAATTATGTGTATCTTATGCCACTTGAGGGAAAGTAAGGACACCATTCAATCATTTGTTCATTACTTAAATATAATTATTAAGCTTTCCTACATGCTATAAGTTAGTTTCATATAATTTTTTTAATTAAGTGTCAATTCTTTTTTTTTTTCCAATGTTGAAACAGAAGGCCTTTTCTAGAAGTGCAACTGCTTGGTTTCAGGTCAGACCAAGGCTTCATTTCAGATTCTAGCTCAAAGCCATCTGTGGTTCATTTAAGTTACCTATGGTGGAAGAGCACATGCTGCTTTGGGAGTTTAAGAAGTTCTGACAGGTGCCGTTCCTCTTCTGCACTTGAATATTGGAGCAGTTGAAAGATATATTAAGTGACATAAAGCAAGTATGAACCAATATAGAACTTTTCCAGATGAAGCAGATATTTAGGTATGACATATCTGCCATTCAGTGGGATGTAGGCCAATTTACCTACTCAATTCAAAGGCAGAAGCTATCTCTATAAACTGTGTAGCAAGGAGAATCTAGTAGAATAGGGTTTTTAGTGGGGAAAGAAATGGAGTGGGGATACACAAGTCTAGTTTATCAAATTAAGTTGCTCCTTGTCCCATAGGGACAGTTTGTTGAAGGCACTGGGAATGAGGCCAGTCAGGTTAATGGCGATTTCACTGAAGGAAACTCAAAGAGTAGAGAAGAAACACTCCCAACTCCAACAGAATTTGCTATGTCCTCTTTTCCGATGCTCATTAGTAGGGGAGGAAGAGCTTCCAACGAACTTATCTACATTTTTCTTTCCTAGGCACTAGTCTTTTTCTCATTAGCTTGCATTTAGAATTAGACATTAATTCAATAAATCTGCTCTCCAGATGTGGTATTTTAGCCAAGACATAAATGATGCCAAGAATCCAGGTGTAGAGCTATTTAGGTGGATGAAGCAGAAATTACAAAGTTTCCTTAAAAGGAGGCCATTATGATTAGTTAAGAGCAGAGTTGTGCAGGGGCCATCTCATCAGCCTTGAAAGGTGAAGTAGAATCAGATTTTGTTCCACTTGCAAAATGAAGCCATGGGGGACTCATAAACAGGAAAATACCAGATCTAAGGATTAGTTTGCTATGTTGTAGATGTATTAAAGAGAGGACAGTGGCTCAGAGGCTGTTGTAGAAATCTAGGTGAGCAGCGATGATGGCTTGGACTAGTGCAGTACCAGTAGAAAATATAATAAATAGTAAACTAAGGATTTATTTTTAAAGTAAAATTGATTAGGAAATGTATTGGATACATGGTATAAGAGAGAGAACTCAAAAATATAACCCAGAATTTGGTTTGACCGAGATGCAAACATGGAAAGATAGGTGTTTCTGCTTAATTTTTCAGAAAACTTTCTAGCTTTTTTTATTTCAGGTGTATTTTGAAATACCAATTCAATATTTAAATGGAGATTGAATTCTCAGTTTGATTTTTAAGCCTGGAACCTAGGAAGAGGTTAGGGTAAGAGATAAATAGGAGTCATCAATATGCAAATGATAGTTAAAGCCATGTGATTGAATGAAATCCTAAAGGCAGAGAGTTTAGATATCCAAGAGGGGGCTTAAATATCAAGAGATAGCACAAGTCAGAAGCCTAAGTATTTCAACATCCAGCCATTTGCTCTAGAATTGGTGTAGCATATTTGTCTAAAATCCTTTGTCCCGCTCTCTTATTAGTTTAATATTTATATTTCTTATGGTCTTTGCTCCATTATCATGAAAAAAAAAACTTATGGTAGGAAAGAGAAGTTTTTATTGACACATTTGATTCAAGATATGTTAGAAAGCTCATTCCTCATCATTGTTGAGTTGTATTTAACTGTCTTTGTAGATGATGTCCAAATCTTCAGATATTTTTACATTTATTACATTGAAAAGTATTCTGTTCAAAAAATAGAAATTTTAAGCAAAGTAAACAATTGCTAGGGCTATCTGGGGAATAATTTTCCCAACCAGTTCTCTGAAGAGCTTAGCAATTATTCTTCCTGTTTATTGAATCAGCCAAATTTCAGCAAGTTGATCCACTGTAATATCTGGATAGGGAAAATGAATGTTCACCAGCTTTAGTAAGGATTAGCTATACGTCCTACTGTTTGGGGTAAAATTTAAGCTTAAATTTAAATGACTGTTTGCATTCCCAATATATTCTAAAATGGAAAAAGAAAATTAAAAAACGTATTCTACAATAGTTAACTAGAAAGAAAATCTGTCTTTAATAAAATGATCATATTTAGTTAGCCTTTTTGCTTTCTGTATTCATTTTCCTGAAAAGTTTATTTAAATAGATAAACTGACCAGAAATGTGATTTTCAGTTTAAGAGTGGCCTTTAGTTATTATAAAAATAGTAGAGAACATTATTCCTGGGTGGTATGCCATAGGGTACATGTCACTCACCTAAGTATCTGCTGTGAGCCTTGAAATCAGCACTAACAAACTCTATGTCTTGGGCACATTACTTAATTTCTTTAAAATGTGGTATCTCCAGCTTGAAATGTAGTGGCCTATGGCCACTTTTTAAATTCCCTTGTTTATGGCATCTACCATTCTAACAAATTTTAAATTGTGAGGGCTAATATTCCTAAATCTAACATAATGAGTGATTTGTATATTCCTGGCTACAAAGTGCCAAGTTTGTGCCTGACAATCTACCAGATGCTTCCACATAATATCTCAGTGAATAACCCTAAGAACCCTATGCTTGAGGTACTATTATTCCCATACGAAATGTGAGAAAACTGAAGCTCAAAAGTTTAAGCAGTTTTACCAATATTTTATAGTAAATATTTTCTAGATGTATGTAATTTCCAAATCTATTCATTCTCCCTTACCAGATTCCTTCCTACTTAAGCTCCAAAGAACAAGAATTACTTTTGGTGGTTATTTTTTGAGACCTATTTAAGATTTTATTTTATTTTATTTTATTTTATTTTGTTAAGAATACTTAACACGAGATTGACCCTTTTAACAAATTTGGAGTGCACATAACAGTGTTAATAACTATAGGCACAATGTTGCACAGCAACTCTAGAACTTACTCATCTTGCATAAATAAAACATTTTTTAGATTTAAGAACTGTATAGCTATATTTTCAGACCCTCAGTAGCACATTTAAAATTGAAAACTAACTTCTCCTCTCAAATGTCTCACTTATTGGCTTAAATATTTTATGAAATTAAATAAAAATATGGGATTTCTAGACAGTTCAATTAAAAATATAAATATTGTGCTTTAAGGAGTTAAAATCAGTTCATTACTTTCCATTTCTTCATTTCCAGGAAAATAGAACTGTATGTGCATAAAACATTTTCATGATGTAAGACAAGTAGGTTTTCATGGAGATTTTAATAAACTCTTATTTCTCAAGTTGAATTTTAAAGACAATCAACATGACCATCTTCCAACATGATTCTACTGGAACTCAACCCAATCAGAATCAGTGATGGGAGCAGGCTGTAATCTGAATTTTAAACAGGCTACATACTTCTCATTTAATTCATCTTTCTAAAAAATTGCATGAATGCTAAATTTTGACTCACTGGTCTCATCTAGTCAGGAAAGACTCAAATAGAAAAAAGTTCTAAGTTGGTGAATTAGGAGAACATTTGGGAAAAAAAAAGCCTTTGACAAATCACTTGAATTTCCCATGAAGTACAGTATATATAGCTTTGAATGTACTAGCCTATAATGTTAATAGATAAAGAAAACTGTATAATAATAGATATCATTGATTCCAAAATGCTCATAGTTTGCAACAACTCATTGCATTATCTTTTCTATTGTCTTCATTTTCATCTTAGACTTTTCTAATTCTTGTCTGAATAAATTTTCTCTGATATTTCCCCCTACCACACATTACCAGATGATTTGAAAGACTTCATTCACTGCTATGTGAGTGGTGGGAGCAAAATGTTCAAGTCTTCTATTCTTGTCTCCTTCAGTTTATACCAACATGCATAAAGTATTTTTAAAATATATTTTTTGTTTTAGATTAATTTTAGATATACAGAAAAGTTGTGAAGACACTACATGGTTCCCATGTGTTCAACACCCAGTTTTTCCTATTATTAATACATAACATTAATATGGTGCATTTGCCACAATGAATAAACCAATATAATCATTATAGCTAAAGTCCATACTTTATTTAACTATGGAGCCCACACTTTAATAGTGGAGAATTATGCTCCATTTTTTTTAGTCAGAATATATGTATACATTTTTGGAATTCTTTTGTGTGGGATGTTTTTCTATTCTCTCCCATTTATATATTTATTCAGACATCTATTTATATTATTTGGAATCACAGTTTTTTAATCTTTTGAGTTATAACCAAATACCATTTTATATATTTTATCATTTTTTTGCTCAAATTGTTCCAGCTTTGGCCATTGGGATTTCTTTCAGTTGGTCCCTGTGTCCCTTTGACACCTTTAACATACCCCCATCATGTGTGTGTGGTGTGTTGTGCATATGTGCGTGTGTGTGTTTGTGTATATATCTGAGAACTTCCTAACATCTGACACTATAAGATGCTTGAGACTCATTTTGTGTAATTTCTTTTCTAGTCTTAAAGTAGTCATTTTTTCAAGGAGCCAGGATTTAATATTGTTCACAGCAGTGTAGGCACTCCAACTCTCTTTTGGTTACTGTTTGCATGGTATATGATTTTCCATCCTTTTACTTTAAACCTAATTATGTTTTGAATCTAAATATATATTGTACGCAACAAATAGCTGAGTAAAATTTATAATACATTTGGGATGTGTCTGCATTTTAATTCTAGTGTTTAATCTATTTGCATATATAATATGATTACTGAGAAGGTAGACTTTAGATATATTATTTGACTATTTTTTTTTCATTTGACTATTTTAAACTGATAAGAATAGATACTACTCTTGATCTTAGCCAAAAGGACAATAAGCTATCATTTAACTATTTTTAAGATTTTATTTTTAGAGCAGTTTTGGGTTTACAACAAAATTAAAAGGCAGGTGCAGAGATTTTCCATACAACCCTGCCCCCCCAATCCCCACTACATATCCTCCCCTATTATTAATCACTTACTAGAATGGTACACACTTTACCAAGGATGAACCTACACTGACACATCATAATCTCCCAAAGTCTATATTTTACCTAAGGCTTTATCATGGTTTTATACATTCTATGGGTTTAGAAAAAGTATGGCATGTATTTAGCATTATAATTATATAGAAAGTATTTTCAATGCCCTAAAAATGTGTATGCTCCCTTTTACCCTGGTTACCACTGATCTTTTGGTTGTCTCTATAGTTCTACCTTTTACAGAATATCATATAGTTGGAATAATACACATATAGACTTTATAAAATGGATTATCTAATTTAGTAATATGCATTTAAAATTTCTCTATTTCTTGTCAAGCCTTGACAGCTCATTTTTTTTTACACTAAATAATATTCCATTGTCTTGGTATTATTTATCCATTCATCTACTGAAGAACATCTTGGTTGCTTCTAAATTTGGTAATTACAAATTAAGCTGCAAGAAACATGTATGCAGGCTTTTTGTGGATGTAAGTTTTTAGCTTCTTTGGGTAAATACCAAGGAATCCAATGCCTGAATTGTAAGGCCCATTTGGTAAATATATTTTTTTTTTATTTTTCAAATACAATTAGCATAAAATATATTAGTTTTAGGTGTACAACATAATGATTAGATACTTATATAAATTATAAAGTGATCAGCTCAATAATCTAGTACCCATCTGACACTACACATAGTTATAACACTATTGTTGACTATATTTCTTATGCTATACATTACTTCCCCATGACTATTTTGTAACTACCAACTTGTACTTCTTAATCTCTTCCCATTTTTACCCACTTCCCAGTCCTCCTCCCATCTGGCAACCATCAAAATGCTCTCCATATCTATGTTTGTTCTTGTTTATTTATTTAGTTCTTTAGATTCTACATGTAAGTGAAGTCATATGGCATTTGTCTTTCTCTATCTGACTTACTCCACTCAAAATGATACCCTCTAGGTCTATCCATGTTCTTGCAGATGACTAGAGTTCATTATTTCTTATGACTGAGTAATATTCCATTATATAGATGCACCACTTCTTCTTTATCCATTCATCTGTTGATGGACACCCAGGTTGCCTGCATATCTTGCTTATTGTAAATAAAGCTGAAATGAATGCTTTGCATTTCTTCAGATAAATATCCAGAATTGGTACTACTGGGTCCTTCTTTGTCTTTTGTTATAGCCTTTTTTTTAATGTCTATTTTGTCTGGTATAAGTATTGCTACCCCAAATTTTTGTCATTGTTTCCATTTTCATGAACTATCTTTTTTCCATTCCTTTACTTTCAGTCTGTGTGTGTCTTCTGATCTGAAGTGAGTCTTTGTAGGCAACATATGTAAGGGTTTTGTATATGCAGTTATTGCCATTTTATTATTTATATTTTTCAACTCTTCTTCGCTTCCTCCTCCACTTCCTCCTCATCCTCCTTTTTCTTCTCTTTCTCATTCTTCCTTAAATGCTTCTCATAATGCTGCTTTGTGGTGATGAACTCCTTTAGCTTTCTCCTGTCTGAGTAGCTCTTTATCTGTCCTTAAATTCTAAATGATAGTTTTGTTAGATAATCTTGGTTGTAGGTCTTGGCTTTTCATCATTTTGAATATTTTCTGCCAATCCCTTCTAACCTGAAGAGTTTCTGTTGAGAAATTAGCTGACAGTTTTATGAGTTCTCTTGTAGTTAACTAATTGCTCTTTTTTTTCTTCAAGATTTTCTTTTTGTCTTTAACCTTTGACATTTTAATTATGATGAGTCTTGGTATGGTCCTCTTTGGGTTCATTTGTTTTGGACTCTCTGTTCTTCCTGGGATTGAATGTCTATTTCTTTCACCAGATTGAAGAATTTTTTCATCATTATTTCTTTAAATAAGTTTTCAACTCCTTGCTCTCTCTCTTCTTCTTCTGATACTCCTATGATGCAAATGTTGTTATGCTTGATGTTGTCCCAAAGGTCCCTTAAACTATCCTCATTTTTCAAAATTTGTTTTCTTCTTGATGTCCTTATTGGGTGTTTTCTACTACCTTATCTTTTAAATGGCTGATCTGATCCTCTGCTTTGTCTAATCTATTGATTCTCTCTAATGTATTCTTTATTTCAGTAATTGTAGTCTTCATTTCTGACTATTTTATATTTGTGTTTCCTATTTCTTTGTTAAAGTCCTCACTGATTTTATCTACTCTTCCCCTGCGTTTACTGAGCATACTTATGATCAGTGTTTTTAACTGCCTCTGGTAGATTGCTTGTTTCCATTTTGTTTATTTCTTTTTTCTGGAGCTTTGTTATATTCTTTCATTTGGAACATGTTTCTTTGTTTATCCATTTTGCCTGTGTCTCTGTATTTGTTTTTATGTATTATATAGGGCTGCTATGTCTCCCGGTCTTAGTAGAGTGGCCTTATGTAGTAGGAGTTCTGTGGGGCCCAGTGATATTCCAGATGTGTTCCTTCTGTGGGTTGTGTGTGCCTTCCTATCATATTTGAGTTTTGGTTGCTTTTTGCACATTGATGGGGGAGATTGACTTTCAGTCTTGTTGGTTGTGAAGACTGGCGATGGCTACAGTAGAGCTGTTATTGAAGGGCTGACCTTATGGAGCAGGATTCACTTAGTAGAGCTCTGGCGCCTTTTCAGGCTGCCCTTTGGGTGTGTCATCTTTGAATGTGGTGCTCTGGCAAGCCAAATACTGTGTATACCAGTCCTAGGTTCTCCTGGAAGGGTCTCACCACAGGTCAAGTTCAGCCAAACTTGTACCTGATTTGGGGCCACCTGGCATAAGCCACCACACAATTTGAAGGTGGCCACTAGCCATGCTGGGTTTGGAAGTACGTCAAGAGGCCAAGGCATAAACCAAGGCTGGCTGCTACCACTATTAGGTTTGAGGCTGTTCAGCAAGAGGTATGGAGCATGCCAAGGCCAGATGCTGCTTGCTTGGAGTTTCTGAACCTTTGAGAGATTTTAGAAAAGTTTGAAGCATGAGCCAAGACACACCATTTGTACAGAAAAGACACTGGAATTGGCTTGGGTAGTCTGGCAAATCAGAAGAGGTTGGGTCTCAGGGAATCACTTGGGCAGAATGACCTTTGTTAGCCAGGTTCAATAATTCTGCTGGAATTTTTATTGGGATTGCTTTCAATCTGTAGACCAAGTTGGACAAAACTGATATTTTGACAACATTAAGCCTTTCTATTCATAAACATGGAGTATTTTTCTAATACTAAATAAGTTCTCCCTGAATTTGTTTATCCAAGTTTGGCAGTTTTCCTATGTGTCTTGTACATATTTTGTTGGACTTATACCTAACTATTTCATCTTTCATGGTGCTAATGTAAATTGTATTGTATTTCTAATTTTAAATTTCACTTGTTCATAGTTGGTATATAGGAAAGTGATTGATTTTTGTATGTTTTCCCCATCTGCTGTTTGCTATAATTGGTTATTAGTTCAAGAAATTTTTTTGTCAATTATTCTGTATATTCTGTATATTCTATGTGGAATATCAAGTCAACTGTAAACAAAAACAATTTTGTGGTTTTCTTCCCAATTATTGAAAATTTTATTTCATTTTCTTGCCTTATGGCATTAACAAGATGTGGAAAAGGAGTGGTGAGAAGAAACATCTTTGCTTTTTACCTGATCTTAATGGGAAAGCTTCTTGTATCTCTCATTATGGATGATGTTAGCTATAGGGTTTTTGTAACTTTTATCAAGTTGAAGAATTTCTCCTCTGTTCCTCTTTCTTGAGAGATTTTATTATGAATAGGTCTTGGATTTTTCAAAGTGCTTTTTCTGCATTTATTGATATGGCCATGTTATTGTTCATTTTTACGTCCTCAAATAACATCATTTCATTCAATGTTGTTTCCTTATAATGTTCGTGAGAAAAAAAAATTATTCCCAGCTGGAACCATTGTTGACATGGAGTTTGCACATTATCCCTATGTCTATGTGGATTTTTCAGGGTACTCTGGATTCCTCTCACATTCCAAAGATGTGCACATTAAGCAAATTGGCATGTTTAAATTGACTCAGTCTGAGTGTGGATGTGAGTGTGAGCATGCCCTGAGTCCTGTCCAGAGAGGGTTCTTGCCTTGGGCCCTGAGCTGTGGGGAGTGGCTCAGGCCACTCACAACCCTGAGCTATAGTAAGTAGGTTGGTAAATGATTATCTTACTTGTTTTTATTAATTTTTAAAAATGTATTATAGCTCACATTTATTTTAATGTTTAATATTACAAGTGTTTTGAGCCTTTAGCATTTGGTGATATATATCTTTTAAGTTTATTGGGGTAATACTGGTTAATACAATTATATAATTTTCAGGTGTGTATTATAATTTGACATGTGTATATTTTATTGTGCTTATGACCAAAAGTTCAGTTTCTGTCAGCTACCATATATTTGATCCCCTTTGCCACATCACCCTCCCCTACCACCCTATATCTGACCTCTTTTAATCATCAAGCTATCCCCTTGTCCCCTACTCCCTACATTCTGATAACCACTAGTCTATAGTCCTTCTCATGTGTCTTTGTTTGTGACTCCTGTTTGTTGCTTTTAGGTTTATGTCCCACATATAAGAGATATCATGTGATTTCAACTTTTACTGTCTGGCTTATTACTTTTAGCATGATTATCTCAAGGTCCATCCATGTCGTCACAAATGTCAGTATTTCATCTCTTCTTATGGCTGAGTAATATTCCATTGTATATATGTACCACAGTTTCTTTAGCCAATTATCTATTGTAGGACATGTCATTTGTTTCCATGTCCTGGCCATTGTAAATAAAGCTGCTATGAACATTGGTGTGCAAATATCTTTTCAAATATGGGTTTTCAATTCTTTTGGGTAAATACTCAGTAGACGGACCTCTGGATCATATGGTAGATCAATTCTTAGTTTTTAAGAAAACTCCATAGTGTTTTCCATAGTGGCTGTATCAATTTGCAGTCCCACCAGCAGTGTACAAGGGTTCCTTTTTCTCCTCATCCTCTCCAACATTTGTTATTACTTGACCTGTTGATTATAGCTATTCAAATAGGTATGAGATGGTATCTCATTGTGGTTGTAATTTGTATTTTACTAATAGCTAGCAATATTGAGCATCTTTTAATATATTTATATGTACTCTAGGGAGAAGTATCTGTTCAAGTCCTCTGTCCATTTTTTGATCAGTACATTTCTGTGTGTGTGTGTGTGTGTGTGTGTGTGTTATTGAGTCCTATGAGTTCCTTGTGTATTTGGGATATTAGGCCCTTATCAGAGACATTGTTTGCAAATATATTTTCCATTGGATCGTTGCCTCTTTACCTTGATCAAAGTTTTTTGCTGTGCAGAAGGTTTTGAGTTTGATATAGTCCCATCCATTTATATTTATTTTTATTTCCCTTGCCATTGAAGTAAAATTCATAAAATACTCCTTAAGTCCAAGGTCCATGAGTTTAATTCTTATGTTTTCTTTGATGTGTTTGTTTCAAGTCTTATATTAAGGTCCTTAATTCATTTTGAGCTAGTTTTAATGTGTGGTGATATATAACAGTCAAGTATCATTCATTTACAGATGGCTTTTCAGTTTTCATAGCACCATTTATTGACGAGGCTTTCCTTTCTCCACTGTATGTTTTTGGCTTTTTTGTTGAAAATTATTTGCCCATATAAATGTAGGTTTATTTCTAGACTCTAGATTCTATTCCACTGGTCCATGTGTCTGCTTTGCTGCCTATGTCATGCCATTTTGATTACTGTTGCTTTGTAGTATAATTTGAATTTGGGAAGAGTGATGCCTCCAGCCTCATTCTTTTTTCTCAGGATGGCTTTGGCAATTAGGGTCTTTTGTGCTTCCACACCAGTCTGATGATTTTTTGATTCTATTTATTTTAAAAATGCCAATGGGATTTTGGTGGGGATTGCGTTAAATCTGTATAACACTTTAGGTAATATCGTCATTTTAACTATGTTGATCTTTCCAATCCAAGAACATAAAATACATTTCCATTTCTTTGTATCTTCTTCAATTTCTTTTAATAGGATCTTGTCATTTTCATTATATATGCCCTTTACATATTTTGTTAAATTTCTAAGTATTTTATTCTTTTTATTTTAATTGCAAAAGGAATTATTTTTTCCACTTCTTCTTCTGACACTTTATTAGAGTATAGGAATCCTATGGCTTACTGAACATTGATTTTAAATCCAGAGACTTTATTGTATTTGTTTATTGTTTCTAGTAGTGTTCTAGTAGTCTTTAGGGTTTTCTATATATAGAATCATGTCATTTGCAAATAGTGAAAGGTGACTTCTTCGTTTCCTATTTGGCTGCCTTTTATATCTTTCTCTTGTCTGATTGCACTTGCTAGGATCTCCAATGTTACATTGAATGAGAGTGGCAATAGTATATAGCCTTGACTTATTCCTGATCTTAGAGAAAAAGTTTTCAGTTTTTCACCTTTAAATATGATGTTGGCTGAGGATTGGTCATAGATGGCCTTTATTATGTTAAGGTACTTTTCCTCTATACTGATTTTGTTATGTGGTTTGATCATATATGGATTCTGTATCTTTTCAAAGGTTTTTCCTGCATCTATTGATATGATCATATGATTCTTATTTTTTAATTTTTTTATGTGGTGTATCACATTAATTGATTTGCATATAGTGAACCATCCCCATGCCCCTGGGATGAAGACCGCTTGATCATGGTGTATAATCTTTTAAATATATTGCTGAATTCAATTCACTAGTATCTTATTTAGAATTTTTGCATCTGTGTACGTGAGAGATATTGATCTGTAGTTTTCTTTTTTTGTGTTAACTTTACCAGGTTTTGTTATCAGAGTAATATTGGCCTCATAAAATTAGTTGGGAAGTATTGCCTCCTCTGCAACTTTTTGGAAGATTTTGAAGAATAGGTATTAAATCTTCTTTGAATGTTAGGTAGAATTCACTGGAGAAGGCATCTGATCCTGGACTTTTACTTTTTGGTTAGTTTTTGATAATTGTTTCAATTTTTTTACTGTTAATTGGTCCATTTAGATTTTCCAGATCTTCTCGATTCAGGTTGGGATAGTTGTATTATTCTAAGTACTGGTCCATTTCTTCTATGTTATTAAATTTGATATTATATACTTTTCATAGTATTCTTATATGATCCTTTGTATTTCTATGATGTCAGTTGTAATTTCTCCTCTTTCATCCAAGATTTTGTTTATTTGTGTTCTTTCTCTTTGTTCTTTAGTGAGTCTAGTTAGAGGTTTGTCAATTTTATTAAACTTCTCAAAGAACAAGCTCTTTGTTGCATTTATTTTTTCTATTTTTTTTATTTCATTTATTTCTGCTCTAATTTTGATTATTTCTTTTCTTTTACTGACTTTTTAGTCTTCATTTGTTCTTCCTTTTCTAGTTCTTTTAAGATGAATAATTAGGTTATTTGGGCTCATTCTTGTTTTGGAGATAGGCCTGTAATGATATGAACTTTACTCTTAATAATCGCTTTTGCCATGTCTAAAAAGTTTTGATATGTTGTACTAACATTACCATTCATTTCTATGCATCACTTAATCTCTCTTTTTATTTCTTCTGTGAGCCAGTTATTCTTCAGTAGCATGTTGTTTAATCTCCATGTATTTGTGGTTCTTCCCACTTTCTTTTTAAAGTTGATCTCTAGTTTCCAAGCATTATGATCAGAGAATATGGTTGGTATGATTTCAACCCTCTTATATTTCTGAGGCTATATCTGTGTCCCAGTATGTGGTCGATTCTTGAGAATGTTTCATGTGCACTAGAGAAGAATGTATAAGCAGCTGTTTTGGAATGGAAGGCTCTATAAATGTCAATTATGTCCAGTTGATCTAATGTGTAATTCAAGGATGTTATTTCCTTATTGATTTTCAATTTGGATGATCAGTCCACATCAAACAGTGAGGTATTTAGGTCCCCTACTATGATAGTGATCTGGTCTGTTTCTTTCTTTAATTCTGTTAGTAATTGCTTTACATATTTCAGGACTTCCTGATTGGGAGCATAGATATTAATACATCTTATGTCTTCTTGGCACATAATTCCCTTTATCATTATAAAGTGTTCCTCAGTATCTCTCTTTACATTTTTTATTTTGAAGTCTATTTCATCTGATATTAGTACTGCTACTCCCACTTTGCTCTGAGTGCCATTTGCTTGAAATATCATTTTCCACTTTGAGTCTATATTTGTCTTTGGAACTAAAATGTGTTTCCTGGAGGCAGCATATGGTTAGGTTTTGGGTTTTGATCCATTCTGCAAATCTGTGCCTTTTTACTGGTGAGCTCAGTTCATTTACATGTAGGGTGATTATTGAAATATGAGGTCTTATAGCCATTTATCTTTTGCTTTCTGGTAGCTCAGTGTTTCCACTGCTTCTTTGTTCTTATGCTTCTGTTTTCTTTATTTTGGTTGTTTTTTGTGGGTTTTGCCTCTAGTTCTTCTTGTAATACATTACATCCTTTAGTGCAGAATCTTTGGAGTGTGGTTGCCATTACAAATATGTATAGGATATTTATGTATATACAGTCGTCCATTTTCTTCTGCATGTGCCTTTTCTCCATTCCCCCTTGTGAATTTGAATCTTTGAATTTCCTCCTTTTCAGTCATTGTTATCTCAACTTGTCCCTATGTATGCTGATCTTCCATTACTATCTTGTTATAACAATTCTCTTATTATTATTTAAAATTATAATACACTGTTTTTAGTAAGGTTTGTACTCTTCTACTTCTATTTGCCTGATAGTCACTTTACTCTTTTTTTTTTCTTTTCCTTTTTGGTCATTTGTTTTAGATGAGCTGACACTTTTCAATGTTTCCTGTAGTGCAGGACTCCTAGTGGAGAATTCCCTCAATCTTTGTATGTCTGGAAAGTTCTTAATTTCTCCTTTAAGTCTACATTACATCCTAGCTGGATATATTATTCTAGGCTGGTAGCTTCTTTCACTTAACAGTTTAAATATTTGATTTTTTGGCTTGTCAGTTTTGTGCTGAGAAGTCTGAGGATAATCTAATGGGTTTTCCTTTATAAGTTACCATTTTCTTCTCCCCAACTGCCTTGGAAATTCTGTCTTTGTCATTGAATTTTGATAATTTTTATGCAATGTGTCTTGGTGAAGGCCTTTTTGTGTTGACATAATTGGGTGTTCTGTTCTCTTCTTGAATTCCAGGCTCCAGCTCATTCCTTAGATTTGGAAAATTCTCATCCACTATTTGTCTGAGAGTGCTTTCTAGTTTCTGCTTCTTTCCTCAGCATCAATAATGCCCATTATTTTTGTTTCCTCTCATGATGGTATCAGCTAATTCTTGAATTTCTCTTTCATTATTTTTCATTCTTCAGTTTCTCTCTTCTTCCTTGTGATTTATTTCTAGATTTCTGTTTTTGATGTCACTGATCCTTTCCTTCATTTAGTCAACTCTATTTTCCAAGCTGGATATTTCATTTTCCAACTTTTGATGAGTGTTTTCCTCTGCAGAAGATCTATTTCGTTCTTTTTTGAGAGTATCAATTTCCTTGCTCTGCTCATCCAGGTGTTTTTTTCAATTTCTGAAATTATTGATATGACTCATTTTGGAGCTCACTGAATTTTTTTTCAGAAGTACCATCCTGAATTCTCTTTCATTTACGTTGCATATTTCTATGTTCGTAAGCTTATTTTCTGGAGATTTTTCTTTCTGAGATGTCTTGTCACCTTGGTTGTTCATGGTGTTCAATGGACTATTTCTCTGCCTGGGTATTAATGGACACAGATTCTGCATTTTTTCCAGAAAGAAGATTTATTATATAAAAGTCTTTCTTTAGCCTACTGCAATTAAAGTGCTTTTCTTTTGGTTTCCAGTAGGTGGTATCTAAACCTCATGGATCCCTACTTATATAAAGCCTTAAAAATGGCTTTCTATTTTCTGATAGATATTTAACCATGCTTGCTACACTCAGTTTCAGTCCTTATCGATGTTAGCAACAGTTTTGGGGCTCTGCAATGATTGGTCTCAGACGGTATGAGGGTAGGGGCTTTCTGGGTTGAGGGTTGGGGGCTATGGCTCAACCTCAGTTTTGCAACGATGGGTGATAAAAATCAATTGTTGTTTTTCTGCTATCCTGCTTCTCTGACTTCTACCCTGATGATTGGGCCCTGCAGCCAGCCATGGGCAGCTTAACACCTTCTCAGGCAGGGCATTGTTCAGGGAACTCACTGCTTCTTCTCCATTCTTCCTCCTCCTACAGGGAGCTCCAGTGGCTGAGGAATGTAGCTTCTTTATTTCTCCCAGTCCTCTGCCTTACACCTAGGATTCTATCCTGTGGTATCTCTTATGCGCAGATCCCATGCTCAGATATACTCGTGTCAAGTTTGGGTGTTTTTTGTTGAGTTTTAGATGTTCAGTTTATTGTTATTAAGGGGAGAGACCTGGAGATGTCTTTTACTCTGTCATGTTTCCAAGGATCCCCAATACATTTTTATTCTATTTTATTCTAGATTTTTGGACACATTCCTTTTTGTCATTTGTTTGCACTGCAATAATTTATGTTATAATTTGCTCTACAGAGAAAGCATGATTGATTGAATTTTTATAAATTATAATTTAAAATAGTTTATTTTAGCTGTACAACTTGTTTTTTTTACTTTTGTTAAAAATTCTCAGGCTATAGTCAGATTTGGAAGGAATCATAACTATTTTAGTATATGAGGTATAATACTTTTCTGCATTTCAAGTTTTCTTATTCATTTACTTCTGCAATCCAAATAGTAAGTAAAAATAAAACTTGATGTGTGTGATTTATTCCCTATGTTTAAAGGCATAATCAAGAAGAAAGCCTATTCATCACTGCTATTCAGAGTTTATCTGACCTCTTGTTAAATTGCTGTCTTTGGTACAGAAGCACGCAATTTTTTATATTTTTTCTAACATTTTCTAAAAATGTCTTTGTAACTTAGAGTTTAAAATGAGTGATTTGAGCTTTATTAAGTTTTTGAATAGTTTGCATTTTATTTATGTATAGGTTTCTCTTCCATGTATTTGAAAATATATTGTAGTCTTTAACATGTTAACATGTTTAACAAGGACTTGAAGTTTTACAACAGGCATATCATCTTATTGCACTTATTATTTTAAAAAAGGAGTTGGCATGTCTGTATAATACTTCAAATGCAAAAAGAAAAAAAAAATTACTATTGTAAAATACCCAAACTAGTCAATACCCTCAGGTACTGTGCGTGCAGCTTTTCCTCTGATGAGAATAAGGGAATAAGAGCATGCTATACATATGTTGCATACTTGTTAATGTTTATAAGGAGTGTGTGCAGCAGCCATTTATCATTACCTTTTAGTCATATGACTGATCACAAATGTGGCTAAAGAACATTTTACAACAATAATATCTAACAGATTTTATTTGTTAAAAACAATCGCCAATTGATAATTTTCAGTTGGCAAAAAAAGTATTTAAATTTTCAGATAGTTTTGCCTTATTGTGGTAGTAAACAATAATCAACTAATTAGTGTCTGTTATGTCTAATGAAGAAGCTAAAATAAAGTAGTGTTTAGTTCACACTTCATTTGTTAGATTTATCACTTTACTTTATCCACACTTAAATTATTTTTTATGAATTCTTTTTTGATAAATAAATCATTTTTTTATTTTGAATTATTTAAGTGCTTATGAAAAATACAGATTAATTTTAACTACTATCATATTATTTAAATTACTTATAAAATACTCTTTTGTACCTTCACCTCTGAATAAACCTTATTCACTTAAAAATTTAATAAACTACTCCTCTTAGCACTTTAATATAGAACTGAATGTTATATCTTATATGTTCAAGACAATGATCTAGTGAATTTTTATTTGATTTTTAAAGTACAAATAAATACAGTTTTCTTTGATTACTGTCTTTATAACTTTTAAGGATTCTGGATGTATTCATCCAGTCTGAAGATCAATCTATTATGGACATTGTCTTGTTTATAAATAGCTGATAAACAAAAATAAAAGCAAATTTTAGAGTTAAAATGGGCAAGCAAGGATCTTATAAGAGTTTGAAGTATTTTCATATTTTTCCAAGTATATTTCAGAATCATCTTTTTTCCATTATGCTATCCTTGATTCTCTAAAAATATTCTAGGACTATGATTGTGAATAAACAAGCTATTATTCATTAATATTGAATATTATTCTCATAGTAGTATTTATTGAAGATGACTGTACTTATCGGTTAACAAACTTATCCAAGTAAAGCTGTTGCTCTTCTTCATGCTCTGTTTGACCATACGAATTTGTCTTTTTCTTTATTATTACTTGTATCACCTTTTTAAAAATTATTTTCCTTGTTTAGATGTATCTTTATTCCCATAATTGTCTCTTTTTTTTTTCAGCTTTGTCAAGGTATAATTGATATACAATGCTGTGTAAGTTTAAGGAGTACGACATGTTGATTTGATCCATATGTTGCAAAAGATCACCACCTTGCTGTGCTCACAGCTGCATCACATCACATAATTACAATTCCTTTTTACAGTGAAAACATTTAAGATCTATGCAGCAACTTCCAGGTATATAAATAATTATTATTAACTACATCGCTATGCTGTACATTAGATTTCCAAAAAATATTCACCTTATAGCTGAAAGTTTGTACTTTTTGATCAACATCTTCACTTTTCCTCTACCCCCAGACCCTGATAACTACCGTTATGGTCTCTGGTTCTATGAATTCAGCATTTTTAGCTTCCACATATAAATAATATTATATAGTATTAGTCTTTCTCTGTCTGACTTACTTAACTTAGCATAATACCCTCAAGGTTCATCCATACTGTTGCAAACACCAAGATGGCCTTTTTTCTTATTACTTTCTACTGTATATATGATATGTATATGATATGTACCATAAAGTATTTATGCATTTATCTATTGACTAACACTTAGGTTGTTTCCATACCTTGACTATGTGGATAATACTTCAATGAGCATGAGAGTGAAGATATCTCTTTGAGGTGGTAATTTTATTTTCTTTGAATGTATACCCAGAAGTGGGATTGCTGGATTATATGGAATTTTTTTTTGAGGTAAAATGATTCTGTTTTCTATAGTGACTGAACCAATTTACATGCTCACCAAAAGTGCAGAAGTGTTCCCTTTTCTCTGCATCTTCACCAACACTTTTTTTCTCTTCTCATTGTGATAACTATCCTAACAAGTGTGAGGTGATATCTCATTATGGTTTCCATTTGATTTCTCTAATAATTAGTGATGTTGTGCATCTTTTCATGTACCCGTTGGCCACTTGTACGTCTCTTTTAGAAAACTGACTGTTCAGTTCCTCTGCCTGTATTTAAATCATATTGTTTACTATTGAGTTGTATACATTCTTTACACATTGTGAATATTAACCCCTTATCAGATATATGATTTGCAAATATTTTATTACATAATTTTCTATCAATTTTGTTGTTATTTTAGTAGTCTACATTTTCTTAGCAATTGTGATTCTTTCTCTTATTTTCATAATTTTTGACCATCATGGGTTTTAGTTTTCATGTAGAAAATAAATTTTTTACATTTTTAATGTCTGAGCTTGGTGGAGAGTTGGGAGAGGTATACATTTTTGGCTTTTACCAAGATAGATTTGGTATAATCAAGTATTTTGAAAGTATATACAAAACTACCTCAAGTTTAAGGCATATACAAGGAAAACGCTGATGCAGTTTAAAATTGCAGCCATTGTATATTGAGCTATAGCATTGTGTAAAGTACTTGGAAACCATCTATAGTGACTTATTAATACACAAAATTTTGTACTAAAAATTTTGGTATTTTTCTGGCTATTCCCATCTGTCAATAGAATATTTGGTGTTGCTTTGCCTGGAATTACTAGAATATACATCAGATACATTAAAAGGTGATCCAATGCTGTGATCTATGATACATAAAACAGGAGATGTCATTCATAAACATACTATTTGTTTATAGTGTTGCTACGTGTTTTTCCCTTATGAACCCAAGAATCCTGACCAATTTTATTTCTTTTAATTCTGATCAAAAAAAAAAAGCAAAAGAGTATAATTTAATCATAATTGTGCACTCTACATTTTATTCTTATTTATATACTCCAGACTAGCAGGAACAGTGTTTTGCTTAGGCATCAATAAGGAGTGAATCCTTTTTTTATAATTCTTCACCACTGATTGGAAGAATTTTGATACACTAGCTTCTGATGTCATATATTTCAAATTTATATCTCCCTACTTCACACATTTCTCTGGTGCCATGTGCCATAGAACATGTTTACAACCCAATAGGACTTCTGTTCCTTTGCCGTCAGTCACTGTACTAGGAAAGTTTTAAGAGTGACAAGATGAAATATTCTTGGAATTCATTATTATGTCAGAATGGCTAGCACCAAATAAACCATGCAGAGATGTCACTGAAAAGTACTAAAAAAAATCCATTTAGTCCAATAAAATGTATTCTCAACTCAATATCCCTTGGTTAGCACACAAATATGCCCAAGACTGACACAATAGAAGGAAAAGTATGATTATGACAGAAAAGTTATAGTAATAAATCCATTTTGGTTTAAATATATTTCACCACATTTTGTAATAAAAAGTTACCCAGTCAATACATCACTAGGATTCTTCTTAGGGATTTTCTTAGGTCTGTGGAAGAAATTTTGTGAAAATGAGGGGACCTGTAACTTAACCTTCATTAATACCATGTCAAATCCACCTCAACCAGATATTTAAATTGATGAAGTTTAAATGAATTTGATTTCATTAACAGGTAAATACAAGTTAGGTTCATGAAACAAACAAACAAACAAACAAATACATAAATGTATTTGTATCATATAACCAAAATATGAGTGTCCACCAATTGGTACATTTTATATACCTGTTCTTTATAGTAATACCTGTCTTAAGATGATCTTAATTCAATGCAAGTGAGATGGAAGGATTCATGACTAATAGAAAGAAAATTTGGTGACTATCAGAGCAGATTTGGCTATAGATATCTTCCTTTCAACAAAATTTATCTAGTCTGTATTCTAATAATTCATGAGTATTACTTGACTTCTTATAATCTAAAAGATGGCCAAATGAATTTCAAAAATGGAACAAGAAAATTAGTTACATAACCCCTTGCCAAATTTCCAATTTAATTATCTATCTTAGCTGGACTATTACTAATGATAAATCACAATAGACTCATAGGGCTGTTGCTAATATTTCTCCCATTTTTCAAACTTCTAACTAAATATGTTCTTCCTCACTTTTGCCAAATTATATGACTCCTACCTTCATTATCGAATCCAGTATTGTTGCCTTTATTCTTCTTCCATCCTTCAAAAACTAATTCCTTTTTTGACCTTGACCCAATTAGTTTCCATTCTTTGCATTTCAGCATTTTTTTCTTCTATTAATTTATTCATTGCTTTTGGTGAATTACTACTTTTACACAGGCTTATTCCTCCTTCATATCAAAACTAGATAACTTTGCCAAAAACAAGGCTTTAATTCACATAACTATTCATTTGCTTAACAAATTTTTTTGGTGTTTTGTATGTTTCAGATACTTGATGAATATGACAGATGAAGATTCTTGTTCTTACAGAATTTATAATCTAAAAGAAAAAACACAATAAAAATGAAATATATATATATATATATAAAATAAAAAAATGTAGAAATTAAGCACACTGAAGAAAAAAAATAGAGTAAAGAATTAGTGGCAAGACAAGTGAACAAGATGTATTAGAGACAAAAAACTTTCCTGAGTGGATAGCTCTGAATAATATGAACACCTAGAGTATTAAGGGGAAGAGTTAACAGGAGCAGCAAATGCAGAGTCCTTAAAATAAAGGTGTTTATTAGCGGAGCAGCAAGAAAGTCAACTGAATGAAAGCAGAGAGCATAAGATAGATGTCATGGTATAGAGATGGGTAAGGGCCAGTAAAATAGCAGGGGATAAATAGGAGAGAAAAATAACTATTAGAGGAATTCAAACAGAGAAATAACATGTTCTGATTTGTGTTTTAATGAGTTAAGTCAAAACTGTTGAATGGAGAATCAACTGTAGAATGACAAGAATGAAAATAGAGGAGCTGACTGCAATAGTTCAGATAAAAGGAGTTAATGGCATAGATTAATGAAATAGTGGTAGAAATGGTGAGGAAGGGCAAGATTTGATCTGAATTGTTAAGAGATAGCTAAAAGAACTTTATGCCAGATGAATTGTGTGTTACAAACTGAATGTTTGTGTTTCCCCAAAATTCATATGCTAAAATCTAATACCCAATGTGATGGTGTTTGGAGACAGAGCCTCTGGAAGGTAATTAGATCACAAGGGTCAAACCATCACAAATGGAATTAATAACCTTAGTAAAATATTTTCCTCTACCGTTTTATCAAAGATATATATTTAGAAGAGAAATTACTTACTTCAGGGGTTAATAAAATTTTTATTTCAAATAATACTAGCAAATCGCCTTCAAAACTGCCTAATTCATTTTACATTCTCTCTTTACTGTGTGAGTAGCACATTGCCCACAAGTCCACAAACCATTGCCATCAGTAACTGCTTAAATTTTCTAAAATTAAGAGTATTTCTATTTTAACCTATATTTCCCTAATTGTCATCTGTTATTTGCTTCCTTCTGTTTAAGCTTTAAATTTATTTAGATTTTAGTTTTACATGGTTATGAAGTAAAAATCTAATTTTACATTATAATTATGTTTTTATGTTATAGTGATAGTCTTGACATTTATTTAATTTTTTCACCCACTTTTTATTTTTTTGTATTTATGTATGAAAAAGTATATACACACATATTACACATATGCACATACACATAAACCTATTTCTGGACTTTCTATTTTATTAAGCCACTGTTCATTCATGAACCAATGTCACACACTATTAATTTATAAAGCTTAGTGATATACTGCTATTTGGTATAACAAGTCACTCTTTGTTTTTGTTTTTAATTATTTTACTGTTAATATTAGGCTTTAAAATATTTCATTGTTAGTTTTCTAAATTTTTAAAACTACTGAATCTCATAAAAATCTTAACTGAGATTACAACATAGATGAATTTTGAGAACCAGCATGACAATAACAATGTTGAGTCTTCCCTTGTATAAACATAATAAAAATTACCATTTATTTAGGACTTTTGTGTGCTGTTTACTAACATTCGAAAACTTTCTCATGGCTCACTAAAATGTCTTGGATTTTTTAAGGCTGTTCATTTACTGAGTACTAGAGTTTCTGTTACTCATGTGAAAGGAGTCCTTATTACTCTTTACTATTATATTTTCTAATTTGCTTATTGCTATTAATGAGAAGTTACTGATTTTTTTGTTCTTGATCTTATATCTGGCTACTTTGCTTGATCAACTAACAATCTTGCTCAAATTAATTTCTATTTATAAATCAGTCACTAACAACATTTAAAATGTCTTCTATTTTATAGTTGAGGAAAGAGAACTCTGAAGAGGTTATACCTTGCTAATTTCACATAACTAACCAGAGGAAATTCAAGCCTAAAATTTTTTTATGACTGCAACATCATTTCCCTGGAACTTATAGCAAACAATATAGAGCAGGACATGAACAGATTTTAGTTTACCAAATGAAATTCCCCTCTCACAGAGAGATAAATTCTGGCTATTAACAGAATAAGATGAAAATAAAATGAGAATATCCCACTTAATTTATATAGAAAAGTCTTGAAGCATAGTGTAAGTGTGGGATAGTCTTAATCTTGTTATGTGAGAGACCATTATGTCATGCTTGAGGGACAAATTACCAAGGTTAAGTTCTGGCTCCACCACTTATTGTTGAGAGATTTTGGAAGTTCAAAAAACTTTTCTGCATTTAATTATCTTCAAAATGGAGAAAATGATACTGGTGTTTATGTTTAAGGTTTATGAGCATTACATGAGTAATCAGGTAAAGAGCTTGATATAGTATCTTTCACTTGGAAAGTATCCATGATTGTTAACTGGTATTCTATTTGCAACATCTATAACTGGGTCTTACCTATAATAGAAACTTAAACATGTTAAATTGAAATTTAATTATAGTGGGACACTATTGCACAGTTTAGCTTCAAGGAAACCAGTAACATCTCCGTATTGCCTCTCTTATTGCTACTATACTATTGAATATAAATTCATTCTGACAACTGGTTTGTCCAACAGCTCCATTACACAATTCAACATGAAACAGATGTGCATGACGTAGCCTCAGCACAACCCTGCCCCTCAATCAAATCAATTTAGAGGTACCTTTTGCTCTATCTCCAAAATATATTCAGGTAATGTCTATATCACTCTAAGCTACTATGCTATCTCACCTGGTCAATTAAATGGCTTCCTGTCTCATGTCTCTCTTTTCACTGGATCCACTCAATCTATTCTCCATGAAGCAGTCTGAATAGTCTAAATATTAAAAGTATCTCAAAGCAAGCTGTCTTCAGTGACCATCTCCTTGGATTTTAAATAGCCTATAATATAGTTTTTATGCTAGAGCCCTGTCCATTCTTCAGTCTCAAGTTATTTGTGGACAGAAGAAAGAAGTGCAAAATATCTGGGTCAGAACAATATTTGTCCAGTCTCTTTCTTTCTATTCTTCTGAATAGCTTTAACTTACGGAGCTTCATATCTTAGACCTCAGATAAAAAACATTCTCAAAGACATCCTTTTTCAACACACTATTGAAAGCGATTTCCCAATATCCACTCTCACTCAATCTCTATCATTTATTCCCCTCTATTATAATCACAACACTCATTATTATCCAAAATTAATGCTTTTCTTTATTATTTGTTTATTGTCTGTGTCCACCCCACCTATTCTGTTTTCCGAAATTAGAATCAAATTAAATCACACCAGGACCTTGTTTTTCTAGTTCAACATTATAGCTCCAGCATCTGCTAAACTTGTCACATAATATATACCCAGTAAATATTTGTTGAATTAATAATTAATATATGAATATATTATTGATATTAAACATGAATGAAGCTGCTACCCTACTCTCCTCTTTCAACACATGTAACTTAACAGGTATAATTTCAGCCTCTGGAATTTACTGAGGTTTTTTTGAGGTGGGGGGTCAGTTCTTACTTTAAAACAGATTTCTCAAAAAATAAGGTATTTTCTCATTATAAATTTATAGGCTGTCTGCCTTATAGAGCTTCACTTCCAGTGTTGAAACCTGACTTAAGATTCCAGATGTTGGGGAGGTGTAATTGACTAAGTCACCTACTAACATGTCTAGACTTACTTTATATAGAAAGTATTTCTATACCTTTATTGCTCAAAATATTGAATATAATCATTTTGAATTTATTTTTTCACCTGATTCAAAACAGACTTCTATCAGGAAGAGTAATTTTTTTAACATATCATCTTTGATAAAATTGATATATTTATATTACTACAGAATTACAAAATTTTCAAAGTTGGGTTTTAAGTAAAAAAAAAGAAACTGACAAGATGAATGAATGAGAAAATTATTAGACTAAATTTTCAGGTAAGAGCCTCAGGGAAAGTTGATAAGCTGAGCAAATTTGCGTCAAAGAATGTTTCACTCTTTGTGAGTTCTGCAATGGAAGGGAAAGTTTAAAAATATAATTTTGAAATCCAGGTCGTAAGGTGGTAAACCATTCTGGGAATATGAATGAACTAGTTAACACTTGTACCTATTTGTTTTTGCTCATTGGTTTCCTTCACCTTGTCTACATTCTCATCCTATGCAGCATGCACACATTCATTTAGGCAATGGATTTTACTGAACCTTTCATAACCTAGATTCTGGGCCAGATGTTGAGGATACAATGGTGTGTAAATCAAGCACGTTCCCTACAGCTGTGGATCTTGGTGTTCAGTTCATACTTGACAATTTCTGACTTCCTGCTTCTTCCCTTTATGTATGGTGGTAAGTAAAATGTCAAATGACCTTACTTTAAATAATAAACTATCTATAATCACCATTAAAAGAAACTGTGTATGATCTGAAAGAACAGGAAAAATACTCTTTTTTTAGTTACCAAATTGTAGGTATTTTCCTCTTGCATGACTGGCCCCATGCTCTGATAAAGCATTCTGAAACTTTGATAGTCCTAGCCTCTCGAATACCAGTATTATGTCTTCTTAAATGTGTGTGCTACGTCATTTAATTTACCAGAGTAGATCCTTCGAAAGTCATTGGGGGACTAAATTATATCACTGCATACTAACTAAGTTCTCTCTGTACTACACGTATTATTTCATTCCACTTTTCTGTCATACTTTTTTGAATATGGCTACTGGAGTTAAATTGGTGTGCCTATCTACAACTTTAGTCTCATTATCACTTCTAGAATTTGGACAAGACATGAGATGTCCCAGCTCACAATCTTATTTTTTTTTCTCCTTTGAGAGAAGAAATCATGATCAAAGGGGAAAAATTTATGAACAGTCTATTTTGGAATTTATTTTTATCTTTATTTTCATATTCTTGATTTATTAATTCTCCTTCCCATTTTATAAACTTAAGCATTCTAAATAATACTTTATTCATTATAATAAGAAGCTTAGCTAAACTAATTCCTACGTGAAAAAGATATATAAAGTCAAATTCTTATATTTTAGAAGCCAATAATTTTTTTATTCAAAAATTTTTAATTTAAATTTAAAAAACTAAAAGCCAATAAATACCTTTATTAAAGGTAAATTTTCAGAATCTTTAAAGAAATTTACACTATTCACCTATTATAACCCTGCCCTGAAAGAGAATATTCAATTAATTAAAGATATTTGAATTTTTAGATTATATAAACATCTTCAAAGATAAACAAACTAAGAGAAAGTAGTATAATGGACCACCACATAGATATTTCCCAGCATCAACATTTGTCAATTTATATCTACATTTCTTTCATCTATACTGGCATCAATCTCTACCCTCCCAAGGTTATTTTGAAATAGTCCCAGATATATCATTTTATCAGTAAATATTTAGCATGTATCTCTAAAATGCATAACATATCCACAGTACAATTATTATATCTAAAGCATTAAAAATAATTCTTTAATGTCAACAAATACACAGTCCACAACTATCTTTTGTAATAGTTTGTTTTAATTGTGATCCAGAATATGATTGACATGTTATAGCAATAAAAACATCTAATTCCCTTTTAATCTACATCTCTACCTTATTATTATTTTTTTACATATTTTCTTTGTGGTTGAAGAATTCAGGTAATTTTTCCTGTGGGATTTCCTACATTGTGAATTGTACTAATTGTATTCTTGAATATTGTTTAATATGACTCTCTTTCATCTGATTCTCCAGTAATTTGGTAGTTAGATCTAGAGGCTGAGAGCCTTGTCTACTCAAAGTTTTTATTTAAATCACTCTGTATATAACAGGAAAAAAATCAAATATTAACCACAAGGGTTTCATTAAATAAACCATGGAACAGTCACACAATGCAAAATAATGTAACTTAAAAGAAATAAGGAATTCTTCTCAACAGAACTATGTGGTAAACTCTAGAATATATAGTATTGTTAAATAAAAAAGCCAGTGCAGATGTATGTAACATGTTACTATGTATCTAAGAAAGGGAGGATAATAATATATGTGTCTAACTGCTAATATTAAAAAGAAATAGATGAATAAACCATATGTATGTACATATAAATATATGTATATATGTATTATTATATGTATATGTGTAAAAGGGTTTGCCTATAATGAGGAAAGAGAGTGGAAGGAATAGGAAAATAGAAACTAAATTTCTTTGAATAAACATTGTTTTATTAATTTTATGTAAGAACAATATAAATATTTCAATTATAAAACAAAATAAAATTTTTAAAAAGTCATTGAAAACTGTAATATGAAACAAGGAAATGTACATAAATATATAATGGCATAAAATACAAATCGAAAAACTATTCCAATTGATTTTAAAGTGTAGTAATTTTATCGTACATCCTTAATGGGATATAGCCTTTAGTAGGAACTAAAAGAACTGGAAAATTAAGCTTAGAATATTTTTAATAATTACATGTTTGGTGGTAGTATTGGTATTGTATTCCAAGACTGTTGTTGGTGTAGGGTGGAATAAAGAAAATGAGAATTTATGTTGATAACAATGAAAACACAAGTTCATTTTGATTTAGAAAGGAGATAGAGTTTTAGGATGAATAAGGTTAAATAAAATTCCTATTGTCCTAAATCAGAATTAGACGTATGAATATAAATTTATGCTGTGTTTTAGGGGAGGGAGAGAGAAATTATATATCATATATGTATGTATGTGTTTACTGAAAACGCCTAGAAACAATGACCGCTCAGTAGCAATGAGCACATCTATATCCAGATTTTCATAGCTAAGTACAACTTCTCACTAAAAAAAAGTTTTTTGGGAGAAATGACAGATTTTTCGTCCAGATCATGGTATGTACAAAATGAGCCTGGCATATCTTGTCACACCAGAAATTAAGGAAGATGTCAGAGACTACTAGGGTCTGATTGTGTTGCTGCGGGTTCGAGGTTCCAGAGTACGAGGCTCTGGCAGTTAGAAGAAAATCAGGGAACTAACTGTAGGCAACTGTGACATAGCTCTTTATTCAAGCAAAGGTGCAGCCAGCCTCACAGGTGGCAGCACCTTTCATACACAGGTTAAACAATAGTGGCACACTGCCAGATAACAAACTATCACATGCCTACGGGGTACATGGTTACATAGGGGAGAAATGCTGAGTCACTTCCACTCGAAAGTTAGCTACTAAGGGTGAGGAGGGAGCCTGACTAGAGCCAACTTTTTTCTCCTCACACTGGCAAAAGATCATTTAATAAGCTCCCATTAGGTCAGATAGAACCATTTGAGTGCCAATAAGATAATAATTACAGTGAATTCCATTAATTCATGATGATATTTTTTTTTAAAATTCAGTGGTCACATTTTAAATATGCTAGAAAACAAAATTATTAGAGTAAAAACTTGAAAATAAAGGGGAAAAACAGAACATTTTTTCCTGTCTGACCCCTAGAAAGTGTACTTAAGAGTAACCAAAATTTGCAGAGGACAAGTTTGTTTGTAAAAATAATCCAACTAATAAATGAAGAAAGAACAATGTAATTTGAATATCATGATTTTTCAGTGCCTGACGAATTACTGAATCAAAGAAATTATTATCTATAGGGCTATTACTAAAAGAGAACAATCTGGCATTACGTGCCCCTTGACACAATGCAATCTATGAAGCAGTCTTGCAGGAGGAGGAGGAGGAGGGGAAGAAGAAGGGGGAGATAGGGAGGAAGGGGGAAGGAGGAAAGAAAACCTTAACCATTTGAAACTTTTTAAGGTAATATTCAAAGTAACTCAAATTTTATTAAGTACCTACAGAGCCTCACATATATATATAAAAAAAATGACAATATCTGGCACCTTGTTGTACCTCAAAGAAAACTGAATGTCTAAGTGAACAAATGTATTTAAGATACTAACTTTGGATTTAGAAAGCTGCTAAAAATTCACTCTCAAAACTCTCAGCAGAAATATTAATGGAAAATGAGTTAGCTAATGAATACTGAACATGTGATAATTTATTAAAAATAGAAATACAAATATATAATCAATACAATTTAAGCACATAATCTCCAAGACATCTCTCTGATATATAAAAAAGTAAGCTGTTGTAATAACTGTGACTCACTCTTAATTCAGCTTACAAGCTTCTCTCAAAAAAATAATGATAATAAAAGGTATTTCTAAAATAATTTGTTGCAGATTAAGTTTTGAAAGTCAGCATGAGCCACACAACCCCATACTTGAGAGAACGAGTGTGTTGAGGAGGTGACAAGCTATTTGTTTACCAGGGGAGAAAAAAAACTGTGTCATTCATATTCTTGTAAAAGCCATCCTACTGGGCAGTAGCTTCACAATATAACTCTCTCTTTGTCCACCCTCTTAGATTTATTTGACTCTGATACACATAACACTATTTCTTAGTCTATAGTACTGATTGTTTTTTGTGATGGTGTTAGAAACTGTAAATTTAAGTATTTTCTAAGAGGTGATCCAGAGTCCAGTCACACACGTACATGCACGCACACATTCATTCACTCTAATTTTATGTGTACAAAGCCATTGTCTAAACCAGTTTTGCTGAGCTTAGAGCCAAAGCAAAAATTTGATTTTACTTGTACAGTGGTGCTATGTGGAACAATGTATTTGTTTTAAGTAAAATTTATTAATAGAATTTTAATTTCTAACAATGCCTAATTGCCTAAATACATTATCTAATCATTTGCATGTTACAATTACCTATCATTGACTGAAAAGTTTATAATGGACACAAAACATGACATCAATTAAGTTTGCACCCTAGAGAAAGTCATTTAACCTTGCTAAACCTTCATTTTCTTTACCTGGAAATCCAGGGAAATTGAACTAAATTAACTCCAAGATACTTTCAATTCTAGAAGGTTCTGAGTACACCTCAATAACACAGGCAATGCCTACCTTTTCAATGTGTCTAATTTTGGCTTCATTTGTGTGTACGTTTAAGATTATAATTAGTGCATTTTAACACTAGAGAATCAAAGGTTATGCATATTATCACTTGTGGAGGAGAAGGAGGAGGAGGAGATGAAGAAGAAGAAGAAGAAGAAGAAGAAGAAGAAGAAGAAGAAGAAGAAGAAGAAGAGGAGGAGGAGGAGGAGGAGGAGGAGGAGGAGGAGGAGGAGGAGGAGGAGGAGGAAGAGGAGGAGGAGGAGGAGGAGGAGGAGGAGGAGGAGATTCAGAGACAGATCCTGCCATGAAAGGCTCACAGAAGGCTCCTGATGCAAAAGTAGGTAATGTTCAATATTCAGATGTAATGTTTGCTACCACATTGGTAAAGACAAAATATCCTCTCAGAATCAGAAAAACATTCATGTGGGTGGTAACATTTGAATTCAATATTTAAAGATGAAATGGTCTGATAGGAGTGTCTCTTACATGTTTCCAAATACGTCATAGTTCTCTATGAGAGAGTACTATATTACATTAATCTTTACTTAGTGGGAGGTAAAAATGTTTTTTGCATTTATTAGAGAATGCAAAAATTCTAAATCATAGAATAGCATCTGAAAGAAACATAGGAAAATAGCACAGAACAATCTCCAGATGTTAAGAATTAAAAATGTAAAACAAAAATTTTATTATGGCTTGAAAAACTTTCTCAAAATTTAAAGAAACCCTTCAACTTAAGCTGAAAATATTTTTGGTAGCAGTTTTGGTAATAAATTATCTTGATAATCAGTATATTTTGAGTTATTAATTATGGCCTAATGGATTTCTTTTAAGAATGGTTAATTTTTTATCTGATTATTTATGTAGATAGAAAAAGCTGATAATCCTTTATACAAATAGAATAATAAGTTTAAAAATGACTATATTAAGTATAGACAGCATAAATAATCTAAAGAATATCAGAAACATATAATTTTTTCTCTAATATCCTAATTTCTAAATTGATCTCCTATTCCCTGGATATAGTAGATAGAACCTGAAAATGCCAACTTTGTAGTTAGAAAATACTGATTTTTTGAGCTAATAAAATCTTAGTCATATTCAGTATAGGGTTTTCTCAGCCAGTTTTATGTGTTCTCCCACTCTCTTTCAAAGTTGTCATACCAAGGAAAAAATTAAAAATAGAAAGTTTGTCACAGATCAATAGCCAGTGAGAATACTTGCTTTAAAAAGAATTCCAAGACATTTAAAAAGCACGGGTCTCCAAACTGACAATGAAAATTTTGCCAGTTTTGGAAGTGTTTGAGCAATTTTTCCCAATTACTACCACCATATGATACTTAGTTATGCACAGTATGAGGCAAGATTGAAAGGTTTTAACTATTCCATATGGCACAGAAAGCCATAACTGAGCAGCAGCAGTTGAAGCCAGACCCCCCCTAAGGAGAATTTTACCAGACAAAGTAAGCATGACTGCAAGCCATAAATACAAGGGAATTGTAGAGGATGCTGTGTTGTCGGTCCTACCTTTGCAGCCCACTAGTGTGGTGATCCTGTTTTTTCTCATTTCTAAGCTTCTTAAATGCTTCTAAAATTGACATTTCACTTACAATTCTTCTTTTGCCTCAGTCTTTCTTTAGTGTAAAAATAAATCTTTTAAAATATGGACTTTGAATTATGACATGAACCTATGAAGAAGGGAATGTAACTCCCTAGGCATCGCATATGCAATCAGAGGGCAACAGACCTAGGAAGAATCAGTCAGTAATACCTATCAATTTTACTGAGCCTTTATAAGAGAGTTGGTGATTAGATTAAATGACTCTGAAGGGTGAAATTCAATGGAAGAGCTCATTATTTCTATTATTGATAGAGCTGCTAAGGGTCATGTCCATTATGCAGTTGCAGAAGAGAAAGAGGATAAAAAATCACATTAGGCTTAGAATTTAGTTCATGATTATAATTTTGGCCATATGCTCTTTTTAAAAATATGTCAAAAATAACTGAATATTTAAACCATTTGTTTTCTTTCTTTTTTTATAAATGTTTTCAAATACATATATTTAAGTAAAAGAAATTTCCCCAATCATCGTATTTATTTCCTTATATGTTGGTTAATTTCTTAGTATATTTGAGACTTGTTCAAGTTTATTGCCAGAGGATATATACACCTTGGATAGACTGATGATAATAGTTTCATACAAGAAAATCGTTTATTAATGTTTGGTTATAGAATCTATTCAATGGTACCTAAGGTAGACCTGCTTCTCAATGTATTCTCTTTAGAAAATCAGGAAATATTAAGTTTCATAGGATACATACATCAATGCCTATCTTTTGTTTTGTTTTCTTTTGTTTTTGTTATTTAACTAACTGCAACAGTGGTTCTTAAATGATAGTATGCATCATAAGCACCTGGAAGACTTATGAAAACAGATTCCTGGGCCTCACCTCAGATAAAGTAGGTCTGTGATTAGACCTGATAATTTGCATTTCTAACAAAACACAGGTGATACTGATGCTATTGATCCAGTGCCCACATTTTTTTGATATGCACTGAATTAGAAGACAGAAACTATGTTTATTTAAATCTCTATACAGAAATAATTAAATACATGAATCTTCATAAATGGCATATGGTGAGAAATAGAATCTAATTTAAACAAAGTGTAGCCTCAGAGATACCTAATGTTAGCAAAATCTTTTTTTAAAAAAATGATAAATACCATATTATTTCACATACACGCAAAATCTAAGGAACAAAAATAACAAACTAATAAAAAGATAGACTTACATATATAGAGGATACTCTGGTGACAGCCAGAGGGGCTGGAGGATGGTAGGCTGGGAGAATGGGGTGAAGGGTTAAAGAAATACAAATTAGTAGTTGATAGATGGTCATGGGGATGGTGAGCAAGGCTTAGGGAATGCATTTCGCATTAATATAATGGCTAGATGGAGAGCTAGAGGAGAGAAAGAGCAATTAGGAACATTGTTTTTTAACTATATAAATGTCTAACCAATGTGCTAGATACTTGAAATTAATAAAACAATATTAAAAATAAATAAGCAGGTCTTATGATTTATTTTATTACAGATCTAGAAAATAGAACTTATAATTGAAATTTTTTGTAAGAAGTTTATAAAATTGTGTTCTTATCAATGAGGTAATGTGATATCATCTGTGTATGACAATAAGTGCCATGCAATCAGAAGAGATATTTCTCATAGTTCTGGAAGCTAGAAGACTGGGATCAGTGCAGCAGTATGGTAGGGTTCTGGAGAGAGTCTTCTTCCTGGCTTAAATTTAAGCCAACTTCACACTTTGTCCTCATATGGGCGGTATAGGGAGAGAACTCTTCTTATTAAGGTACTAACCTTTTCATAAGGCCCCACATTGTGACCTCATCTAAACCTAATTATCTCCCAAAGACCCCATCTCCAAATATCATCATAAATACCATAACATTTGGGGTGAGGGCTTGAACATACAAATTCTGTGGTGGACACAATTCAGTCCACAACAAGCCACAAGGAGAAAAAAGTCTATATCCTGACTCTCATATCTTAATTTTTATAACCGGTGTTAGAACTATCACAGATCAGATATATGCCCCAGTATAATTTATGACAAGTGGCACTAAAGATCATGTTTTAGAAGTATATAACTCTTTGCTGATGCTCATCTCAACATGTAATATGGCGATTTCTCTTAAGAACATGTATCAGTTATATCGCCAGCTGAAATTTCTGCTCTGGATTCTAGACACACACCAAGTTGCCTACTTAACATCTTCACTTTGAAGCATGGTAAGACATCTCAAACTTAACATATCCAAAACAGCTCTTAAACTCCCTCTACTATTCTCCCCACTTTTCTTCCCACTATCTTCCCAATCTCAGTTAACACACTTCATCCTTCTCATCAAGTCCCCAAATCTTAATTTCCTCTTTAACTCTCCACATATATATGTACACACACACACACACACACACACACACACACACACACATATATTTTTTTTACATTTTACACTGTATCACAGATCTTGTTGATACTCATTTCAGAATGATTTTGTATTAAGTCCATGTCTAACCACCATCACTACCACCCTGATTCAAATCACCATCCTTTCTCCACTATCCAGTTGGGTTTACTGATATAACCTCTGACCTTCTTGGTCATATACTGCCCCTGTCCCCTTACTTTATTCTCATCTCTGCAGCAGAATAATGAATTCTTTTAAAATATGTCAGATCAAGCCACTCTTCTTGATTTATCCTCTACCTCACTTGGTGTATTAGTTTCCTAGACCTATTATAACAAATTACCACAAACTGGGTGGCTTAAAGCAACAGAAACTTACTGTCTCACAGTTCTAGAGGTTAGAAGTCTGAAATCAAGGTATTGGCAGGGCTGTCCTCTCTGTGAGGGCTATAGGGGAGGATTACATTTGTTTCTTCCTAATTTCTGCTGGTCATGGGCAATCTTTAGTGTTCCTTCAGTTCAAAGCTGAATCACTCCAATCTCTGCCCCTGTCTTCACATGAGCTTCTCTACTATGTAACTCTTTGTCCAAATTTTCCCCTTTTTATAAGGACACTAGTCATTGAATTAATGTCCCTTCTTAATTTAATGTTCCTTCTTAATCAATTGTGATTTTAGCTTAACTTGATTATATTTGCAATGATTCAGTTTCCAAAATAGGTCATATTCACAGGCACTGAGAGTAAGAACTTGAACATAATTTGGGGGTGTTACCATTGGGTGGTCTAAATTCTGTCATGCCCCAGTTGCATGGAGGGATACCTCTGTTCTTTTCATTGACACAGTAAAGAATTACAGATTAGCAAGATTTAGAAAAAGTGTGATTTATTAAAGTATGTTTTAAAGAAGAAGAGAGTCACGCCCAAAAGGTGTGTAACCGCAAAAAAGCAAAAATTATGATTAAATTACACTTCAAAGAAGGGGCAGGTTACAGCAAAGAGGGCTGTAAACCCAGAGAAGTGGGGAGCTCAATATTATATTTGGGCCGTTATGAGAGATTACAAGCGTGGTTCTAGATTATTGGCATATGAAGTGATTTTGATTGATATTTCGCTGTTATATAAACCTGCCTACTGTGCATGTGGTTACTGAGAATTCAGTCTAGATTTATTAGATATAATTAGAATGTTTGGGCATAGGCATGATTTTATAATGACGGTATAATTAGACTGAGGTGAAAAGATCACTGTAGGACTGTTGCGCAAGTGTTTGTGGCCAGGTTTAACCAGCTATTGGTTTATGGCCTTTCATTCTTTTGTTCCTCAGGGCACAGGGGCGATTTGTAACTATAAAATGCGTGTTTCAGGGAGGTCTTTGGGTGGGGCCTCTATTCCTTTGTTACCAAGCTCATGTCAACCTACCAGGGTGAAGGCGCAGTTCACTCACAACACTCAAAGTGAAACCAAAGTCCTTACAATGGCACAAAAGTCTCAATCTTTTGCTCTTCAAAGTATAATTTACAGACCCTTGGCATCAGCATCATCTGGAAGGTCTAAGAAATGTAAACTCTCTAGACCTCCTGAATCACTTTAATCAATTTAATGTGACACCTACATGATTTACATGCAAATTAAAATTTGAGAAGACTGCCCCTCAAAATAACCCACTTACTTTTCTATTCTCTTCATCTGCAACTCACACTCACATCATTCAATTTCTCTGCTTTAGTCATATTGTTTTTCGTCATTTCTGAAATGCCCAGAAAACACTGCCAGATGTTCACATAAATTATTTCTTCACCTGCTTCATCTCTTTATGCAAATATCACGTCAGTGGGACTTTTTCTGAATATTCTATTTTAAATGAAAATCCTCATTTACCTCTTCACTCTTCCTTTAGTTTTTTCATGCAGAACTTTTCATTATCTAATATGCTAAATATTTTAATTAACATTGTTTATTACTTTATTAACTAGAATATAAGCTTCTTGAGCACAAGAATTTGCATCTGTTATGTGTACTGATAAATTTTAGACTCTTGGAATGGTGTGAGAAACTCAATAGAGGCCTCTAAACAAATGTGTCAAATAAATGAGTCTGTAAGTTCATTCATTTATTTACCCATATACATTATTTAACTCATGTTATTTGAAATCAACTGTATCATATGCATTATAGAATGTTTTCTTTTAAGATAGACAAGACTCTTATAAGTCTATGATTTAGATTTAAAAAGTTATAATTTACCTAAACATTTGTGGGTTTGTTCTTATCCAGTTCATGTGGTAAAGCATTTCTTAGCCTTAGAATACACTATGAGAGTAGATACATGCTTGTATGCATCCTAAATTTATTACTTTTAATCTTTCACAGAGTGTTCCCTTGTTCTGTGACACATATATATGGTCACCAAGTACAAATGCACCACATCATGCCTTTCTTGAATTTTGTCTCTTTTCATTATATTTTCTTTCCATTTTCTTTTTTGAAATAAAGATTTCTAATCTCCTCAGTTGGTACTAAAACAATGGGACTTCTGGGAACTTACTTTTGCTTTCCACAATTATGCCCTTTTAATTAGAATCTCAAATAAATTATTAAAGTGTGGCAAAGAGGGAAGAATATTAACCCCTATGCCTCTCCACTATCTATTGAATCAAACTGGCCCAAACCTGGATTCGATTCTTGCTATTTTTCTTCTCTGGGAAAAAAAATGTGGTCTCTACCCTCAAGAAATTTACACTCCAAATGAGAAGATATAACTTCAGAGTAGGGAATTTCTTAATTTTGATTTTGATTTTTTTACCTTCAAATATTTGGAAAACCCAAAATGCTGAATATTTATGGCCTACAAACAGTGTACTTGAGGAAAAAAAGTAATAAATGTACATTAGCTAAAAATTCCTTATTGAAGAAATGTTTAAATCAAGTATTACTAAATGTATAAATAAGAAAAAGCAACTAAGCCAATAAAGTTTAGGCCGTAGCATCTACTGATTAGACATGAGTAAAAAATAAACTCAAGAATTAGTTTTCTATTGGTGGTATAGCAGTTTATACATTATCATTTTGTAGGAACCCAAGAAGAAGATAAACAATATAAGAGAATTGAGATCTTTTCAAGGAATAGAGAACATCTTCTTTGTTCAGATGATGCTTTGAGATATAGACATTTTGTTTCCTTCATTTTGAACAAGAATTCATTTGACCTTAACAACCAAAAGCTACAGGAAAATGTAGGGAACTTAGTGTTTAACCACCAAGTTTATGTTATATATAGTATTGGGCACTTACACACATTACATGATTTAATCACAATTATACTATAAAATAGATGAGATTTTTTTCCCATTCTACAGATGAGAAAACTGATGCCTAGACAAGAAGTTGAATAATAATATGCCCAAATATATATAATTAATAACAGGGAAAGTAATAATTTGATTTCAGGATTTTTCTTTTTTTCAACACTTTTTATTTTAGAATAATTTGACTCAAAGAAATTGTGAAAATTGTAAAGAGAATTACTATGTTATCTTCAATCAGCCTTTCCAGTGGTGATATCTTACTTACACAACATTATGCATGGTCAAAACCAGGAAATCAGTATTGGTACAATACCATTAACTCAGGTTCAGACTTTGTTCAGATTTCAAAGGTTTTTATATGGAATCTTGTTGTGAGAGATGCCTGCAGTCCTGGCAGGATGCCTGGTGCTTGGAGCAACAAGGTCATCAGAAGCAGGTATGGACTTGCACAAGGACACATTGCAGGGAGGGCGTACACACCTGATCCATTCTGAGACTTCTTGCTCTAGGAATGAGGATAGGAAAAGCATACTTGAGAAGAGATAGCTGAAAACACAGTGGTGGCCTTGAGGTTGAATGTGGGAACTGGCTGTAGTTTGTACATACTAACTTGATAGTAGCTAATAATAAACTACAAGCAAACATTGTAAGAAAGAATAAAAAGCCATGGAAACAGGGGTGGGGAATGCTAGCATTGCCATTTCTTGCCATTCCTCCTCTCCCTTATCCCTGTTAGTAAATGCATTTCCAGACTCCGACTCTTCTTCTAAACCGTCTCCGCAACAAATCTTATACGTAAGAGTATATGCATGGTATAGTATAGTTATATAATGTTTAGATTTAAGTAACTATCCTCACAATCAGGAGAGAAAACTTCTCTATCACCACAGGGAAAGAATCACATATGCTCACATTACAGCTGAATTATTCTGGATCACTAGAACTCTGTTCTGTAATTCCGGTCTCTTTTAAACCAAAGCCCTTGAAATTGTTAAATGAATGGTGTTTTTTTTTCTTGAATAGTATTTGCATTCTTCATAAGTGGTATACTATGGCACATGTACAAATGTGTGTGTGTGTGTATGTGTGTATATATATGTATATATGTGTATATATATATATATATGTTTATATGAGCTAAAAATTGAACATGTATTTAAATGCACAAAAGAGAAAAATAGTATACACTTTCATCACTATATCCCTATTTATAAATCAGTTCAAGAAACTAGTAATGATAGGCTTTTAAATTTAAAATATCTATCTGAATTATTGTCATTACAAAATAACACTATGTTTAAAATTTTATATGTATGCCTGACTTTCACACTTTGTTTCATAACTTTGAATGGTGTTAAATTTTTATTTTTACATTTAAATAGATCTAATTGAAGGAAAATATACAAATAAATGATCTCATAAATAAAATATAAACCTGGGACTGTTATTTTTCCATTTTGAATACCACCCACCATTAGTCTTTAATAATTATGTAGACTCTAAATAAAATACTGATTTATCAAGAGGCAATACACAGTATAGAATAGGCCCATACTAAGAAAAATTTTAATAAGTCAAAGTAATTATTGAATCCAATTTTCTTGTCCCTACTCCAGGTACTCTTCGCTACTCTGTGATCCACTTCTCTGTAACACAACATGCCAGCTATGCACTCCTCCCTAGAGATATCACTAAATCTTGCCTCGGCCAGACTTTCTCAGTACCTGGCTTCATATTGAATTTGCGAGTCCTCTTAGGCCCTTGAAAGTTAATGCATAATACATTCCATGCTAATTATCTGATGAGAGTCACTAGATTAATACTACATTATAGCAAATAAAACATCATAGACTTAGTAGCACAAAAATTTTCAATTATGTTACTTCTTTGGGTTAAATTCTGAAATTTAGTTTGAAAACTGTGTCACAACAAGAGAAATGTTAAGGCAGAAAATGTTATTTGTTACCAATTTTGATTGGACCGTTCCTAAGACCACACTGTTACATACATAGTGAATTTTGGGTAATGAAATTAATGCATTATTATAATGAAACCTTGCTACAACCCTGGGTGACAGGCAGGACTAATATCATTATTCATAGTAAATGAAGCAGTTAGGATCGATAGTTTAAAAGATTTGTCCAAAGCCACTGGTTTATTAAATGACGGACTAAGATTAGAATCAAGTTTTATATTCACATAAAACTTGAAAGGAGAGGGCTAAACTAAATGAAATATAACATTTTCTTTAAAACCCAATAACTATAATTGATTATTCAATGATTTCTTTAATAATAATCTGATATTACAAAATGGCTATGACAAACCACAATCTATTAATTAGATTTAGGTAAAATTTTGGAGATTTTAAATTTTTTTCTTTGTTAACTTTGTTTCATCACTATAGAAGACATACTTATTCATGCATTTTGCATATGTTCATTAAATGAAATACACTAACTCATACCATATTTTAACTAAAGGAAACACCATTTAACGGCTATATTTCTCACTATATAAATATCTCTTTAGTATGCATCTTTCTCAAAGTGATTTTTAGGTACTGGGATTACGAGAGGGAATAAAATATTATTTTCATGTCATTTATATGTCATGGAAAGGGGCAATGTGTAAAAGCACTATTGATTTAAGAGAATATTTATATATCTTTTGGGGATAAATAGTAAAAAAAGAAGCAAAGTCAGGTTAACAGGATAGAGAATGATAGGAAATTATCCATTTTCAGTGGTTAGCAAAGCATGCTCTCAGATATTAACATTTTAACAGAGGCCAGAATGAAAGAGTAAACATGTAAATATCTGCAAGAAGATCTTCATATTGAAATAACAGCAAGTAAAAAATTTTCTAAGTTCAGAATTAATTTGGTGTTTGAGTAAGATCAAGAAGGCCTATAAGACAGCATCAGACTGAATAACTAGAAGAAAGAAAATGAGGTAAAAGAAATTACACAGAGTCTTATGTTGTACTTACTTGTGCTGTTGTGGGCCTTAGAATTTTACTCTAGTGTGGTGAATCCATTAGAACACTTTGAGGTGTGCATGTGTTGGGGGATGGTGAGGGAGACAGGTAGGTTAAGATATGACTTAGACACTTGAAAGTTTTAAAGGGTCTCTCTGTTATTTTAATGGAGAATTTTGTTAGTCTGCTAGGGCTACCAAAATAAAGTATCACAGACTGGGTAGCTTAAAAAGCAGTTTTCTCACAATTCTGGAGTCTAGAAGTCCAAGATCAAGGTATCTGCAGGATTGGTTTCTTCTGAGGTCTATCCTGCTGGCTTGTAAATGGCCATTTTCTTCTTATCTCTTATTTCTAAACCTGCTGTGTTCAAATTTTTCCTTTTTACAAGGGCACCAGTCATGTTGGATTAGGATCCACCCAAGTGACCTCATTTTAACTTAATTGCCACTTTAAAGATTCTATCCTCCAATATAGTAATATTCTGAGGTACTGGAGGTTAGGACTTCAACATATGAATTTTTATAGAACACAATTTATCTCATAACAGGAATAAAATGCAACGGGGCAAGAGTGACAATTGGGAGTTCATTTAGAAAGCTATTTAATTATCCAAAGGAAAAACCATGCTACTTGGTCTACAATAAAGGTCATGAGAATCAGTCATTACATAAATCATACAAGGTGTTCACTGAACTTACCTCATGAATTAATCCTAAAAATATTTTAGGTCTGCAACTATTTTCCTCATGTTGACAGTAATTCATGTGTAAGGTCACACAACTAGAAATTAAGGAGCTAAAATTTAAATGCAAGTGCATCTGATTCCAAAGAGTATATCTTTCCTCTCTAACATCTTTCCTGAAGATTAACTGCTATCCTCTTAGAGGTATTTAATACTATATGTATAGAAATTATCTTAATTTGGAGGTCTTTGAGCATAGAATTAAAGAAGTGTGAGATTATATATGTTTTCCTAAAGAGATAATGTATATTTAGCTTGTTTATGAACAGAACACATATTAGTAGTAACTAGCCTTGAATGGAGGCTTTCTGTTCAATTATCATTAATTTAGTCTTTATCACTTATTGAGCTGCATAATAAATTCTGTGAAGAGTTAGGAGAAATGACTATCTTTGCTTCAAAGGAATTTTCCATTATGTTGAGAAGAAAAGTGATATGCATATTTTAAAAAATGGTATTTGTTGAATACTAAATGAGTTAGCTAACCAGTAGTACTAGAGGAATTCAAAAAAAGAAAATAATTCAAGGCTTTGGAAAAGTAATAATGGTTGAGGCTTAAATTTTAAGAATCTGTACAAATTCAATCAATAAATAAGGCAATGCCTAATAAGTCTATAAAAGTAGACAGTCTTAGTTTCTTTTTCTTCTAGTAGGCAAGTATCTTCTTTTTTAAAGTCCTGTGTAAAAATTAGCCCTAGAGTTTAGTCATCTAAGGATTGATTTTGTATACTCAGAGTGAATCCTGAGTTTTGCCTTCCTAGCAGTCCTCATATTTCTATTGTTTTGTTTTTTTGAACACCTGCATCCAATGGTACTTGGAGAGTATCATGAAAACTGGAATGGATCATATCTGTTTTAATTTTCTTTTGATTCTTTCGAGCTCATAAAACTATCATGGGCAAAAAATCAGTAGATTAGAATTAAAGACATAAAAAATGATAAAAAATAGCAATGATATAAAACATTTTTACAAAAGGAAACTATTTGGGGGTGATTTTTCAAGTCATTTTTCTTATGAAATATGGGGTGACATTGGCCATACTACTTTATTTATATTTTTTTATTCTGTGGCATAACCGTATAGTTATTAACTGCCCATATTAATGAATATCAATAAAATCATTATAATAGCTCTATAATACTTTATTGTGTGGTTATACCCCAATTCATTCAATGAATGCCCTATTATTTGACATTTAGCTCTTTCTGATTATTTTCTTCTATTATAAAAATACTGTAGTATGCATTTATATACATATATAAACACATATATGTCTTAAGATATTTATCACTGCATCAAAAGATGTGAACAAATTTAGGGTCTTTAGAAAATGCTGTCAGAATTCTCTGCAGAGAGAATAGGTTAAGCATTTTTCTATTTCAGGAAATAAGGATAACTGTCATATACTTCTGAGACCTACAGTACTTTCTGGTTTGCAGGATTTCATTTTTTTATTGTTGTTGTTTTAAGTAGGTTGCAGTATTATTTAGTATGCAGAGGTCATGGATATTTCAGTGTTCCTTAAATATATATCAACAAATACCAGTGTGTTCTTTTTCTAAAGGAAATTATAAAGCTGAGAGAAATTAAATGTTGCTAAAATTCTAAAACTATGAAAATATAACAATAGAGAAAACAAATAGAAAAATTTTTTAAGATCCCCAATGACTTTAGCAGCTGGTGGATTGCACCATGCCTATTTTTACACAGAATGAAAACAACACAGCAGGCTCCTTTGAAACATCAAACTGAGAAAATTGACTACAGCTTTAACAACCTTAAAAGAATTTTTTGGCAGAATGAATGAGTATGCATAATTGAGAAAAATACCGCTATCTGTAGAAAAATTAAATAGATATGAAAAGAGGTTAAACAAAAATGTAGTTGCCTGTTCCTTTCACAACTTTCCACCTGTTCCTGACTGTAATAGGAATCAAGGTTTCAAGCTAAAAAAAATGAGATTTGGGAGTTTAGGATAAAGACAGTGTAGGGCTGTATAAACTGCAGAGGACTTAGACCCAGAAAACTTGACGGACATATACTCAACCTTAGATTGACAAAGCAGGGAGCCTGCCCTTAAGTCTCAATTCAGCTACTTCCTAATCCTGTGATCCTGGGCAAATAATATGTCCTCTTTCTGTCTCAGTTTCCACAGTTTAAAAAAAAAATAGCAATAGAGCCTAGCTTTCTCAGTGCCTAGAGTACCTTACCTATTTATTAAATATTATTAGCTATGATTTTATTATATAGCTGGTGGTGGGATCTTAGGCAAGTCATTTTTATCTCTTGAATCAATTTCTCCAACTCTAAAATGAATTATTTGGATAATGTAATCTTGTGATTTCATATTTAGATTTGAAGGTCTATGTTACTATGAGACCAAAACAACAACAACAACAACAAAATGTACTGGATGCTACTTACTATCAGAGTCAGTTTGGGAATGATTTGAAGCGATTGACATGAATATAAATGAAGGTTTCAAGCAAAGTAGGTGAGATTGAGAGAGAGGATATATAAGAAAAAGTCGCTTTTATAAATAGAATTTTTAAATCTATTTTTACCATTGCATATTATAATTATATAAGAATTAAGATGCATTGCATAGGAAATAAAACTACAAAATAATCCCATGTTCATTTTAAGAATAATGTGGTTTTTTGCAACTCCTTTTTCTAATATAAAGAGTCCTCATAAATGTTTTCTATTCTCAAACATTTAACCATCCTCTTGGTTCTTTGCTTCTCTTAAGTACAGAATACCATAATTATATACTATAATTTTTTCCACCCTAATTACAAGACTATTTATGAGTCACAAGCTATCTAACCTTGAGTTTTAGTTTCATGGAACATATAAAATGTTAATACAACTAATACAATTAACAGAATTAATTGTGTTCATACAATTTTTGTATATGTATTGCAGGTATCTTCTTGGGAGAAGGTTCATAGCATTCAGAAGATTCTCAAAGGAAACTTTGTTGCTGATAGTGTTACAAATCATTGTCAGAAAAAATCATCTCATGAAAACATGACTTAGTTATTTACTGAACTATCAGACCGTCAAGTGCCTGTCAAGAGTACTCTTTGAATAAATATTAAGAAATAAATTAATAAGTTAAATTAATGATTGAAAAAATATAACTTGGCAATGAGACCTTCCTTGACTATCCTAAATAAAATAAATCCCAGGTACCCATATCTTTCTTATTGTCCTTTAATTGTGACCATGCATTCAGTCATCTAATATACCATATAATATTTGTTTACAGTCTTTCTCTTACTACTAAATTGTAGGTTCCATGAGAGCAGAGACATTGTGTTTTGTTTTATATTGATTTTTCACTACCTAATTCCTAATATACATAGTAAACATTAAATAACTATTTAATGACTATTTGTTATCATAAATATTTAAGCAAAGTATTCACTTTGTCCTAATTTCTCCAAATTATTCATGTCTTTTTGAAATTCAGATCTCTCTTTTACAAACCATTTCCATTTAACCTCCACTTTTAATATCTGTCACCTGCAAACTTAATGAATATACTCTCTGTCCAAGTTAATAATGAAAATCTTTAAAAAGAGCTTTGGGGATTGATCATGCAATGTCTAGTGTGATCTTGATACATTCAATAAGTTATTTGATATCCAAAATGTATGTCTTTTGTTGAAATGGATTTGATTCAGGTTTTTGGTAATTTCCTTTATAGTACAAATTCTGGACATTAGCTTAAGAATCACAATGTGATAGAAAGCACTTGATATGTAGGGACCAATGGTGGATAAGAAGGAAGGTTCATTTGATTACTTATTATATTCAGAACTCTGCTTGGTGCTTCTCTATTTTGTAGTTTTATTTTTCTCTGTTTCAATGCTAACAATAACTTTGTGAAGCACATATTATATTTTGATTTTCGGTCAAAAGTCTCATGTTGAATTCTTGCTTTGCCAGTAACTAATCCTTGACAATCATTCTAAGCTTTTGTTTCTTAATGAATAAAGTGGGGAATATAATACCCCATGTCTAAAAGAGTAGTGATGAAAATTTAATAAGATTATTTGTGTGAAATTATTTATGAGCTCCATATTTGGAAAATTCAACATTTCATTATTAAATGACTACAACAAAAACCTCAATACTTAAAATTTCAAAAATTGAATTTCTCAATATTCATTGGCTTCTCCATTACAAGTAAAATTAACATATAAAAATCATGGATTGTGATTATCCAACATAATTCATTACTAGAAATAGGAACTATTGAAGAATTCAGCAGAATCTACAATATTCAGGTTTACTCCTTTAAGCCCTATACTCCAACACTTTATTAGATACTTCATCAAATATATATCAATTACTCCTCTGTAATGACAATGTACTAGGTATATTAATGCATAGTAGTTTATGTCTTAAAACCTTATGGAGTATGTTTTAATATCTTAATTTTAGGAGCAAGAAAACTAAAGCCAAGTAAATTAACTTGCTCAATGTTATTTATAGTGGAGATTCAAACCTGTATCTGTGAGCAGTAAAGCCCATGTTAATCATAATTCTTTTCTGCCTTCTAGTTTTTATTGTTGCTTACTATTTGGAGCTCTTGCTTCTTGAATTCTAGCACCTTCCATTCAAGCAATGTAGATTTGACTTGGGCTCCATTTCAGTGTTCTATTTTTCCCTCTAGGTCCAAGTGTAAATTTTCTCAACAGTCTGGCAATGGAACATTCCTGGTATGGATTTTCCTATGTTAAAAGAAAATCTTCCATAGAATACTTACTGACCTGGTAGGTTTTAATTCGCTGACGCATGAATTAGGCAGCACCCAATATAGCATGTAGAAAGGAGCTCTGAAGAGCTGCACAAGGAGGGAGGCTGTGTAGACTAAAGTGAGCAGGAACAAGGAAATTATACCGGACGTTTTCTGAAGCAGCATTACTTTCCTTACGTGGGCAAAGAGAAAACTTAGAGCCAAGTTAAGCAATTTGTGCTAAGTAAGCAAGTGCTGATTGGTTGACCTAGACCTGTTTTTCTGGGAAAGCCACACATAGAAACTTAGTTTCAGTTCACTGTCATGAGATTTAGCATGAGTGACTCCATTTTCAATCTGATCTGGCAAATTAATATCCATAGTGTGGCTTTTCCTTTGCATGGCAATGACTCTTTTCAAGAAAAATCATTTTGTTAGAGGGAACTTCCATGCATGGAAACTATATCGATCAGCTTATGTTGCCATAAAAAATACCGTAAACTGGAGGACAGAAAGTAACAGAAATTTATTTTATCACAGTTCTAGAGGCTGGAAGTCTCTAGACTTCCAGCGTGGTCAGCATGGTCAGATTCTTGTACAAGATTTCATCTTATCTTGTAGAAGGCCTTGCTGCCTTCTGTGTCCACATTTCGTGGAGAGAGAGCAACTTCTCTAGTGTCTCTTCTCATAAGGACACTAATCTTATCAGATTGGAGTCTGCCTCTATGACCTCATTTTACCTTAATTACTTTCATAAAGTCCCTATCTCCAAATACAGTCACATTGAGGATGAAGACTTTAATATATGAATTTTGGAAAGACCCAATTAAGCCTACAGTAGATACTTAAAAATGTTTAAATAAAATTTATATCAGTTTCCCACTATGCTTTTATTCATTTCCAAGTCAAATTCTCCAAGTCAAGGAACAGTACTGATGCTTAATGAAAGACAAATAAAACTGTTGCTATAGATGAAAGTAGCACTAACTGCTATAAAGGATAAGCCACTACGATATTTAAATTTTTAAATCTTTATCTGTAAAGATAAAATGATCTTCAAAAGCACCAGGGTTTACATGTCATTTCTGAGAGTAAATTATGAAAGACTGTGGCATCTTAAATTTTATTAATCTCTCAACCCCTCTCTCTCTTTTGGCCTCTGTCTCTCCCTCATTCTCTTTTCCCCCACTCTCTGTTACTATTCTAGTGGAAACCAGCTGCCATATAAAAAAGTTATTCACATAGCTTGAGGAGAGGTCCATGTGGCAAAAAAGAGGGCTTCAGCAAACACCCAGTAAGAAATTGAGGTCTGCCAAAAATTATGTGAGGGGGCTTAGAAGAAGATTTTCTAGATCTGATGGAGTCTTGAAATGACTGCAGCCCCAGGTGACAACTAGGTTACAACTTCATGTGAGATCCAGAGCCAGCACCACTCAGCCAAACTGCTCCCACATTCTAACCATTAAAAAAGTTACATTGTGAGATGATAAATGTTTATTCTTTTAAAAGCTGTTATTCTAGGGTAAATATTTAAGCATATAGATAACTATTGTAACCACAAACTCTTTAATTTCAAAATGGTCTATTTTATACTTATGAGATGTCCAACACAATGTTCTTAGTAAGCAGATCGTTCTCTCTCTTTCAAGTGCTGATGTAGTAATAAGGCAAATTCTTTATTGTGGATCTACCATCATCATGTGGCTTTCAGGTTCACTATATTCATTTGTTTAAGACAAGTGTAAAGGGAAAAAAAAGGTGGCTTGCAAGAGGGAAATTTTTAATGGACCAGATCTGGAAGTTGTGCATATTTCTTCCTCTCAAATCTTATTTGTTAGAAATAAGTCACAAAAGCTTATCTAATACATTGGAAACTAAGCAATGAAGTCTACTTGTGTATTCAGTGAGAAGAAATAATGAATTTGATGATCAACTACATGTCTCTTCCAAAACTGTGGCTCTAACCTGTCTCTTTATTAAACTCCAGACTTGAGTATCAACCTATCTTCCTATTAGACATCTCCATCTAGAGCACAGTTTTTCAACCTTAATGTTATTGACCTTTGAGGCCATAATTCTTTGTTGAGGGATATCCTGTATATTATAGGATTTTTAGTAGTGTCCTGGCCCCTACTTACTAGATAGATGCCATGCACTGTGACTAACAAAACTGTCTCCAGATACTGACAAATGTTGCTTGAGGTTGAAAATCAACAGTTTGATATTCAGATATATTGAAATTTACACTTTTTAACAATAGACATATTATCTCTTAAAACATACTCACTTTCCTTCTGATTTCCTTAATCTGAGAGATGCCAAAAAATTAACCGAGTATTGCAACACCATACTGATTTTTAAGCTTAATTCTGTTGTTGTCTCTTTCAATTTTAGAATAAACCAGTCATGAAATTCTTCCAGTTCTACTTTCTTAACATGTCTCAAATTTTTTTTATTCTCTTTAATACCAATGCCAATATATTATACCACCTCTTATGAAAGGCCTTCAGAATAGTCTTTCAGCCTTCATTCTCTATCTCTAATAATCAATTATCAGAGAGAACTTATTTAAAATAAAAACTAGGGTGCTTTAGCATAAATTATGTGAGACTCCAGCAGTTTTATTTTTTGCCAAACTCCCATCAAAAGCAATAATATTGAAGAAAAAAGTAATATTTAATAAAACAGTGAATTAAGTAAAATCAGAAATTATATACTATAAAAAATAACTCCAAAATATAGTAAAGTTGTAAAGTTTAAACTTACAAAGTCTAAAAATTTAACATTTCTCTAGATAAAGTTTTAAGGGGAAAGATTTTCCTAATGGAAGTAAGGCTGCCCAATAAAGAAATGCCTAAATTTATTTTGCTTGGAACTTGTAATTAATGAAAGAAGGTTAACAGGCTAATGATGAAATTCTATTTTAAAAGAGATATAAATAAAAAATATAGAAACCAAATCTCTTTACAAGTGGACACACAGGACAAGCTGGAGATACTCTGGGTAATTACCCAGTTTTATATCACAGAATGTCTCAGGTAAACTGTCATTATACACCAAGTAGATGGTCGTTATTTTCTCCCTTTCTACAAGGTTACAAAAAGGACCCCATGAATAAAGGGCAAGGGCTATATCTAAGTCTCCCTCTTTTTGGTTCTAGGACCTAAGTGTGGGTGGGGTAGCTTTCCCTCACATCAACTAGCATTGTTGTGGACACTGGTTGTGGGTCCTATAATTTGACTTAATTCTGACAATATCTACCTAGAGATATCATCAGATTTCACAGATTAAGGCTTCAGTTCAGCATGTCTGTCCCCTACCCACACTTCGAGTGCTATTTATAATTTCAGGTTGCTACCTGGACTTCTGACGGACTAGCTATAAATCAGGTTCAAACGACCTCCTCTTTTGGTTCAATTAATTTGCTAGAGTGGTTTACAAAACTCAAAGAAACATTTAACATACTAAATTATCAATTTATTATAAAAGAATATAACTTATGAATACCAAAATGGAAGACATACATATGGCAAGGTATGGGGAAAGAGTATGAAATTTCCATGCCATTTTTAAGCAGGACACTCTCCCAGCACCTCCACATGTTCACCAACCCCAAATCTCTCTAACCCTATCCTTTTGGATTTTTATGGAGGCTTAGTTACAGGTACAAAATCGATTAAATCATTGGCCATTGGTGATTGATTCAACTTCTAGCCCCTTACTTCTTTTTGGTGGTCAAGGGAGCGAGACTAACTGTTTAAATCTTCTAATCATGTGGCTGGTTCCCCTGGCAACCAACTTTCATCCTTACCTGTGGTTCAAAAGTCACCTCATTAGCATAATAAAAGACATCTTTCTGCTTTCATTACTTAGAAAAGTCCAAGAGTATTAGGATTCTGGTGCTACAAATGGGAACTAAGACCAAATATATATTTATTATCATTCACAATATCATACTACCTGAATTAGGGTTAATACCATTGCATGACAGAATGATTGTATTGAATTTGGAAATTAAAAGTTATACCCACTTTTGCCATCAGGTTATCTTCAAGTTAGAAAAATAGGAAAATTTTAAGCACAAGAAATTATGCATCTGTCACTTTTTATCATCTGAAGAGAAGGATATGTCAAGAGAGAGACATAAAAGGAAACCACAAAAATCTGCAAGGTTTCATTTTGAATAAGGGGCTTTCAATTTACAGGAAGCTGAATCACGTCAAAAAGGCAAAGAAATGTTGAAAGAATTTCCCATATGCTACAGAAGGAAGCTCAAGCTGCTTCTGATAAGTGCTCACTCTCCAGGCATACCTTACATTATTTATAGAAGGATAAGTTATCTGACCTAAGAAGAATGACTTCAATTTAAATATATGCTGAAATTTTAAAATATGTATATAAAATTTCAATACCAAAAAGAAGAGAAAAATCACAAACCAAAGGCAGCTGAGGATCATTTGAGAAAAAGTTTGTAACTAGTGAAAAATGTAACTAATATTTTTTAACTGAACATGACATGGGAGAAAATAGGACATATATAAAAATAAGAACTTAAGGTATAACTACAAAATATCAACAAAGAAATTATATAACAATATAGGGACCCCAACAGTAAGTTATTTATTTAGCAAGAAAAAAATAAAAGGTGTGGAGAAGGCAGAATTCCAAAGTAAAGGTAAAAGTAGTATTTATAGATAGTCTGGATTTACATGTAGCTTCTGCAGCATGAAGGTTTGACTTCTTCCATGTCCACTGATTGTCACCAAAGAGAATGTCTCAAGGTAACAAGCTGAAACTGCATGGCCTTTCTAGCCTAGTCTTGGAAATTATACAACATAATTTCCATTGCACTTTGTTGGTTTAGAACAACACACTGTTTGTCCAGATTCAAGAGTAGCTGAAAGGGCAGATGGCAGGTTGGCAAGGAAATGTTGTAGAAGAGCATGTAGGTCGAAAGATATTGTTTCATCCATCTTTGGAAAATAGAGTGTGCCAGAGCAAGATACATAGGAGGCACCTAGAAATAAGTTTTTCACACACAGTGGACATTCATCAGTTGTTTTACAGAGAGAACAGAAAGAAAGTAATGTTTAAAACAAGCCATATAAGTGGAAATCAATTAGAAAAGCTTTTACTATAAACTGATTACTCCATTTTTCAGAGCAAGAACTCAATAGAAACAATTTAAAATTGATAACAAGTCAAAAAAGGATAAGTATTTAAGGTATAAATGTTACCATTGGAAGAGCTAGACATAATTTAATTTGATGGTAAAGGTTAAGAAATAGTAAAAATGATAATAATAATTAATAATAATAATATAATAAGATGGCTAAGGTTAGGGAATTGGAAAGGAATTGAAAACACATACATTATTTTATTCTAGGATGTAAAGACAATAGATACTGTCTAAAATAACTATATTAAGATCCTGTATTCTCCATATCACAGGAAGTATGCAAGAAAATTATCTGGACTATTAACATAAAATATTACCAATTCCATTTTACAATTGTTTATAATTAAGATGAGAAATTAATTTTGCATGTATTTACTATGAATATTAATAATTTTACCTATAAAAAGTATATTAAAATTTTTTACACATAAACTGTGTTTCAGATTTTTTTACTAATATTGGCATATGATCAAAAAATTTAAAGATCACTAATAAATAGCTATGAAGTATCCAATAAATAGTAGATAATAAAGCTTCACATTATAAAAAGAAAACACACATGTATGTGCACCAACTCAAATTGAACAGAGTAACTTTTTAAAAGACACGATAAAAAGAAAGTATGAAAAAAACAAATTACAGGCATAAGTAGAAATTTTTCTGTCATATTGAGAGGTATCATGATCACATCAAGATTACAACAAAATTACAGAACTATCACTGAGAGTCACCAAGTCTGACTGAACAGAAGTCCTACAACTGGGGACATACATAAGAGGTCACCTGAAGCTGGTGAGGAGACGTAAAATGAGCTGGTACCACAATTGTGAGTGATGGACCAGAACCAGGAGTGTTATCTTGGCTGTAGAGGCCTCCCCAAAGGACAGAGGTTTCCTGGCTCACACTGCACTACCCAATCCACGGTTACAGTGGTGGGATGAGAAGTTCCCACAACCAGTGATGATGTGGCTGAATGAGATGGAGGACTGTGGGAGTTGCAGATGTTTTTCTTAAAGGGTCCACAATGGACTTACTCACTGATGGACTCACTCACTCTGAGCTCCAGCATTGAGGCAGCTACTTGAAGAGTGTCAGGGACATACAGGAAGGAACTAAGCTCTCTGGCTTCAGGGCAAGGTCTGGAGAGGCTGCTGTTCCCTGGACAGAAGTACTGGTGGTATCCATTGTTCCTTTGTTGAACCCTACCACCTCCAAGCGTGCAGATGCAGGCGGCTGCCATACACGTTTCTATTAATGTAGTCAACACAGTTTGCTCCATCCAGGTGATTCCCCAAGGCCTTCTCTTCCAACTTACAGGCCCACCCAAGGTATCTCCAGTGTTTCTTTCCTATACAAATGGCCTGTCTTGGCTCATGCTGTGGACTTTCCTAAAATTTTACAAAGGCTCACAAAACATAAAGAAGCAGCATCTGGCCTTGGCAGGCCCCATCTGTCTTGCTGAGCAGTCCCAATGCCTGCAGTAAGGGCAACCAGCCTCAGTTATTGTCTTGGACTCTTGAAGCACTTATAAGTTCAGCACAGGTAGCACCCATCTACAGATTTCTCAGTGACTCTTACCAGGTGGCCTTGGAAGTACTCAGGCAGTGGTTGAACTTGGCCTTCAGCTGGGCTCCTACCAGGAGGCCCTTGGGCTGGCATACCTGGTAGCCTGTTTTAATCATCAACAGAGTCAGAGTATCACCCAGGGCTGCATCTGAGGAATACACACCTGAAGAGCAGACTGAGCAGGAACCAGATCCCTGCTAAAGTGAATCCTGCTCTGTCAGGTCAGCACCTCACTGGTCAGTCTTCACAACCAATCAGCTCAAGGATCAGTCCTTCCCATCGACATGCAAATAGAAACCAAGGCTCAACACAACAAGAGGGCATATATAATCCACACAAGGGGCATACCTTGAGCATCTGGTTCAGTGACCAGGGAAGTTTGCACCATTGGACCCCACAGGACACCTACTACATACAGCCACTCTGCTAAAACCAGGAGACTTATGAGCCCTATCTATACATAGAAACAGAAATGAAGGCGACTAAAATGGGGAGACAAAGAAACATGTCCCACATGAAAGAAGAGAACAAAGCTCCAGAAAAAGAGCTAAAGGAAGTGGAGATGACCAATCCACCAGATGAGGAATTTAAAATACTTGTTAAGAGGAACACTCAATCAGAACAGCAATAAGAAAACAGAATTAAAAAAAAAAAAATGAGTATAGTTTAAGGGACCTCTGGGACAATATCAAGCATACCAACATTCGCAGCAGAAGGTACCAGAAGGAGAAGAGAGTAAGAAATTGAAAAACTACTTGAAGAAATAATGACAAAAAAAAAAAAAAGAAAGAAAGAAAGAAAGAAAGAAAGAAAGAAAGAAAGAAAAAAAAACAAGAAAAGAAAAAGAAAAAAAACAACAACTTTTCAAACCTGGTGAAGGAAATAGACATACAAGCTCAGGAAGCTCAGAGTCCCAAACAAGATGAAACAAAGAGGCCCACACCAAGACACATCATAATTAAAATGCCAAAGGTTAAAGACAAAGAGAGAATCTCAATGGCAGCAAGAGAAAAGCAATGAGTTACCTACAAGGGAACTCCCATAAAACTTTCAGCTGATTTCTCAACAGAAACTTTTTAGGGCAGAGGAATTGGCACATAATATTCAAAGCGATGAAAAGCAAAGACCTACAACCAATATTACTCTATACAGAAAAGCTATCTTTTAGAATCAAAGGACAGATTAATAGCTTCCCAGACAAATAAAAGCTAAAGGAGTTCATTGTCACCAAGCCAGTATTACACAATATGTTGGAGGGACTTTTTTAAGAGGAAAAAAATATGTATCAAAAATATGAACATGAAAATGTAAATACACATCTATCAAGTACTACAAATGGAAAAGAATTAATGCTCTAATCAAAAGACAGAGTGGCTAAAGGAATACTAAAACAAGATCCTCACATATATTGTCTACAAGACACTACAGATCAAAAGACACATAAAGACTGAAAGTAAAGAAATAGAAAAACATATTTCATGAAAACGAAATTTAAAAAAATCTGAAGAGGTGTTGGGAGCCAAGACCCTCATTCTGACCTCCTAGCACCTCCGGCATGAGAACCTGACCTTTAACACATACTCTGCACTTTCAAAGAAATGGCTAATCACAAGATGTACCAACGCCCCTGCCAGAGGCTGTGGCCTTGCTGATTAGCTGCCATCCCACCCAACAACCCCCCTTTTCACACTCCCCTTCCTTTAACTTTTACAGCTCCTCATCCCATCAACCAAGGACCAATGAAATTGTAACAAGTATCCCTCTGCCTAGTCAGTCCTGCCTCCCTTTGTTCTTTTGTATAAATATACCTGCTCTAAAATAAAATTTTGAGGCTTGATCAGAATACTGTCTTGCCTCCGCTCCTTTTTCTCGCCCGTTTCTCTTTCAGGCCTGGACCCTCTTCGAGCTCACGAATAACTAGGTCCTGCGGGTCGGGACAAAGAGGCAATGCTTACAGCAAACAAAATAGACTTTTAAACAAAAGTTATAACAAAAAAAACAAAGAAGGACTCAGTAATCCCACTTTTGGGTACTTATCCAAAAACCCAAAATATTACTTTGAACGGACATGTGCATCCATATGTTCATTGCAGCATTGTTTACAATAGCCAAGATATAGAGGCAACCCGAGTGTCCATCAATGTATGAATGGATAAAGAAGAGATAGTACACAGATTTAATGGAATATTACTCAGCCATAAAAAGAAAGAAAGAATGAAATCTTTACATCTGCAACAACATGGATGGACCTGGAGCTGGTAAAATCAAATGACATATGATTTCCCTTACATATGTAATCTAAAGGACAAAGTAAACAAAACAAAACAAAAAACAGGAACAAACTTATTGATACAAAGACCCTTTAAGCGTTACCAGATGGAATGGGGTTAGGGAAGGAGATGAGTAAAAAAGGGAAAGTACAAACTGGTGGTTACAAAACAGACATGGGGATGTTAAGTATATCATAATGAATATAATCAACAATATTGTACTAATTGTGTATTCTGTCAAATGGGTAATAAATTTATTGGAGTGATCACTTAAGTTATATAAATATCTAATCATTATGTTGTATATGTGAAACATAATGTTATATACCAACTGTAATTGAAAAATAAAAAAAAAATTTAATTATTGTTTGCATAAACTGGTGCAAGCCCTTCAAAGAGCAATTGTATGAAAGGATTCAAAATTAAATGTATATTACTGGAACTCTAATGTTTTTCCTTGGGTCTGGCTGCCTATAAGAAATGGCCCAAAGACTTCACAAGCAAGAGTTGGTAATATAGAAAGAAAATTAGTTAATATTGAATACAGAGATCAGAGCCTTGTGCTAAATAAAACAACTGTAGGGCAAAATCACAAGACACCATAGGTTAGAGGTTCAGAGTCATGCTGGGAGCTAGCTGATTGGTTGAAGGTAAGGTAAGGGTAATAAATCATTTCTTTAGGTCTTGAGGACAGCTCTGGGGTCTTTTCCCACATTCCTCTGTCTGGTCTCATGGGAAAGCAGCCAGGGTGTTGGTCCACCTTAAAGCTCAGGAACTGAAACATAACTTAGGTCAAGATGTTATCTTTAGCCAGCCATAGGTTCTGACTGTGTGGGGAGAGAAAGGAGGTAGGAGAAGGAGAGAAATAAGGAGAAGAGTGAAGGAGGGAGGGAGGGAGGAAGATTGAGAAAAAGAAAGATGATTTCTAGAGCTAAGATTTAAAACTAAATTTAATCAAAATCATAAAGACCTTTGATTTTGTATACAAATGCTTATAATATTTCATTTCTAGTAAGACATTTTACAAAAAAACCCACACATGTTTATGGAAATATGTAACTAGAAATACCTACCTAAGAATCCAAGGAAGCCTTTGCTGATTGCTCCAAGATTTGGTTCATAGTCTCTGCTATTAGAGATTCCCATTAATTGTTCTATGTCTCCCTTACTTAGCCTTATTAAGGCACTTGTCTCTCTCTGCATCATATTTACCTATTCTCTCGCCATCTTTTTTTCTAATTTTAAATTATGACGGCAGGAATTTTTTCTAAATAATTATATATTCAGTAATTTTTTATAATCTGGCAAAAATAATAAGTGCTTAACAAATGCCTCTTGAATAAATATTAAATAAGAACAGGGTAAATAAGAAATTAATAAAATGTGTCACTAGTCACTGGTAAGGAAACATGAGTCATTTTTAATATCAAAAAATTCTCATATTCCCACTGGCTCTATTTTGGAGGAAATAATGTGCAGATCTTATATTTTAGTATCTGCATTTCTTTATTTCTTCTCATTTGTTCTTTACACATCTCAGGTGAGAAAACAGCTCAGGAGTGCTAGAAAGTGTTCTGTTTATCATTCATAGAAATAATAACAACACTGGAAACAACACTCTTTTCTTCTTACTCCTGATTGTTTTGTTTTGAATAGATGCCTTTTCTCCAAGCTTCTATGTTCCTTTCATATTATATAAGATTACTTTCTAATTACTAAAAGCAAGAAAGAGGTGAGTCAAGTGAACAACTAAGATGCACAATGCAGAGGGCAGTCCCCCTCTATGGCAGAGTTAAAGAAATGAGCACAGAGTGCTTGTTAAACGATAAAGGAAGCAGACAGTAGATTTCAGGTATGGAAATGTGATAGAATAAGGCATTTAGGTACACTCAGTCATGGCAATGAACAATAAAGATTTAGGGAATAGAGATATAGAAGTAAATTTGGAGATTAACATAAACTGTAAAAAGTGAATGGAAAAATAAAAATAACTGAAGTAGTGTTAACGAAAATTACTAGGATAGAATATCAGTTGACAACAAACAGTATTAATAATCATACATATCTGACTTGTTAAAAATTTACTTATCCAGAAGGAAACATATTTTCTCCCATTTTGTGCCAGAAAGCTTTTATGGCTAATTGTGAAAGGCTTACAATTTATATAATGGCTTGGTTCTTTTTGTCTTTATAGTTTGTCTCCGCTAATTGCTTGAGCATTCCATGAATCTCTGTCAGAAACCAGCCTCTCTGAGCTGTAAAATTTAGGCTCCTTGTTTTTGTCAATGTTCAATGTAAAATGTATTGGTGGTAGTGTTACCACTTGGGGGAGATTTGAACTTCAGTGTCTCCCCAGAGACGTGGGGGTCAGGTAACAACACAGAAATGCAAAGAGTACTTTTCCTTGGTTCTTTCCCACTGACTCAGCAAAGAATCACAGGTCAGTGAGATTTAGAAAAAAGATTTATTAAAGGTATATTTTAGAAGGAGATGGGCCATGCTATAGAAGGCTGCAGCCCTGTGGAATTTGAAAAGTGAAAAAATAAAAAATAAAATAAAAGGGAGTGCTCCCCAAGGGAGGGCCATATTCTCAACAAAAAGAGCTGTATCCATGCAGAAGTAGGAAGATCTATATTACATTTGGGTTGTGGTGCATGGTTACAAAGGTGTTCGTAGGTGACTGGCACATGAGGTCATTTTGATCAACACTTGGCTGCTATATAACTCTGCCTAGTGCTCATGTGCTTACCCAAAATTCAGTCTGTTACAATTAGATTCATGAACTTCTGGCATAAACGTGGTATTATAATGATGAGGCTGAGGTTGTAGGCAGGTTAGGGTAATACCTTCTGAGTACATGTCTGTGGCCAGATTAAACCAGCTATAGTTTATGGCCCTCTTGTCCTTTGCCTCCTGGGATGCAGGAGGAATTCTCTAACTACCTATGGCATATTCTCTTTAGACAGTCTCTGGGCTGAGCCTCCTTTCCTTTGTTCCCTTGTGGCTCATGTCTGACTAGCTACCTAACAATAGTGTACTGTCCCATTATTAAAGCATAAATATTAAAGCATAAAACAATGTGCATGAACAAGATAAGATAGCATCTAAAACACCTATTTTTACTTGGTCGTGTTATGTACATAGCCATATCATTAGGAAGAAGAAACTTAGAAGGTTAATAAAATATTTTAGCTTGGTCCCCTTAGGTTACTAATATCTTGTGTCAATATAATCTCTAAAAAAATCATGGCCAAAGTTCTCAGTCTTTGATTCATAAAGAGCCATAGTTAAATAAAAGGAGTCGGAGATTCCATTGTCACTAACAAATGTGTATAAGACTAAGCTTAAATAGCATATTTTGAGCCTGATCACAGAGGTTTTAACATTCCCATCAGCTTGACTAAACATTAGTAAGTTTCTTCCTCACTACTGGCCCCAGATATCTCTTTATTAAAGAATTTTCTCTAGAAAAATCACAATTGTGAATTCTTTCTCTGCTCCTTTGAAATTTATGGAAATCTTTCCCTAGCTTCTGGCAAGTTTTAAGCCCCAGGGAAAGTCTTAAGTACTTGGGACTTAGCTCTTTGAAATGTAAATAGCAAAGGAAGTAGCACCTTGCTTCCCATTCTCTGTGAGAAAGAAACCAAACTTTAATGGTGTCAATTAGCAAAATAGATGGCCTAAAAAAAGAAAAAAAACATTGGGTACTCAGGAATAATTTATTGGGCTGGACACGTCCCATTGATCAACCTTCACCCCAAAGTCCTCTAGTAACTTTCACTAGCTCACCCTAATGTTTATAAAACATTCCACCTTTTCTTTCAGAGTAGTTAAGTTCAGACTCTCTACTATTGCAATACTCTTGAACAAATTCTTCTTTGTCCGTGCAATTTTACTTTGACAAGTCCAAGATGAATGCAATCTGGCCTAGGGAACATATTAACCCATTTGAATATGGCTTTTAAATAATACAATTTTTTTGCCAAATGCTGATGATATATCAAAAGTATCCCATACCTTCCAAAAACACAAATATTCTAAATCACACATTCACAGTCTATAGCAATCAACAGTTACTAATGGTATGACTAGATATCTAGAGTAACTGTTAACCAGGAAAACATGGACTATAAAATTTTTGTATATTCAGTTGATACCTAAAAGATAGAGTAAAAATATTAGTGAACAGCAGAAAGTTGCTTTAGTTTTGACTTGTAAAAAGTACTATGATATTTAATATTAAAATTTTGACTGTCAGAAAATTATAAACTAATGTGCTGTATTTTATAGAGGTAAAAATGTTTTTAAATATAGATAAGCATAAAATTAATAAAACAAGAACTTGAACTATAATCTTATTACTATTAATTTTAAAAGTATCTTGTAATATATTCAAAGAATATATTACAATATATTGACTCTAGTCCTTCAAAGAATATATTGCTTTATTTTATGCAACATATATTTCTTCAAGACTTTAACAGTTGTTACAACTACGTTTGTGTAATGCCCTGGTTTGGAACTCCACGAGCCAAGAAGGAAACTGGCACCGATGCAAGCACAAGAGGGAGTTTAGTGACAAACTCGAGTTTGGACCCCACTCGTTCACTGACGCAGCAGTGGGAGAGAGGAGCCTCGCCCGGGGCATTGGGACCGAATTTAAAGGGTAAAACCGTGCGCAAGAGGGTTGTGTGCACAGAGTGCCATGTGCAGCAGGGCAGCGTGCAAAAAGGGCCGGGTGCAGAGAGGGCTGTGCACAAAGGGGAAACAGGGTGTGGGTGCCTTAAGGGCCCACTGATTAATGGCTTTGGTGGACTTGACCAAATGGCAGGGTGTTGTCCCTAATTGTTTTTCTATGAATTTTTCTTCATTTAATCTGGAGTCTACATAACAAAATGGAGTGACTCTAGTCCTTCAGTTTGAATTTCATATCATATAATATTAAAATGAAATGTCAAAATTTTCTAAGAACTATACGAATCATGGACTTTCTGGTTTGCTTGTTCCAGTAGTCTCACTCCAATTCAGTGCAAGCACTATTGCTAGGACATAGCAGAAACTATTTTGAATTTGGATATGTCTCTTTTTTGAAAAAATTTCTCCATGTTCAAGCAGGTCAGTCTATCTGAATATAAATATGTACATAGGTGTGTGGGTACACCTCTCCACATAGGCTGCAATAGCTGTTCAAATAACACATTTATCATTGTCATTATTCAAGTCACAATCTCTAATGATGTGTTACAGGTGCCAAAAAATTTTTTGTAACATTATTCTTTTATTTGAACTACCTTTGAAAGTATCACTGTATAATGCATGGCTACTTTGAGTTCTTAAGGTTTGCTTTGGTCTAAAAGGCATAATTATAAGTATGTCTCCTGCTTTTTATCTTATTTTAATAAAGAAAAGTTTTACTATCAACTGAACCAGACTTGAAAATAACATATTACATAATCTTTAAAGAATTTATTTTACCCAACTGAAGAAATTTCATTGTTTATTATACCTTTATTATGTATAATATTCTTTTCTTTCCCATTATTTACTAAACCAAGAAATTTACTCAAAATGCTTTTCAACTTATGTAGTTTTTACATTATGATGATACTATATCTCAGAAATACAACTACATAAAAACTTTATAAATGTGAGAATTTAATTGCTTTGGGTCTTTTGAATGCATTAATAAAAACCATTAATCAAACTGTCTAAAGCATCTGTATTACATTTATTCACAACAGTTGTTATAGCTCAGGGGCCTGAGATGAGATACACTGATCTCAGTCATAATAATAAAAAATTGTAGCTGTTTTGCTTTCCCTGATTTTAGTTACCATTGGTCAACTGCAATCCAAAAATATTAAAAGGAAAATTCCAGAAATAAGAAGACCATAATTTTTAAATTACGCATACTGTTCTGAGAATCGCAATGGAATCTTGCATCCTCCTGCTGTCCCACCCAGATATAAATTATCCCTTCCTCCAGCATAGCCATGCTGTAAATTCATTAGTCACTTAGTTACCATCTCAGGTATCAGACCAACTGCCACAATATTGCAGTGCTTCTGAGCAGGTAACCCTTATTTTACTTAATAATGGACCCAAAGTACAAGAATAGTGATGCTGCCAATTGGAGTGTGCCAAAGAGAAGCCATAAAGTGCTTCTTTTAAGTGAAAAGTTGTGTATGCATAGGAAAAAGCAGTGTATATAGGGTCAGTGCAATCCATGGTTTCAGATATGCCCTGGGAGTTTTGGAACATATTCCTCACAGGTAGAGCAGGACTACTATAGTATAAAGTAAGAGCAGGACAGAAGTGTCCTCGTTGTGATTTGACAAAAGTAGTACATGTAAATGAGATGTTGTAACATTTAATACTTACCGGTGTTCAAAGCATACTCTGTGAATACCTTAATAACACCACAGTGGAATCCGGACCTCAGCTAGAGGGTTCAGACTGTCAATCAGTAGTGTATGGAAGCTAGCTTGAATAGTCAGGAGATCTCTTCTCAAATCTAGGGTCAGCGACTTTGATAGTAGCTTGAAAGTGACTATAGAAGGAATATTTGTGCATTGGAAATTGGTAAATGCTACAAATATGGGCTTATTTTTTTTTCCAAGCAGACTATTGATAAGTATTTACCAGCATAATCCTGTTACTTATATATGCTTACCACTTCCAGAGTTAGCTCAACAACTGAACCTAACAATGAATATCTTTATCCAAGACTCAAATGTAAAGGAATTAAGAGGTTTGTTCTTATATCTTCCCTATTATTTTGTCACACCAAAGTCAGCATGGAAGTATCCACAAATTAGTCACTTGAGTGTCATGTGTGTGACAAGAACAAAGTTACAAAACAATCAGGAAAACATTTTAAGTCTTATTAACATTTCCACATGGCAATAATAGCATGAATCTTGATAAAATACTAGAGTTCATTTATTTTCACCAAAATTTGGCTCTAAATTAAAGAACTTGTGATTCCTATGGATAATCCCAGCTAATGAACACAGCAATGAAAAATCTTAGTCATTCAGATTGATGCCACTGAAATCTCTTGGTATTCAATATTAACACAGGACAGTACTTTTTCTCCTGTGCTAGTCAGCTTTCTTCCATCTCTTCCTCTCTCTTACAATTATTAACTGATGTTCAGTGGCTAAGGGAAAGTTCTTGATATATTCTACCAAACTGTTATCTAATAAGCCTTGGCCTCTGAATTTCAAAGTCGCATGCTCCAGCATCATTTCTAAGCACATTCTAAGAAATAGTTACATTTTAATTACACATAAATCTGATGATTCAACAGTCTATATTTTAATTCCAATGACATCTGAAATTTTCAGCCAATTTTTGCAGATAAGTAGATGAAGGACTGTTTTAAATAATATCTTTCAACATTAACTTCTCCTATACAGTGAAAGTGATGCTACTCTCTCTAAGTTCTTTTATATATCTAGCTTCCCCTGAGTTTATTCTAATCAATTATTTATTATGTACCAAGACAATAATTATGACAACAAAAGTTTATAATAATTATATTAAATTAGTGGCAATTATTTATTGTACATTCAACAGCAGACAAATGTAAATCAATAAAATATGCCAGATATTTTTGTAGATAAAAGAAAAATACTTTTCTGCTATTCACTAAGCTCAAAAAACATAATTTCTTTAAATGTATGAATTTTCAAACTACAGGAAAAAATATGAGGTATCCCTCCACCATTGTGTCTTCTCTAAAAGACGTACTTGTCCAAGTTTATTTTAGCAGAAAATTACTAGATATTTCCTCCTGGCCTACGGGCTTATCTTTTCCAAAATTCCTGTGAATTCCTTTCATTTAACACAGACTTTCAGTCTGCCATGTATTTATTTTATGTCTTACTAATAAATAATCTACCACTATATTATCTGCAACTTCTAGCAGAGAGGAATGCAAATCCTTAACTATTCTATTCTATTTAGAATTTAGTATTCTAGTGATTTTTTTTTTTCTTTATCAGTTTCTTTTTAGGGTACAAAATCTTTTTAACTTTCCTTTTTGTTTTTTTCCTGACACTGTTGTAGCATTCTCTATAGCTTAAAGCTATTGCTACCTTATAGTCTTCAACTAATATGAGATTCACTCCACATAAATTTAAATGTAACAAGATAAGAATAATCTGGTGAGAAAATGACAACTATAAATAACACCTTTGCTAAGACCTTTACAATAGTTCACAACCATGAGAGTTTTATTACCTCTCCCTCTCTAATTCTTGATCCACATAGGAGACATTGGAGATGTGTGGATTCACATTTGGTCCCTACTACAACTGAAGCAGACAGCTACCACTGGCATTTAGTGTTTGGAGAGTAGGTATGCTACAGTTTTGAAAATGTTAAGTTCAGTCTTGCAAAATTAAGAATTATTCTGCTCAAAATGGTAATGTAAAGATTAATGACATTTATTCCTAGCAGTGGTTGAAGCAGTTAGGAAATTTAAATAGAAAAATAATGGAGGAAATTGAGTATCTTTGCTAGTTCTCCATGACATGAACTAACCAGTATAATTTTAAAATTTAGTTAAAGTATGGTGATTTTTTCAGCATCAAATTCTGTTCTTCTATATTCAAGCACATATATACAACTCATTTAGAAAGACTTGAAAGAATTCTTCAATTTAGGTAAAAGAAGAAAACTATTTATATTTCTTGAATTCCAAAGACGTATACCACTATTGCAAGTAATTTATAGCTGACCATAAAATCCATATAACACTAGCCATGATTATGTCTCAGTAATGCTATAGCAGTCATCAACCAAAATTCTAAATGCTGACACATCTGTGGTTACTAATTTTTAGTTGGTATTTCATTATTTGAAGGGAGTCAACATACTCATGGATAATAAAGATGCCCGTGATAAGACATCTTATCTGGTCAAATAAATGCACATGTCAATGAGTGTTTGAACCTGGAACAGATGTCCAGAGACTGCAGTAATGACAAGATATGCAGTTTCTATGACAACCATGCCAGTGATCTCTGCAAAAGGGCCCATATTTCAAAGATAATGTTAATTCTGCTTAGAAACAGTATGTCAATTATATTAGCCATATTTTTGTCTCTCTTCAGCTAATTGCTTTATGGCTTGCATTAATCATGGTTCTGGCAGTAAATATAATTACTTTGTATGAAGACCGCAACTTCATTAGAATTTGAGAAGGATTAAAATGCAACAATAGGTTTACAAACATGTGTTTCAGGTTTCCCTAATGGGGGCATTGAGATTATACTCTGGAGGTGAATATAGAGATAACTAATGTAACCCTCAAGGTCTTGTCTCTGAACCCTGTCAGCCAACAGAGAGTCAGTCATAAAGACTTCACATTTTTCTCCAGCTTGAATGTTATTAATATTGATAATACAGCAACTTTCTTAACAGTTAAGGATAAAATTTGCATTCAATTAAAAGTATAAATCTGGATGAGTTTTCCTTCTATTAAGTTTGTGAGCAGACTACCACAAAAAGGAGAGGAATAAACATGAATATCACTCATTCTGCCTGGTAATTGGCATGTTTTCCTCTATGCCCATTTAGAAAGGGGATGTTGGGATATGAACAAGAATTTAGTTCTCAAACTCCACTAATTTACAGCCCACCCTTATATGCTTTAGTTACCCTGATTATTTCTTGAATATACAGCTGTATTCTATAGTTTAAACAGATCTGGTTTGACTTGGTTTATAATCTGTCTAAATTACAGTTGACCCCTGAAAAGTATAAGAGTTGAGGGTGCCGACCACCTGTGCAATTGAAAATTTATCTGCACTTTTTGACTTTCCAAAAACTTAACTACTAATAGCCTACTATTGACCAGAAACCTTATTGACACAACCAATTAGTTAACATATGTTTTTTTATCTTAGATGTATTGTATACTATATTCTTATAGAGTAAGCTAGAGCAAAAAAAATATTATGAAGGAAATCATATGGAAGAGAAAATACATTTATAGTATTTATTGAAAAAAAACTCCACGTGTAAGTAAATTTATACAGTTCAAACATGTTGTTCAAGGGCCACCTGTAATTCTTTCAGCAATTTGTAATAATAAATGTTGTTTCTCTAAGTTCTACATGTCATTTCATAAAGTTAGACATATTTGTTGAGCCCCTTAATGTAGGGGGGGGGAAACAAAATTCTATAATTTACAGCCAACAAGTTCTGTGTTTAATCAAGACTCTTAAAGTGAGTAACTGTATTTTTTGGCTGCATGTTATGTAATTACCACTATGCTTGGAATATTGTAGTTAACAATATAGGCATTTGTCTTCATGAAGCTAATAAACCATAGTAAGTATTATTCAGAACTCTTCACTTTTGTAATAATGATAACCTGTAGAAATAAAATGAACATATTTATCTTTATCATTGATGCTAGAAGAACTAATATGAAAAATGCTTGTGAAACTTTCCAAAATGCAAGTACACAGATTCTAGGGTGTATGATAATGTTGTCTTTGAAACACAACTATGAACTAAAACACACACACACACACACACACACACACACACACACACACACAAGAATCCCGTGGGTTTGAAATACTTTTATCAGTATCAGGAAGTCCTTGTGGGCCATTTTTGGGTAAACCCAGGACTGCTTCTCAGACCAGAACATTTCTCTACAATGTCTTTTTCTGTCTTTTCTCAAACATTAGGGACATAATCTATTCTTTCCTCCTGACAGCGGTATTACTCTTTATAAGAGGACCCCTTTTCTTCAGTTTTTCCTTTTCTGCTCCTTTAGAGAAGGTTATACTTGTTGCTAAATTTTATTGTTATTTGTAACAAAAAAATACAAGATGATACAAATAATAAGCATCAAGGAATTAAAAAATGTAAGGAGTGTTATTAACTTCTTATCAAAATGACTACAAGTGAATGAATTGTTTTTAATTTCCTTGCTATAATTGTGACATAAAGCCTCTTCTGATTACTAAACTCTACTTCTTAGATTAGCAGGAAGTGGGTGTTTCCCACTACTCCTCCACCATCCCAGTGTTTCTGACCCTGTCCTGAATTTAATACAAAAACTGAAAATATAATCAAATCATTACATTCCCCCAATGCTTCAGTTAGTATATTTTCTTTATAAAGATTCTTAGAAATGAGCATCATTCATTCCTCTGTACATGTAACTTATATAATCAAATAGATTAGATTTCAAAAGTTTATGGTAAAATTCAAATTTCAAAATGAAACAATACAATGGCTCCCTACTGGAAATAGTATCATAATTACTGTCAAACAATAGAATCCCTCCACAGTATCTTGCATGTTGATTAATTTGTCAACTATTGAGTAACAAGAGACTAACATACATCTATTATCGGGGGAAAAAAAGATATTGAGGAAGATATTGAGGACTTGCTAGAATAGTAAAAGATAGGAGTCCTGGAAGATCTAAAAGACAACAAAATATCCAACCAAAAAAACTGGAAATTATCTTCAAATAAAAGGTCATTCAAGTAGTTAAGCAGAGTCAGTTATTTAGAGGATAAAGCCAAATATAACAAACAAGCAGTGTTATTGACTAGTTTCAATAAAATTCACAATGGCAGATCTAGCAGATTAGTGACAAGGTGCCTAAGATGATGCCTAAAATGCCATAGTGTGTAAGATGACAAGGTGCCTAAGTCAATGACAAAAAGCCTAAAGTTCTGCCAGACAAGGAGCAGTAAAGCATTCTAATAATGCATAGCAAAACTCTAGTTAAAGATTGGACACAGAAATAGAACACCTGTTGTGCCTATGGGTGAGTGGTGGTGGGGACCGCAAAGTGAGAGAAAATAGATGATCACACATAGAATCATTTATAAATACCTACATGAGTGGATTTAAGTATGAGAAGCCAAAAGATTTTCATCCAAGTATCTCCCCACAACATATATATTACAAAGAAAAAATTGGCAAACTTCACTGTGAAGAAACTAGTAGTTGCCACTTTAACCAAGTCATCAAGGTTTATGTCAGATCAACACATACTGTGGTACAAAATAACTGATTTCTATCTTCAAAAATGCCAATGTTAGCAAATGAAAAAAAAGACTAAGGAGACTAAGGAATTAAGACTGATGGATGAAACTTATGACCCATGATTTTCTTTTGCTATAAAGACCATAATTGAGACAACTGGCAAAATCTGAATAAGGACTATATATTGGATACTATTATTTGCCTATAGTAATTTACTGATTTTTAATACTCTAATTTTACAAGATGATGCACTTGCTTTTTAGGAAAAAAACGCTCTGAGGATTAGGTGTCAAGGGACATCATGTATGCAACTTAGTCTCAATTCACACACACACAAAATAAGTCTATATAGAGAAATAAAAGGATAAAGCAAACATGGTGAAATGTTAACTTTTGAATAATCTCGGTATACAGAAACTTTTTATACTATTATATAAATTTTTCATAAGTCTGAAAATATGTCACAGTAAAAATAAAAAGATTTATTTACTAGGCAAATTTTCAAAACAAGAATTTAAGCATAGGGAAGCAAGATAAAGACCTACTTACTGGAACTAGAAAGAAACTGAAGTCTCAAGAACAAAATGTGTTATCAATGACTCTTTTTGTTGTTAGAGATAGAAACACAAGTAGAATTTATTTTAACAAACTATAAAAAAGAACTTTGGAGAAAAATTGGGTAAGTCATAGAATCAATGGAAACCAGAGAAATTACAGGAATCTCATGAAAAAATCAGCAGACATTTCTGTAAATACATTTCTCAGACCCTCACCAACTTAGTTTATCTTGGAGTATCTGCTTATATCTAAGACAATTTTCTCTTTTCATTTCATGTATCCATCTCAGGGATAGACACCAATTTTACTAGCATTGGTCCCTTTTTGGACCAATGACTTTAGATGAGAGGATCAGCATTATGATCCTCCCTCCATGTGACATATCCAACCCTGGGGATGGAGTGTTGGAGGTACTACTACTGTGTAATACTGTGATTGGCATCTCCACAAGTGATATAGTGGCATTGGATGAAGAAATAATTCCCTAAAGACTAGGAGTGAGGCATAGTGTTATATATAGCATTATGGTTTAAGTGAAGATTTATCCATCCTCACATCAGGAATGGACCCTAAGTATTTCAATTTAATATAATGCATAGCATGCCTCGGACAAGAAGATTTGATTAGGATTAACAGGTCACACAATCAGAGCCAATATGGTACAATGACAATTATGCTGCTGCTTGGAGGATTCTGGCAATACTCCCCTTGATTGAACTCAAACCTGAAAGTTTGTAATTGGTGCTTCTGTTGTCAGTATGCCACTACATGTAGATTGACCAAGGGTAAAGCCAATAAACTAATGAGAGTCAGCCAAAAGTAGAAGATACACTGTTTCTTGTTTGAGCTTAAACAGACCATACTTGAAGCCATTCTACTCCTGAAGTTTTTAATTAAAAGAGCTAATAAATTTATTTTTGCTTGTACACATTTGAGTTTGTTTTTCTGTCACTTGTGTCAGAATATCCTGTTAGAAGTATACTATTAACAACAAAAAAGAAGAAACAAATTGTTGGCACCTCCCACCACTTGAACACATATTACACATAAGGGCGTACACACACAAACACACACTATTATACACAATATCTTTAACGGAGAGTTTTTATTGCTAGGAGTGGAAAACAAGGTTAAATAAAAATCTGAAGTAACCTTATTTTGATGTTAAATCAATGTAACTCAATTGTTCTTTAGGTCCACTTGACAGATATTAAGACTTATCTTAGTCTGGGGACACTTTATAAGTGAGGAGAAAAAGCACAAGAGCTTTGAAACTAGGGAATCAAACATGTAGTAACACAATCATTTCCACTTGAGATGAGTAATTACTATGTGCCTGAATTTATACAAGCCAAAGGAATGAATTTAGAAAACTTCAAGAGTTGTATTATTTCCCTAACCTATTAGTACTCATCAATTTGTACAAGAATTCAAATTACATCTCAAGCAGTACATTGATTAATAAAGTTCATAAACACACAAACATATGGTTTAAACAGCTATCAGACATTGGTCGTTGGTCATTCACTATTTTTGAGACAATTAAAAAATTTGAAGGCTGACATTTTAAAAAATAAGTGACTTTCTACATCTTTCTAGGCTAATTACTAAATATCTATTTCCATTTTCATCTGTAAATAGTGTTAATTATACTTCCTTACCTCCCATAAGAACTATGATAATTACTGTTGGTAAAGCACTTATGTTTCCATGGATAAGGGAGACTGTGTAAGGGCAATGTATTATCACTGTCATTATCACTGCCCTGGGCAGCTGCTCATTAGTGACTGCATCTGAGTAAAACTCCATGAAAGGTTTAATTGATATAAAACAGAAATTGGTCAACCTCACCCATAACCACTGCCAAGTTTAAATCCAGTGAGAAAAACTTCTCTCTAATTAAATCACCTCAAATGTCATCACAAAAATAGAATACACTAGTTTTAAAGTTTTTTTGTTTTGTTTTCTTTTCTTTTCTTTTTAACAATTCAACATTCATTTATTTAACAAACATTTATTGAATATCCATTATATCCTAGGCACTATTCTTGGCTCTGATCAAACAGTGCTAAAGAAAAAAAAATGCCTTCATAGGATTTAGATTATAAGGTTTAAAATTTGCACTTGGGCTATAGTTCTTTTTTTCTTCTTCTGGCACAAATCCTACTCATATTTTCTTTACCAAGAACTCTGTCTTTAATTCTACCTTTACAACACTTCCCAAAACACGTAATTTCTTTCTCTAGGAAAATGTCCTAAATATTTATTATTCTAAACAAATTGCTACCCATTATGTAAAACTTTCATGTTTACATGCTATTTTTCCCCTATGTGTTGGATCTTTCCAGTTGTCCAAGGCACCTAACACAGTACTGTATACACAATTTGTTTATAAATGATTCCTTAATCGAACATGCAACACTTGTTATTATTTCTCTCATTTACTAAGTAGTGAATGGGGGCTCATGGGAGTCTAAAAATGATTTCCAGACACATGCAACCCATTTATTACATAGCCAAACAAGGCCAGGGCTTGAAAAAAGATCAATTTTAGAAAAATACATTTTCTGGCTCTGCTTCTTCATGGCCCCCTGCCATTGCAGGCTTTCCTGTTTTAAGCAAGACATTCCCTACCTAAATCCCTCCAATCATTCTGCAGTATATTTCCTGAATATTATGACCATATCAATTAGCAACTACAGGCATATAAGAATTATTTTTCTACTTTGGCCCTTTTTAATATTGAAGCCCCAGTTTTGTCCAGAGCTATGTGAAGACACATCATAATTTCTTAAGCTGAGTTTTCTTTTTCCAAGTACTCAGTGCTACTTAGGCTGGACAGCACTGTAGCTACATATTCTCAAGAACTGGCAATAATAAACTAACATTTAACTTTATCCAATTGTAGGACTTTAAAACCAAGTTGTATGTTTAGTAAAAAATATATATATATTGATGGAAATTTTATTTAAACTACCAAGAAAATACTGATTTAAGTCTCTAAATTATAAATACTCTTGAGGCAAAATATTTCTATTAGTTTATATATCTATTTGCTGATTTTTTCCTTTTATTTCTTACCTTCCAAATTCCTTTCCCTCCACCCACATTATATGAGATCATGGTGGCTAGAAAAAGAACACATCTTATAAATAAACATCATAATACAAATAGACTCAGTTCTGATTCTTAAAAATGTGTTATTTGGCCAAGCTCATCTAATTCTTTTATGTTAAAATTATATTCTGAAAAGTTCCTCCATTCAACTAGTTTTCTTACAGCATCCTCATTATTTGTCCTGAAAAGAACGTACCTTCAGTTTAGGCTTAATGGGACATAGACATTGAAATAATAAGTTTTCTGTCCCCTTTACTGTTTTTTAGGGTAAATGGACCAGGAAACTACAAATAAAGAAGTCACTCTGCTTTGATAATTTCATCACACCAATTTTCTAAATATTTGAAAATTCTAGAAAAGAACATTAACTTTGTTTGTGTTGCTTTTAATACAAGGAAGCTATGAAAAGTTCAATTTAAACTAGTTGCAAGCTATAAAGTTGCAATTAATATTAAAAGTTAGAAATAATGGTGGATTTGTGATGAAGTAAGTTAACCTTAGAGAAATAAATGGGCAATTATTGCTCTTGTCAATTTAATCACTGTAACCCAAAATTTTACCCATAAACCTGAGAACATTGTACTAAAGCTGCAGCAGCAAAATAAAATCTGATACCACTCATTACCATTATTGTAGTACTCTGTTAAAGGCTGAACCCAAAAACATGTTTTAGTCTTGAGATCTCAAAAGACACTCTCTCCATCACTTTCACATTCCCTCCTTTTCAAAATCCAAACTTGAGATCTCGCTACATTCTTAGGAGTTGCATTAAAGAAAGAAGTAAAGAATAAAGAAGAGGCAAGATGACTGAATTCAATTGAGCAATGCAAAATTCTTTGACAAGTCAAGTTCTCTGGGCCTCATCTCTCATCTATGAAATAAGAATAATTATCATATTTACTTTATACTAGAATTGTGAATAATAAATGTGTTAATGTAAAATCCTTCAAACAATGAATAATAAATAGTAAGCACCCATAAATATTAGTTATCATGATGATCATCATTATCATCACCACCACTATGACAACTTCATCACTACACATCAGGCTTTACTGCTACATAATTGCTTACATTTATAGAGAAAGGAATTATTTAAATTTATAGAGAAAGGAATAAAAGAGAGAGAGAGGGTCATTCTGACTTCCTTGTCTCACTTAGCCACATATAGTAGAAGTGAACAATCGGGTGATGGGATCTTGTCTTTGGCACAATTATCACTCCAATGTGGCCAGGTTAATTGTTATAAACTTGAACTAACCAAACTAGTATAACCTTCTGTTTTAAAAATTTAACACAATTTAGTCAAGCAAAGGAGTGTCTGGTTATGAAAAGGTACTGAAGATTTCCCCACCTTTATAAATCAGAGTTATCAAATAATAACACAGGATGCCTCAAAAATATTGAATCAGAAATTGGAAGACCAACTCAGGAATACTTAGAGAGAGATGCCTACAGTAGCATATTGCTGAATTTAATGTTCTTAAGGGGATAAGTGAGAGCGACAGAAGATACAACCAATGGAAGCTAGAGTTAAGTATGAGTAAGGGGAGGAAATGGCAAGGCTGTATCCAAGAACAAAAAACTGTGAGTGTAAGACATGTTTTCATAGATGAGTAGGAGGCTTTGATGTATGTTAGGGGATGCATGTCCTTTCTCTTTTTAGTGTCTCTATGTTCATCCAATCATTTTGTGTGTGTCTGTGTTATAACAAATGAGAATATAGAGAGAATAGTCTGATAGTTTAACAATCATTATTTATCACAAACACTTACCAAACATGCTGGTCAATCTACAAATTGTCATTTTAGCACTAAACTCTCAGGCTTTCAAAAGGCCCTAATATTGTACAATCTTTGTTACAGATTTCACTGCTAAGCATATGACACTCTTCTAAAGACTAAGTTGATCATATCTGCATTGCTTTTAGTCATCCACAAAATTGTACAGCTCGGTAGAAAATAAACAGATTATTTTTCATTAATAAAAAAAGAAAAGTTGAAATTCCTGTTTCTTTTACAGAGATAGATCTCTGAGATAGAAATGGCTTCTCTGAAGACTCTTGTAAAATAAAACTATTTGAATCACCTCTGCTATAAATAACAATGCCACCATGATGCCAAGAGAGTAAAACAGAAGTGTGCTGGTCCCACCTTACAAATGAGTGTTCCTAGGGAAGCAAAGGCAGATTAATCACCTAATCCCTCTTTGAAGAACCTTCAAGAGAACTGAGTCCATGGGAGGGTGGCAGCAAAATCATGATGAAATGTCCAAATGGCATGTCCTTCCACACAAAGTGAAACAAGCTAACAAAGTAATAACAACCCATTATCAAAGAGCAGACTGCTCTGAAATGAGATTCAAGTGACAAAGAAGAGCTATTTTGTTTTCTTTGCATTGAACTAGTCTTTTTTATTTTAAATCCTTTTTAGAAAAATGATAAAGTGGTGTGTGTGTTCCTTGGGCAATTATAACATATTCACTTTATTGACATATTTTAAAAATGATAGGGCACAGATTTTCTTTTTAATAAGAGAGTACCTCTTTCTTTGGTTTCTGACCTCTGCTTGAACCAAATGAAATGTGATTTTGGTCACAGTGAAGTAGAACTATTTGTTTTTGTTATATCTTTGGATAATGCTTATACAGCAGTAGACCATCATTAGGCCAAAGTAGTTTTCTTAACGCCCATATATTTTTTTAAATATAGCTGTTTGAAAATGAGGCTTAAGAGAAAAACATTCAGCAATATTTACCCCAGATATAAAATCTTTTTTTAAGCCAGTAGAATATCATCAAAAAATGATATACAGTTGAACAATAGAAACCAACTGTATTATTAGGTTAATTTAAGACTAAAGATTATTTATTCCTTATATACAATGTTAAAAACTTTGATAGTTAATGTGCTATGTATTGAGACAACTTGACATCTTATATTGGATCTGGTAAGTCTTCTGTCTTCTGCAGCACTCCTTTGTAAGTATAATTAAAACAAGTTTCTTTAAACTATATTTTGAAAAATTTGAAATATCTCCATGGGAAGAGACAATTTGGAAGACAGAGCTGCCACTACAAAAACAAAAACAAACAAACAAAAAAAACACAAGTGTTATTTCTCCCTCTACTCTTACTTCTGTGTCTGGACCACCATATTTTTCCCTCTTAGGAAAATCGTTTTAGTAAATTTACTGCTATTTCTTGTAAGACTTTTTAACTCACATAAAATATGCTTTTATAAATTATTTTTAAAGATAAAAATGTCAGGCCAATGGAAGCATATTTAAAAGAGTATGCCTTTGATCAATATCTCCTCATAACTTTTAAGCAATTGCTAAGACAAGTTAATGTACATATTGCATGAAGGTGTTACAATTATTATATTTCTAGTATTCTGCAACTGGGTAAAGGAAAGTTTACAGTAATCAAGATTGTAGAGTTATTTTCATATATTTTTTATAATCTCAATTGTAGATAACATGTTTCAGTATATGTAATAAGGGTATGTAACCATGATAGAAAATTGAAAGATGACATTAGCTTGAGGTGCAACAAATGAAATCTTAAATACATAAAATAAGAGATACATCCATAAGAATTGTTGAGTGTTATGAGAAATTACAAAAGAATTTGGCAGATGCGTTTATAGAAGAAACACTTAAAAATTATGATAATTATATTTTCCTATACTTTGTTTTTCAAATGTACCAACATTAGGATTTTAACATATCCCAAAATTTATTTAGTATGATTTAGATAAATTGACTTGTTTTTCTAGAATAAACTTAGCTTTAAAAAAGAATTGCTAAATGAATACCTTAAGTGGAAAACCAGCACAATTAGCCATAATAGAAAGTAATAAAAGTAAATACAGTAAAAGTGAAGCAATGTTAATTTTCCCACTTTATCAAGGAGCATCACTGATAAATACACCAATTTTATTTTGCATTGACTTTACATGGTAAAATTTTAGAAGTGTTTATACTGGTCCTGATTCTTAATTATAAGTTACTAAATAATCTTGACCAAGTTTTTCAATGAGCAACCCTTAGAACCTCTTTGAAAATTTGCTTTGTTTTATCTGAACAGTTACCATTAACCATGATGTGACCTTTTCTCTTTCAGTACAGGATTCCCTGTGGTATGCTATGGCTGTGTCTCCCTCCAAATTCATATGTTGAAGCCTTAATCCTCAATGTGAGAGTAGTGGGAGGTAGGGCCTTTGGGAAGTATTTAGGCTTAGATAATGATCATGAGGTGGCACCCCCATGATGGGATTAGTGCCCTTAATTCTCTTTCTTATTTTCTCCCACCATGTGAAGATACAGCTAGAGGGTAGCTATCTGCAGATCAGAAAAAAGATTCTCATCAGGAACCAAAGTGGCATCTTGGTATTAGGTTTCCAGGCCTTCGAAAGTGTGAGAGATAATTTCTGTGGTTTAAACCACCCAGATTATGATAATTTGGTTTAGCAGCCTGAGCTGACTAAGATATGGTGTATCTTAAGGCATATCCACATGGCATACAGAGAATGAAGTATTCCACAGAGAACATCTATTGTACTATCTCTAGAAATAATGACATTTAGAAAATAAAAGAATCTTAGAAATTGTTTCCAAAAAATTCACATAATAATAATAATAATAATAAAAAAAGATCTTCTGAATGACAAATCCATTTTTAAAAAACCTAATCTTCAGACAGGAGGGTGTCAGACAACCAAAAAACCTACTTTTTAATTTTATCAATGAATCTCTTTTATTTTACTTATTTAAGATTAAAGTTTTAGGTAAATGTTTATCTCTCGAGTAAAGCTGGTCAATTTTTAATTATTGGAGAGTCATATGATTCTCATTAAAGCTGCTATATGAAAATCCAGGGTACAAACATATTTAAAAATGAAAACATTTTTAAATTTATAAAGCATAGATATTTTATTTGATGAAAAATTTAAAAGACATGAAAATTTTAGCTTTTGGGGGCATCTATAGAAAAATCGCAAACAATAATTCCTAACTAATATTGAATAGTATACTATCTAATCAAAGTTACATATTAAATATGTCAGGAACTGTGCTGTGAATCCAGGTTAGATAATTGGAACACTATGTTGTACCTGTGTGCTAGCTTATAACACAGAGTGGTGTTAAGGATTTGATTGCTATTTGTGGAAAATAGAATACCTCATGTTTGCCTCATCTATGAACCTGCGTTTTAGTTCTATTTATTTTTTTGTTTGTTTGTTTGTTTTTATGAAATGAGTCATAAGCAAGAATCCTTATCATTGCTAAGATAGGTGAAAAAGTTTAACAAAAAGTAGCAGCTAAAAGAAATGGAGCATAAAGGGAATCTTTGGAAATTTCAGTTTACAAGAAGGTTTCATAAAATATAATTTATTCAGGGCTCCTGCTGGATTGAGTTAACAGCATCTGACTATTCCCTTGGCTGTTGCAGACATTTTCTAAATGTTTCAGTTCATATCTCAAGATAAGAGTTCTTGCTGCTCAACTGCAAAGTTATCCTTCCAAAACAATACTGTGTATACCAAGAGGCTATCAAACGAGAGACAGATGCATCTGAGGCCAGTAAACTGTAGGCATAGCTTTTCTATTGCTGAAATTCACTGGGCCCTCAGAATTCATCCTAATGTTGCTCATCTAATTGATGTTCTTTGTTTTATGTTTTTATTTAAAATATATGTGAAGAAAAGAAAGCCAGAATAATTATTTATGTAAAGTGAGAAGACTCCACAATATACAAGAGACTGAATTTCTACTTACATTTTGTGAATATTTTATAAATCACTATCAAGTAGTTAATATAGTATGTACTCTAATAACATCAAGGGCCATTGGATATATTATATCTATACTTACTATATAAATAAAATAATGTATGTGTAGGACATTTGTTACATGCTTCCAGGTGAATAATTTTATTTAGTTTGCAACAACCGTATAAGAAGTATTTTTATCCTAATATTTAATTGAGGTTATAAAATCTCAGGAATATACTCTGTTGATCACTGGTGGGCTTTAATTAAACCTAAAGTCTTTAAATTACAGTCTAGACTTTCTTCTATGACATTATAGCCATCACTACTTACAACATTTGCAACGTGATTCGACCTTGAACAGAAATGTAAGAAGTGAGTAGACCAAGTAAACTAAGTCTTTCTTTAACTGACCATAAGAATGTCAATTGCATTTACTCCATAGATAATAGATAAGAGCTAGCAGCAGATAGGAAATGGTAGTTCTAATTTTAAAGTAGTAAGAAGCTACCTGACTGACAGTCTTGAAGATGCTATGTACAGTGAACAATGCCTAAGGAAGCCATGTTCTAGATCACTCAATGTGATCTAGAGTGAAAAATTTCTAGCTTAGCTAAAATGGAATTCATCCTTTGAATGGGTTATTTAATGCAATTAGCAATGATAAATTATTCAGGGTAGAGGAAAGCTAACTGTGCAGGGGATATTTACAAGACCAAAGACAAAGAAATATTAGATAGCTACAAAGGCAGCATCTGCCACATCATGCAGAATGGGCTGAAACCCACAAAGTACCTATCTGAAGTCAGTAGGAAGTTGTTTCCCTCACTCACAAAAGGCCCAGAAATCAAAGACAGACTTGCAGGGACAGATGGAACAAGTCAAGAATAGAGCTGCAGAGATGGTTATAATTTTGGAGTCCGGTACTCAGGATTAGATTAGAATGTAGGGCCGAGGGAGAACTGAAATGCCTGCCAATTTAAAAAATATTTGTTTAGTAACCTGGTGTTAAAAGTTTAAACTTATTTTATATTTAAACCAAATTCATAAATCTTCTCTTCATAGCTTCTTTAATGGTTGCAACAATACTCATATTACATATACAACTTTAGTTGCTTTAATCTTTTATTTTAGTATTAATTAAAATGTCCAATTAATAGAAATGTCCAAGTTGATATTTCTTAATTAGTGGAAGCTAACTGCTCTGACAAATAGACTCCAAAATATATAGTGACTCAATCATGATGAAAGTTTAATTTTTGCTCACATTAACAATCCAAAAAAAGTATTTATTGTCAACATTAGATATTTTTTTTTATTTAGTGATTCAGGGATCCAGCTTTTTACTCAGTAGCCCAGGCATCCATTTAGGAGTTCTGTTATCCTCTAGGGTCCCATCATCCCTTGCACTTAACTGATGAAGGGGGATGAGAGTGAAGAAAAGGCACATAGTTACATAAAAGGTTTGAGTTGGAAATGCACACATGATTTCTACTCATAATCTTTTCGGTAGAAGCCAGTCACTTGGCCACATCAACAATAAATGAGATTGGGAAATATTATCTAGCTGTATCCTCAAAGAGAAGCAAAGTGAAGAGAAAAACATGAGTTTGGGTAAATATGTAGATGTTTTTGCCAAAGTATCTTTTACAAATTATATATGTGAAAAGCTAATGAGCTCTAAAAGTGGTAGGAATAATTACAGATTTTAAAACAAGGGTCACCCAAACAAGATTGAAGTACAATATAAGTACCAGCCAATTCTAAAGAGCTAATGCCTAAAAACTAGCCATAGCCTGAACTTCTTCTTTTATTCTAATATGTAAATACTCGTCTTTGTTTCATCATAGGTTATCTGTTAATATTTACAGATAGTAACATTCATGAATTAACTATTTCTTTTGGTCCATATGTGACACCTTTCTCTAATTTAATAAGAGGAGAAAAGATATCATAGTCTAAACATTGAGGAAGACATAAATGTCCAGATATAACTAGAACTATCTGAAAACATTTCCATCAGTAATAAACTGACACCTATATCACAGTTTGTCATAAGCCAAAAAGAAAGAAAGGAAGATGTAAATGAGACTCACTAAGAACATGCATCTCCAAATGACAGGCAGGGTAGCGGAGTAGAGAAGGAAGACTACATTTCTAAATTGGTTCCTATTGTCTTCTATCATGACTCTATACCTGCTGAAGTTGACATATTTGAAGAAATCTTAATAAGTGTTTATTGTGTATAGTGGCTAGGGAAAGGGATTATATCTATATAAAATTATTACTTTAAAGTAAATTTGAGATATTTCTTTGCAATTAACATTCCCATGACATCAGCAAACATCTGAAGGTTAATAATATTTACTAAAATTTTGCAAGCCAATTGATCTTGTTCTTTTTAAGTACTTCAAAGCTAGGAAAGGCAGCAGTGCCAATAACATAAAACGTCCACAAGCTAGGGGGGAAATGCATGTGGTTTAAACAGAATGGAAAATCAGCGGTTAAAGAATTGTAGCCAGCTGAGATTGACAGCCTCGCATTGCACTTACACACAAGGTTCTGAATCATTTGATCACTTGTCTCGGGGCTTTGTATCTCTCTTTTCACAAAGCTAGCCTAACTAATATGTAGAGTGAGGAACAACCCAAATGCAAATTTAGAAACCTCCCTTTCAATTCACAAAAAGGTAGTGACAAGGTTGAATCAGGAACAATATTAAGTCTTTTATTTGTACTCTTATTTCTTCTTTTGATATAGATAAAATTAGAAGTATGAGCACCAACGTTAGAGAAGTAAATTGTTCTCATTTTAACTTTCCAGAACTCTAACCTCAAATATACAGAATATATTTTTAACATAAGATAAATTTTATGTCCATTGCAGGGCAGCAGAGAATATAATTGAGGTAGCGAAGGTAGGCAATGGGAAATATTATATCATTCCTGGAAATAAAATCAGACACCGTGAGATGTCCGTTTTTATTGACATGATTTAAATTCAAGAGTTAGATTCACTAACTTGAGTTATTTTTCTGAAATTTATATTACTTTAATTTGTATGTAGACTTTATTAGCCAGTTTTAGAGAAAATGGACTTTTGCTTGAGTCACCTCGAGAAAATGTTACATATGAGGAAAGTCTTCCTTCCAAATCTTCAAGCTCATGTCAATGAGAAACTCTATACATTGATATACATATACATACATATGTATATACAGGAGCACAAAAAAATCTAAGTAAACAAACTTAGACGTTATGTGATTTGAACTTAGATTGTTCCATTCTAAATTCCTTGAAAGAAAAAAAAAGGCAAAGTATCAATCTAACAAAACTGGATTTACCAATATACCTGAATAATGATGTTATCAAAAATTTTTTAAAGCTACTCAAATGGCTTTTTATAAAATATTTCCAATAATTTTGTTTTTATTTTGACATTTACTTTTCTGTAAAATCTCACATGGAAACTATGTAAATAAAAAATTTCAAGATTTTGACATTACAGATTGTAATATTTTTAATAAAGTGCACTGCTGAAGAACAATTGGACTTCCTGAACACTTTAGTAAACAGTCTAAGGAAGAATGTGAGTTTAATGTTTAAAGTTTCATGTTTTCATTTTTTATGCTTTAGGGCATATCTCTCTACAGAGCTGTGTTGTATAAATTCGATGGACATCATTGATAACTGCATTATGGACAATAACTTCTACATTTTTGTTCACATTAAATAAATATTATAACATTTCTGTCTATTCTTCACGGTATCAATTCTGTATCAAAGCAATAAAAATGTTACTTGCTTTTCAATTTATTTGATCGTCTTTAAAAGTCTTGTGTGTGGTACGTGCTAGAGTCAGCTCTGACTCCTGGTGACCCTATGAGTGAGTGATGCCCACAATGTCCTGTCCTCAGCAGCACTCTCAGCTTCTGTAGACACATGCCTATGGCTGAGTCAATCCATCTTTTATTTGGTCTTCATCTTTTCCTGCTATCTTCTATTTTCCCCAGCATTATTGTCTTCTTAAAAGAAGCCTGGATTCTCATGATCTGCCCAAAGTAGGACATTTTTGCCTCTAGCAATATTTCAGAATTAATTTGCTTTAGGATCCACTTTTTCATCTTTATGGTGGAACAGGGTATTCATAATTATCTCCTCCAACACTATATTTCAAATGAATCACTTTTTTCTATCAGCCTTCTTCACTGTTCAACTTCCACATTAGTACATAGTAACTGGGAATATGAAGGCATGGATGTTCTTAGACTTGGACTCTAATGACAGACACATCTTTGCTTTTGATGATTTTTCCAATTCTTCCACTGCTACCCTGCCAAGTTTCTGCCTTCTCTTGATTTCTTGCCTGCAGTCTCCATTTTACATTGATGACTGAACCAAAGTAAGCAAAATGTTTTTAATAATTTCAATGTCTTCACTATTTACAGTAAAGTTAGGGTATTTGAATTGAAAGTGTAAATAATTCAAATGCAAGTGAGGATAATTTCTGTTACCTAAAATACTAATTCAGGATGGTAAAATAGCATGCCTTATATTATAAGTAGATACTGATAAATATTTGAAAAAATAAAAAATATTAATATCTTCAAAACTTGATTCTAAATTTACAGTTAATTTCCACTTGGTTTTAATAGTATTTTAGCATTGCAGAATAAACTCTTTCTCCCTAGAGAATTTTTATCATCTAGTAAAAACCATTACTGTTCAATACCCTTAAAGTACCTCATTTTAGAATAAAAAATCTATCGCCCCTCTCTCACTTATTGTGGTCATCTACATATTTCAACACTTGGCATACCAGAATGTTTCTCTAACATAGTACAGTAACAACAGTGTTTGAATAAAAAGTTTGCATTGATATTGCAACATTTTCTTCTTGACTTTCAACTCATTGAAGTGTGATCATCTTTTTGGTTGTCTAATTGGTTTTTGTGTGAAAAACAAAGTTTTGAACTGGCACTAGACTACAAATTTAATTAAAGATGCAATTCCTATAATGATAGGAACATCTGTGCCATGGCCAAATTGTTTTCACTGCTTACATTTCTAAGACCTTTATTTGAGAATGTGCATAAACTTCATTTAGCTCTTGATATTAGACAGCTAGCTGCAATTTTAAAATCTACTAAAGCAATTTAGCAACTATATACAGTCCATGTAAAGTTAATTATAACAAGTAACTAGAAATGTTAAGTCTATTTTATCAAATTTCTGATAATAAAAATAAAACTCAAGGAAAGGAAAATTTAGTTAAAATAACCTGACCTAGAAGAACTGTACATATTTTAAAAATTTTCCATAATACCATTATTGAAAAACCACAAAAATTTTTTATCAATAATTACTTTTATTCATATCTAAAATGCAAGAGATGAAAGAGGTATCAATGTAAATATAGGTACAGACATAGACTTAATATGAGGAACATTTCTATACTCTAAAACATAGTCAAGTAATGATTAAAGTGGGAAAAGCAAAATAATAATAATAAAAATGTAATGTAGGATTTTTATGTGTTTTTTTTTTCAGGGTGTGGAGAAGGTGTGTTCAGAGGAGGGATACATAAAGATAAGCACTAAACTTCTGAGGAGAAAAATTAGCCAGAGAACTATGTGAGAGAAGATGATGGAATAGGGAATTAGATTTTATTTTCAATCTTATATATATATTTTAAAGTTTTACAGTGCCTGTAATTTCTGTTTTCAATTTTAAAAGGATGTTTTCAATATAATAGATGAGGGCAGATGTCTTCAGAAATAACACACCCTGAAAAAGCAGTCAGTAAATGGGTAATTGAGTAGTGTGGGAACATATAAGTGTATCAATGTAGCTAAGAACATAACATAAGCAAATGGAGTGTAAAAAACTTGGCATAGACAAAATACAAACCACTATTTTCATAACAACTATAAAAGAGGGGATCAAACAGAAAAAGTTTTGATATATTTATCTATCCAGCTGTCCTAATCATGACACTGTAGAAAAAGAATTCAGACAACCTGAAGTGAAAGAATCTATTTGAAAAATTAAAGTCTGCTTTTAAAAATGTTGACTCTCCATGTCTTTTTTATCCCTCTAGAGTGTAAACTTCATGAGGGTCTGGACTTTTGTTTTCTTTGTTGACATATCCTTAGCCCAGAAAAGATTACCTAGTATTAAGTAGATGTTCAATAAATATTTATCAAATGAATGAATAAATAGTTTACACGCTTGGGTCACAGAAAGTGCATTTTGTCTTACTATGGCCAAATGAAATAATTCTCTTGCCATGCCATCTTTTCTTGAACTGATTCCTCCCAAAGAGGCTTTCCATTAGTGAGCCATTCTTTCAGGCATAAGTGGTCGCAGGAAAGTTATATCTTCCAGTACAAATTATGTAGTTGTCATTTCACTCAATTACTCAGTAATTCAAAATATGTCCTTTCTAACCCAAATACATCATCCCTAGTGTCTAACCACTCTATACACATCAGCAAAGCCAAGATTTTCTATTCAGAACTTATTGAGGATGAAGGGCTATGATAATAAGAATTTAAAGTGCTTGTATAAACTGATTATTGTGGAAAACTCTGGAATTTTTTTTTACTCACTTGATTTTACTTTTTGAGTGCAAAAAAAATTTTTTTTTTGTGATAGAATTGAGTGATTCAGTTCTAGAAATAAGAAAATCATGGCATGTTCTTTTGATTCACTATCTCTTAAACAAAGATTTGAAACAATGATAATTTCATTTCCTTCAGATTTGATATATCAAAGGATAATGGGCATATTAGGCCACACTATTAGAGGTGTCTTTATTATTAATAAATAAAGAATCCCAAGACAGATGACAATGAATGGGCTTTCTGTTAATAGGTTACTTAATGAAATACTACTCTGGTCAAAGCATCCCAGAATATCAACAAAGTGGAGAGGTCTGACCTGCCAAGTGGTAACTCAGTAATTAAATAACAATCCCAAATAACTATAAAACCTAAGCATTTTGACATACTCAATTGGAAAATACTTCAGCTCACGCTGTAATGTTCGGTTTAAAGGCCTTTAACAAAGTTCAACTTTTTTTACATTAAAATTAACTTATTAATTAAAAATACTGTAAGTAAGCAATGATCTTATAGATCCTCAAATACACCAGGCTCATCCTGCATTTACTGTTTCCACTGCCTGGAATTCTCTTCCCTGAGTTTCATAGCTTACTCTCTTTCCTTCTCCAAATGGGAGCTTTCTTAATGTCTTTCTCTTTTCACCTGCTCACTGAAGATTTCCCTAGACACCCTCTTTACAAAAGAAACCACATATGCTCTCTCCATATTCAACTTGCTCTGTCATATTTTTCTCCACAGATCTAAGCACTCATAATATACTTCATATTTTCATTATTTAATTGGTTTGGTGTCTACTTGCCCAACTAGAATGTGGTTTTCATAAGGGCTAAAATTTTTGTCTACTGTATACTTTGCTGTATCCCTAGTACCTAAACCAATACCTAGCACTTAGCAAGTGCTTAGCAACATTATTGCATGAACAGGTGAGGGTTGCCCCTTGAGAACCTGACTGCTTCCAAAAGCAACAACTGCATCCATTGTCTAGATTTGTAAAGGCAAGACCAAAGTTCTGAACTACAAAAATGACCCCAAGTTACAACCACTATGTGAAGCATATCTGGATGTCTTCCTTATATAAAATCTCTTTCTCAGTGTCTTAACTTTATCAAATTACTTGAGAATTCCTAGACATGTAAGTTGCTTTTGAAATGTTAGTTCACTGTTAGTCTTGATAAATAAATAATAAAAATAGGGGTATGTTTCTTAAAGCTTGTGAATACCTAAAACCACATTTGTAAAACATGATATGAAAAGTATTTTTGAGCACAAATATCGTAGAAGTGCTTCAAAATTATAAGGATATGTCATTTGATACTGTTATTTAAATACATTTATTGGAGAAAATTTTCTAAAGTTTTATTCAAACAGTTTTCTCATATTCAATTATGCATTCATTCAATAAGTATTAATTGCATACCTGCTGAATTTAAAAACATCTTAAAGATAAAAGCACTGAAGAAAATGAATTTTCTTTATGATTTGTAGTGTTTTTTAATTAAATTTATTGGTGTGATATTGGTTTATAAAATTATATAGGTTTCAACTGTATAACTTATTAATATTGTATATGTATATTGTAGTGTGTTCACCACTCAAATTCAAATCTCCTTCTATCATCATATATTTGACCCCCTTTACCTTTATCTACATCTGCCCCTCCCCACTTTCCCTCTGATAACCACTAAACAGTTTTTTATATCTATGTCTTTGTTTTTTTGTCTTGTTCATTTGTTGATTTCAGTTTTATGTTCCATATATTAGTTAAATCATGTGGTTTTCAGCTTTGTCTGACTTTTTTCACTTAGCATGATAATCTCAAGATCCATCCATGTTGTCGGAAAAACAGTAGTATTTCATCTTTCTTTATACTAGGTAATATTCCATCGTATATATGTACCACCCCTTCTTTATCCATTCATCTATCAAAGGATACTTTGGTTGTTTCCATATCTTGGTCACTATGAATAATGTTTCAATGAACACAGGAATGCATATATTATTACAGATAATTGTGTTCTAATTTAAGGGGTAGATATGCAAAAGAAGGATTGTTGGGTCTTACGGTAATTCTATTCTTATTTATTTGAGGAACCTCCATACTGTTTTCTATACTGGCTGTACAAATTTACATTCCTACCAGCAGTGTATAGGGTTTCCTTTTAGCCCATAACCTTTCCAACACCTGCTGTTATTTTTTCTGTTAATAATAGCCATTCTTACAGGTGAGAGATGGTAGCTCATTGTAGTTTTGATTTGCATTTCCCTAATAGCTAATAAAGTTGAGCATCTTTTCATATATCTTTGGCCAATTGTATATCTCCTTGGGAAAAGTGTGTGCTCAGGTCTTCTGCCATTTTTAAATTGGATTGTTTGTTTTTTGTTGTTATTAAATTGTATGAATTTTTTAATATATTTTGACTATTAGCCTCTTATCAGAGGTGTTGTTTGCAAGTATCTCCTCCCATTTGGCTGGTTGCCTCTTTGTTTTGTTGGTTTCTTTTGCTGATCAATGCTTTTTAGTTTGATACAGATGTATTCATTTATTTTTACCTTTACTTCTTTTGCTTTTGAGGTCACATTCATAAATTATCTCTAAGACCAAGGCCTATAAAATTAGTACCTATGTTTCTTTAATGCAATTTATTGTTTCCGGTCTTATATTTATGTCTTTGATCCATTTTGAGGTAATTTTGGTGTATTGTGACAGGTAGAAGTCTAGTTTCATTCTTTTGCATGTGGCTTTCCAATTTTCCCAGCACTATTTATTAAAGGGGCTTTCCTTTCTCCATTGTATTATAAACTAATGTATTATATACATTATATACATTATATACATTATATAATGTATTATATACATTAGTTTATTTGGGGGCTCTAAATTCTGCCCTATTGGTCTGTATTTGTTTTCTGCACCATAATTAATGGTGAAAAACTGAAAGCTTTTCCTTTAAGATAAGCATCAAAACTAGGAAGCCCGCTCTCAACACTCTTATTCATTACAGTACTATAAGCCCTAGCTAGAACAATCAGTCAGGAGAAAGAAATAAAAGGCATCCAAATTAAGAATGAAGAAGTCAAATTGTTACTTTTTGAAAGTGAAAACCCTAAAGACTCCTATTAGAAAAAAAACAAATAAGTAAAGTTTCAAGATACAAAATCAATGTACAAAGATTCATTGCATTCTTATACACTAACATTTAAATTCAGAGAAAGAAATGGAAAAAAATCTTTTTTTGAAATTACAACAAAATATATGGGAAATAAAAAGACAGTGAGAAAAATATGTGCCATATATTAGTTTTATATTGCTACTATAAAAAAGTAACACTAGCTTAATGGCTTAAAAAACATAAATTTATTATCTAATAGTTTTTTAAGTTTAAATTTCAATAGAGGTCTCACTGAGCTAAAATCAAAGTGTTGGCACTGCTGCATTTCTTTCTGGAAGGTCCAGGAATATGTTTCATTGTCTTTCCTGCTTCCAGAAACTTCTCACATGACCCTCTTCTTCTATTTTCCAAGCCAACAATTTTGTAGCCATCTGGCCTTTTTTCCATAGTCATATCTCCCTCTGCCTACAGCAAGAAAAAGTTTATCTTTGCTTTTAAGGACCCATGAGATTAATTGATTTACTTAGATGATCCAAAATGATTTCTTCATCTCTAGGTCCTTAACTTAGTCACATCTGCAAAGTCTCTTTTACCATGTAAGAAAACAGGTACACAGGTTCCAAGGATTAAGATGTGGACATCTTTAGGGGTCATTATTCTGCTTATCTCACTTTATCAGTGAATGAAGAGTGCTATGAAGAAAAATAGTAAGGTAAGAGCAACCAAAGAGCTATGGGTGGCATATTCCTTTATATCAGCTCTTATGGGAATTTCTGAAATTCAAGACTAGCATTTTTCACACAGATTTATTTTAAATTTAGTAAACAGAAAACATGATAAAACATTTATTAAACATCTAAAGGGTAGAATGGTGGCAATCACTGTCAATAGCTATATCACTCACCTTTAGTTAAAATGTGCTTTGTTCTGTAGATTCCCCATGGCTTCCATACTACCATGAAACTCCAACATGCTTACTTTTGTCCTATTTAAAAAATTACCACCTATTCTACACACCATGGAATAATTTACTATGTGGCCACCTGCTAGTAGAGCTAAACTCCTGCAATAATTGCTAGCCATTTATTTGGATGTTCTACAAAACACAACAACAAACCCTTTCCAAATCTGCATGAGGAATAGATGAAACTCCTTAATTACAGTTGTTAGACATCACCATGTTTCTCTCTATTTGCTTCCTTATTTTTTCTCAACTAGAATTTTTTCTATGATCTTGGGGTCTCCAATGACACCTTCACCTTTTAATCCAAGTACTCTATAGCTTTTCTGTTTAATAGATTGAGCCTTTTTACACTATTAATAACAAGAGTCAACAGTCATATTACATCACACATGACTGCCACTATTAGGAAATTAGGAGGTATCACCAATGTACTTACCAAGATAAATAAAGCTTAATTTACCATGTACCTAATTTTCAATAATTTTAAAATTTAAAAAATACAAAATATGTTACATGTCTTCTTTAAAGAGAAGATATTAAAAATAATTACATTTTCCTTAAATTAAGGATGTTACTGAAGCAATTAATTACTGCATTATGCTGTAATAGAATGGAATTTTCTCCCTTCTTTCTCATAACCTATCTATTAATCTATTTACTATCTACCTGAGTTTTATAATCTCTGATTTCTAATCTCCTATCATCTGAATAAATATACAACCAAGTGCATCAAAATAGTTTGAAAACCGCAAAACAATAAACAAAACACAAAATGGCCTTAGAAATTTCATACAAATATAGTGTGTGAATTTGAATGTATCCAACTCTCTGTAAAAGGTAGAGTTTTGTTATTTTATATTACTTCTTAAAATTGTTATTTTATATTACTTCTTAAAATTGTAGCTTCTACATTTACTCCTCTTGCGACATCAACCTGAATTGGTTAATTTAATATTGCATTGTGAATTAAGTGAATAAACTCTCCTACACTATTACTTTCATAACACAGAGGAATGCAAAAATAGTCTCTGCCTAGAAGGAAAGGAAGCTCTCTTAAGAAATTATCTGTCATAGGGTAGAGGGATTAAGGGATTTGTGAAAGAATTAAAGAGGACAGGCTGTATGATGATAAGGATATGCCAGTATGGAAAAACTAAAATGAATTTAACCAGTCTTAGATTCTAAATGTTTGGATTATTTTTCTTAAGTTGTTTCATTATTTCAAGGTAAATTATATAAATCACGATAATTTAGAAGTTAAATAAAAAGAAAGTTCTGGACAAAGAAAAGTGGCAAGTGACATTTAAAATTGTCTTCTAACCTTTGCAACACAATTTATGAGGCATTAAGTGAGCTGTGAGAATTTGAAGTTCTGTGAGTTCCTCTAAATCATGGTGCTCTCTTATACTCCAGCCTATCCTTATACCCCAGCCTATCCACCACATATTCCCTCTTTCTGGAATGTTTCTTGCCTCCTTTATTTTAGTAACTAATGTAATTCTCATTCACCTTTTAGATGTTTTCCTAAGTTTATTTCCTTTAAGAAACCTCACTGATTTAGCACCCTGTTTTTATCACAGTTATATGATTGCCTGGCCACTTGTCAGTATTCCTAGCTCTATGAAGGCAGACACAATATTATCTCTTTACTGTTATGACATCAATAAGCAGTCACTTAGCAAATGGCAGACACCAGTTTTGCATCTAATTGTAAATGCATTCAACATTCTCGATTCTCCACATGTGTTCTTTAAATTTTTTCTAAAACTTACTAATTCTCTTAAATAAACTTGACATGTTTATTTTACATTTGTATGAAATTTATGACGATGCCTTTAAAAAAATTATCCCTTTTTTCTAATGATTTGTAATATACATTTATGACTGGAAACTTTTTGTATAACACTGCAATAAACATTTTGATTTTTTTAAGTATCTTTTAACACCTGTAAAGATATTTAATTTGAACTAAATGAAAGGGAAAAAAAATATTGATGTTAGAAAACACATTTTTCTGAGTGTCACATAATGTTGGTACCAAAAAAAAAAAATTAAGCTGACAAAATTAGCTCCTCTCATCATTTTCAGCTTGTTCCTCATAACAGTAACATAATCACGTTCTTTAACTGATAATAGCAGTCTAGGAATATATTTTTAATAATAAAATAATATTTTCATCTTTATTTTTAAAAAAAGATTAATAATAAAGTTTCATAAGAATTAATGAAGATGATGTATGCAACATCAATTTACAACTCTTTTCTGTTTAATTAATATTATTGCATGTTTTAACATGAAGTATATTTTGCTCATTATCATGAAGTATTTAATTTATATGAAACTTCATTCAAAAGAGTGCCTTCAGAGAAGAAACAATTTATTCCAAGCTATGTATACATAATTTAAATAAAACATTCAGTTCACAGACGACTTTGTTTTAAGCATCATTCAAAATCAAATTTAGCTCAAAACGATTCAAGCCTAAAAATATAAACTACTTAGATATAATTGACAGGAGAGAAAAATGAGCTTACTCCTAGCTTCTGACTTATCTACAATTCTTACCAATTCTATTTTCCTGTTACTTGAACCTACTTCACTACTAATTTCAATTAGCAATATCCTTATCCAAGGAGCTCATCACTATCTTTGCTCAGATCACAGCAATATAAAATCTCTTACCTGCTCTCCCTCACTCACTTTTTATCATCCATTGCAACACAGCCAAAGTGGTCAATTCATTTAACTCAGAAGTGTCTATATTTTCTTTTTACCTTTAGAAAGTAGAAATGTGGAAATGTTAAAATGTTCAAATGGCTCTTCTCGTCACTACCCCTAATTTGCCTCACATCCTATACTTGACCTACATGGTTTTATTTGGAACTTTCTCAAGCTTTCACAAGTTCTGTACAGATTCTTCCTGCAGTATTCTTCAACATCACATGTTCCTTCTTGTCCTAATTCCTACTGTCATTTTTTTGTGGAAGGTTCCTTGGCAACTCCCTGATACAGACACATTCTTCAGACATCCCAAAGAGCTCCATCTGTATGTGGTCCCTTACTATTCTATAAACTTCTCAAGGAATGGGTCCTTGTTTGTTTGTAACATTCTGAGCCATTTACCTGAATATTACTGGAAAATAATAACCCCCAAATTCTTAACGAATGTACTTTTGGTAAATGTAAACTTATTTTAATTTGTGCAGCCACATCAAAATCTTCTCTCAGGGTTTTTAGGAAATGGACATGACCTCAGTAGAAAATATAGGGGAAGTGATAGACATATTTTTCTAAATATTTTTATTATTCCAAAGAGAATAGTTGGGGAAAATTCTGCCAAATCAATAGAATTTTCTTATATCCAACAAATATTATTTTCATCAAAATTTATTAAGACCATAACCAGATATTTGGTGTAAAATGATCATTAAGCTAGTCCACTGCTAATTCATTTTTTTCCCCAATATTTTAAATTGAACCACATGAAATTACCATTTTGGTAAGTTAAAATGCTTGAAGGTTGACAATTTCATATGGTTCAAACTAAATTACAAAAATAGGTATTGGAATGTTTGGAAACATGATGGAGTAAGAGAAATCCTCAGATTTCTGCCCTTGAAACAACAATAAGCTGAATATCTAAAACTCAACAAAAAACACCCAAATTGCACACCAGCATGTCTGAGCATGGGATCTGCATATATATATAGAAGCTACCACAGTCAGAACCCTGGTTATTAGGCAGTGGACTGGGAACAATAAAGAAGCTGCCTCTTTCCACTGCAGGAACTCCCTGCTGGAGGAGGGAGAAGGGAGAAGGAGAAGCAAGTTTGGGCAGTGAGTTCCCTGAACATTTCTGCTTGGGAAAGCTGTGGCTACAGGACCCAGTCATCAGGGCAGAAAGCAGAGAAGTGGGACAGAATCACAGAGGAAAAAGAGCTGATTTTGGCCAGCCGCAGTTGCAAAACTGAGACTGAGCTACAGCCCCCAACCTCCAACCCAGAGTGTCCCTTCCCCAATACCATCCAAGACTGATTACTGTGGAGCCCCAGGGGAATCTGAGCAAACACTACCAAACTATTGTTAACACTGACAGGGACTGAAACTGAGGGTAGGTAGTGTGATTAAATTTCTACAAGAAAATTTTAAAAAGCATTATTAAGATTTTATATAAAGCAGGGATGCAAGAGGATTAGACGCTACTTACTGGAAATCAAAAAAAGAAAAACAGCACCTTCTTTGCAAAAGCCTAAAGAGAGACCTTCATATAATAAATCTTTCTGGAAAAAAGCAGAATATATTTCCATTAATACCCAAGCAGAGAAATAGTCCATTGAACACCATGAACAACCAAGGTGACAAGTTGTCTCAGAAAGAAAGAGAAAAATCTCTAGAAAATAAGCTTACAAACATAGAAATATGCAAGTTAGATGACAGAAAATTCACAATGGTTCTTCTGAAAAAACTCAGTAAGATCTGAAATGAATAGTACCAACGATTTCAGGAACTGAAAAAACAACTAGATGAGTAGAGCAATGAGATTGAAACCCTCAAAAAGAACCAAATAGAACTTCTAGAGGTGAAGAACACACTGCAAGAGTTAAAAAATGAAATAGTTAGCTTGAAAAGAAGAGTCGACCAAATGGAGAAAAGGAACAGTGGTATCGAAGACAGAAATCTAGAAATAAATCAGAAAGAGGAGAGAAACCAAAGAATGAAAAATAATGAAAGAAACATTCATGAACTAGTTGATACCATCAAGAGAGAAAACATAAGAATAATGGACAATCTCGAAGGCGAGGTAAAGGAGCAGGACTAGAAAGCATTTTCAAACAAATAGGGGATGAGAATTTCCCAAATCTAAGAAATGAGCTGGAGCTGAGAATTCAAGAAGTCGAACAGAGCACTCAATTATCTCAACCCAAAAGGGCCTTCAGCAAGACACATTGTATTAAAATTATCAAAAATCATTTACAAAGACAGAATTCATAGAGTAGCCAAGAGAAGAAAACAGTTAACTTATAAAGGAAAACCCATTAGATTACCCTCAGACTTCTCAATGCAAACCTTACAAGCCAGGAAGGAATGAAATCAAATATTTAAACTATTAAGTGAAAGGAACTACAAGCCTAGAATAATGTGTCCAGCTAAGCTCACCTTTAGATATGAAGGAGAAATTAAGACTTTTCCAGACATACAACAATTGAGAGAATTCTCCACTACAAGGCCTGCACTACAGAAAATACTAAACGAGGTCAGTTCACCTAATACACAAAATGAAAAAAAAAAAAAAAATACATACTTAAGAGTAAGGTGACAAGCAGGCAGATAAAAACAGAGGAGTGCAATCCTTACAGGGCATTATAAGCTTAAATAATAAGAGAATTGCTATAGCAAAATAGTAATAAATGCTCAGCATACATAGTGACCAATTGAGACAACAATGACTAAAAAGGGGAGGGTTCAAAGATCTAAATTCACAAAGGAGAATGGAGATAAGTCACGAGCAGAAGAAAATTGATGACTATATATATGTAACTATTCTATACATATACATACTCGTAACCATGCATCAAAGATTCAAAACTGAAGAATATAACATAAAATAAGAAGAACCAAAGGGAAAACCCATTAAGCCAAAACAAGGATAACAGAAACACAAAGACAAGGAAGCAATGGAAACACCGAGCTACCAGAAAGCAAGAGAAGAAAGAGCTATAAGTTAACCTCATACTTCAATAATCACCATAATTTAAAGGGACTAACCTCACGAATATAAAGGCACGGAGTTGCAGAATAGATCAAAAACCCAAACCTAACCAAATGGTGTCTCCAGGAGACATATTTCAGCCCCAAAGACAAATATAGACTCAAAATATAAGGGTATTTCAAGCAAATGGCATTGAGAGAAAAGTGGGAGTAGTGGTATTAATATCAGATGAAATAGACTTCAAAATCAAAAAGGTAAAGAAAGATACTGAGGGACACTTCCTAATGATTAAAGAAAATATGCACCAAGAATACAAAACACTTATTAATTCTATGCTTCTAATCAGGGAGCCCCAAAATATGTAAAGCAATTATTAACCATACTAAAGGAAGAAATGGAACAAAACGCTATCACACTAGGGGACCTAAATACCTCACTGTTGGATATGAACAGATCATCAATCATGAAATAACTTCCTTAAATGACACATTAGACCAACTAGACATAACTGACACATACAAAGTCTTTGATCTCAAAACAACTGCTTATACATTCTTCTCTAGTGCATATGGAACATTCTCAATAATCGACTACATACTGGGACACAGAGATAGCCTTCAAAGTATAAGAAGGCTGAAATCATATCAACCATATTCTCTGATCATAATGCTTAGAAATCAGGAAGAATCACAAATACATGGAGATTAAACAACATACTACTAGAGAATAACAGGGTCCAAGAAGAAATACAAAGAGAGATCAAGAGATACATAAAAAGTGAATGATAATGATAGTACAGCATAACAAAAATTTTGGGACCTGGCAAAAGCGGTCATATGAGGAAAGTTCATATCATTACAGGCCTATCTCCAAAAACAAGAATGAGCTCAAATAAAAATCCTAATGCTTAGTCTCAAAAAACTAGAAAAGGAAGAACAAATGAAGCCTAAAGTCAGCAGAAGAAAAGAAATAATCAAAATTAGAGCAGAAATAAATGAAACTGAAAATGAATAATAATGATAGAAAAAAAAATGAGCTGGTTCTTTGAGAAGTTTAATAAAATTGACAAACCCCTGACTGGACTAACTGAAAAAGAGAGAGAAAAAGGACACAAACAAAATCAGGGATGAAAGGGGAAATTACGACTGGCATCGCAGAAATACAAAGGATCATGTAATATCATGAAAAAGTATATAACACCAAATTCAATAAGCTAGAAGAAATGGGCCAGTCCTTGAAAAATACAACCTTCCTAGCCTGAATCAAGATCTGGAAAATCTAAATAGACCGATCAGCTGTACAGAAATTGAAACAATCATCAAAAACCTACCAAATAGTAAAAATCTAGGACCAGATGGCTTCACAGTGAACTCTATCAAACATTTAAAGATTTAATACCTATTCTCCTCAAACTCTTTTAAAAAATTGAAGAGGAGGCAATACTTCCCAACTCATTTTATGAGGTTAGTATTACTCTGATACCAAAACCTGATAAAAATAACACAATAAATGAAAACTACAGGCCAATATCTCTCATGAACACAGATGCAAAAAACCTAAATAAGGTACCAACGAACCAAATACAGCAATATATTAAAATGATTATACACCATGATCAAGTGGGCTTCATCCCAGGGGCACAGGGCTGGTTCAACATAAGCAAATCAATTAATGTACATACCACATAAACAAATTAAAAAATAAGAATCATATGATTATATCAATAGATGCAGAAAAAGCCTTCAACAAGATGCAACATCCATTTATGATCAAAACACTCAACAATTGATATAGAGTGAAAATATTGTAACATAATAAACACCATATATGACAAATCCCCAGCCAACATTATACTTAATGGCGAAAAACTAAAAACCTTCCCTCAAAGACCAGGAACAAGGCAAGGTTGTCCACTATTATTCAATATAACATTGGAAGTTCTAGCAAGTGCAATCAGACAAGAGAAAGATATAAAAAGCATCCACATAGGAAACAAAGAAGTCAAACTGTCACTACTTGCAGATGATGTGATTCTGTATATAGAAAACCCTAAGACTCCACAAGAACACTTATAGAAACAATAAGCAAATATAGTAATAACTCTGGATACAAAATCAAAGTTCAAAAATCCATAGAGTTTCTATACTCTAATAATGAAGTGTCAGAAAAAGAAGTAGAAAAATAATTCCTTTTGCAATTGCAATAAAAAGAATAAAATACCTAGAAATAAATTTAACAAAACAAGTGAAGGACCTACATAATAAAAACTATAAGACCCTATTAAAAGAAATTGAAGAAGATATAAACAAATGCAAAGATATTTCGTGTTATTGGATTGGAAGAATCAACATAATTAAAAATGACCTCATTACCTAAAGCATTATACAGATTTAATGCAATCCCCATCCAAATACTACTGGCATTTTGAAAAATAATAATAGAAAAAAAAATCATCAGATTTGTATGGAAGCACAAAAGATCCTGAATTGCCAAAACCATCCTGAGAAAAAAGAACAAGGCTGGAGGCATCACTCTGGCCAACTTCAAATTATACTACAAAGCCACAGTAATCAAAAAGACAAAGTAATGGCAGCAAAACAGACACATGGACCAGTGGAACAGAACAGAGTCCAGAAGTAAACCCATATTTATATGGGCAACTAATTTTTAACAAGGAAGCCAAATACATATAGTAGAAAAAGAAAAGCCTCTTCAATAAATAGTGCTGGGAAAACTGGAAGGCCACCTGCAAAAGAATGAAACTAGACTACTACCTATCACCACACACCAAAATTAACTCAAAATGGATTTAGAACCTAAATATAAGGCCTGAAACAATAAAATGCATAGAATAAAACATAGGAACGAAACTGAAATCTTGGACTTAAAGAGCATTTTGTGAATTTGACCTCTAAAGTAAGAGAAGTAAAAGCTAAAATAAATGAATGGACTACATCAAACTAAAAAGCTTCTGCTCAGCAGAAGAAATCATCAACAAGGTAAAGAGTGAACCATCCAATGGGAAAATATATTTGCAAGCAACACCTCTGAAAAGGGCCTAATATCTAAAATATACAAAGAGCTCATACAACTCAGTAACAATAAAATAACAAATAATACAATCAGTAATGGGCAGAGGACCTGAAGAAAATCTTTTCCCTAGAGGACATACAAATGATCAACAAATATATAAAAAGATGCTCAACATCATTAACTATTAGGGAAATGAAAATCAAAACCATAATGAGCTACCATCTCACACCTGTTAGAATAGCTATAATCAATAGAACAATTAATAACAAATGTTGGAGAGGATGCAGAGAAAATGGTACTCTTATACACTGCTGTTGGGATCTCAAATTCATACAGCCACTATGGAAAACAATATGAAGTTTCCTTCAAAAAACTAAGAATTGATCCACCATATGATCAGAAATCCCTCTATTTAGTATTTACTCCAAAGACTTGAAAAGCCATATCTAAAAAGATATTCGCACACCGATGTTCATAGCAGCATGATTCACAGTGACCAGGACATGGAAGCAACTGACGTATCCTACAATAGATGGTTGGCTAAAGAAGCTGTGGTACATATATACAATGGAATATTACTCAGCCATAAGAAGAGATGAAATACTACCATTTTTGACAACATAGATGGATCTTGAGATAATTATGCTAAGCAAAATAAGCCAGACAGAAAAAGTTGAAAATCACATGATATCACTTACATGTGAGAAATAAACCTAAAAGCAACAAATGAACAGGACAAACATACAGAGACTCATAGACATGTACTATAGACTTGTGGTTACCAGATGACAATAGACTAGTGGTTACTAGTGGGGTGGGAGAGGAGAGGGAAGGTAGATGGGGTAAAGGGGGTCAAACATGTGGTAGCTGAAGAAAACTGGACTTTGGGTGGTAAACACAATAGAATATTCTGATGTCAAATGACAATGTACACCTGAAAATTATATAATGTATTAACCAATGTTACCCCAATAAACTTAATTTAAAAAAAAAAGTATAAAATTTTAAATATCAAAAGTAGCATGTCTCAAGTCCTTGAATAGAAAAGATGTGCACTAAGAACAAAGAAGAGAATAACAATTCTAATTTAGGGTGAGTAGAATTCAGAAAAGTTATAAACAAGCATAAGGATTTGAGCTAGATCATGAAGTATTAGTACAATTTCAATAGATTAAAATGGTGGAAAAGTTATTTTAATTAGAATGCATATTCAGAATTTATATATATATGTATATATATACATATATATGTATGTATGTGTGTGCATATATACATACTTATATATAAATACATACATACATACACACACATACATGTGTGTGTGTGTATGTATGTGTGTGTGTGTGTGTGTGTATTATATATATATAATCAAGGGAGAGGCAACCCTTGGTTAACCTCACAGATTGCAAGAAACTTGTCAGCTTACAAGCCCTTAGTTTTTTATTTTTATGCCTACAGCACTTGGTCTTCTTAGGTGTATTCAGAATTTTTAAATGGAAATTGACAAGTCTCACTAAGGTTCCTTTGGATAAACAAATGGATAAATTTCAAATGAACTTAACTAAAGAAGGCTGTATCATATACCATGTACCTTCACAAAATATCCCAAGATAAGAAACAAAATATCTCCGGTTATGATGGGAACTGAACCTAGAAATTGGAATAGAGTCTTCTCTCACCATATCTGAATTATCAATTGTTTCAGGGTAACCAGAATTTCTGTGTTCATATTCCTATTCCCTTGATTCTTAACTATATGAACTGAGGTAAGTCATTTGCCTTCTTTCTGCCTCAATTTCCTTATTTTAAAAATAGGGAAATAGAATTGTAAGGGTTAAATGATGGCAACATATCCAAACTGATTAGATAATGCCAGACATATACTAAATCCTATGTAAGAATTTAATAGCATTATACTTTTGGGGCTGCTCCAGTTTTTTTCCTCCATTGATTAGATTCCAACAATTCATCCTGCTTGTGACTCAACACAAAAGCCTCTTGAGTCCTCTCTACCACATGGTACTGTTTTCTTTCTGTCAAGATAAAGTATTGGCGTGTGTTGGGTTCTATGGATACATCACGTCTTATTGGACATGGATAGAGAGTGAATAATATCCTAGCATATAAAAAGCTTGAAAAATAGTGAGTGCGTCAGAGAATGCAATATAGCTTAATAGAGGTAGGCATATTTTAGTTTCATAAATGTCCTAAAGACAATTGTGGCTTTGTGACTAGTTCAGGATGGCTTATAATGTGTGTAAAAATGAGTAAGCAAATGAAATACTGATTCTGAAGGTCATGACTATCCTGATAGGAAGTTTAGATTTTATTGCATGGTATAATTCACATTTGGGACTGGATAATTTTTTGCTCTTAAAGACCCTGTGTATTTCAATATATTTAGCAGCATCCCTGTCCTTCAGTCCCTAGGTGCCAGTTGCAACCCCTCAGTTGCAATAACCAAAAATAGCATACTCTACAGGGCAAAATCACCCTGGTTTGAGAGTTATGGCTTTGGAGACAATGATAGAGAATTTTCCCTATCAGTACAAGAGAAAAGTTACCAGAATAGAATGTTTATGGTCAAAGCAAAAAACTCAGAAGATAGAAACATATTAAAAATGAAGAGGTATGCAGCCAGGAACCTGATAACAAGTAAAAAGTACTAAATGTAACTTTTACACAACCAGAACCAAAAAAAATGCATAATCCAAAGAGAAATCATAATGTAAAAACATGTCAAAAGGGATTTTCCAGCTCCCTGAAATCTAAATAAGATCTCCCTGAAATTCCATTCTAAACCCTACACAAGATAAAAGACTTCCCCCCTTACTTTCTTTGAATTTCTGGCGGTTAACATTATTGGCACCTTCTCTGGTTTCTAGCAATATGCTTCACCAGAAGCCACTCTCTTAATAGACCACCTAGCCATGCCATTCAGGCTCACATAAACTAGAAACTGATGATTAGATAATCCTCCTGTTGAAATGACTATGGCCTTTTTAACCCCAGAGAATTTTCTTGGCATACAACATCCCACATTGTACTCCCAGTGCAGCACTGCAAACTCTTTTAGCATTATCTCCCCCTGCTTTCTTCCCTTTTCCTTTTCCTCTTTTAGAAGCAGAAATCAAATTACTTTTAGTTTCTCCCTGAAATGAACTATATCAATTCGCTTTGGCTCCTGCTTTCAAGATATCTATTATAATCCATAAAGGCTTTATTTCTAAAATAGAAGAGAATGAAAATATATATACTTAACCAAGGAAAGAGGATAATATGAGTGACTAAAGTAAACTGTATGTCAGTAAAAAGCAATGCAAATTTAATGAAATATGGCAACTGACACCTTGCTTTAGTGTTGGGAGGCTAATGGGATTAGGACAGTGACAAACTGAAAAGGGCATGCCAGGTCTAAGGGGCATGGTTGTAATATTTAGCTACAAAAAGTTTATGATTTGTAGGCACACTGATGTGGCCTTTTGAAAAACCTGGAATCCAAATTTTATGTAAAATTTCTTAAGTTTAAAATATTGGCTCATTTTAATATATAATTTAGATCAATATGTCTGTGGGTTGCATAGGACCTAGGGGTAAGCATTGGGCAACCACTAGTAAACAAAAATGTGTCCTCCCAAGTTAATTATTGTGCCAGCTGTTCAGCAAATAAATTTGCACAAACACCAACATTATCTGTATTTTAAATGCCAGCGAAAACTGTTTATAGAGAAATAGCTAGTAATTTATGAATCCCAAACTACCATAAGAAGACAATCTGAAAATGGCCATAGAATTACCAGTTTTGCTTCATTCAATTCAGTTTATTTTATATGAACATAGCTTTACGTTTTCTTTGTAGGAGCAGATCAATTATTAACCTTGTTATCATAAAAAAGCATTAGCCTTGAGGTGAAACAATGAGGCAAATCGACCACTCCTTGACATTTTCAATGCTGTTATTTTTCTCTTTTAAATGTTACTGCTGTACCTATTATGTAATTTTTGCCCCATTAAGGCTTGTTGCTTAAAAAGTGAATAGCTTTTATCTATAATGTCATAATTCAAAAAACCTAATATGTATTGCCTCTTCCACTATCGCACAAAAGTATAGCTTTTCAAATATACAAAGGAGGCTAAAAGATATTCTGTAGTTCCTTTAAAAAGACACTTTTCACTCCTATTGTTCTATTTTTCTGCACTTCCCTTAACCTTTTCAGCACTCAGTGTGTCTTGTGTTTTCTCCCCTATTTAGTCATCATAGTTTTTATGGCATGAAAGAAGTTAGCATTCACATCATGATTGTTCTCTGAACACTACTTTGATCTTCCTAGAGGAAAGCACCGCATGATTTTAATAAATGAGCACATTATGTAACTGGAATGAAAATTTTCCAAAATTTCTGTGTAATTTATCACAGGCTCCCATCACAAGTGAAACCTAAGCCAACACAGAACATCTCTTGATATATTTCTATATTTTTCAATCACACTAAAAATGAATTTGTACAGCCAGTATTACTTTTTACCTGAGAGTGAAAATGAAAGAAACTTCACACATATGTCTGAATCTGCAGGAGGAAAAACAAACTTCATAACCTACAATTCCTTTGAGAGGTAGTATTTTTATCCTTTCTTCCCCAAAATATCTTCTGCATTTTAAGTCCCCAGATTATTTGTGTAGCTAATAATAATTACAATCATCATAATGACAAAAGTCTTAGGCTGTAAATGAAAGATAAAATTAACTACTGAATTTCTGGAAAAGGAGTGGATTATTTCTGTTGAAGGATTAAAGAAAGATTTTCTATTAATAACAATGTTTAACACAACTGTAGCCATTTTTATGCCTACCTGCACAGTGCCAAGAAGAAAAGGTAAGCCAAAAAGAAATCCAATAATAAAGCAAAATTTCATCAAAGTCACTTTTACGTTTGTTAACATTTTGCCAGGTTTCATAGGGATTTCTGTGTATGTGAAAATAATGAATATATTATAGAAAAACATTATATTTTTCTCTTAGGTATGTAATATGGAGATTAATTAAAAAAAATAAAAACTGGGTTTGGTGATTCTAAATTCACTCATCATTAGACCCTTTGGGATCCTATTTTATAAGCCCCTTATTCAATCTCTTTTTGTCAATTAAGTGTTGTAGTTGAACACTTAGGAATTGCATCTAGTGTTTGGATCCTATCTAGTGTTTGGTACCTGACAAAAAAAGTAAATTCTGATTATTATTACACTTTAAAAGGGAGTCCTAGTGGTATGAGAGGTTAATGTGACAGAACAAAGCCCATGGCTATTTAACCAGAAGTTAGAGTCATAATATAATGATCTGTCAGTATTTGTCTGATCCTAGCCAATATCCATCTGTTCAGAATCCACATCCAAATCCACAAAGGCCATCACAGCCTCTTCCATACTAACTCCTTTCATGCCATTAGAGAGGATTGGTCAGTGTTCCAACAACTCTCACCCTTAATAAAATAGTTGGTTAGATATAATTAAAAATAGCTGTTCTTCCTTATCCAAGGACTAAATTCCTGTTCATGTGATTAAGACCATTCTCTACTACCAAATTTTCTAGGCATATACAAATTTCCTAGAGCTTTAGCTATTACTTGCTGCCAACTGCTTCTCCTGCTATGTTCCACCAACCTGCCAAGAAAGCCACCTGTCTGCCTGGCTGTCCCTGGACTTTCTTGGTGACAACAGTTGACCTATCAGCACTTCCCATCAAAGCCTGGTGGCTTTAATTTCCAAGCTGTCTCATCTCATCACCAATAAAAGAGTCTAGAAACTAACATTTAAGGAAGTTTGGCATTAAATTTCTAGTATGGAGCTAAAAAGGCATGATGATTTAGAGGTCTAGACTCAGAAAAGCCTGAATTTGCTATGTTAGGCTGACTCAGCAACAAGCCAAAGAAGTGTCAGCTCTTAGACAGTAATTGATTTTTAAACATATACACCTTATTCATAATCTTATTCTAAAGCAAAAGGTCTTTCTTTATAAGAAAGTATGACTGGCATTTTGAGAAATGTTTATATCTATTTTGAATAAAAGACTGTCCATTATGGTAGGTGTTTTGATTTTGTAAAGCATCTGCAAATGTTCGCACAAAGTAAAAACATGCATGGATGCATTCCATGAATACAATTAACAAATCGCAGAAGGTTTTGGAAACACACAGACTTCCTAAAAATGTCAATATCAGGTCAAATAGACAAAATATTCTCTCTTTTCCTATACTGCCACCAGGTGGACAATATAAATGAGAACAGAGCAATTTAGACACTTGTTCCCTGCTTCAACATTCAGATAATCTTATGCCTCAGTTTGCCCATTACAGTCACAGCGTAAGCAATACTAGAGCTACTTTTATTCTCAAAAGATTCCTGATTTAAGTGACAATTCATAATTTGGATAATAGAGGCTTAGCCTACAAAACACTACATCCAGACATTGTCTTCTTTACTCATCTAATCTTCCTTGCTCATTATTTTCCAGCCTCTAGATTCCTCAGACAATTCATAAAAAACTGCATGCTGTTCCCTGAATGGGAACTCTTCTCTAGTTCCCCAGAGTGAAATAAGACTGCTTCTGTTTATCATTCAGATCTCAGCTCGAATATGTGACTTCACTCTCTACACTCCAACTCCGATGGAAACATCTCGAATTCAGCAAGACTAATCTCATTAGGCCCTTTAACTCTGATCACAGCTGTCATTTCAAGGAGCTCCAGATTCCAGAACACCCGTCATCTCTCACACTCTAATTTTCATAAGGCAATTAAGACTACCACCTCTACCATGAGTCCAGACAGGCCTGAAATTGTTCCTCTCTTATGTCTGCTGTCCTGGCCTATGCAACAATAGTGTTCCTTTACACTTCAAAAAATGTCCTGTTTGGGAAATAAATAAATATATATATTTATATTTTATATTTTATAAATATATTTACATTAAATATATTCACCCATCCTCTTCTGTATTTTTCTCCTTTTCTTACTTACTTTCTGACAAATTCCATTGCACCCTCTGAGATACATGGCTCATCATCAGCCAAAGTCCACTGTTTTCATTCTCACCCTCCTCTATTATTCCCTTTATTTTCTTGCTGAAATGGAAATTAGCTTGTTTCCTGAGAATGATGCTTCCCTGTAGCTTTCTTGTGCATGACCATTCCCACCCCTTACACACACAGCCTTTGTACTGGTGAGGCTAAAGGTAATTAATATCCTTGTCTTTCTTAGTCCTCATTCCTGCTTTCAGAACATTCTTTCTCCCTCTTCTCTAATAATATCAGAGCTTTTAATCACATGTCATTAGGTGATAACTCGCTGTTTCTTTCATCTACCTCCCTAGCAAATTTGTCAAATGTTTCAATGATTATAAATCCTAGCTACCACTGTGATCTAAGCCATTCAGCCAGTTTCTAGAAATATTATGATATTTCTTTGACAGAAAAGTTCAGTGGAAATGTTACATGTTATCGGAGAGGAATATTTTATAAGCTATTATCTTTTGTCTAGATCATTGAATTAGCCTCCAGGCTTGTCTCCATATCTCCACCTTGGCTTACATAGACCTTATCCTCAAAACTATCGCTGGAATAATCCTTGTAAAACATTTATTTTTCACCTTGCTAGAATGTAAACCCTGCAAGGATAGATATGGTCATTTAGGTTGGAACAAATATTTCCTAAGCACCTAGAACAGAGCCCAGGAAATTGAAGGCATGAAATAGCTCTTTTTTAATAGGTTAATAAAACATTACTTAACCTAATTTGTAGTTATCAGTCCCAATGGAACCATAAATATAATCAGAATTCATAGATTTTTTTTAGAAGTTTTCCATTCCTTGATTATCATAGTCAATCTTACCAAAGATAAAAAAAAAAGGAGACCAAATCCTATGATCCTTGGCTATACTTTAGTTAACTGGCATTATACTTTTAAGATTTGTATTTGAATGTCATTAAGTAATATATTTTTCAACTTAACACAATCTCAACAACTCATCTTGTCCTATAGTCAGTTGACATCACTGATTTTTTTAACCTGTCAAGCTCTTGTAAACATTTGAGTTTGTGAAACCTAATTTATATTTCTAACTGAGTGAATAGAGAAGAAAATTTTCTAAAGCATCATTGGTGTTCTCTTTTAGCATACTTTGTTAAAGAGCAATTGATGAGATTGGGCATATGTGATACAAATCTAAAAGCAACAAAGAGAAACTTATGGATAGAGACAGTGGACTAGTAGTTATGAGAGGGAAAGAAAGGGGGAGGTAGGTAGAAACAAAAAGGGTCAAATATGAGGTGACTGAAAGAAATCTAACTATGAGTGGTGAATGCACATGCAATATATATATGACATGCTGCTGAATTGTACACTTAAATCTTATTGGATGTCATTGATCATTGTCAACCTAATGATTTTTAATAATGATAAAAAATTCATCTGAAATATTTTTCTCTGTACAGTTCTATTAAGAAGTTGAGTATGTAATACTTTTTTAATAAACAAGATGAACATAAAAAAAGCAACTGGAGGTCAGTGTTAATCCAACATGGCCAATTCTATAAATAAATAAAAAAGAAAAAGCATCATTAAAATATCTTTGCTGTAACTTCTGAGCCAGAAAACTCTTTGAGCATAGAGTCTATAATTGATTCACCTCTAAGAACTTTACAGACCTTAGAAATATGTAACAGAATGAGGAGAGGCCCTCATGAGGGCAATACTGTCTTATTCACCACTCTATCGCAACACCTAAATCGCCCTTGAATATTGGAGGTGTTGTACTTGTTGAATGAAGGAAAGAATATCCACTAAATGAACAATTTCTGAGTGTGCTGTGAAAGGAACTAAATGCCCTATTTAATCTGTCCCCTTAATTGCTCTCTTATCACCCTTTCTCAGTTCCTAGAAATACTTGAATATTTTATTACAAGAGGAGTTCAGTGAGAATGTTACCTGTTACCTGGGAGGAATATCTTATCAGCTACTGTTTCACCTTAACATAGAAGTTAAGAGTTAGTTTATCCAATTAGTTCACTGTCATAGCTAATGCTAGATAAAAGTGCTCTAACAAGATAGGACACACACCAGACAAGCTTAATGAAAATGCCGTGAAGAGAGAAGTTAGTGGCTTGAGTTTTCTGAGAAAAATTCTAGTGTAGGGAGAGCTGAGGTGAGTAGGTGCAGTTCTGGCAGTCAGTGTTAGAGTGGGCAAAGTCAAGGGTGAGAGTAGAAGAGTTTATCAGTTTGTTCAGATTTGCTTTAGTTCTTCACCTAATCTGAAATAGATTTACCTAAATATGACTGACAATTTTTTTCTTTATAATTATTTCTCCTCAAGAACCAAGGGACCATAACAGATCATTCTTGAAGCCTTGCATCTAATACATTGACATATTCAAATGATTTTTTAAGTGTAGTTAAATTAATAATTTAAATATATAGTTCAGTGGTTTGGTAAGTGCCAGATAATCACTTTTTAAGAAAAATAGTCCATTAAAAAGTTTTGGTGAGTATGAATTGAAATGTTGTCTTTAAAGTGTTTATCATGGTGCTGAGCACACAACAAATTTTCAGTAATTAGTAGTTATTTACTATATATATATACATATATAGTATGTGTGTATATATACATACATACATACATACATACATATATATATATATTCTATTTAAGTACCTTATATATTGAATTTTCATTCTGGCTTCTGAATGAATTCTCACAATTCCATATGTATAACAAAGGAAATAAAAGATTGTGTTTTCTTCTGTATGGTTTTTGGCTTCTCTTCACTATTTTATTCTATTATAAAAATCAGATGGAATTAAACCCTGTTACAAAAGTGATAAGCATATGAGACTCAAAGAACAAAATTAAGATAAGGCTTGGCCCCATTCTTCTAAGAACACACCAAGGAAGTGGGGACCTTCTTCCTTTAAAATATAAAAAAAGTGCCTAAAGTTCCTCAATTGTCCAGAGCTTGGCTACCCCAAAGAAATGTAATTTTAAAACATACTAAGTAAAAATAATTAAATTATATCACTTTCTATTAATTCTAGAAGTTTTATTCTAAAGCAAATTTTCACTTTTCTTTTGTCAAATAAATATGTGCATATGGAAGACTAGACTTTAGGCCTCATAAAAATTTCACAGAAATTCATATGAGATGGTAATTTTATTATTGACAAAACAAATTTTTATCAAATGAAGAATGACTTCCTATTTTATGAAAAATAATTTCAAATGTAACAAATGAAAATTGATAGTTATTTTACTTTAATTGCATCTATATGAAAAATATGAAGTTGGTTGTTTAGTTTATAAAAATTTGATATATTTATAAATCAAAGATGTTTATAATTAAGAAAATTTATTATTTGTAAAACTTGCTGTATTTAAATATGTACATTTTCTTTGTTCTGCTGATAATTGAAGTACAAAATCATGGTGGGTGGACTAAAGTAAAAGAAGTACTAAGTATTTTGTTCCCTTTAGAGGCTAACCACACTGGTTTTTATTAGTTTTTATTAGACATCTGTCCCAACATTTTATTACAATAATGAATCCAGAATTATTTAATCAACATTTAAAAATCATTGTAATCTTGATTTCCTTGCTTTGAGAGGAGACTACTCTATTTAAGGAAAGTTGTAGCTGTGCAGTGCTTGATTATGGTAAATCTAAGAATAGAGAAAGAGACACAATTTATAAATAATTAAAATTATTTTCTCAGTTTTAGTGGTTCGTTTCAGTGTTTGGCAATTTCTACCAAACATCAAAATTAGAAAATTGGGTGAATGGGCAGATCTCCTCTTTTTCCTTCTTTTCCTTCATCTCTCAGTACACTGAAGAAATGGACCTCTTTTTCTTATTTTGATTATCATTAATGTTGATGAATTTGAAGAATTCATGAAGACGTTAGGAAAAGATGGATCTTACTGCACCACTTCTTCTGTTAACACAAAGAAGTAATCTAGAGAAGGATATTATTAAAATCTAGATTTTTAAAACCCATACTGCACTTTTTTACTTTTAGTTTGATCTCTATACTAAGTCCTTTTCAGCATTGAGAGTTGCATAATGAAATATATTTGAGTGACCAATGATGTAAGACCAAATTACTGTGTAATATTTACTAGGAGGCTTAACATTGTCAGGTCACTAAAGTACTTTTACTCTATTTTAGAAAAAGGGTGGAGGCATTATCCTCTGACAATGATTTTATATGGTCTTTGTAAAGATAAAATAACAAAAGAGCTTTGAAAATTTTAAATTACTATACAACTTATAATTAACAGTAGGTTAAGTTCAGCTATGTTTTAGAAATATAAAAATTGAGAAATGAAGAAGTAATAAAAAAATAGAATGAAGATACTCTGAATACAACTTTTTTTCAAAGAGGAAAGAGTAAGAAGGAAGATGGTTTTTTTTTGTAAAATATAATTTTAGGCTCATAAAATAAATATCTAAAATTCAAACACACTTATTCTACTTAAACAAAATCTTTGTATAGTGACCATTCATTGTCTTTAGTTTTTTTAATGAACACCCTATTAAGTGAAATATAGTAGAAAAATCATGGCTATGAGTATGTAGAAATGAAGGTGTAGAGTGTGTGTAGAAACACCTGTTGAAGTAACAATATATCTGAAATTCCTGAAGATTATCCCAATTGCTTGAAAGAGAAAGCAAACATCAAGAGAAATGAAACTAGTGTTTCTTTTCTAGAAAACTAATTATAGATGAAAATTTCAAAAAGCTTTTAAGTTTGAGGAGCTGCACTGCTACAATTTTGAAACTTAGAGAAGATGACAAAGGATCGCCATTAGGAGTAAAGCTCCTGTCTGAGTGTGACCCCAGAGAGAGAACTTTCTCAAGTCCAGACAAAGGAAGGATGGAAGGATGATGGCTTTCTGACTGCAAGCACAGAGAAATAATCTTTTTAGCTTGACCTGAGATGGAAGCCACTTTCAGTCATTGACTCCCAAATACAAATTGTCACTATACCCTATTAGCTTTGATGACTATAAAACAATATTTTACTTCTTGTTTTCTGTAGAAATGTTAAAAATATATTTGCCTCAGCCCCAAAATATTTATGTCACTGATAACCATAATATTAATAAAACTTATATAGTATTTTCTATGTTCCAGGTACAATTAAAAGTACTTTATACTAATCCTCATATTGACCGATGAAATATATACTACACACACATGTGCATATATACACATACCTATATGATAGCAAAATATACATATATAATTGAAATAAATAATTTATACTTGACTTATATATTTAAAAGAATATTTTATTTTCATCGATAAAATACCAGAACATATAATTTTTTGCAAAGAAAATATATACATAAAACACATAACAAAATTTAATGGCACAATTCGTAGTATAAAAATAGCATGGGTTCTTCATTTTACTTTTGTAGTTTTCTTAAAAAGCACATACTGTATAAATTCCCTGTTTAAATTACATTTTAGTTAAAATAAAAAATAATACATTAAATTCAGGTTATAACTAGGAGCGAGGCTTTACAAAACATATTAGGAATTAGTAATTCATCAAATATCTCAAGCTTTTCAAAAACTGCAAATATCACTCCACCAGCTTTTGGTCGCTAGACAATTTTGCCCTCTTTCAAAAAGCTTTTTCTCCCTTCGTGAATGAAAAGTGATCATAAAACCTCTGATTGTTGATTTGTCTATTATTAGTTAGTGTCTACAATGCACTAGGCACTTTGCTAAGTAAGAGTGCCACAATAAACATTGTAACCATGGAGTTTGCAGAATGAAGAGGAGACAAGTGTACACAGCCACACTGTAGTGTGCTAAGAGCTCAGAAAATGGAAGTATGAAGTGTCATGGGACCATAAAACAAGAATTCTGAACCCAGCCTAAGGGTGTACATGTGTGTCTGTGTGTGTATTTATGTAAAATCATTATCTTCTGCAAATAAGTACGTAGGTGAAAAAATAAGTACGTAGGTGAAAAAATAAGTAATAAGATAAGGGGGGAAAGAAAAGAGAGAATGTCACCTAGGCAGAGCAGATAGGTTTCTCTCTATTTGGTCCTTGGGAGAAAACCCATTTTGCCCACTCACTGGTGCAGCTCTTTGGAAAAGTTGAAAAAGTAGATGAAGGAAGTCATGTGACATGGTTCAGAAATGATAGAATCTGAAAAACCCAGGAGTTACTGTGATAGATGTTGTAAGAATTCCAATTACACTTGAGGGTCAGAATCCTAAAAACTCAAGCTTTCAATAATTACATTTAATTTTGTTTTAAAATTCCTACTCAAGTAATAGTTCTTTTACATAAGAGAATTCTACTAAAAGATTAAGATAAAGTAGTAAAAGATGTAGGGGACACTCTACCACAGCTACTAGGAATATGGGTTAAAAAAAAAAAAGATGTAGAGAAGGTATGTGTCATGATTTGTTTAGTCTCAATTGCATATGCCAAAAAGATTAAACATAGAATTAAGTTAAACTTCTGCTATCTAACATCCTGAGCTTCTAAAATTTTAGAATCTTGGCCTTTAAACAACTATCATTTTTTAAATTTGTTTTAAAATTACATGTATGAAACAGCCGAAAAAATTTAAGCTGAGAAGTTACATGTAAATTAATTGAAACAAATTTTAAAATCAAGTCAGTACAGTGATATTTAAATCTCATTTGAAGGAAGTGGACATTTCAAAATATTTACTGTGCAGTGTCTAAATACTCTAACTTTCTGGCTCTGGTCATATATAAAAATTAGGAATAGTATATTTCTCAATAACACATATGTTATTAGATGTAGTAGATTAGGGCATAAAATTAGCAGCCTGCTCTCATTTTCAAATATTTCAATTTCAGTTTTCAGAGCAAATCCAGTCAATTTTAACCTAGCTCCTCTATCTAGTCTTACTCAAAATACTGATAAAGTCTGAATTTTAAATTAACATATAAATTACTTTGTGTTGTTTCAGAAACACTAAGCTGACCCTAAGGTCCTTTAACTATCAGTAACAGCTAATGAAATAAACAGCATTTTGTTACAGGAAAGTGTTACCAGATTTTTGTTGATTCATTCATTAAGTATTCATAGGGCATAGTTCTGGAGAAAATAAAAGTCACCGCACTCAGGGACTTATTCCCTACCATGAAATTACAATTATAAATGCTAAACAACAGTTGTATTAATCAGAGTTTTCCAGGGAAACAGAACCAATAGGATATATGAAAATATACAGTTTTAAGAAACTGGCACACAATTGTAGGAGGCCTGCAAGTATAAAATTGGTAGCTGAGGCCAGCAGTCTAGAATCTCAGAAAGGATTTCTATATTACAGTCTTGAGGTAGAATTCATTCTTTGCAGTTTTTAAGACCTTCAACTGATTGGATGAGGCCCACATTATCAAGAGTATTCTCCATTACCTAAAGTTTACTAAGTATATGTTAGTCGTATCCATAAAATAGTCTTATAGCAACATCTACAATAGTGTTATTAGTTAGACCAAACAACTGGGAACTATAGCCTAGCTAAGTTGACCATAAATTTAATCATCAAAGTGATTCAAGATAGTAGACAAAGAAATTATTTCAGAGATATAGCATTTGATATCGTCACCATCCAATAAATTTTAATCATATACAAATTCAAATAAGCTATTCTAAACTAGAATAGTAGATCAATATGTTGTAGTCTCTCCCCCGCCCCACATAGTTATTTGGGGTGGAGCAAAGGAGGTGATAAGGAAGTGCTTGTTCATTTATTGTTATACAAATATTCTGTAGGAGTCAAGAAGAATATTTTGAAAGATATATAACAAAACTGTATTCATTATCATTTTTTTATTCTTTATTTACTTTGTTATATAGTTAACGTGATGGTTTTAAATATGTCCACACACATTTTTTTAATCTCTTCTTATCAAGAGATGAAATCTAATTCCTCTTGAATGTGGGCTGGACTTAATCTGCTTCTAAGGTAATATTAAATTGGAAAATAAGATACACCTCACTCTAAACTGATTCTTTTGGGAACCTCGCCCTTGGAAACTAGACAGGATGCTGTGAGAATGCCAGGTTGCATCAGGAGACCACATATAGGTAGTTGTTCTAGGTAACAGTTCCTGCTGAGGTCCCAGTTACTAGCCAGAATCATGAAAGAAGAAGGCTTTGAGATGACTCCAATTAACATCTAACAGCAATCATATGAGAAATCATGAGAGAAAACCAACCAGGTAAGCCCAGTCAATTCCAAGAACAGTGAGGAATACTAAGTGATTGTTGTTGTTTTATACCCCTAAGTTTGATGTGGTTTGTAATAAAGCAAAAGCTACTCAAATAGATGTTGATTTAACTGGTAATTAAATAGCTACTTTAAAAAGGTAAATAATTACTAGAATTTACAGAATGCTTACTGTGTGCTGGAAACTACTTAAATGCTTTATAAATATATATAAACTAATTTAATTCTTACAATGACCCAAAAGAGAAAATTGTTTTTATTACCCAGTTTTACAGATAAGAAACACAGGCACAGAGGAAACAATTAACTTGTCCAAAGTTATACATTCAGGATTTGTGGACCAGGAATTGAACTTAGTCTGGCTCCAAAGTTTGCTCTTCTTACCTATATGATATGTTTTCCAATGACACAGAGAAGATGAAATAGAAATTTTGTTTCACACATAGAAGAACAAGGCCACAGAAGCACTAGTCAACAGTAAAAGAGAGATAGAAAAGCTTTATTCTACAACTGTTTAAATGGCATATAATCTTATGTTATTCTCATGTTATACCAAAATATTGTTTGAGGCACAGAAAGACTATGAGGAGATTGTGGAGTTCTAGGATAACTTAATATAAAAGAACTCAGACTAGTTTTACTTGCAAAGCTTTAGATAGTTTTAATAACACCAGGGTTTTCACAACCCTACGAGAGCTGAAGTCTATCTACTCCAAAACAGAGATTTGGAGCAATGTAAGTGTACAAAAGAGAGAAAAAAAATTATTCCCTAAGAAGTGAACATTATACTTTGCTCATCAATGGCTGCTCTAGGAGACCTCCTCTTGACTTGCATATGAGAACTCTAAGAACCTAGTGACATTTATTTCCTCATCTTGGATTTTGTGTTTCTTAAAAATATCCAACATCACCAAGTCAAATTCTTAAATTATATAGATTCTACATATCAACCAGAGGTAAGATAAAGGCAAAATACTTTAGGTTGAAAGATAATGTGGATGATTACTTGTTGGTCCTTTTAATAGATAAAGTTCTGCAGGATGACAAAGGAAGCCTACGAATCTTGTGCCAGTACGAGGAAGGGTTATTAGCTAGAAAACCATTGAGCGGAGGACTGTCATTTAAGCAGCGAGTCCAAAATATTCTCATTATTTCTACTGAAATATTTCTCATGGCATGGGCAAGATTATGAATGAGCAATGGAGGACAACATAATCTTGAAAGAAGGCATTCTTGCCATTTGGAAATGGAAGAATGATACAGGAAATAAATATGAGAAAAATAAAATATGTCTTTGGTACCAGGTGCTGGGCTGGTACTATTAGCTGGTCACTGGTGTTGCTAGGAGTTTCCCTGGCAGTCATGGCTAGGTCTTAGTGTCCTATAAACACAAATAATTTTATAGAAAATCAATATCAGACCAGGCCACTCTGTAGTCATGATGGATCAGTATTAAAAAAAAAAAAAAAAAAAAAAAAGAACATGAACATTGTGCAGTCAACAAAATAACCCAACATCACCCCATCCTAGCTCATTCTGGTATTTCCTCCTTCTAGATAAGATCTATTAAAACACCAAAACATGAAATTATCTATACTTCCTGATTGCATTTGATTCAAAGCAAAGTTAGCTTTAAATTCTCCCCCAAATCACCTACCATAGGCCCAAATTCTACAATAAGCACTCTCTTAGCATACTGTTCCTGAGGTGCTACTCAGGATCCCATGGTGTGTACTCTTAGTTCTCAGAGCAATAAACCCTACTTGATCAACTACATGTGTGTCCTTAGTAATCTTTAGTAGAAGGCATGGACAATACAAGCAAGTAAGAAAGAGCTTAAGCAATCAAAATTATCATAAGCCTCAGGTAGATAAAAGAGAATAATAATAACTATTTTGCTAAATAAAAAGTTGACTGAATGGATGACTGCAATAATATGCAAAATACAGAATCTTTACAAAAGTATTTTAAGTGTTGCTTAAGGGTAAAACTGTTTAACTGCAAAATAGCAAGGAGTTCATTTTGGGATTAACTCATGAGAAAGTTGAATATATTGTACAAGGGGACAAAACAAATGATCACTTTGGCATGAAAGCTGTCAAACTGACTCTTTAGTAATATGAAAACAAATAGTTCTCAATATACTCATTCAAAAATCATATATTTTCTTGAATGAATAAATCAAGTTTGAGAATTTTGATATTGCAGGCATCCATCTAATACTTATTCCTGGCTATCCATTATCATTGATAATATCTATATTTTGAATGTATAGTTTGCTTCCAAAATACCTACTATTCTTAGAATGCATAGTTGGTGCTAAATCCATAATACTCTACCACAGAGAGGAAAACCTGAGTTCTATCACTTGTTATAATGCTTGAACTACCTCCACTTATATGTGGGCTGTCATGTATTACTGGAGGTTAAAAACAAACATCCAGCTTAAGATATTACTTTCATTCTAAGCATTATTCAAAATGGTTTAAATTAATTTAACCTTCCTAACAATCCTATGAAGCAAGTACTAGTATATCCCCCTTTCTATGGGTAAGAAAACTGAAGCAAAGAGTGAGTAAGTAACTTCTTCAAGGTCAAAGTTCAATACAAAATCAGAAAAAGCAGAGGAACCAATTGAGACTTAATTATTTTTTTAGCTGTTTATAACTATATCTTGGCTTTTATGAATTTGATCATGAACATATCATTTGACCTCAATAGATTTAGACATATTTAATGATAAAATGGGGTAGATATATTTTATTATGTATATGCTTTATGTATATGCTTTCTTTCATTGCTCATGATGTAGATTTTACTATGGTTAAAAGAATGCATGTCTAAGTGGAAGATTTTTTGACTGCTATAGTTGGTAAATCTGTTAGAGCCAGTAAGTCTCAACAATTTTAGGGCACTCAGATTCATATTTGAATGCAAAGCAACAGGGCACAAAACATTCTATATTTTATATTTACTTTAAAACAGTTTATTTTAAAATGCTCTTACCTATGACAAATACATTTCCTCTGGGAAATGTTTGTTTTTACTTTATGGCAAGATTTTTACAAATATTTATGTTAATGTGTCCTGAAATAGCATTTCCAAAATTTTATGAGCCATTACATTTACTGCAAAAAAGGGTTCCTAATAAAACCTTCTTTTCTAGTCTACTCAAATTCAGTTTTAAAATCAATAATGATAAACACATTTTTCATATCTTCTTATTTATGCACATTATCTCATCGCTGATACTATAAAGACTAATTTTGTCTTTTATTGGTCTAATTTTTTCCTTAGTAATTATGGTTTTTAGGGCTTTTAGAAAACTCAAAGTTGTTTCAATTGTATTAAAGTATAATACTGTACAAATGCATAAATTGAAATTTCTGTACAACATAGTGGTAGACATTTTTATGTATGTCAGAGAAAATAAATACCATAAATCTGGGCAAATGTTATATTTTAAAATTTAATGGTCAAGCAAGATAATATTCTGAAAGTAAGAGTAAATTTTATCATAATCTGTAATGGTCCTTTATTTCAATTTATTTTTAAGTCATTTTTCAGATGGAATTGCCCTTAAATCACAGAAAATGAAATTTAAAATACATGCCTCCATAGAGAAATTCATTTGAGATACTTCAAAAAGGAAGAACTTTCAAACAAAACTCACCTTCACTCTATCATAATCCGATAAGTCACTGGAGAAGAAGATGAATTTTCATACAAAGAGTAGAAAAAAATTGACATAATTTTTCTAATAGCCAACAATTTGACATACACCATGTAAAAGTAATGGTTTTTAGAGTATTTTATAAAGTTGTTTCTAAAACGCACACATACACAAATCATAACAATTTTATGGTGCAGTTGCAGACACAGAGAAAATTGATTTTCCAAAAGGAGGCTCTTTTTTATTAAATATTATGACCAATTAAGTTCAGTTAATCGTTTTGGTGTAAAACGAGTTGCTGTGGGCTGTTTTTCCTGAAGGTGTAAGCAACTCTCTGGCTTTCGATTATAGAACAAACAGCTGAAAGCAATCAAAAATCATTGCAACTCCATAAGAAGTTTTTCATAATATAAAATCATTTTGCCTAGATACCATTAATTTTTAATAAGGCTAAAGTACTTGTTTAAATGACAGAACATGATGTGATTGGGTTTGGTTTCCCTAAGTGTCTAATGCCCTATACTACAAATGCCAACAAGTTAGGGGGCTCACCAGCTTACTGCACTAGTGTTTCCAAGGAGCAGTGAGTGGGGAGGGGCAGTCTTGAATGCAAAGAATTTATGTGTTGATGATAAAGGTACGTATTTCTCATTGGTCCCTTTTGACCATTAGGTTTTCCAACAATTATAACATAGAGCAATGCTGCTACATTGTTTTATGTTTACCTAAGAGATTAAGACTTCGAAACTTTGTCAATTATGTGTAGATTTTAAAAGGTTCTTAGTCATTTTAACTATAGTAATGAAGATCACAAATTGCTAAAGAAGACACTCTTAGAGGACTTGAGATTGAAGACAAACTGTATTTTTATTCTAACAGTTATTCTAACACCCTGAATAAGAAAATTCTTACTGACCATTTCTCCTGTTAAGAGTAATGCCAGATTATTGGAACCACCTAAATTCAGCTCCAAAGTCTTCCTTCATTGGTTTACATCAGCTGTGCAATTATTTGTGGCTACAAGTGGGGTATCTGAGAAATAAAAAAAATTTCCGGAAGTCAAAGAAACAACCTGTGATTTCTATATTTCTGTATAAAGTAGAACTTAGTTAAAATAATGCTAGGACAAAGCTCCAGAATGTAGAGGAGGACCGGCAAAAATTAAGTAGGTCACTTAGTAGGTTTGTAAATCTATTCTGTCAAACATCTGAAATATTTGACAAGATGACTTAACCAGCTTACTAAGGACAATCATTTTGAATTATTAAGCAATTTTTGCAAATCAAAATATATCATACATTGTAATTTTTTAGAAATATTTATGCAGATCTATTATTTTCTTTAAAGACATTGTATTTTTATTATTTTAAAATGTTGAAGAATTGAAATAATATGTAATTAAATCTATCATTTTTCCATCTTGATTTCATCTATTTATTTTAAGTTAAAAAGAAGTGATCATTTAGAGATATAAAAATATTTAATGATTTTTCAAATATTTCTTCTGTTAGCTTTAAATTTTGTCTGTTGGGAGTCTCAGAATGAAATTTCTTGTCCACATTAAGCAACGTCATAGCCCAGAAAGACTACAAATCTATATTTTGAGTTTCATTTCACTTTGGTGACTATTCAAACATATATTTTCATATTTCTATTATATGTATTCCCTATAGGCTACTTCAAATTTTTTGTCAAAAAGGTAGTTTTTGAGTAAATTTTTCCTCTTTTAGATTAAATTTTACATTGTTTTTATAGAAACCAATAGAGAAAAAGTGATCCACTTAATGTAGTTTTTCACATAAGAAAAACATTTAAAAATTATATCAATTTATTAAACAAAAACTAATTTTTATCTCCTCTATATTTTACAGTTTTTTTTGTTTGCCTTCTTTTTAATGTTAGACAGGGGTTATAGTCAATATTTTCAACAGCCAATTTGCCAAGGATCTGACAATCAAATGAATTCCAGCTGTAAAGCTTGAATAAACTCTTGGTAGTATTCTGATGTGCCAGTTATTTACCCTTTAGTCATGATATTGGACGTGGTCAGAATGGCTCTGAAGAAAGGGAAAGGGCTAGGACAGTGGGTGAGTACTTGAGAGCTTGGGAAACTAGATTCCTTCTAAATTATATTAAAGAGCAGCAAAGTCCTCATTAATTTCATTGACAGATTTTTGGAAACTGCAATTTTAAACAAAATGACTTATAACAAAACTAATTTACCATAGACTACTTAATATAAACAAGAGTTAAGTTCCTATGGCATATTTTTGGTTAAAAAAACGTTATTAAACTTCTAAATAAGACACGAAACGCTTCCTATATTAAACATTGACATAAACATGAGCTATCTATATGTTTTTGAAAGATTAATAAGAACAAGTAAGAAAGCAGTTTTCTAACCCACTGACTCCAATTTAGGGTTGAAGATGGCCAGAGCCTATTCTGGCAGGCGCAAGGCAGGAACACACCCTGGATAGGACTCTCTTTCATCACAGGGCCACTCATGTACCCACCCACACCCATGTGTCCTGGGACAATGTGGAGGCACCAGTTTACTTCACATGCACATATTTAGGAAATGATAGGAAACCAGAGTACCTGGAGAAAACCCATGCAGATATGGGAGAACCTTGCAAACTACACAGATAGTGGCCCTGCAGGGAATCATTTTTTTCTCACTGTTATAATAAATCAATGTTGAATAAAATAGTGTTATTCAAGGACCTGTTATATTTCAACATTTATCAACCAGTAAACCTACATCAGCACAAAAATATCAATCTGATGCTACAGATATGCACTTAATCAGTAAGTACATGAATATTTTAAAATTTTTCTTCTTTATTTAATATGCATTTTTTAATTTTTCATAGTTGATATACAATATTACATTAGTTTTAGGTAGACAACATAGTGATTAGACATTTATATAACTTATGAAGTAACCACTCTAATAAGTTTAGCACACATCTGACACCATACACAGCTACTACAGTACTATTAACTATATTCCTCATGCTTTACTTCATATCCTCATAATTTCTTCTATCACTGGCAGTTTGCACATCTTAATCCCTTTATTTTTTACCATCCTCCAACTTTCCTCCCATCTGGCGACCATCAAAATGTTCTCTGAATCTATGAGTTTGTTTCTGTTCTGTTAGTTCATTTATTTTGTTTTTTAGATTCCACATAGGATTATTTGCTTAGACTTCAGGTGATTCTTAATGATGGTTGCTCTGTAGTTTAGTTGTAATTTTGATGTGGTCCTGGGAGGAGACCAGCACAGCATTTACTTTTTCCATCATCTTGACCCTAAATCCAGAAACTTCCTTTTTAGTCATAGGAAGAATGTGATTTGAAGATATCCTGTGGGTTTGTAAAGTAGATCTACCATGTCTCTTTCACCTTTAAGACTTAAACTTTAAAATATTAGATATATTGCTGGTAAAGATGGATGGAATATGTGGCTAAGAACTGAAGCCAAATAGAATTACCTAAGAGTTTCAACTGAAGCCTTACCAGTCAGTCACCAGAGGATTCTAGCCTTCCTCTCAATGCACCAAATGCAAAAAGCCTTTGAAGGAGGAGGCAGATGGAAGAGGACTGGTGAAAGTTTGCCAGGTCTAGAGGTCCCGAATATTGCTCTATCTCAGAGATACCAGAGGAGGCAGGAGCAAGAGACAAACCAGGTCAAGAGTGAGAGAAGGAAAAGAAAACAGAGAGGAAAAGAACCAAGAAAAGGCAGTGCAACTCAGGCTCAAACTCTATTTTTCAAATGCCATTAGTCAGATAGGTCAGTCCTACTTCTAAGGAAACCAACAAGTAGAATTAAAGAGAAACAGACTGATCCCTTTTGGAAAGTAATATAGGAGTTCTTCCCCTTCAGAGGGGCTTAATAAGCACCAATACACATAATAATGTATAGCTTCATGTAATAAAATACAGAGCCACTATAAATAATATTATTTTCTTAACTCCTTCAAAAACATTTACATTGTTAATTCACTAATTTATTAAAGGAGTTAGAGCAATCACTTTATAAATGTAGAAGAGTGAAAGTATTTAATCCCTAAAATCTGAAATACTTCTTTCTCATTTTTGCTCTGATTCTCTGTTAGACGGTTAAACAAATGTCAAAAGCTCTGTGAACTTCGCCTTTTAAACTATGTGAAAAATATAGTAATGCTTTCCTTTCAAGAGATAAACATAAAAAACAAGAAGTTAGCACTTCACATAAAAGACTCATTATTGAATACTTTGCAAAATTCAAACCCAACCTATTTCAATTAAGTTACAAAAGATGGTACTGAATGTGTCAATAGCATAAACACACTTTACAATCTATTTGGCTTATCCAGTTCTGAAAATTAAAATTTTAAAAGTTTGTTGGTTCTTTTTAGAGGGAGTGGTTATTTGTAGTACATGAAATTTAAACATAAAGAAAGAGTTCAGAAAAAATTCTTAAATTATCCTACTTTAAATTTGTGTAATTTATATTTTTAATGCAACTGAGTTACATAAATCTAAATGCATATAAATCATAATCACCCAATCAAGATAACTCTTAAAAGTAAAATTTATGAATGAGGGGATTTTTTCTAGCCAAAGCTGAGTAACAGGAATTTACCCTCTCACTTAAAACTAGGGTGGAAAAAAAAGTGAGACAGGGAATGTTTGAAACAATAGTTCAAGATATTATATGTTAAGAAACTAAAAACAATAATTCCTAGAAGTATTTGCATAATGTGGTGAGGAAAGGGAAACCAGAGTTTGGCAGTCCCTTGAGTTGGGCAGATATATCTGGAAGACCAGAAAGACCACACTAGCTACATAGAGAACTTCAGACATGTATGGAGGTCCCACCTAGTGATTTCACCTGCTCATGCATGTGAGGAAGTTACCTGGAGCCAGGAAAAACCAGAGGGAATAATTTCCAATTGTCTAAAAATACTTTCTGTTTCCACCAGCTGAATGGAAAAACCTCAGCAGTAAAATGATCTAAATAAGGTATATTATACATAAGGAATACCATATATAATTTCTGCAACTTTTATTTACTTCTGAAATTATTTCAAAATACAAGTTCTAAAAAACATAATTCCATAAGTCTTTCAAGCTAGAATAAACCTGCTTGATTTTTCATAGCAGGAGTATTAAGTTACTGCAGATAAACAAGGCATTTGCTATTGTGTGGATGAATTCAGAAAATTAATTCTGCTTTATTTGTAGAGCTTTCACTTTCAGAACATACTTTGTATGGAACATATACATATTTTTTAAAACCCTTCAAATGCTTATGTTCAGTAAGTCATTGGTGTTATGAGTGTAAAAAAAAGTGCAACTTATTTCTCAAGAATGTGGTAAATACTAAAAACAGATTTTAAATAAAGGAATAACTATATATTTTATTCTAGTGGTTCTCACCTAGGGGTGAATTTTCCCCCCAAAGAGCGTTCAACAATGCCTAGAAATATTTCATTTTTCATAACCTTGAAGTGAGAAATGACACTGCCTTCTAATAGATGGAGACCAGGGATGCTGCTAAACATCCTAGAATGCACAAGACGGCTTCACACAATACAATCTTATCTGATTCAAAATGTCAATAGTGCCCAAGTTGAAAAACCCTGCTTATCAAAGATCACTGACAGATTTCTTCCAAATCTGCCTTGTGAATTTATAACAAAATCTCATTTGTTATTCCTCTATATTTTTATAACCTTTGAATTGCCATAAAATCCACATTTTTCATTCAATAATGACAAAAATAAATTGTTATGGTTTTTTTTGTCAATGTTAGGTATTTAGTTTAGCTTTTTAATGTAAATTGCATCATTCAATGCATCATTTACACCACTCATTTGAATTCCACAATTAGCCATATGTCAAGTTAAGCAAAATTTATCTTTTCCCATGATTTAAGGTCTAAGGGAGAAGTAACCATCATGTTTACTTTGTATCAAACAAGTGTCACATAGAGATAAATGATTTTAAAATTAGGGTTTTTTTAATGAGTGTTTTATTTCCTCACTCTTCCTTTCTATTATTCTAACTCACTAGAATATCTTTGTCAATTCATCTATGCTTCTCAAAATTTTGCCCATTATTAAATCCAGTTTTGAATGCTATCTCTTTCAAAGAGCTTCTCATATGATTCTAAGCTTAATATCTCCCTTATCAATATACCAAAAGCACAAGTATGGAAAGCTCTATGATATAGTGTGCAGAATTTGTAATTATTTTGGATGTTTCATTTCTTTCTTATTATGCTAAAAAGTAGAGGAAGGAAACCATGTTATTCATTTTTCTGTTCTGCTGAACACTTAGTAAAGAGTTTCAGACATTGGTCATACTTGGTTAATACATCTTTATTTTAGTTATTTTGAATACTTATAACATTGACAGTATTCAAAGCAGTGTGTCAGTAAATGATACACATTTCTGAAATCAAAACAAAAAGAGGAACCTAGCAATAAAGGAGGGCAAGTATCTATAAACAAGAAATTATAAAAAAAAATAAATGGTTAAAACTCAAATATTTTTTTCTTTTTTATTGTTTATGAGGTTGACATTGGTTAGTAACATTACATATTTCAAGTATATAATAATCTATATATTGCATTGTGTACTCACTGCCCAAAGTCTGATTTCCCTCTGTTACCACAAATTTGATCCCTGTATCCTCTTCATCCTCTCCACTGCTTCCGTGGTAATCACCCTTCTGTTTTCTCCATCTATGAATTTCTTTGTGTGTTGCTTTCTGTTTTATATCTCACATATAAATGAAATTATATAGTTCTTATTCTTTTTCATCTGACTTATTTTGCTTAACATAATATTCTCAGAATCCATCCATGTTGTCTCAAATGGCAGTATTTTATCCTTTCTTATGGCTGAGTAGTATTCCATTGTATATGTGTACCACATCTTCTTTATGCAATCATCCACTGAAGGATATATAGTTTTGTTTTTCACGACTTGGCTACTGTGTATAATGCTGCAATGAATATAGGGATACATATATTCTTTTGAATAAATTTTTTCAAATATTTCAGAAGAGAGATTGCTGGGCCATGTGAAAGTTATATTCTTTATTTTTTGATGGAACTTCATACAGTTTTCTAACGTAGCTGTAACAACTTATATTCCTATTAGCAGTGTATGAGGGTTTCTTTTTTTCCACATTCTCTCCAACTATACTTATTTCTTGTCTTATTGATAATTACCATTCTGTGAGGTGTGAGGTGGTATCTCACTGTGGTTTTAATTTGCATTTCCCCAATAGCTGGTGAAGTTGAGCATCTTTTCATCTATCTGTTGGCCATTTGTATGTCTTCTTGGGAAAAGAAGATCCTCTGTTCATTTTTAATAGGATTGTTGAAACAAAACATTTCAACCTCAATAGTAATAGATGCTAATAAAAATAATAAAACAATAACAAATCTCCTCTTCTCCTGAGCCAGGTACTATACTAAGCACTTAAAACATATGGATTCATAATTTCTCAAAACAACTTTTTGCAGTGTACATATATTATCCTTCCTTTTCAGATGAGGGAACTGTGGCAAAAAATGGACAAGTTATTTGCCCAATGTATTGTGGTAAGTGACAAAGCCAGCATGAAAACCCAGGTAGTTTTATTTCAGAGCTCAAACACTTAACCACCAAGAGCATGCCATTTTTCCCACATATTTATAAATATCCTTTCAATTATAATACCAGAAAAAAAATAATGTTTTTATATTAGATACAAGTTTTTGATGTTAAACGCCAAGGGAAAGAGTCAAATGAAAGAAACATAAAAATCCTCAAAATTCAAACAACTTGGTTTTTATTTTTTGTGGTGGAATAGGGATCAATTTTGATTAAAATTAATTTAATCTCACCCAGAGTCTCCATCACTTATAGCACCTGTGACAATCTAATTTAGACTGTGACCATCTGGTCATATTAAGAAAGTAATAGTAAAGGAAAAGATCACTCTGATTTAGTATAAGCTTGTGTTTATGTGCAAAGTTAAAATAAATCTACTAATACAATTGCTTGGGAACACAGAGAAAGTTTGAGTATACACCATATACATAAATACCAGTTGTTACATCAACCATGATATTCACCATTTCTGGGACAGTTTAATATTATTAAAAGTTGAATAATAACTTTGGTCTTGGGTATACAGGAATATTCCTCACAAGTCACAATTCTAAGGTTCTTTTATTTTGTTTATAGTTTTAAAGTACAATTGCTATCTTCACTTCAAAACCATAGGGCAAATCACAACTAATAAAATGGATTCTACATTTTTCTCTTATCTTTAGAAAAATATGTCCATCCTGAATTTGTTAATTGTTATCTGCTTTCTCTGATACTTTACTTGAGAGCCATTATCCGACATTTAGGTTTCCTACATAATGTCCCAATAAGAGAAAGTCTTAAATAAGAAGGTTAACTTATATAATTTAATTAGATAATTTGAAAGATTAATTAAGTAGAACTTCAACACTTTCCCAATACAGAAAGACAACTAATTAAACAATTTTACATTATTTTAAACAAATATAAATTGTCAGCGTTAAGCTGATCAAGAAGGGAAGGTTTTGGTGGTGAGATGCCCAGTTGAAAGCATGCACAAGAAGCCAACATGAGAAAGAAACAGCAGCAGGCACCAACTTTATTACAGGAAGCAGGCACGCTTTTGTCCTAGGGGATCGCATGGGCTTTATATATGTCAGAGAATAACAGTGGCATGCTGACATACACATGTAGTACAGTAAACTGTCATACTTACATAAGTTAGGCACAGGCGCCTTACTACATTAACGTAACATTTAACATCCAGAATCTTATTCTTAGCTGTGAACCTAGATTACAGTCAGACCTGGGACCCAATGATTATGTGGGACAAAATAAAAATATAAATTTTTTTTTTGTTCCTTGACACAAGTTTGCAACTCTGAGACCAAGGTAAATTGTCTTAACTATTTCTTGGGAAGTAGAAAGACAAGACAAGCCATACCTCCTTGACCTTGGACATTTGTAATTAAAAGTGAATTGCCAACAAGGTGACAGCAATGTGAAAATCTATAACATTGGGTTTATAAGAGAAACTCGGTCCATGGTTAAGAAAGAAAACCTAGATTCTAGTCTCTAAAGTGCAAGCTATTTTCTCTGAAACCCGAGCAAAGTCATGTAATCTGGCTAAGTGTCTATTTCTTCGTATGTAAAACAAGATAACAGTTCTCTGTCAAATTTTCAGAAACTCTAACCCAGGCAATCAAGTACCTACAGAGAGAGTAGAGAACAGCCTATACTCCTTTTATCTATTATTAAAAGTATACAAATGTGACCAAAAGCTCTTCATGACTGATTAAAGAAATATCTTTCTTCAGTGTTTTGTTTGTTGACCATTCTGTTAATTACTGAACAAGTTTTTAATCTTCTCGACAATCCCATGAGAGCTTCAGCAAGCTACTTAAGCCCTGTTTCTTAATTTTCTTATCTATAAAATGGAGATGGTAATTGTACTTCCACATAAGATCATTATGAGGATTGAATGTATTAATAAATATAAAGCTTTAAAAATAATGCTTCACATATGTTGTCCTCAATTAATGTTAACCTTATATGTATTAATTACATTCTACAAATAAGAAAAATGAATTTTAGGAAAATTAATTAACATGTCCAAAGATCATATAGTTTGAAATGGTAGAAGATATTAATCCAGGTATTTTGACGCCAGAACCCATATCTACACACTGTTCTATACTGCCTCTCTTTGAAACACTAGAGTAGGTAATGATAAAAAATTTTCTGTTTAGCATATTTAGTAATAGAACACAGAGAAAAGATATATAAGATGCTACAAATTATTCTAATATATAATCTTAAAATAATAAGAGGCACCTAAAGTTGTTATATAAAAAAGAGGCTGGGAAATTATTTTTCTATGGTAAATGTTTTAGTTACAAGATTTTTCTTGTTACTAGTAGATATATCTAGAGGTGTAAAGAAGGAAGACTGACGTAAATCAACACTGAATAATCAACACAAACCATGGAAAAATGCTAACAAGACCTAAATGCATTTGTATGCAAAGCTTTATTAATGAAGTTTCATAAATACCATGCAATATAAAGTATAAATTATGTTGCTTTCTCTCAAAAATTAGTTTAAATATAAGGTGAAGAAATTCCCTGTGCTTAGGCTGATATAAAATTGAGTAAATATAAAAACTCTGAGGAAAAAGATAAAAATAATAAAGACTTCTAAAGGTTATGTGAATACTCTAATTATCTGTACATAAATTAGAGCATTTTATTTTTCTACGTTTAAACGGAAAAATGAATACCAAAAATGTGTTTCCAAGAGAAAATTAATTTCAAACCCATTTTGAGAAATGGCAGTATATTTTCCATATATAAATACTGTGGTGCCCAAGTTTAAAATTTGGAATGAAATAACAGTGATTTTGAGATTATATATATATATACACATACATATACACATATGTATGTATGTATGTATATATATATATTACACACACATACATACATACATATACATATAAAATCTTACATATTTATATATAATATATATGACTTTATACATATTATATATAACTTTATTTATATATAAAATCTTTCTTTAAAACTTTTAGATTTCATTTATAAAATTACACATATCTTAAATAATAGTAGTATGCAGATTCACAAATCTGGTTTAAATTGAAGCTCTACTTCAGTCAGTGATAGAAAACAGGATTTATATGAAGACAATTAGAGTATAATACATAATTAAGAGTTAAAATGGTACTTGGAGGTTAGAATAAAGGCTGATAGCAGATAGAAGTTAGTCAGACTGAGATATAAATATCTGCTCTATTTCTTACTAGTAGCTATATGACCTTAGGCAAGATGCTTAATACTCTTCATAAAAAAAAATCAGAATGATAACAAAATCCACTTTGCAAATTTGTGAGAATTAAATATAGTAATATTTATAAAGTACTTAGAACACCACCTGGCGTGTAATTATATATTGAATAAATAGCAGTCAAGATTACTACTCAGTAGTAATATTAATGCCTAAATTAAAACTGCCACATGTATAAATAAGTTAAGAAGATTTAAAGAGCAGGAAAATTATAAAGTTATTTTTCTGAAACATGGTTTGGATCACCTAGTATTTACATCTATGAAACAGAACAGATAACAGAGCCATCACTGTAATGACAAATACTGAAGCTCATTGCATGGCAGATACCCTGGCTCTATCAACACACTCTTTGGGATCATTCTTACTACTGAGTTTTTCTCCATATAACACCTGCAGCAAATTTTTTTTTTCTTAATATAAAACTACACAGTTACCTAGATAACACCAAATGTGATATATTATTAAGACAATTGTATACAGAACATTTACTAAAATGGTTCTTTCCATAGAAAATAAAATGAATTGTTTGAAGAGATAAACCTATTTGGGAAAATGATTAAAGTCATAAATATCAAAACCCCAGGAGGAATTTGGAATCACAGATACCTCAGTAGGTTGCAGAAAATCAAATTTGGCTCTATTTTTTTCAAGTAAATATCAAGGGATACTCTGAGAAAAACATGCAACTTCTCAATACAAAAAGATATGTTAATTTTTTTCCCTGTCTTCCTATCTTTGAAGATGGTCTACAATCTCTTGTACATAGTAGACATTCAATAAATGTTTGTTAAATGAGTGATTCTATTAAGAAATCAATATAAGGTTGCCAAGAATACAGAATAAAAAATAAGAAATTCAGCTGGAAGAAAGTTGAAGATTATTTTAATCAAATTTGCTTGCTTAATATATTATATCGAAAAAGATAGAAACTTGTTCATTGTCACTCAGCTAATTAGTGACAGAGTTGCAAAGAGAAATCAAACCTTAATTCTCAATTTACTGGAAGACATGAGATTAGAATTAAAGTCTTCCAACTTCATAAAAATGTATACTAACTATAACATATCAAATATTTGTTAGTAGACTCAGTCAAATAAAAACTATTAATAATAAAAGTAAAACCTTGTGTTTCTATAATGTTTTATGGGAGTGAAAAGAGCTCTGAAGAAAGTGTATGGAAATCTTATTTTTAGTTCTGATTCTGTGGCATAGGCCTACATGATTCTCAAAGACGTAAAATAAAGAACTTATGAATAATTCAGTCTAATTTTCCCAAAAAAATATATTACATACTGTGAGGAGAAAGAAAGATGGCTGTAGTCAGACTCCAAACACCATTATCAACTTCCGAGTGGAAGTGATTCAGCATTTCTCGCCCTTATGTAACCATGTGCACGATACACATTTACAGGCTTCTGACAGTGTGCCACTGCTATTTAACCTGTGTATAAAAAAACACTGGTGCCCTGCAAGTCGGGCTGTGCCCTTGCTGAAATAAAGAGCTATGTAGCAGTTGCCTATGATTCCCCTCATTTCCTTCCAACTGCCCAAGCCTCATACTGCCTACCTTGGTTCCTCGAATCTGCAGCAACACACATAAGCACTATATCTCAAGCACTGAGTTAACAACCAAGGACACAGAGAGAAATAAAATGCAAGTCCTTAGGTAAGAGGTTCATTTTAGTAGGGGTAAGGGCATAGACTATGGAGCCAAACTGTGTGTTCTACTCCTGGCTTTGCTATTTACTAACTACATGACTTGTTTATTCTCTCAGTTTAATCTCTCAGTTTCTTCCTCTGTAAAGTTTAATCTCTCAGTTTCTTCCTCTGTAAAGTAGAATACTAATAAATAATAATAAATTAATTAGATTAAATAATAAAATTAAAATTAAATTAATAATAAAATGCAAAGTGGAAACAATAACTTATTTATAGTTATTAAAACTAAGTTGTGAATATAGTACTTAGAAAGATATAGCACAGTTGTCTTAATATGTATGTGTATATATATACACACACACGTACATATTAAGACAACTGTGTGTGTGAGTGTATACAACTATATAACTATATAACTATAATTTCCACAAGCTAACATCATGTTCAGTTACTAAAGTAAAGCATTAAACTCTATCATAAGAATTTTAGGAATCACTTTATTTCAACAACAAAAAAGGTAGGAATTAATGTATTATTTTCCTTTAAAGGGCATGATGATTTCAAAATGAGGTAAAGAGAAAAGTCATAAAATTAGCAGAATGAGTTATAAAAAGTGACCTTTGGACTTAGAATTTAATGATCTAAAGATAATTTTTAATCTTTTGAGAAATACATTTCCATGGAAGAAAGATGCAAATTATAAAAAGGTTGTAGAGAGAAAGTAGATGAGAAAATACACACAAGAAATATGGACCACATTTTTAAATGTATTTATTGACTCACTTTCTAGTTAATTCATTAACTATGAGGGCTAACTACACACAATATCCCCAGCACAGTGGCACATATCTACTTATGGTGTCCATTCCTCAGAGGTAGACAGACAAATGATCACTGTCCTCCTATAACTTAGCGAGCAGAAGAGGGGCCTCAGTAGATAAAATTGTAAATGTGAAGGACCTGAGACATCTAGCATTAATGTAAATAAAGAGAAAAGACCAACCCTTAATGCAGGCTCTAAGTGGAAATTACCATAAGAGTAATGGGGTGCCAGGGTCAGTTAACTTCAAGAGGTGAAAGAGGTATATTAGAAAAAGGAAGAAATTTGGTGATGTTAATATGAGTTCTCACAAAACATGGTAGAAGAAAAGGAAAAGGAAGAAGGGACTGATTTTAATTTAACAGGGTGAAGTACAGTCAAAGACAATAACAAGTGGTAGGAGGAAGGTGAGAGAGCAGGAATGAAAAGGGGCATACAATCAGGACCTACTGAGTTTACTGTGATAGAATAAGTAGGTGGTTTCTAGTAATAGAATTATTCTCATGGGATCCCCAAAGTTTGCCTTAGTTCTTTGATTCTGGGATTTTCTCAAAAGAAGAAAAGTAATTGCACATATTAAAATGTACAACATGTATTTTAATGTGTGTAATGAGCAGTACTGTATCCTTAAGCAATGGCCTTAGTGACCCATTTAGATTTATAAGCTTCTGGTTTCTGTAATTAACACAGCTGCTTAACCTCAACTGTCAAACCTAGAAAGAGCCTCAGGAGACATCTAATTATCAAACCTGCTGGAAATTGTTGGGAATTGTGACAAGTATATGCCACTATTTTCCAAGACTGATTTCATCATTTGAGCCCTAGCAAGTAAATTTAGTTTTCAAGTAAAGAGACAATTAAAATCTAAAAAATATGTTCTGAAAGCACATGCAGACACTATGATAATAAAGATTCTTGTTTGTAATTGTGATGCTGCATAGCTTACTGGATCTCCATGCTGGAAAAGCTGTTCGATATTTGCCTAATAACCCGTCAGATTGGTCTCATTACAATTGAACACCAGAATTTTACATTTGCTATTATTATAGATATAATAAGGAGCTGAGCACATTAATCTCATATCATAGGGTCATATGTTTCTTATAATTGTACAAAAGGAACTTTGGCAAAAGCTAAAAAGATCCTTACATGCTGTCAGGCACTAAAGTTATTGATAAAGGCTATAAACAACACTGACAAAAAAATTTGAGACTTGGTTCTCAAAAGTGAGAATGGGTGAACACACACACACACACACACACTATTAGCACAAATACATATGCATAACAAGCCTGCTCATTAGACTATACATACAAAAAATCAGAGAATACTTTATTGAATTATAAGTACAGCCCCTTATTCTTTCTCAGATAATGAAGTATAGAGACTTCTAGCTGCGCAAATACCATGTAACAGTAGTAGGTTCTATAGAAGACTATGCTTCTACTACAGCAACTATTTATCTATGCCAAAGTATTAGAAAGAACTGTAGAAAAGGTGAACAATGAACAGAAACATCAGAATATCAGAAAGGGGAGAGCCTCTGTGAGAGAGCCATCTGTTGCCGAACACTTTTTTCTGTAGTAGGCTTGCCAGCAATGATAGTCGATGGGGACACTTGCTAATTCTGGGTGCAAGCTGAAGATGGCTTAGCCCACAAAGTGGTGCTCTATTGGAGAAAAAGGAAAGAAAAGCTTTTGGCAGACATGCATCGCTAGTATAATTTGGAAATGTCATGTACCCTAAACATGCATTTAGATTTTTTCCATGGTACATTTATTATCTTTCAGGGAGGACGTGGTGACTCACTAGGCTGTCAGTAAAAAGCCTAGACAGGAAACATCAGAGGAAAAAAAATTCAAAGGTAAGCCAAGTCTCAATAAACCTGAAATCCAGACCTGATCAAACCCAGCTCCAAACTAGATTGAAGTTATAAACTCCTCACCCAATATGCTTAATAAAAGAAAGCCAAGCTTTTCAGGTAAAAGATAATGTCATTTGGAGCTTCAACACAATGTCTTTTTGAATACAATGCCCCTCATTTAGCTGAACAGTAATAAGCGTGCAAAGAGGTGGAGATGTGTTTGGTAATAAAGACAAAACAAAACAATCGTTGTGTGTGTAGTCCTCTCTCACACAACACAGGACTGACTTTGAAAGCAATAGAAAACGGCAGGAATAACAAGTATGACTTCCAAGATAAATTCATAGAGGACTTTTAGCTTCATCTTACTGCCTCTTGCATCATTTACTCTGGAGGGAAGCCAACTGCCATGTCATGAGGATTCCCAAGCAGCCCTGTGAGATTCCATGGAAAGCCTCCAATAAGCAGCCAGCAAGAGACTAAAGAGTCCTACTAACTGCTATGTGGGATAGCCATCTTGGAAATGGATCCTTCAGTTCCTGTCAAAGCTTTAGATAACTGTAGTCATGCCTGATATCTTGATTGCAACCTCATGAAAGTTACCAAGTTAGACCGTTTAGCTAATTAATGCCTGAATTTCTGACCACTACTATTGTGTAAGATTGTAAAAGTTTATTATTGTTTTAAAAAACTAAATAATTTATTATGTAGCAATAGATAACCAAATAGATTTTGGTATTTTGAAGTGGAGTTCCTCCATGACAAAAACAAAATTAAGGGAGTGGCTTTGGAAAGAGGGGAGTACCCAGGAAGTGGGAAGATGCTGGAAAGAGTTTGAAGAGAGTATTAATAATGTTTATAGAATTTTAATGAGATAGTAGAAACCTAATAGGCTTTTCTGAAACTTTTAATAGGAGTCTATAATCTGACTTCCTACAAATGATACTATACACTTCAGAAAACCTGAATGAAGAGCCTTCAGAATGCTATAGTGCCATGAAGGATCAGCCCCAGCTTCCTGGTACCTTCACAGAAATATCAATGAACTTAACCATTCTTCTATGCACATAAAACTACTGGTCATCCCTGGGAGAAAATATTTTCAAATCATATATTTGATAAGGAATTAACATGCAAAACACATAAAGAACTCACAATTTATTCTAAGTATTTCGTACCACAACAGGATTCCCTACCAGAACTATGCAGTAGCATTTAAATCACTGCTTTGCCTAAAGCAGTGTTTTTCAATGGAGGAGAGGAAGGGATAATTTTACCCTCAGGACACATTTGATCTTGTCTGAGACATTTTGGGTTATCACAACTAAAAGGCTGTGTCATCTAGTGAGCAGAGGGCATAAATGTTGCTAAACATTCTACAGTACACAAGGCAGCCCCCTACAACAAAAAATTATCCGGTCCGAATGTCAAGTGTGCCAAAGTTAAAAATTCTAGGCCTAGAAACATTTATAGTTATCCATTTAGAATTACCGTTTACTCACTAATTTTTTTTCATGTGGTGCCTTTGTGACATTTTACCGATATTTGTCAGCCGAGACCTCTTATAAGGATATATAAGAACAGCCAGGGCGAACAAAGCCACAGGAGACTGGGAAGCAGATTAGGAATGTGAAACAAAGGAGTTGTGTTATGAAGAAAGATGGGGAGGGAATACTTCACAGCTGGGTCTTGGCCTTTTAAAACCTTTGAAGCCTGGAGCAGTGCTGCCTGAGTGATCAACGTATTCCTCATAGGGGAGCCCAAAGATTAGGGCAAAGAGCAGGGCAGAGATTGAGTGTGGAGGGGTGACCGTTGTGGTTTAGAAACTGCCATTGCCAAATGGGAGGATGAGTAACAGAGCCTGGCCGCACCATACCCACCAACCCATAGCATGCCTCCCCACCGCATACCCTCTCAGAGCCAACAACACCAAGCCCCAGGGGAATTTGCACAACCAATACTGAAACATATACCAGTATCAGAAAGAGGCACAGTGATAATTGAAGCAAGACAGCTGAAACCTGGGGTATAGAACTAAGGGAAGGGAAATAGTCACCCACACTGCAGACATCTCCCAATCATCCCATGCCCAACTCAGTCAGACTGAATCAGAGGGAACTAGCAGAATCTTGCATTTGACTGTCAGAGCAGTAAAGGGACTTCAGGACCTCTTCAGAGACTCAAACACCCATTGCTCATTGCACCTTTTCACAACAGTGGAGCCCTGAGATCAAGGAACCTGACTTCAGAGGAAGCACACAGCCCACCAGAGAGGGAGGGGCATCTTTAGCTTCAAAACAGAGATCAAAGGCTTAGACACCTCTTACTGGAATTCAAAAGAAAAACTTTTTATCAACTTCCTAAAGAGAGATCACTGCATAATAAATTTTCTCTTAAAAATATTTATAAAAATGTTTTCCTATTAATGTCCAGGCAGAGAAACACCATGTACACAAAACAAACACCTTGAACAACCAAGGTGGCAAGGCAGCTCAGAAAGAAAGTGAAAAACTTCCATAAAATAAGCTCTAAGACATAGAAATAAGAGATTTAAATAACAGGAAATTCAGGATTGTACTTCTGGAAAAAACTTAATGAGATGCAAGAAAATTTTGACTTACGATTCCAAAAAATTAGAAACAAATTAAATAAACAAAACGAATACTTTACCAAGGAGATTGAATCCCTGAAAAAGACTAAAATGAAACTTCTGTAGATGAAGAACACATTAAAATAAATAAAAAATAAAACAGCAATGTTGGGAAATAGAGATGGCCAGATGGAGGAAAGCATTAGTGATATCAAAGACAGAAATCTAGAAATGATGCAGGAGGAAGAAGAGAGAGACTTGAGAATGAAAATCGATGAAATACCTGTACAAGAACTATCCGACACCACCAGAAAAAGCAATATGAGAATAATGGGTATACCAGAAGGAGAGGGAACAGAGAGCCTATTTAAACAAATAGTCTATGAGGACTTTCTAAACCTATGGAAAGAACTGGATCTTTGAATCAGAAGCAAACAAAACACCTAAATTTATCTACCCAAATAGGCCTTCTCCAAGATACATTATATTAAAATTGTCAAAAATTAATGATAGAGAAAGAATTCTCAAGACAACCAAGGAAAAGAAGGCAATAACTTATAAAGGAAAATCCATTAGACTATCATCAAGAAAAGAGTAGTCCCAAAATTTCAAACTATTGATAAAAAGAAATTACTGCCAAGAATAAAATATTCAGCAGAGCTCTCCTTTAGATAGGAAGTAGAAATAAAGACCTTTTCAGACATACAAAAGCTGAGGGAATCCTCCACCACAAGTCCTGAATTACAGGAAATAATGAAAGGGGTCATTCTACCTGAAACAAAAGGACAAAAGAATATAACTATGAATAAGATGACTAACAGGCAGACAGAAGCAGGAAAGTGCAACCCTTATTAAGAATAGGATATCATAAGCTTAAATATTACATAATGGTTAAAAGCAAAAAAGAAAATCTAAAAAGAGAAGATAACAGCTACAGCAACTTCAAAATGAATGTTCAGGATATATAGAGATAATCTGAGACAACAAAAATAGAAAAGGGGAGGAATTATGATCCAAATCCTCAAAGGGGAATGGAGATAAGGCACACACAGAGGAAAATGAACTACTGTATACATACAACTTTTCATTATATAAACATAATGGTAACCACACACCAAAACTCCAGAACTAAGACACATAACATGAAACATAAAACATGTGGGAACAGAGGGACCATGAAACACCATCAAATTAAAATAACAGATAGAAACACAAGGACAAAGAAACAATGGAAACTCTGAGCTACCAGAAAACGTTATATTTTAATAATCACCCTTAATGTAAATAGACTGAACTCACAAATAAAAAGATACAGAGTAGCGGATTGGATCAAAAATCAAAATCCAAACATACGCTATCTTCAAGAAGCATATGTCAGCTACAAGGACAAATATAGACTCCAAGTAAACAAGTAGAAAATGATACTCCAAGTAAATGACAAAAGAGACTTCAAGATAAAAAAGGAAACAAGAGACAATGATGGACATTTCATAATGATAAAGCAAGCCATACATCAAGAAGACCTAGCACTTATTAATATTTATGCTCCCAACCAGAAAGCACCAAAATATATAGAGCAACTACTGATAGAACTCAAGGGAGAAACTGACATAAACACAATTATAGTAGGGGACCTAAATACCCCACTGCCAGCTATAAATAGATCATCTTAACAACAACAAAAATATCAATAAGGAAATATCATTTTTAAATGACACATTAGACTAATTGGACATAATTGACATTTACAGAGCCCTTCAAAGTAAAACAGAAGCTTATACATTCTTCTCTAGTGCACTTGAAACATTTTCAAGAATAGACCATATGTTGGGATACAAAACTAGCCTCAACAAATTTAAGAAGATTAAAATCATACCAAGAATATTTTCTGACTATAATGCTTTGAAACTGGAAAAAAAAGTAGGAAAACCCACAAATATGTGGAGATTAAGCAACTTATTATTGAAGAATGACTGTATCAGAAAAAAAAATAATGGCAGAAATCGAGATATATAGAAACAAATGAGAATAAAAATATAACATATCAAAACTTTTGGGACACAGCAAAAACAGTAATGAGAAAAAAGTTAATATTATTACAGGCCTATCTAAATAAATAAGAATAAGCCCAAATAAAAAACCTAATATTACATCTAAAAAAACTAGAAAAAGAGGAATATAAGGTCCAAAGTTAGCAGAAGGAAGAAAATAAGCAAAATTAGAGAATTAAATGAAATCGAGAACAAAAAGATAATACTAAAAAAATTAATACAACAAAGAACTTGTTCTTTCAGAAGATTAATAAAATTGACAAATCTCTAACTAGACTAACTAAAGAAAAAAGAGAAAGGGCACAAATATACAATATCAGGAATGAAAGAGAAGTTACAACCAATACAACACCAAAATACAAAGGATCATACAAGAATACTATGAAAAATCATACAACACCAACTTTAACAACCTGTAGAAATGGACAATTTCTTAGAAATATACAATCTTCCTAGACTGAATCATGAAGAACTGAGAAATCTAAACAGACTAATCAACAATATGGAAATTGAAACAATCCTTAAAAACCTCCCCAAAAGTAAAAGTCAAGGACCAGACGGCTTTACCAGTGAATTCTACCAAACATTCAGATTTAATGTCTATTCTTCAAAAACTCTTCCAAAAAAATTGAATGAGAGGCAATACTTTCTAATGCATTTTATGAGGCCAACATTACCCTTATACCAAAACCTGATAAAGATAACCCCCCAAAAAAGAAAACTGTAGATCCTTATCTGTCATGAACACATATGCAAAAATCTTAAATAAAATAATAGCAAATTGAATACAACACATTAAAAAGAGTATACACTATGATCAAGTGGGTTTCTTCCCAGGATGATTTAAGATACACAAATCGATTAATGTGATACATCACATAAACAAAATAATGAATAAGAATCATAGATCATCTCAATAGATGCAGAAAAAGCATTTAACAAGATACAGCATCCATTCATGATTAACACACTTAAAAAATAGGTATAGAAGGAAAGTATCTCAACATAATAAAGTCTATATATGACAAACTTTCAGCTGAAATCTAAAAACCTTCGTCAGAAACAAGACAAGACTGTCCACTGTCACCTCTATTACTCAGTGTAGTATTGGAAGCCCTAGCTAGAGCAAATAGGCAAAAGAAAGAAATCAAAGCCACCCAAACAAGGAATGACAGAATTGTCTCTTTTTGCAGATGACATGATTTTCTATATAGAAAACCCTACAGACTCTACTAAAAAACTATTAGAAATAATAAACAAATACAGTAAAGTTTTTGGATACAAAATCAGTAAAATTTTTGGATACAAAATCAGGTTCAAAAACTCATAGCATTTCTATAATAATGAATTTTCAGGAATGGCAACAAAAAAAGAATAAAATACCCAGGAATAAATCTAATGAAACATGTAAAGGACCTATACACTGAAATCCATAAGCCTTTATGAAAAGAAATTGAAAAAGACACAAAGAAATGAAAAGATTTTCTGTGTCTTTGGATTGGAAGAATCAACATACTTAAAATGACCTTATTACCTATATATGGCATTATAGAGATTTAATGCAATCCCCATTAAAATCCCATCAGCATTTTTTAAAGAAATAGAACAAAAAATAATCAGATTTGTGTCAAAGTACAAAAGACCCTGAATAGCCACAGAAATTCTGAGAAAAAAGCTCAGCCTTATTTCAAATTATACAACAAAGCAATAGTCAAAATAGCATGATATTGGCAGTAAAACAGACACAAAGACCAGTGAAACAGAATTGAGAATCCAGAAGTAAACCCCTATTTATATTATAATTTTCAGTAAAAAAGCCAAAAACATTCAGTGGAGAAAGAAAAACCTCTTCAATAAATGGTGATGGGAAAACTGGAAAGCCACCTGCAAAAGAATAAAACTAGACTATTGTCTATCATCACATACCAAAATTAACACAAAATTGATTAAGGACCTGAATAGAAGACTTGAAACAATAAGTTGGATAGAAGAAAACATAGGAGTGAAACTCATGGACCTTGGACTTAAAAAAAATTTTCTGAATTTGACTTCAAAGGCAAGAGAAGTAAAAGCAAAAATAAATGAATTGGACCATATAAAAATATAAAGCTCTGTACAATAAAAGAAATTCCCAAGAAGGCAAAGAGGGAACCATTCAAATGGGAGACTATACTTGCAAACAATACCTTATAAAAGGGCCTAATATACAAAATATATAAGAACATATACAACCCAACAACAACAAAAACAAACAATCCAATTTAAAAATGGGCAGAGGATCTGAAGACACTTTTCCCTAGAAGACATACAAATGCCCAACAGACATATGAGAAGATGATCAGCCTCACTAGCTATTAGGGAAATGCAAAGCAAAACCATAATGAGATAGCATTTCACACCTATCATTAAGAGGACAAGTAATAACAAATGCTAGAGAGGTTGTGGGCAAAAGGGAACCCTTATACCCTGTTGGAGGAAATGCAAATTAGTATAACCACTGTAGAAAAAGTATGGAAGTTCCCCCAAAAAATAAGAATTGAATTACCATATGACCCAGCAATCTGTCTTCTGAGTATTTACCCCAAAATCTTGAAAATGTTTATCTGCAAAGATATATATACTTTGATGTTCATTGAAGCATTATTCACAAGCCTAAGGCATGGAAGCAACTGAAGTATCCTGTGATAAATGATTGGATAAAGAAGATGTAGTACATATATACGATGGAATATTACTCAGTGATAAAAAAAAAATGAAACACTGCTGTTGGCGACAACATGGATGGATCTTGAGATAATCATGGTAAGTAAAATCAAAATAAGTCAGACATAAAAAGTTAAAAACCATATGATTTCACTCATATATGGGATATAAAACTAAAAGCAATGAACAAGCATGACAAATAGACTCATGGACAGGGGACTGTGGATTACCAGTAACCAGAGGGAAGAGGGAAGGGGGAGGTACTTAGGAATAAAAGGGGTCAAATCTAACTTTGGAAGGTGAATACACAATGTAATATACATACAATATACTGTTGAATTATATAATTGGAACTTATTTGATTTTATTAATTAATGGAATCCCAATTTTTAAGAAAAAAGAAAAAAAAGTCTTTATCCCAAATGAACAACTAGCCAGAAATTATTTTTTAAAAAATCCCTCCTCTGAGGCCTCTAAAGGAGCTACCAAATACCAGCTACTTTTAAATAGATTTTCACACACAGTTAAATTTAGATTTAGAAATCTCCTTTACACTGATTTACATTAGCCTTAAATTAACATAATGGCAAGGCCTTTGAATTAAGTATATTAATTCTGAGTACTTATAGCAGTACATTGTGATTAAAAAAAATCTTGAGAATTTTGTATTGAAACTATCAGCATTTTTTACTCATTCTTAAAAAGCTTGTTTCAATGGTATCAATTAATTTGTACTTATAAGACACTCATATTGCCTAGTTAATCTTATGTGTTTATTGATGAATAATAAATATCTATTACAACCCTAAATGATTCACTCACACCAAATAAACATATGTAGATATGGTCTTTTACTGTTGTCACCTAAAATTAGTTCATTTTAGCTTTTTATTAGGGACATTTAGAAGTTTATGTGTCTGGGAAAGGCCTGTAGCTGCAGGGAGAAAGTGGGAGGAGAACTGAAGGAGAGCTGGCACAGGAGCGAAGCCCGAAGTCGCAGTAATCAGTTGGTGTTTCCGAAGCTGTTTGGGGCACAGGGACTCTCCCCCTCCCCCAGGAGACGATCCAGCAGCTGCGGGACACTGAGGAGATGTTAAGTAAGAAGGAAGAATTCCTGGAGAATATCGAGCAGAAACTGACAGCTGCCAAGAAGCACTGCACAGAAAACAAGTGTGGCCCTCCAAGCACTGAAGTGCAAGAAGAGGTATGAGAAGCAGCTGGCACAGATGGATGCCACACTACCAACCAGTAAGTTCCAGGAAGAGGCCCTGGAGATCACCAACACCCACACCAACGTGCTCAAGAACAAGAGCTATACTGCCAGGATCAAGAAATATGCCCATGACAACATGGACATTGATAAAACTGATGAGTTAACGCGGGACATTGCTGACCAGCAAGAACTTGCAGAGATTTCAACAGCTATTTCAAAATCTGTAGGGTTTGCAGAAGACTTTGAGGAGGGTTAGTTCCTGGCAGAATTAGAAGAATTAGAACAGGAGGGACTAGACAAGAATATACTGGAAATAAGTGGACCTGAAGGTTTACATTTCTTAAGTACAGGCAGAATTACATGACGTAATCATTTTAATAGAGATAGCTATACAAATGATTTTTTTATTCAGCCTAATTATATATAAAGTATTATAAATTTTTTTTCTAATGGCCAATTTTATATCTATTAAGAGAAAAATGACAAACAATGTGGTGAACTTTTGAGATGCAATTATGGCAAAGACTTTTGGATTTAGTGAATTTAAATTACAGCAAGATAAATTTAACACTATCTTCTAAAGCGATCTCTTGCTTTGTGTGCTTACAATTTCTAAGAAAGAAGGATAATAAAGTAAGTAGAAATCTGGAGAAAAGAGGGATATTTTAAATTTTTAAAAAAAGCTGTAAAGTGATGCTATGTAGATGCATAGAAATTGAGTTATTTCCTTTAATGTTTCATGTCTTTATAAAATCATAGATTTGTAAGGGATCAGATCATCTTTCCTTACATCCTTATCTTACTGGTGATGAAATAAATCAAATAGAAATTACTGGACTCAAGTTCTGAAATTCAGGCAAAATCAGAATTATTTAACTTATGTTTCCCAACACTAGGTTCATTAGTAACCTCACATTCTAATAAAACTTTTGGAAAACTTAATTTAGATACTAAGTTTACTCAAAATACTGAGAAATTTGGGGAGGAGACTTTAGATAACTTTCAAGGCAGTGTGGAAGACAATAAAAGAAAAAAAGAGTTGGTTGCCTGCATGAGCCCAGTAGCAAGTCCTCACGTAGCCTAGGAATCAGCTCTCTGGACTGGTAGGTTTTGCACTAGTGGTAAGGCCACCACATGAACTCAATGCCCATATGCAAAGAGACCTCAGAGAACAGTAAACTTTTATGCCAGCAAGACTGGAAATGAGGCTATTAAACTCAGAATGTTTCAATTAGAATAATCCCTATCATCCTCCAAATCTCTCCAAATATGAGAAGCAGTAGGAAAACTACTAAAGCAAAACCTAAAGCCTGTCCCACCCGAGAGAGAAAGGTGCATTACCAGCTCTGCACCTGTAAATTTCTTTGAACCTAAACATGTGTCTTCTGTAGCTTTTGCCCATGACCCCTAATTCAACAGAAACTCAAAGGTTAAAATCTAATAATAATATACCACATTATGAGATACAAAGAATAGAATACACATGTACTTGCCTATGTAGCCACTTCAATATAGAATATGGCTCGAGCACTTCCAGAAGCACTATCTCTGTTTCAGTCTTACATTAGAGATATAGTGTATTTTTCCATGTCATGTAACAAGCACCCATTGTGATGATTAATTTTACAAGTCAACCTGACTGGGCTAAAGCATACCCAGATAGCTAGTAAAACATTATTTCTGGGTATATTCATAAAGGTGTTTCTGGCAGAGATTAGCTTTTGAATCAGTAGACTGAGTAAAGCAGATCCACCCTCACTAATGTGGGCAATTATCCAAACTGTTGAGGGCTGAACTGAACAAAGAGGCAGAGGAAAGGCAGACTTACTTTTCTTAAACTGCAATTCCCACTTTCTCCTGACTTCAGATAACAGAGCTTCTGATTTTCTGACCTTTGATTCTAAAACTTAACATTAGTGGCCCTTTAGACTTGAACTGAACTATACCACCAGCTTGTAGAAAGCAGACTATGAGAGTCTCTCGATAGATGATGATAGATGATAGATAGATGATAGATAGATAGATAGATAGATAGATAGATAGATAGATAGATGATAGATAGATAGATAGATAGATAGATGATTGATAGATAGATAGATAGATAGATAGATGATAGATAGATAGATACACACACATACATACACACACACACACACACACACACACACATATACCCATAAGTGGACTTGCTACATTTTAAATATATATATATATATATATATATATATATATATATATATATATATATATATATATGAACCTGAACTGGGAATGTGGTATGTAAAATAATATAACAAAAAATGTAAGCATAAACTTATGGCAAAACTTTTTCAAGAAGCAAATACAAATTGTTATCTTCTTATGCACTATAGTTTAGAGAACAGAATCTATATGATTACAATAGGTAATGTTGACAATGCATGTTGGAGTAGAATAAATGCCCTTATCTCACATGGAACTGGGAATTAGCAAACAGAAAATAAGAGCTGAAGTAATAGAAATGCATGTGAGAAAGCAGGTGTATGAGAGAAAAACTAAAATTGCACTGTAATTATTTTGCCAACATTAACACAATAAATCCTCAAGCATGGATGTCAGAATGGCCCATTGAGTACTTTTAGGCACAGAAAAACATAGATCAATAACAAGTACAGTGAGGCCAGAAGATCACTTAAGACAAACACTAATTATACTGATTTATTTCTGCTTTAGTTCATTCTAAATCAATACTTTCGGTTGTATTTACAAGTCTAGATGAGTTTAATAGATAAATGTTGTAAACATTTTTTCTCAATAATACCTTTATTTACTTACAGTTTGCATACCTTAAAAATCACCTTTAAACTGTACAATTCATTGTTTTTTAGTATATTTACAGAGTTGTGCGAACATCACCATTCTGTAATTTTAGGACATTCTAATCACTAACCAAAATTATGTACCTAAAGGAAAATGCAGGCTTGTTAGCAGTTTCCTCCCAATCCCAATCCACCACTACTTACTTAGCCCTAGACAACTACTAACCTACTTTCTGTCTCTGTGAAATTGCCTATGTTATACATTTTATGTAAATGGAATTATACAATATGCAGTATTTTGTGACCAGTTTCTTTCACTTAGCTTAAAGTTTTCAATGTTCATTCGTGTTGTACCATGTATCAGTACTCTATTACTATTTTTGCCTTGGTATACCACATTTGTTTCTCCAATCTTCGGTTGATAGACATTTGGATTGCTTCCACATTTTGATTAATATAAATAATTTTTTTATGAATATACATTTACATACAAGTTTTGTATATGCAGGTTTTCAATATACAAACACACACACACACACACACACACACACATACACAAACACACACACGTTTTTGGTGTCATAGCTAAGAGATAATTGCCTGAACAAGATCATGAAGACTTACTTCTATGTTTTCTTCTAAAATTTTTAGAGTTTTAGCTCTTATATATAGGTCTATGTTTCATTTCAGTTAATATTTATATATGATATGAGGTAGGGGATCCAATTCATTCTTTTGCATATGGACGGACATCTGGATATCTTTTTGCTATTCTCTCTTCGGCTTTGGCCTTTGACAGTTTGACTACAACCTGCTGTATATCTCTTTAAGTCCATTATTAAACTTAGAATTCATTGAGTTACTTGGATGTATAGAGTAACATTTTTCATCAAGTTTTGGAAGTTTTAGTTGTTTCTTCAAATTTTTTTCTGCCCCCTTTTCTTTTTCTTCTTCTGAGACAGCTATAATGTATCTGTTGGTGTACCAAATGGCTTGCCAGAGGTCTCCAAAGCTCTGTTCACTTTTATTCTTTTTTCTTTCATTTTGATATTTAGCCTAAATAATCTCAATTGACCTATCCTCAAATGTGATGATTCTCCTACCTGCTCAAACTGATTTTTACTTCCTCTAAACAAATCTTCACTTCTATTATGTTCACTTCCAGAATTTATTTGTGAATCTTTTAAAATTTCTATCCTTTTTTTGATATCTCTATTTAGCATCTTTCTTATACTATTTTTAATGTTTATACATTTTTACCTTTCTGGTTTTTTTAAACATATTTGTAATAGCTGATTTAATGTCTTCGTCTAGTAAGTTCAACATCTGGGCTACTTCAGGGAGAAAATTTTTTGACTAATTTTTCCCCTGTTTATTGGCCATATTTTTCTGCTTTGTGTCTTTGTGTCTTTGCAAGCCCCATGAACTGTGTTTTTCCAGGGACCTGTCAAATGAGTTAAATAATGATAAATCTCAGGGAATGGGACTTTCAGAGAGCTCCAAAACTGTTTGCCTCCTCCCATGGCTGCTATGCTCCTGGTTTTCACAGTTACTGTGATTGTGAGATTCCTCTCAAGGCCTCTGTGGACCTGGGGAGAAGGGAATGGGAATAGAGTAAATTAAAATGTTACAAAGCACACCACTTGTACCAAGATTCAGCCATTAAAAATAATAATAATAAATGCTTTCTTAGATGGTTACAAGTCTTTGCATAATTTAAAGAGAGAGTTCTGAAATAGTTGATTTTGGAAATTTATGCCATTATTCTCATTGCTTTCATGGACAAGTGGATTTTTGATGGTTATTACTCCAGCATTTCAGAAATGCATATTTGATCACCTTTAAGAACAGTGCTTGGGAACTAATTTCTAGAGATAGATTTTTCAAATGGAATTAAAGATCTAAGCAATTGTTCAATACTCTAATGCAGCTGAAGTGGAAGAAACACAAGAGCATCAAGACAAATGCTCTCTGCTATCTTTCTATCCATTTTGCATCTTCTTTCTCCCACAACTGTGGAAAAAACTATCCCTTAGCAAAAAAAAAAAATCCTGAGCTACTTGACCTTTATGGATAACAAGTTTACTCTTCCTATTCATTCTTTCTGTTTTCTTTGACACTAGTTGGTTTGTTTTTTAAAATGCAATTGGAAAAGTAAATTTCGTTAAATATTTTGGACTTAGGTAAAATAGCACACTTAGGGCTTTAGCAAAAACAAAAACATACCTCTACATGATCTAGGTAAACATGTGATTTGTGTCCAAGCTTCCTTAAATTAGGTGTTGGTTTGCTTTCTGTTGTCTCCTTTTTGGAATGCCTTCTGTTGAGAAGAGTGATGTCTTGGACAAAAAATCTTGTTAATTCATGAATGGGTGAAGAAATTTTTCAGGAAAGTTTTTCTTAAACGGAGACTCACAATATATAATAGCAGCCTGATAGCTATTGTGTTTGCTTGACCTTATTGTTTGTTATAGCCTTTATCATCATGTCACATTACTTATTTATTTATTACGTGTCTTTCTCCACTAAAATGTAACATCCATAAGCAGAGAGATTTTTTTTCTCATCATTTTTATTTATAGTGAGTAGAGTAGTGCACATATTTGGCCCTTTGATACATATTTATGTAATAAAAGTTATAAAAATATTATTTACTTATATGACATGACTGAACTATGGATACCCTTGAACATGAATCTTTTATTTTTAACATGGGTGGAAGTTTACCATAGCTATAGAAAAAAGAGAAACATGCACTGGTTTGAAAGCAATTGATATTTAAAAAGAAAATTTCCTTATAAGGCCTTGGAATTTTATAAAATGTTACAGATTGTTGAATCTATTCAAAACAAATACAATTTATCAAAATTGCATATATGAATATTTGTATTTTTATATATGCATAATGTCTATGCTTGCAGGTTTAACTGTTTTTGGTTTTCCTCTTACACCTCAGAGTATAAAATGTTATATGGTGCCTATAAAATAGAAATCCATTTAGAGACATTTATTTCCCAAACTCAGTCTCTTTCCAATATTTGTAATTGAGAAAAATTAGATCAACCAAAATTCAAGTTTATCATCAACCCTTGCTGTGTGGATTCCACAACTGATTTAACGAATGTGTGAATTCGGGGAAATAAATAGAAAGAGCTGCTGTAAAGTATGTTAAGGTGTGCATTTTCTTTTGTTCAATGAAGAAAATTATTTGTAAAAGAAATCTGTCATTGTTTCTCCTTCAGAACAAAAGAAAGGCAGGTTTTATTTTATTTAATTTCCTCAGATAGTAGTGACCATGAAGCAACAAAAATTAAAAGGAGTAATGGGAAAAGTTATTTCAAAAAAACAGTTTTTCCATTACTATTTTGAGCCCAGATAAAATAGTATGGGTCAACTCCAGGTAGCTAATGGTTGAGCTTATGTACAGAGATAGAACTAATGAGTCCTCCTTTATTACTGTCCAGTGTTTTGTTGTTGATAAGACTCCTATACTTTTTAAGGGTCAAAAAGGAAGCTGCTTTTGATATAACCTTTTATTTTGGCTACTTAAAACAATAAGCTAAACAATTAAAATACAATCTTCTGACAGCTTTTTCAAATAACTCAAACAATAACAACTAGGTTGTATTGTTTCTTTCAGGTTCAATGCCTTGATACATTTTTTTTCCTTGGAAAGAAGCAATATATAGTAGTTAAGGGCATATGTTCGAGTCTCTCAGACACCTGGATTAAAATTCCAAGTATGTAACTGATTAAATGTCAAATTATTTAACCGTAGTAAACTCTAGTGCTCCTAAATTGTTAAGTGTAAAATCTGTGAATAAATGTAAGAAACCACTTAAAACAGCACTTCGCATAATATAAATGCTCAGTGTCTGCTATTATCATCAGTCTTTGCTTTTCAATCTCTCAACTACTAACTTAGATAAAGCTCTTTGTCATCTCATGAAAAACAATTGAAATAACCTCCTAGCTAGTATCCCCACCTTCACTTTTTCTCCTGTCTCCCCTTTTCTCCTTTACATTTACATTCTGTAAGAACATAATTTCAGGAAGAACACTGAGAAAGTGAGAAACAAAGGCTTAAGATCAGAAGAAGCCAGAGGGAGACTTAATTAAAAATAAAAAAAGAATGATATGTAGCATGTAGTAAGTGCTCACTCTGTGACAGGAACTTTTTAAATACTGTCCAGGTACTTATACATTCATTTTTCACAATAGTCCAATGAGACAAAATATCAATTTTATCTCTCAGTTGAGCAAACTGAGGCAAAATTAATTAAGTGAATTATTTGTATAGCTGATCAGAGTTAATATTCAAAATATATAATAGCAACATGGGCACTAACATTCAGAACAGAGAGAAAACCATACTGATGTATATCAATCAACACTCAGCCTTGAACTAATATATGGCAGAGTTGGATTCAAACCCATGCACTTTAGATTCAGAGACCTGCTCTTAATCATGTTATTAGAAATGAGAACATCAATGACAGGGAAATTTCCCTGTAGTTAATGAGGCAGGTCATTTTGCTTCTTGGGGATCAGAATCTCTCAAATTATGTAGCTATTTTAAAGGATCACATAGTAAAGACACAGGGAGATTAATTCTTAATAATTTTAATGTAAACTACTATGCATATACTGAAAATAGCATGTACTTCTAAACAACTAAGCAATTTTCAACCCACACATAAATCTGTGTTTCAAAAGTTTCTTATAATTTTTACAGAAATGCAGTAGGAAAGATCTCTTGTTGAAGATGAAAAATTCACCTTGAAAATTAGTAACATTAACATCAATACATACAACAATAAATCTTGAAAATTAAAGAGCTTTCTGGAACACAGACTTTCTTTTTGTTTTTTGGCTTTTGTCAGTCAGTAGAAAAGGATATACACCAATCAAAGGTATAATTGAAAAGATTCGTCATTGCAATCATTGCCACTTTCTGTGCTATTAATGTTTGTAGCACAGAAATCAATGTTTGTAGTTCTATAACATTTGTAGAAAGAAGTGTATTTAGAAGTTATAGAACAGGTCAAGTGTAGGATTAGAAACTTATTATTTTGGACATATGATATATTTTTTCTAGAAACTAAGGTATTTAAAACAGGATACCTGATGTATATACATAATAAACACAGATACATCAACTGCATATACACACAAGCTTAATTAATGTTAAATAGGACTAACATACACTCAAATAAGAATCACTTCTTAAACTTTTGAGACTGGGTAGGGGCAGGTTAGAAAATGATATTAAGAGAAAATAGCATTGGTGAAAAACCATTGTGAGCATATTGAGAGTAACAAACAAGGCCCCAGACATAAGTCAGTTCCCAGCTACCACATCATTTCAGAGGTTACCAGCTCTTCAGAGAGAGTCAACATTTATTTAACCAAGTCATACAAATGTCCAACAGGCATAAGAAAAGATGCTTAAGGTCACAAATTATCAAGAAAAAGCAAATCAAAACTACAATGAGATACTATCTCACACCAGTTAGAATGGCTATTATTAAAAAAAAAAGGTAAAATATAACAAATGTTAGAAAATATATGAAGAAATTAGAATCCTTGGACACTGTTGGTGAAAGTGCAAAATGGTGTAGCCACTATGAAAAGTTATATGGGGGTTCTTCATAAAATTTAAAATAGAATTGCTGCATGATTTAGCAACCCTACTTCTGGGTATTTATCCAAAAGAATTGAAATCATAATCTCAAAGAGAAATTAGCACTCCCATGATCATTGCAGCATTGTCTCTAGTAGCCAAGATGTGGAAATGACCTAACGGTTAATCAGTGGATGAATGGATAAAGAAAATATGATATATTCAAAAATGGAAAATTACTCGAATTTTTAAAAAGAAGGAAATCTTGCAATATGCAACAACATAATGAACCTTGAGGTCATTATGCTAAGTGAAATAAGCTAGTCACAGAAGGACAAATACAGCATGATTCCAATTACATGTGGTACCTGAAATCACAGCAGCAGAGAGTAGAATAGCTGTTACCAGTGACTGGAAGGAAGAGGAAATAAAGAGTTGCTAATTAATGAGTATTAAGTTTCAGATATGCAAGATGAATAAGTTCTAGAGATCTGCACAAAATTATGCATATAATTATCAATACTTAAAGATCTGTTATGAGAGTAGTTTTCATGTTATGTGTTCTTACTATAATGGAGCTAAAAGTTAAAAAGCAAAGAGGCAGTGAGGATGGCAAGATTGAAAATCAGGAAAATATCAGGAAAATCAGGATATGGAGACAGTCTATACTCAGCTGCACTATCATCAACATATTGCTTACTCTTTGCTTTCCCTGTCTCAACCTTCAAGCGAGAACTTTTGCTCAAGTCCCATGTGACAGAAAAATAAAATTGTTAATGTATAACTAAGATTGCTAAAGGCAGTTGATAACACTAAGTCTTTTTTTTAGGAGAAATTGCTACTGCCCTCAAACATTCACTAGTGTAATTAGCTTTAATTCTTAGTTGTGTTACATATCATTTAAAACTCAGATACAATTTTAAGACAATCAATATTATCCACATCATTAATGTTATTTATTAATTCATGAATAAACCTTAGAATAATTTAATATGCTTTCATGAACATCATTTTTTCTAAATACTAACCACTGTGAAGTAGTTATTTCTGATTTGAGATAAAGATAAGGAAGCATATATAGGTTAAATAAACTGGCCAAAAACAACACTGGATCTAAAATGTCTCTTAGTAGTAATTTTAAGCACTTTCTGCTAATATAGGTTATCTTCTGTCAGTGCCTTTCCTCATATCCATTCCCATTAGACTCCTCTCTTCCTATCTGCAATTCAATGTCTTTATGCTAGTCCCCAGCTGCCAAGAACCTCCTTGGCCCTTTACATTCAAACTCCATGGAGTTCTACTATCCAGGTCCTCCTCTACTCTTGCTCCATGTAGCCTGGCCTTCTAATGCCCTAACTCATGAGGGTCACTGCTTTCTGCTACATAAAAAATATGACATAAGGAAATATTCATGAATTTTGAGAAGATACGGCCTTCCATATTTTTCATTTCAGAGTTCACATTGGCATTTTATAAATTTTCTATAAACAAAAAGATAACATATAGAAGTAATTTAACTTTTAAAATATAGTCAACTTTCAGTTAAAACAGCACTTCCTATGCTTAGCTAAACTTCAGTTATTAGAAATGCCATTTATTTATTTAGCCATAATAATAGAGGTCATAATAATCTTAGAATTTAAAGAGTGTAATACTTCCATGATTAGTTTTTTGACGTTCAGTCTTCTTGTTGTATAATAAACATAATCAAGAGCCATATTTACTCTAATTAATTTCTTGGATGGTTTTCTATTCTAGTCTGGGTCTATATCTCAGCCTCTCTGCCCCAAAGATCTTACTACAGCCACCACCAGCACAGAAATGGTCAGATGATCTATATTGTTGGCTCAAAGACCTTCTAAGTACTATGAATCTATCTGCATCACAAGTGAAGAGAAAACAAGTAGGATGAAAAACAGTTTGAAGGCATGCAGAAAGGAAAAAAAAATAAAACCCAAGAAAGAAATTTTTGTAACTCTAAATATGAATATGTTTTAGAAATGAGCTCTAAAGGCTATTCCACTAGAATTTCAAAAAAAATATATTAATAATACTTAACTCTTTGGATTAAGGTTATAGCTTCCTCAAATTATAAAATTTGTGAAATCTTAGAGTTTTGAGGTTGGAGAATACCTTAGTATGTATCTTGTCCAACCATTTAATATAAGAATCTGTAATAACTGCAATTTATGATTGAGTGTCTACTTAAGACTGTGATTGATTCGATTGGATTTGACTCTCTAAAATATCCACCAATTTCCCTTAGTTCTGACACTTGACACTAAAAAAATAAACCAGATCCCTCAATCACATATCAGCATTTCAAATGATTCCAGGCAATTATTATTTTCCTCTTACAAAGTTAAAGTTGATCATTTTTCTCCCACCATTACACTCTTTGAAGTTCCCTCCCCCTTTTGGACATATAAGGTTTGAAATATTTATTTAAAAAGCTAAACGACAAAAACTTTCTTCTCTGAAATCAGTCATGTTAATTCTTTTAAATTTCCTAATGAAAGAAATCAACAAAGTTTACTTTTGACAATTGTAATTTAATGTTTTCAACAGTATAGAAAAACTTGATTTATGGACTAAGATTTAACTCCCAATCTGTTCAGTGCTCTGAGAATACTATATTCTATGAGACAGAAAAAGGATCGATGAGTCAGAAAATTCTAAGTAAACATTGATTTACACCTTTTAATAACAGATCTGTCTTGTGGGATATGAAACTGCCAGCACGAAAGAGGTGATAACTCAAAATTTATCAATCAATCAATCAATCAATCAATTAATAGGTTAAAGAAAAGAAAGGTTTTTACTTTTCAATACAAAAACAAACAAAAAAGGAAGCAAGTTGATTTTTAATTTAACCTTGCCACAGGGAACTTTACAACTACATCAAAATTGCCAATTGAGGGATTTCCATAACTATAGGTTAAAAGGCAAATCTTTTGTGGACACATTTTTATTACTATGGAAGAAAAAAATTCAGAATCTCTTTTAGTTGTGAAAATGCAAATATAATCAAAGTTGGCAGCCAGTACCCTGAAGAAAGTATATAACAGAACATTTTTCTCCTATGGCTCAGTAAATGGTGACCTTGAAGAATCCCTTTGAGTGAGATCACATGGAACAGGGAAACAAAATCTATCTGCCAAAAGGTCCTTGACAGCCTCTGGGTTATTCTTTCTTTTTTTATCATTATGTTAGTCACTTTTGAGGAGAGCAGTGAGAATATGCCCTACTTGCTTACTGAGCAGATTCACTAGCTGCTTTCTGCAGGCTAGAATCTCAGTCTGTCTTAGTTCACATTGGCCTGGCTGTGCTTTTGTCTATGCATTCTGGACAATTTAAAAATTCACAAATGGTTTAAACACTTCAGTATGAATATACAAGACACAGTGGTTCTACGGGTATTCCATGAGGATGATGAGACATCCTTATAATGCCTACTCATTGGTTTTTATTCAATGTTTCAGAGTTCTTTATTGTAGTGGACATAGTAACATAGTAAAATACTTACAACAATGAAGTGTTATGTAGAAATATTTTCTAGCTCTTCTAGTCTGTAAAGGTTAATGTGCCTATTAACACATAAAAGAATATTAACATAAAATAATTGATAAACTGGATAAAGGGCACTTTGCATTATTTTTTTTCCTCAAAGTCACAATTAAACTTTTGAGTATTTTAAAACACATATGGCTTCTTAATTACCTACTTATGTTATCTTATTCATAAAAGTCAAAATTTCACCCCTGAGAACAGGAATGGGTCTGTGTTATTTAAATCTAAGCCTGATTAACATTGTGTTATGTCGCTCAGGTAATTCTTCCATGTGAGGAATTGGCCAAAGTGATGAGTATAAAGACAGCAAATAGACATTTAAAGTTAGCATATTAAAATACATTAATTGAGACCTCATGATGTACAAAGCATTACATGATTAATAAGCATTTGTCTCCAGGTTACTTTTTAGAAAAAATTATAGATGGGGAGAATTTAACATATGCTTTTCCAACAACCAGATTGTATCAATTTCAGATATTAATGTTGGAATTCTACTTTGTGAAAATATTTTACTTAATCTGACATGACACCCTCCTTTCCTGTAAGTTTCTCCAAAGACAAATAACCTGAGAAGTAGTCACAGTTGTTCTCAGTATTGCAACTTTAGTTAGAATTCTTAGACATGAGCGGTCACTGGGCTATGCTTCTCTATCTATAAGAACTTTGAAGTCATGTAGGCATCCCATCACAACTCCAGAACACCCTCATCTATATCCTCAAATTATCTTTTTCAACACTGTGTTTACAAAAGTAGTGATTTCTGGCGTGACTGAAATTTCTTAAATATTTTATCCAACCAGGTAATCCCATGAACAAAAATAGTATTCTATTTGTTTAAATGATATAGGCTTTTAAAAAAGGATTAACGAAACATTTTAGATCATTTGAAATAGCAGTTTATTATTTTAAATGTTTAAAATTAAAAACTGTTATTTTATAATATACCAGTCATTTCCATTTTAATTTGAATTAATTGCTTCAAATGACAGATTTTTTAAATGTTTGTGTTTTATTCAAATGTAAGAAAACATCTGTTATTATCTGCCTTTAGCTTCCTTCCTGGGATTTTCAAAATTGAATATTAGGGAAAAAATTGAATTTTAATTCTTTGAATTTTACTGATTATTGGTTTATCTGATAACTGTACTATCTATCTTAACCAGTATCCCTTGCAACTCTGGTTTTCAGATGGGTTCAGACAATGAGGCTTGAACATGATATCAGAGGATGGGAGGAGAATGATGTTGAGGAATACACTGTCTATCTCTTTCCACTACCAAAGACCACATTCCATTTCCAGAGGCCTTCTCCAATAGTATAACTTTCTCATTATACACTCAATCTTGCTGCCTCTCCTTCTCCCTCTCCCTGTTTGTTCCCTTCTCCCACACTCCACTCTCTTCTTCAGCCTTTCAGGCCCAGATATTGATAGTCCTTAGGAGCTTTGACATGCTTTCTGATGTCTCAATAAAGCTTTACCATGATCTATTGATTGACCAAATATTATATATAAACTCTTACCTCTTTTAAAAATAGCATTTATTTTCTACTGTTCTATGACTGATGCATTCATTTTCTCCAAATCTAACAATCCTATTAGCTGTACTTCCTTCCAAATCCAATTTACTTTGGAAATTTATTTCATTCTCTGTTCACCAGCATTCTTACCTGTCTCCCCTACTAGTACTTGTGGTTATGTCCATTCAGCAATTTCTCTAAACTCATGTAAAATCAATCATTTATTGTTGCCCTAGTGATTGAATACAGCTCGTAAATATCACATATTCAAGCAAATCAGTAACTCTTCAAGTAAAGACACGTGTCAGCAATCTTTGGGCTGGAGCACCTTAGAAGATGAGAGGAATTGGCAGGATAGACTTCCCTCTGCCTCACTCCTCCAAGAATAAAACTGAAACCAACAGTCATGAGCAGGAAACCATCATAAAACCTATCTATTAAAACCATGAGCAATATCATGGGTGACCTCTTTCTTATTCTGTAGAACAGACTTACAACCACTATGTAAGAAAAAGTATTTTAAACATTAAGTTTGGGCTGCTTAAATATCACCTACTTGTGGTTAGGAAGATTCTAGAGCAGAGTGTTGCTGACCATTTAGGTGGAAATTGATAGTGAAAAAGAGAAAAGTAGTAGGTAGAAGAGGCAGATAGAGCCTGGATGAATTAATCACAATTTGACATCACATTCTAACCCCAGAATATATTTATATTCTTAAAATAATTGATAAATCAGAGAAGAAAGAAGGAAAAAGAGATACTAATGGATGACACTAGGTTTAACTTATTCCAAAAAGACAGTATAAAAGCTATTTCTTCAAGCAATATAGAGAAACTGCTAACATTCAAATTAGAATAGTCAAACCATAAACAGTTCAATGGAAATCATCTCTTCTATTGATCCAAGCCTGTCATTGAACAAAGGCACTCATATCCTTAGCTTTTGTAGAGATTTCACTAAGAGTGACTATGTTTATTAAAAAGAAAGATAGTTTAATCAATTCTACGGAACTGAGATTTGATCTCCATATGAGTAACATGAGATAAGTTTTTTGTTTTTCTTAGCTAACACAGGAAGGAATGCACTTAAGTCATTTCACTTATTAAGAGGAAAACAAAAGTTTAAGGAACCAAGAATCCCAAGAACTACATTTACTATAAATCTTTTTCATGAGGTTCTTTATATTTCATCAATGAAAGGTGCTTGTTGGAAAGACAGGCCATTATCTTACTCCATCTATTTGGTCAAACAGGTGGACTTTGACAGATGAGAAGTTTTGCTAAAGCCTGCAGATATTATGCCACGAATCACCTGCCTTAGTGTTAAACATGGCGGCACCCACCATGGATGGGTTTCTGAATTTCTTGAGCTATATGACAGGTGTGACTTCTAATTCACAAAAAACTATCTAAGAACCTGAGAGTTAGTGGTAGCTGTCCCTGACCTTTACTCCTTCAGCTTTTCCAGTGATTTTTTAAAACAATCCCAGTATCAAAATCCTTTCTTCCCAAAGTACTTACAGTAGTTTGTTCTCCTAACCACATTTTGAAAGAGTTAAATTTCCTCCCCACAATCACACAGCTAACCAAATTCTTATAAACACTATACAAACACTAAAATAACGTACCCCTGTCTCATAGCTTAGTAAGCGTAAAAAGAAACTGGTTCTAATTCAGTGTTAAAAGAAGGGCAAAGAGGCAGAACGATTAATTATCACCCTCTCCTTAAAACTGGGTGGACAATCAAAGACTAATAATAAGCAGGAAATTATTTTAAAAATCAAAGTTAATTCTCAAGCAAAATTAGAAAACAAAGAGTTATATAAATGTCTAGCCATTATGCTCTACACTGGACACTAATATAATATTGAATGTCAACTTTAAATGAGAAATAAATAAATAAATAAATAAATAAATTAAATAAATAAAACCATTTATATGGATGGGTAAAAAAAGATTCAGTAGATATAAGCAGGTGAATTAGAGAGTTTGAAATAGCTGTGTAAAGTAAGCCAGCCCAGTACACACACACACACACACACACACACACACACACATAGATTCTAGAAAATTCTCAGTCACTATCTTTTCCTAGGCAAGTGTCTGGATATATAGGAAATAACATACAACTCTTTTTGATGAGGTACTGAGAAATTTTGTTTCTGGAACAAGCAGAAGTAAATACCAAAGAATACCATTTTTTACTTCACCAAAGCTTTCTACAAGCTAAAGTGTTGTGTTTTCTTGAAGAGATCATTTTTGTATGCTCCCTATTTCAGGTTCATTTTCAAGAAGCAGACATAGAGAAAAAATCTGGCATGAGAGATGACTGTTAGAGCACGTGGAAAAAGAAGAAAGGAGGATTGGGCAGAGTGAGCAGCTGAACAGCAATGTAGTCCCAACAAAGCCTTACTTAGCTAACCCCAGGCAGAGCTCTGGAGCACATATGGCTTATTCCTCAGTGAACCAAAATGGCCAGGTCTTTATATGCCCCCATTTATGATTAATCATTCGATGTGGACTCTCCTGGGAAGGCTATACCTTGGGCAAGGCAGCTCTCTGCAGCTCAGACAAATATTGAAAGAGTAAACTGTTGGAGGCTGACTGCTGACAGCTGGAACAAGTCCTGTATTAAGTGAGATCTGGCCGGTGACTTTCCATTTGACCACAGTTCTTTCATGTACTAATCAAAGTTGTTGCTCAGTGGAAATTAAAATTCAGTGGTAGAGACTTCTAGTTATTTTTTACCTTCAAGTTCAGAATAATTTAATTTATCTGGTTTGGATCTAAATGAAAAATAAGGATATCCAACCTCAGTCTATAGGGTGTTTAAATTTTCAGTGTTAATCCCCTTATAATTTGGGTATATAAATTAATTTAAATATTATTACATTGAAACCAAATGGAGCTTTTAATTATACCTATGATATTTGAAAACAAGTTTAATTTTACTATATAGCTTCTCTCCACCAATTCTTGGCTTCATTTGGTATCATTGAATCTACTCTTGGCTTTGAAACCTATATTTGATTTATCAGGCCTGTCAAATCTAAGAAATAACTCTCTTTTTAAAAATATTTCTGTCTTGAATGATGTGTGGAGCATAATTTACTGGGTAATGTCATCAGCATTAGCCATTGTTGAGACTAACTCTGCAAAATGTTGTGTACTGAGAGTTAGGCAGATCCAGCTTGTCCACTTCAAAATGCTGGCAGAGCATGGAGAGCCTATGCTCACTGGCTATCAGTAATTGTGCAGCCAACAGTGGACTGTAAGGTCACCCACTGAAAAGAACCAGAAAGCATCCTTTTAATCGTCCTTTTGTGAGATTATATTTTAATCAAGTGGTTTCAATATAAAACAGGTTTGTGTGTGAGTTGAACAACATGGCTAGGTCTTCTGCCCTATTAAGTTTTTATATTGGTCAAAAATTAGATTGTTTTGGTCATTGTCTTCATTTCTTTTTATTAAGAACTCTACTTTAAAACATTCCCATTTGAATGAGTTATTTCTAACTTTTAAAAATCATCTGTAAGTGCACAACACTAGTGTGCTAATTGTGACTTTGTGCATTTTACTTATTTCAGTTTTGGCAATTCCATTCTAATTAACCTTACTTGGTTGGGACTTGAAACTAAGTAACTTGTAACCCAGGGTCCAACTGATATCGTATTGAGTAGAATGTGACTACTTGGAGGAGTTTCCCAGCTTCTATAGTACCTCCATATGATGTGGAGATTTATATCAGAAAAAAAGACTCTGTATGATTTATTCTCTAAAATATCTGGCCCAATTCAATCTTTGCATTTTGAATCTAATATGATGAAAGCATTAAAAGGCTGGTAGATACTACCATTTTTAAAAAATCAAATCTAAGATGCCATTGATTGTAACTTAAAAACTAATTTCAGAGATGTTAATATGTGAAAAACTGATTAAATGTAGTATATAATACATGTGTTGCCCCTTAAGCATCATTTTTTCCACAATAGGTTTTAATTAATGAAGTTCTTTCAAGGAGTTTTATATGTACAATTTCTGATTTATTGCTGCATATAGTAAACTCCTACAAAGATAGAGCCAATTAAGAGTGGTCCTGCAGTGATGAATGTGTGAGTAAGTATGCCATGGCCCACAGAATCCAGAGTCAGCTGACCTAGAGTAATACTAATTATTAAAACACAGTTATACAAATTCACATTAGAGGGCAACATAAGCATGTGTCATTCATTGAATGAAGCAACTACATTGATTCTGGTGATAGCAACAGAATACAGCTAGACAAAATCTAGGGCTGTACATGTAAGTGTCCAAAGATTTCAGAAAAGAAGGACTAACTTTTAGTACTAAGGAGTGCCCCAAAGAAGTTATTACTTTCACAAAAAGATCAACTCACCATCTCAAAAATAGAGAAGGAGGAGAAAGGGAAGGGAGAAGGAGAGGAAAAGGAAGAGGAAGGAAAAGAGGAAAAGAAAATGGGAGGGGAAGAGGAAAAGGAGAGGAGATACTTTTTACATTGGGTATTTGATGCACCCATAGTAGAGCCACATTGTTTTTAATGACCCATAACTACTTTCAGTAAACTTTAGCTTTCTAGAGAATATAAATGCTTCCTCATCTTCTACCCTAGAGCATTTAGTATACATGTCTAGAGATAAATCCATGTTGTTCATTCAGGACTTCTTTCATGAAAGTCGAAATTATCAGAGACTCTTTGGACTAAACTCTGGAAAAGGAATAGTTCTAGCTTCCTAGAATGGGTCCCTATTTCTTCAGTATCAGAGTCCTTATCACAAGTGAGGAAGTTGTCCTCTGGGACAGGTTCATGGATCCTTGTCATAAAAATCCTAGAAATCATTTTCTTGAAGTATATATGTAAGAAAATACACCAATGTCTATGGCTTATTGCTGAGTCATTCCGTGGTTTAGAACCTTGAACAAATGTAAAGAAAAAGAAACATTTTCATCATATATACCAGGAATGGTACCAAGAGTCATAGAAACATCTCTGCCTCCAATTACTGGGGAGCATTTAAGCAATGACTGTGCATCTAGACAAAAATGACTTAACCTTATTACAATTTAAGAAAAACCTAAAATTCTGCAATAACAAAGTAGATAATCAGTTATATTTACAATCAGTTATATTTATTACTATCTAATGAAAAGGAAATGCTTAAGGTAAATTACACAAAGTATATTGTTTTACTTTAAATAAGACTGGAAGAGAAAAATATAAAAATACCAACATGACAGTTGAGAATAAAAGATAAAGGTTAGAGTATAAGATAGATATATAGTTAAATCTCCTTCCATGAAAAAGTGAAATCTTCTTTAACTTTTCTTTGATAATAATATGTGTCTTAAAATCATTCTAGAAATCACTAAAGAGAAAAAGTTATGAGAGAGCAATATCACGGAAGCTATTTGTATATTAAATGAAATGACGAACAATGACTTTGGAGAATCACTTTTTGTGACCTCTACAGAAGTAGTTCATGTCTACAGTAGTCATTTTGGCTCATGTTTTAATATTGCCTTCTGGAAGTGTCATGCCATGGAGATGTTTGATTTTTTTTTCCAATATATTCATATAAATAGGAAAAGTGAGTTATGTTTTTCTATCTTCCTACTGTTTCTATCAATTCCTTCTGCATAGCATTTACCAATTTAATATTATATCTCTGAGCATATGAAAGAGCAAACAAAATATCACAATACAATATTTTAAGGCCCACACTTGCAGGGCCATAAATGCATCGCTTGTGACAAAGGAGGGAAATTGCCATAAAACTGTTCATATTTACTCTGCTCTTTTTCTGTTCTATGTCTGATAATCTTTGTAAAAGAAGTTCAAATAGTTACTCATAAGTTTTTTTAATAAAACATCTTCATTATGTAATATTTGCTCTTGGTGAGAAATCAATGCCAGGTTTGACAATTGGATGCATTTTCCAGAGTTACTGAAACATAATTAGGTCCACTAGGCTGTAAATCTTCCTATGACAGGAATTCTATTTAATATAAACCAATATTTAAACAAATATATCCTTCTCTCTATGAGAGTCTATCAGAAGAAAATATTGGTCAATCATAATGATGATGGCAACAGTCATTATTCAAAAACAGTACATATTTTTATATTTAACCATTTTCAAAATGAAGCTCTTTAAGAAATTTGCACCACTTAATGTATTCTCCTCTTTTCTATTTCTGAACCTATTTACAGTAAATGCAAAAAACCCTGTATATCTGCTACCTATGCTAACTCATCTAATTACCATTCATAAACATGAGTAAACAATTAAGTATAACTACACACGATTTTGGAAACTCCTTATGCTGAAAAATAGATCTCAACATGAGTAAACACAAGAACATACTCTAAATCAAAACATCATTTGAAGAATAAAATCAAACTTTAAAAAAATTCCGAGTGAATTGCATACCATAAACCTTAGCTTGTTGACATGGTAACCAGGACTCTATGTCTGTTCTGGTTAGCTTAATCTCCTACATATGTACATTCATTTTCGCCATATTAGCCAGCCTGAGGTCCAGACAAGCAATTGACTACTGGGAGCTCTACTGCCTGAAATGGCATCTAGCCAAGTAACAACACAATTGTGGCTTAAAGGAGGTGACTTCTTTACCACCTTCAGTGAGATGGGTTATAGGGAGCTTAACTCCAAAGTAGTGTTTGTAGACTTGAAACCACATTTAGCAATAAAGTTTGTGTTGACACTTACCTCTGGGTCTTCCACCCTTAGTAGCATATCATTTTCAAAAAAAATTTTGCTGATAACTATGTGCAAGTGCACTGTACCATTAGCATGGAAATCATTGACTTAGACTCAGACAGAATTTATAATTTGGCCAATGAGTTCACAGATCTTTTTAAAATTTTTACTTTTCTATAGCTTTGTTGGGTGAACAGATTTGGGGTTTATCTCTTGCTTATGGAAAGTTTCTGTGTTATAAGGTAAGAAGTTCAAGTTCACGATTTTCACTTTTTTTAGGCTTTATGACTATAACTAAATTCCATGTCCCTGTAACTCCATCCTCACCACCCATACTACCCTGAGTCACTGAGATTGTGCCTTCCTATTAGAAACACACACACAACACACACACACACACACACACACACACACACTCTTCTAATTTTATAGGTAGGTAGGTAGGTAGGTAGGTAGGTAGATAGATGATAGATAGATAGATAGATAGATAGATAGATAGATAGATAGATATTTAGTAATCTTAACACTTTTTATAAGATAAATAGTATTCCATAACTGTCTCCTTCATATTTTAAAATGACTTGAATGTAAATCTGCCAGAATTTCAGACCAATAGTAAGTGCTATCCATGTATCTAGTTTTCCCTGCCCACATAAGTCCCTGTCATATCTGCTTAGAAACCTCATAAAATACAGCTTTGTGTAGGAGAGGTTTGCAGAGCTAGTGAACCAGATGGCATATTACCATCACCATGATAAATACATGGATTAGGAGATGAAATATAACTCATGCCATATTGTATATCATGGTGCTGTGGTTCCTAAAAATGTTTACTCTGCCCTTTCTACCATCAAATAAAGGCATATCATCCAGTGTGTAGATTGATAGCCCACTGGCTTTCAGGTTACTATTAGTAACCAAATTCATATTGATTCCTGGAGGAGACTTAGCCAAAGAAGAGCCATTCCTGTGGACTAGACCCACATGGATCATATATTTGCTCTAATGTATTCCCATCATATCTACAAATGTGAGTAATGGATTGGAGGAGGGAGAAGAAGAGGAGTACTAATTATCTCTTCTTTCTCTCTGTCCTATAGCATATCACACCCTTAGAACTTCAGCTTCCACACTTAAACAGTATAACTATTTAGTTATGTTGTCTTCACTTACATCTGTAATCATGTCTGATTTTTTCCATGCGTACCTGTAAAACTTTTACATCATATCTCTGAAGTTAAAATTTTATAATAAACAGGTATAATTAGCAATCTTGGTAATATTCAAGGAGATATTGAAACCATAAAACTAGAGGATGCTATAATAAAGAAAATGTATAAGAAAAGAAAAAATATATTTTTATATGTTGGAAATATAACAAATTAAAATTTTCAAAAGAAAAAAATATATTAATAATATAAATATAAATGAAGACAAAATTACTGTTCTCCAAATAGAAAACCTAAACTAAGGTATATTAGATTCTATAATGGAAGGGTGGAGATTTTTGCCTGCTTCCTATTGTATTGACAGAGTCTAGAGCTCAATATTTACTTAGGCAGGATTCAATAAATACTTATTGATACATTAATAAATTAATAATTAGAAAGCAAAAAGACAAAAATATGTAAATTATTAAAATAAGGAGACAATGATAATAAATACAGGAAGGACAATATCAATCTAAGAGAAATTCTAGGAATGAGGACATAAAATAGAAGCAGAAAAAAATGTTTTAAGAAAGCATTTCCTGAGCTGAAAGTATAATCCACAGAATAAAAAACCCTACTTTATTCCAAAAATGTGAATAAAAAATTAACCAAACAAATGAATATCTTAGTAGAATTCCAACCCCAAAATAAGAAAAATATGGATAAAATCTTTGGATAATAAATCTAGATTACCTACAAACAAAGAAGGATTTGACTGGCATTAATCTTCTCCTTAGCCAAACAGCAAGATAGGATGCAATAAGACACTGACTTGGGGTTTTCTAAGGGGAAATTAGTTTGAATCTGAAATTCAATATCCAGTCAAAATAGCAATTAAATTTGAGGAGAAAGTAAAAGCATTTTCAGATCTTCAAGATTAAAAAGATTATGTATTTGTAGGCATTGTTCAAAAACTTGAGTTTATATTCCTAATAAATAAAAAGGAAACCAAGAAACAGAAGCACATTTGGTTTTATTGGAATTATGCAATGAAATCTCTGTACAAATAGTTCAAATGAAAACAGGAGGTCAGAGTGTTCTATAAAAATTATCCTTAAGGAGAAGATGGATCCCATTCAACAATCTGTATGATTAAGATCTTGAAAGATTTTATGATGAAACTTATGGGGTGTTTTGCTGCCAGTAATAACAAAGAAATAGAAGTAGAAACTCTAAAACCAAAAGTTGTATTAGAAATCCACAGACTACATATGAAACATGCTAAAATTTATGGTTTTGAGCACTAAAAACTTGAAATGTTTTCTTATGTTTGGCACAGTTGTAATTATGTAGGATTAATCTTCTTTTTAATGGGCTTCATTCAGGACTTTGCAGCAATATTTTTAGGTTTTTAATAATATAATAATTTTAGGAATATTGTTTATGTGTAGTATTTATTACTCTTACATAATTTTAATGTTTTTCCACAAAATTTTTGTTAATGAAATTTAAAATGAAATAATTATTATTGAATACAATTTTCATAATGCAGACCTAATAAGAAGAAGAAATGGAATTTTGGGAGGAAATATGGTCTTGTTTAATTGTGGTTTAAAGTTACTGTTTCTTATCATTATAAACAATTGAAGATGTTTATTTGTTAATAATATTATGTAATAAGATTTAAGCATTTCATCTTTAGAAATGTTTTTTCACACAGATAGCAGTGCCAAATACTGATATCAGTCCATGAGCATATGACTTTCACTGTGCTGAATCACTTGAAAGGTGATATTAATTTTATTTGATTCTTCTCTATTTGCCTTTAGAATGTCATTACATTGCAGATTAGCCACTTTCAATTGAAGGGTAGTTGGAAGCTCCTCAAGTGCACAATTCAATGGATTTTAAAATATGAAAATTTCCTTTGCAGTTGCACTGAGGTATAAAGAAGGCTACAGGAAATTTAGTGTAAGCTTGGAAATTATATCTGGGGCAAATTTGTGTAACCTGAAGTAGAATCTGCTAAAATATGCTAAAATTTCTGGTGTTTTCCATTTTTAAAAAGAACCTTTAGTGAAAGCAAAGATGAATAACATAAAACTTGAAAAAGTGTAACAGAATAGTTGGCAAAATTATACAATCATATGGCTGACATAATTTAGTAAACAGAGGACAAGGAGGATTAAAATATTAAGTATGCTACTTTATCATATGTAATGTGAGATCAACAAGTACTCAATTACTTGAATAAGAAAATATTTGTTAAAGAATATTAAAATAATAAATTTAATACTAGAAGAATCATAAATAATATAAATAATAATTACTTGGTATTAGAAAGAGGAAAGGAAAGGCATGAGTTAGCATGACAATCTAAACCCAGCAGATATAGTCTAAAGTTTATAAATCAAGAAATAAAAATAAAAGCACATAGAGAGCCAAGGATAACCACACACTAACTGAAAACAAAAATTCTTTAAGGTGGTTACAACTGCAAATTGCAGCTAAAAGTGAGAACTGAGGAAGGAGAAAATTTTCATTTTTAAAGTTTTGTTTCAAACTATCAAGATATATATAGAGAGAGATACAGACTCATTGTTTCCTTTCTGTAAGAAGACATAACAATTTTTCTTTTTAAAAAATTTTACTCCCCTCAGACTTGAAAATCCATATACAAAAATATATTTGCACACTGATGTTCATAGCAGCAACATTATTCATGGTGGCCAGGACATGGAAGCAACCGAAGTGTCCTACAATAGATGATTGGCTAAAGAAGCTGTGGTACGATATACAGTGGAATATTACTCAGCCATAAGAGGAGGTGGAATATCTTCATTCACAACAACATGGATGGACCTTGAGATAATCAGGCTAAGTGAAATATGCCAGACAGAAAAAGTTGAAAATCACATGATATCACTTATATGTGGGATATAAGTCTAAAAGCAACAAATGAATAGGACAAACAGAAAGAGACTAATGGACATAGACAATGGACTAGTGGTAACCATAGGGTAGAGGGTTGGGGAGAAAGGGGTGGGTAGATGGTTAGAGGGAGTCAAATATAGGGGGTAGGGGGAGAGTGAAGTGGGTAAAGTGGATCAAATATATGGTAGCTGAAGGAAACTGGACTTTGGGTGATAATCAGACAATAGAATATATAGAAGTTAAATTATAATGTACATCTGAAAAGTATATAATTGTATTAACCAACGTTACTCCAATACACTTAAAAAATAAAAAATAATAATAAAAGGAAAAAAACTTAAATAAATAAAGTAAATTTTACTTTATTATTAGTTTCAAGTATACAATACATTGGATAGACGTTTCTATAGTTTATAAAATGATCTCCCTAATTGCTCTTTCTCTCTCCTCTTGCTCTCCACCTAGCATATCCATTAATGCTAACTGCATTCCTCATGCCATGCTCCCCATCCCTGTGACTATCTATTAACTACTAATCTGTACTTCTCTAACCCTTCATCCCATTCTCCCAGCTCCCCAATCCCTCTTCCCTCTGGCCATCACCACATTGTCCTCTGTATTTGTGAGTCTGTTTTTAATTAGTTTGTTCTTTTTGTTTCTTAGATACCACATGTAAGTGAAATTTATTGTATTTATCATTGTCTGACTAATTTCACTCAGCATAATAACCTCTAAATCCAACCATGTCATTGCAAATGGGTAGGATTTCATTTTTTTAATGGCTGAGTTAATATTCCATAACTTCTTTATTCAATTGTCTGTTGATGGCTTTTAGGTTGCTTCCATATCTCAGCTATTGTAAATTGTTCTGCCATGAACATAGGGGTGCATAGACCTTTATTAATTATTGTTTTGGTTTTCTTTGGGTAAATAATAATTTCTCTTAAAGTTGTCTTCACACCCACTTTGCTGACCAGTTCTTCTCTATTGACCTAATTAATTAAAACAGCAATTCCTCTTGGTTATTATTATAATTATATTTTATAGAATTCAGCAAAAATTTTATTTACTCACATTCTCTTTTAGTTCATCTACAGAACAAGTTATTATCTCCATTATATAAATGGTGAAAGTTTGTTTCAGATCAGCAAAATAATTTCCTTCAATCATTCATCTTCTCAAAAAATGTGTGTGTGTCAGAAACTGTGATAGGCACAGGGATTCAATGATTAGAGATGCAGATACTTGAGTGAAAGTGGCCAATATTAATTACACAAATAAATATATAATTGAAAATATAGATAAGTGATCCAAAGGAAAGTGATATGGTTTCGAGAAAAATATTTACTATAATTTGTTTTAATTGGGATGAGTGGAAGTTAAAAAAGCAACAAAAGGAGAGGTGTTCTAGAGAGAAACATAACACAGGCAATAGTTCTGAGAGATGGAGCATTGTCTAGTAAATGAGCTATGGCTGCAGTGGCTAAAACAAACAGCACAAGAGGAGCGATATAGGAAAATGCAATTAGAGAAGTAGAGAGAGCCAGACTATGAAGGATCTATAGGCCATGTTATACTGCCATCTTTATCCTAAGAACAATATGAAGCCATTTAATGAACAGGAGATATAATATGATCAGATTTGCATTCTAAAAAAAAAAATTCTGGTTGTAGTGTAAAGAAGCCAGTATATAGAGGGCTGGAGCCTCTGTGCACATATTCAGTTTCCAAGTCCAGTGTTTTTTCTACTAGTACTATCTTTTGAGATATATCTTCTTATTGGAAAAATGAATCACTAACTCAGGTATTTTTGTTCTAGCATAACTTCTGTCAGAATTTAAAGAAATGAATACTGTTATAATTATTTAAAATTGTTCAGAACACTACCTTACACACAGAAAATCAGTAAATGCTGGATGATTAAATAAATATGTGCTTCTATGTAACTTTTTAAATCATTGTGCCAAAATATGCCATCCATTTATCTCTTTGACCTTTATTTCCCTTCCATGGAATATCAATTATTTCTCTTTGCATTTCGACTCTCTCAGATAAGGAAAATGCTTTGCATATTGTCAAACCATAATAGTGAAAAGATTACTATAAAGTACAGAGGAATGACTTGGGAGGGAGGAATGGAGAAGAAAGGGACTCTGAATTCTCAAATAGTCATTTAATCTAAAAAGGGATTACATCATTGAAAAGGGTTATATGAACCTTGTATTGGAGTGATGAGAAGAAAGAAAGAGACACAAAATACTAGAGATGTGAGGAAGTAGTAATCAGTGAGCATGGAATGTAATAGATAATTAAGTTACCAAGAAAGACGTGTAAGACATACAAACACAAAGACATTTACAAGGCCCGTACAGATAACAAACATGCAAACATACATGCATATATATGCATGGCCACAAATATTTACACAAATCTGCACATTTACAAAGCTCTATCAGTGGTCAGAACTCAGGCATTACACATGAGACATAGACAACTGGGTACCAAAGGAAGCTGGTATTTTCTACATAAGTTCACCTGTGTGTATAAAGATGTCTTCGTGACATCAATACCTACAGCAAAACTCAATTCAAGCAAATAACAAGAGGTAGCTGTTTTATTTCTACTGAGAATTTACTGAAATCTCATTTTCAAATGAAATATGCTCTAGTAGATTTGATCTCGTTAACCCTGATTCATCATGCTACATGTGATTCATTTATATAGAATATCAGATTTAGATACCAATTAATAATTTAGGAAAAGACCTCAACACATTTATTTGGTGGAAAAATGTTTAGGAAGCACCTTAAGATAATTTTCTTATATTTACTTTTCAGCTGATGGTGTCTTGAACACCCACACACCCACTTTTAGTTAACAATGTGCCAGGAACTATTATCCTTGTTTTTACCTTCCCACACATAATTGCATTCCTTCTTTCTCAATGCTTGTCTTTCAGGTTGTAAAATGATCGGAACACAATGTCTATTTCTATTAGCTTTATGACTAAATTAGTAAGACAATTCCAGCTAATAAAGTATATTTTAGAAGTTGGTGTTCATGATTAATAATAATGAAATCAGGAAGACCAGATCATTTGAAATGGATTTACATTAAAGAAATTCTTTTTAACAAAAGAATTTTTTAAATACATAAGTATATAGAAAACTTTCAGCATAAGAGACAGTTATAAATTTACAAAAGATTGATTTTTTTTCAGGATATTTAGTGAAATATTAGTGCTATATAATAGTACATAAGACTAAGACATATTTTGACTTTTCCATATACAGGACTAAATTGTGAAATTAAAATGTTAACTAAATTAACAAATTTCCTATGACCAAAACCCCTATTTATAATATTTATAATAAGCCCAGATTTATAAGGAAAATAGTCTTTTTGTATGAGTCTGCTGTAGAAGGACTTGCAAAAGAAGAGGTAGAAGATATCCCTAGTGTAGGTCTCCAAGTCCATCTCAGGGACCATATATGTGCCTCCCTAAGTAAAATTCAGTTGCTTGAGAGACCAAGAAACCATAAAATAAAAAAAATAAATAAAAATAAAAATAAATATTTTTTGACTTTTTTTTTCTGATATTATTCCTGAAATATGCACTGTGTATTTCATCGTTGGGGAGGAGGGTACATAATGAAAGCAGATATATCAGTTAGGATTTTCTCATGATGAAGAAAAACACCAACTCTGATTTACCTAAGAAAGTGAAAATTTCCGGAAAAATTGAATGTCTAGGCTGTGTAAAGAGCAGAAGCCAAGGAAACAATAGAAATTTATAGACCATTCTCCTATATATTCATTGGATTATTTAGATAGATGATCTATTGAATTTGTGTATTTCCATAAAGGAAAAAAATTGCTGGGGGTGAAACTTGATTGCCCTGATGTAGGTCACCTTCTAACTTTTTGTAAACCTAAGAGCAGATGAGTTCAGGGGTAGGTTACTGCGGAAAGCAGAAGAGACATCACTCCAGAGGAAAGGAAGGTACTACCAAAACAGAGAGACTGGAGACAGAAACATGTTGTGCATACATTACTGTGGTAATCAGTCTCCAAAATGGTCCCTGATAAACCTCAGGCCCTGTATAGTCTCCTGCATATTGATCTGGACAGTCATAAAAGCTATAAAAGTCACTGGAACTTCTACACTGACCTCTTAGATTGTTTACTCAGAAAAAAAGCCAGCGGCTATGCCATGAGAACACTTTAGTGGCCCTGCAGAGAGCCCTAGATGAAGAGAAACTGAGAGCACCAACTTGCCAGACATGGGAATGAACCACCTGGGAAGTAGACCCTTCAGGTCCAGGCAAGGCTTCAGACGACTGTCATCCCAGCCAGCATGACTGCAACCTCATAAAAGGTCTGAACCAGAACCTGCCCAAGCAGACTGTTCCAAATTCCTGACCCACAGAAATTGTGAGAGATAATAAATTACTTTTTTATTATCTCTGTTATTATAATATGTATATATTATTATAATATGTATATATCATATGCTATTTTAAACTTCCAGAATTTGATGTAATTAAGTTATGTAGCAATAGATAACTAATAAAGTAGCTTATAGCTGCTAAAGAGGAACATAAACTTGAGAGATTCATGGACAAGTCAAACCAGTAAGAATTAGGGCATAGATGTAATTAACCAACAAGTGTTTATTAATTATCCAGAAAAAAGTGAGGCAGTATTATGTAATAAAGTTCATAGCCTTTGAAACTAGACTGCCTAGGTTAGTATACTAACTACTATGTGAGCTTTGGCAAATTACTTACTGCTTTAGGAGATAATACCATTTTTCCCCTCATTTATAGAATGGAAATGATCAAAACAATGCTTAACTCAAAGGTTAGTTGTGAAGATTATATGATATGATCCAATAAAATACTTAGAACTTTGAGTGGCAAACATAATGCTTGCATAATATGTAACATATAATATGTATATATCATATGCATACTAACATATACATATACACCTTAAATATACATATACATGTATATATATACACATACATACATTTACATACATCTACAGGTATTGACATATAACCATATGCCCATTTAATCCTTATAACAACCTTATAAAATATGCCCAATTATTTTCAGTTTTACAGATGAGTAAACTAAGGCACAACTAATAAGGTGTAAAGTCACACTTTAGATTGAGACAGTTTGTTATCAGAGTTTGTACTATTAATTATCATGATATAGCATCCCTTAACTAATTAGGACATGTTCTTTAAATGCTTGAGAAATCATGTTTGTCTATGTTAGAAATAATATGTCAATCTTTTTTTTTTTAAGGAGGTTACCTTTTAGATGAGAAAATGAGGTTGGTAATAAGCAAATCAAAACTGTATTAGGAATATTTTGCTTTATAGAAAACTAACATATTTTCTTGTGGAGAATGAATTTAATATTTATAAAATGATCTCTAAGTGCTAATAATAGGACAGTGCTTCCACATAACATGTTCTTGATAGAATAATTATGTATGTGCATTGGAGTGTTCTGATGTAATATGCATGAAACATCTTAAGCATATTTTAGAAATTCAGCCTTTTTCCCACTGTTATCAGCCAGCATTTCTCATTGTTTTTCATGTACAATTTCATAAGTCTCCTTCACCTGCCCCTGATTGTAGTCCTAACTTTCTTTGGATTGAGAAAATAAATGGCCAAGCATAGTAGGTTGACTAGAGTACTCAAAAATGTGTGCCTACCCAGAACCTCAGAATGCAACCTTATTTGTAAATAAGATCTTTGCTGATAAGGTAAGAGGAGGTCATAATAGATTAGGGCAATCCAATGACTGGTAACCTTACAAGAAGAGAAGAGAACACAGAAATACACACAGAGAAACATAGAAAAGAAAGCCAAGTAGATAGAGATGAGATTAGAGTGATACAGATACAAGCCAAAAAATACTAAAGATTACTGGAAGCCACCAGATGCCAGGAAGAAACAAGAAAAGATCTTTTCCCAAAGCCTTCATGAGGAACATGGCAGTGCCAACACCACAATTTCAGACTTCTAGACTTCAGAACTGAGAGAATAAATTTGTTATTTTAAGCTGCTAGATTGAATGGTAATTTGTTAAGGCAGTACTAGAAAATTAATACAGCAACATTATAAATATTGTTCATTGAAATGAAATAGGGCACTTCTCTCTCTAAATGTAGGTTAAATAACCCTTCCTTGGGAAAACATGTGTGCCAAGTTCTTTTGAAGATATTTCAGAAGCCCCAAATCCTCTGTTTATTCTTGACTCCAAGTCAGAAGCAAGAAAGTAGAATTGTTAAATTAACAAAACAAGGGAGACCTGGAAACCAAGGACCTGTGCCTTAACTGATAATGACATAACTAGTCCCTGAGGTCTCTTAAATTCTAGAGTAAAATGAACATGTTATTTTTCCTGAGAATTTCTTACTTGAACATAATAATCCAAGGTCAGAGGCACAACAGAAATAATAGACTGGCCCCATTAGGAGTCTCCAAACATCACACATGAGACAAAGGCCCATGGAAACACTCAATCGTGAATCATGTTTATCAGCAATAGCAAGTTAGATTATAGAAGTTAGTAGTGTGCTTTTGGTAATTGAAATTGGTACTTCACAACTGATGCATTTGGAAAAAGCTGTGGTCTACGTCCTATTCTTAGTAATTCTCTGCTTATTATTAGAAATTTATAAAGAGAAGTAGCAGAGTAGAAAGTCATTCCTCTAGAATTCGGGTGTAATTTGACCCCTTCCTATAAAGAAAATATTTCTTGCTTCCTGAAATTCTTCAGATGGCTTTTGATGATTCACAGAATCAGACTGTTGAGTTTATTTTCCCAGCTTTTGAGCAGAGAAAATCTGAGGAAGATGGTATTGTTCAAAGGATATAAAATAAGCCAATTACCAGGAATGTAGTGTAAGTACTTCCTAAATATTAGCTCCTTCTCCAGTTACCAGAAAACCTCTTCATTTTCTTTTTTTTTTCTATTTTCTTTTTTAGTGTAACAATGAGAGAAATATTGCCTTAGAAATTTGAGAGTCTCACAGCTACATGTCAAAAAAGTATTCCTAAGTTCTTGTCAATTTTCCTTTAAACCATGATTAGTAATACTAGTTCTAACAATTGCACATCATAGTCTTTAAGGTAATTTGGTGTTCTCTTAATTTTTCTTTCTGTGGAAAATAAAGCCTAATTCCTTTAGAATTTCTTCACAATTGATGCTTATTGTTTTATTATTTTTCTTGTTATCTACTACAGTAACTTTAAATTTTTCACATTTTGGAAGGGCTCAAAAAAATTATATGTTAATGGTAGCAGTGGAATATATATCAAAGAAACACAAGAGTTGTCTAAAGTATCTCCCAAATGGTGAAAGCTGGAACTGTTTGAATAACAAAATAAAGTAGTATCGAATTAAAACCCAAAGTGTAAAATAAATATCTCCAAGCCATTCTGTTATGAATAAATAAATTGAGAGGATAAAACAAATCTTCTATGGAGAATATAAAATAATTTATGTACATATTGTGCCCTTAAGGAGGTGATGCATAATTCCCCACTCTTGAAGTTTAGGCTACATATAGTAACTCATTTTCAATAAATACAATATGGAAAAAAGGAGAGAAGTAACTTAGTGGAAAAACCTGACAAACACTAGCCAAGTGATTAAGGTTAACATTAACCATTGTACATATTAATAGTATATACCCTTGACATGATGTGATAAGAATTTACTTTTTACTTCTGTGGACTTCAACTCAAAAAAACATAATATCATCCTAAGAATGAGAAAAAGATCAACCTAACTCAAATGGAGGGACATCCTACAAAACACGAGACCAGTACTCTTCAAAACTTAAGGTCATCAAAACAAGAAAAGTCTGAGAAAGTTTCACAGTCTAGAGAACCCTAAAGAGACATGACAACTAAATGTTATGTGGTATCTTGGATAGAATCTTGGAATAGAAAAAGAATATTAATGTAAAATGTTAACAATAGAGGAAATTGGATGTGGTGTACATAGGAATTCTCTGTATTGCTTTTGCAATTTTTTTTGTATATCAAAAACTACTCTAAATATATTTTATTTAAATATATATAGATAGATATGTATATATAGTTGGCTTCTATTCTTGGTTTCCTAGTTATAGCTAGGTAGCTTCCTCAGGAAGCTCTCCCAACTTAGCACCTAATTAAGCCTTAGTACCTAATTAAACCTCGCAAAATTTCTGTAAGATAGATTCTATTGTTATAGAATTTTTACAGATAAAATAACAAGATGGAAAACTTTAAATGGCTTACCAAAATCTCTCCCCCAAAAGTGGTAGAACTAGAATTGGAACTCAGACATCTTAGTTCTAGAAGTTATATTTTTAACCACTATTCTATACCATCCCATAATATGACAGTATACATGGAAAACATAAAACAATCCACACATAAATTTTTTAAATTGGTAAATTATTTTAGAAAGGTTATTTGTTACAAGATCAACGTGTAAAAATTTTTATATTTCTATAAATTTACACAAGGAACATCAAAATTATGAAATATAGCAAATCTAATAGTAAATGTGTAAGACCTCTACATAGAAAACAATAAAACAGACATCAAAATTACAACTAAATATTAGAACAGCCATCATTGAGAATCCCCTAAAGTCTAGCTAAACAGAAGTCCTATAATTAAGGACATACAGAAGCCGCATTGAGACTGGTAGAAGGGGCAGAGACCCTGAATGGGCTGATTCCACACCCATGTGTGGAAGTTAAAAATTGGGGCAGGGGGTGGAATATCTCAGCTGCAGAGTTTCCCCTTGAGGATCAAGGGTTCCCAACCCCACACCAGGTTCCCCAACCCAGAGTTCCAGTGCCAAAAAGAAAAGTTTCCATAAATTCTGGCTATGAAAACCTGTGAGATTATAGCTGAGTGAGAAGAGGGTGGCTGGATTTCCAGGTGCTCCTCTTAAAGGGCCCACATATGAACTCACTGATGGACTCACTTGTTCTGAGCTCCAGTGCTGGGGCAGCAGCTTAAAAGACTCCAGAGACATACGGAGAGAAATTGAACTGTCTGAGTTCAGGGCAAGGGCTGGAGAAGAAGATTTCTCCCAGACAGGAGTGCTGGCAGAAGTCATTGTTCCTTTGTTAAGTGCTCCCCCAACCAACTGTGCAGAGGCAGGCAGCCTCCATATCTGAGTCTTTGTCAATCTTGCTGACACCCATTCACCTGGTCCTGGTGATTCCCTAAGACCCCACCTCATCCAATTTGTGGGCCAACCAAGCAGTTTCCAGTTGATTTTCTGAACAGCCTGTCTTGGCTCATGCTGGAGACTTTCCTACAACCTCTCAAAGATTCACAAACACCAAACAAGCTGCATGTGGCCTAAGTGTGCCTAAAAATTTTGCTAAGGAGATTTTCAGAAAACATGGCAGAGTGAGAGACGTCTTCAGATCTCTCCCCTTAAAATAATAATAAGCTGAACATATAAAACTGAACCAAAAAACACACAAACCACATACCAGCATGTCTGAGCGTGGGATCTGTGCATAAGAGCTATCATGAGTCAAAACTCCGGGTGTTAGGCGGTAGACTGAGACAAATAAGTAATCTGCCTCTCACAGCCGCTGGAGCTCCTTGCAGAAGAAGGGAGATGGTGAAAGTTCAGTTACTTCCCTGATCATCCACGCTTGGAAGTGCCAAGACAGCGGCCAGCAACAGGGCCCAGTCATCAGGACAGAAAGCAGAGAAGTGGGACTGCACAGCAGAGAAACAACAGTTGATTTCCACCAGCCCTGGTTCCAAAACCGAGGCTGAGCACAGCTCCCAACCCCCAACACAGAGGGCCCCTCCCACCATACCCTCCAAGACAAAACACCACAGAGCCCCAGCATAAGCTGAGCAAACGCTGCCAAGTCTGAGGCTATCTCTAGCAGCCTCTGGTGCTCCTCACAGGAAGAGGGGCAGAGGAGAAGGAGCAGCGAGTCCATACTGCCAAGTTCCCTTAACAGCCGAGCCTGGGAGGGTTGTGGGCTCCCTGTGGCCAACTGGCTGCAGGGGTCAGTCATCAGGGCAGAGAGCAGAGAAGCAGCCAGCAGAGAAACAACAGTTGACTCTTACTGAGTGTAGTTGCAAAATCGAGGCTGAGCCGCAGCCCCCAAACCCCAATACACCAAGGGGGCCCCTCCCCCCATATCCTCTGAGACCAGTACCACGGAACCCCAAGAGAATCTCAGCAAATGCTACCAAAACTGGTAGAGATTCAAGAGGCTTAGATGCGACCTACTGGAAACCGAAAGAGAGCAGGCTTTTGCAGCAAACCTTTATAATATTAAATCTTCTTCCTGGAAAAATGACAGAATATACTTCCATTAATGCCTGGACAAAAAAAGTATTCCACTAATCACCATGAACAACCAAGAAAGCAAGACATCTCAGAAAGAAAGAGAAAAATCTCCAGAAAATGAGCTTACTGACACAGAAATATGTGTCTTAAGTGACAGAAAATTCAGGATGGAACTTCTGTAAAAGCTCAGTAAAAAACTCAGTGAGTTCCGAAATAATTCATAGCAACAATTTCAGAACTTGCAAAAACAACTAAGTGAGCACAGCAAGAAGATTGAAACCCTCAGAAAGAACCAAATAGAACTTCTGGAGATAAAACACACACACACACACACACACACACACACTGCAAGAGTTGAAAAATAAAATAGTAAGCTTGGGAAATAAAGTCAACCACATGAAAGAAAGGAACTGTGATATAGAAAACAGAAATCTAGAAATAAATTAAAAGGAGGAAGAAAGTGAAGAATGAAAAATAATAAAAGAGAAATACAAGAGCTAGCTGATACTTATCATGAGAGGAAGCATAAGAATAATGAGCATTATCGAAGGTGAGGAAAAGGAGCAGGGACTAGAAAGCATTTTCAGACAAATCTAAGGAGTGAGCTAGAACTCAAGAAGTCAATAGAATACCCAATTATCTCAACCCTAAAAGGCCTTCAACAAGACACATAATATTAAAATTATCAAAAATCAAAGACAAAGAATTCTCAGGGCAGCCATTGAAAAGAAAATGATAACATATAAAAGAAAACTCCTTAAATTATCATCAAACATCTCAGAGTAGACTTTACAAGCCAGAAAGAAATGGAATCAAATGTTTAAACTATTAAGTGAAAGAAACTACCAGCCTAGAATAATGTATCTAGCTAAGCTCTTCTTTAGATGTGAAGGAGAAATTAAGACCCTTCCAGACAGAAATATTGAGGGAATGCTCCACTACAAGGACTGTATTGCAGGATATTCTGGAAGGGTCAGCATCCCTAAAACAAAATAACAACAACAAAATACATAATTAGGAGTAAAGAGACTATCAGACAAATAGAAGTAAAGGAGTGCAACCCTTACTAAGACAGGGCATTATCAGCTTAAATAATAAGAGAATTGCTATAACAAGATAGTAATGAACCTTCAGCATACATAGAAACAAAATGAGATAACAATGACTGAAAAGGGAGGAATCAAGGATCCAAATTTGCAAAGGGGAAAGGAGGTAAGGCCTATACAGAAGAAAATGGATGACTGTGTGTGTGTGTGTGTGCGTGTGCATGTGTGTGTGTATGTGTTTAAACTTATTTATATTTGTAATGGTAAGCACACACTATAGAGTCAAATCTGAAGTATAAAACATAAAACAAGAAGAATCAGAGGTAAAACTCACAAAAGCCAACCAAAATAAAGAAAACATAAACACAAGAACAAGGACACAATGAAAACACCAAGCTACCAGAAATCAAATAATAAAATAGCTATAAGAAGTCCTCACATTTCAATAATCACCCTATGTACATGGATTGAGCTTACAAATAAAAAGGCACAGAGTAGCAGAATTGATAAAAAACAAAACCCAACCATATGCTGCCTTCAGAAGACACATCTCGGCTTCAAAGACAAATATAGACTCAAAGTGAAAGGGTGAAAATGATATTTCATGAAAATGGCATTCAGAGAAAAGTGGGAGTAGCAGTACTAATATCAGATAAAATAGACATCAAGATAAAGAAAAAAGGTAAAAAAAAAAAAAACACAGAGGGACACTTCATAATGATAAAGGAAATCATGCACCAAGAAGACATAACTCTTATTAAAATCTCTGCTCCCATTCAGGGAGCCCCGAAACGTGTAAAGCAATTACTAACAGAACTAAAGGAAGAAACAGACCAAAACACTGTTGTAGTAGGAGAACTAAATACCTCACTATTGAATATGGACAGATCATCCAAACAGAAAATCAATGAGGAAATAATATCCTTAAACGATACATTAGACCAACTGGACATAATTGACTTTTACAGAGCCTTCCATCCCAAAACAGCCACTTACAGGTTCTTCTCTAGTGCACATGGGATATTCTCAAGAATCAACCATATAGTGGGACACAGAAATAGTCTCAACAAATATAAGAGAGTTGAAATCATACCAACTATATTCTCTGGTTATAATGTTTTGAAACTAGAAATCAACTGTAGAAAACAATCAGGAAGAACCACAAATACATGGAGATTAAACAACCTGCTACTTAAGAATAACTAGGTCACAGAAGAAATCAAGATAGATCAAAAGATACATAGAAACAAATGATAATGATTGTACAACATATCAAAACTTTTGGGACATAGCAAAAGCTGTCAATAAGAGGAAAGTTCATATCATTACAGGCCTATCTCCAAAAATAAAAACAAGCCTAACACTCCTTCTTAATAAGTAGAAAATAAAGAACAAATAAAGCCTCAAGTCAGCAGAAGGAAATAATTAAAATTAGAGCAGAAATCAATGAAATTGAAAACAAAAAATAATAGAAAAAATAAATGCAACAACAGCTGGTTCTTTGAGAAGGTTAATAAAATTGACAAACCCCTGGCTGGACTTACTAAAAACAAAAAATAAAGGATACAAATAAATGAAATCAGGGATGAAAGAGGGAAATTATGACTGGCATCACAGAAATGCAAAGAATCATGTAAGAATACCATGAAAACATATATAACACCAAATTTAATAACCTATTAGAAATGAACCAATACTTAGAAAAACATAACCTTTGTAGTCTGAATCAAGAAGAACTGGAAAATCTAAATAAATCTATCAGCAGAATGGAAATTGAAACAATCATCAAAAACCTACCAAAAAGTAAAAGTCCAGGACCAGATGGCTTCAGAAGTGAACTCTATCAAACACTTAAATAAGATTTAATACCTATTCTCCTCTAACTCTTCCAAAAAATCAAAAAGAAGACAACTCTTTCCAACTCATTTTGTGAGGCCAATATTACTCTGATACCAAAACCTGGTAAAGACAACAACAACTAAAAGAAAACTACAGAACAATATCTCTCATGAACACAGATGCAAAAATCCTTAATAAGATACTAGCCAACCGAATACACAACATATTAAAAGAATTAAACACCAGGGTCACAGAGATGGTTCAACATATGCAAATTGATTATTGTGATACACTGCATACACAAATTAAAAAATAAGAATTATATGATGATCATATAAATAGATGCAAAAAAAGCCTTCAACAAGATACAACATCCATTTATTATCAAAACACTCAACAAAATTGGTATAGAGGGAAACTACCTTAACATTATAAAGGCCATCTATGACAAAGTCTAAGCCAGCATTATATTGAATGTTGAAAAAGTGAAAAACTTTCCCTCTAAGAGCAGGAATAAAGCAATGCTGTCCACCAGCACCACTGTTATTCAATATAACATTGGAGGGCCTAGCAAGAGCAGACAAGAGAAAAATATAAAAGGCATCCAAATAGGAAACAAAGAAGTCAGACTTTCACTATTTGCAGATGACATGATTCTCTATATAGAAAACCCTAAAGACTCCACAAGAACACTCCTAGAAACAATAAGCAAATACAGCAATGTCTCTGGATACAAAATCAACATTCAAAAATCCAGAGCATTTCTATTTGCTAATAATGAAGTGTCAGGAAAAAGTAGTAGAAAAACTAATTCCTTTTGCAATTACAACAAAAAGAATAAAATACCTAGGAATAAATTTAACAAAACACGTGAATGACCTATATAATGAAAACTATAAAACCCTATTAAAAGAAATCGAAGAGGATATAAAGAATTGGAAAGATATTCCATGTTCTTGGATTGGAAGAATCAACATAGTTAAAAATGACCATATTACCTAAAGCATTATACAGATTTAATGGAATTCCCATCCAAATCCCATTGGCATTAAAAAATAATAATAATATAACAAAAAATCATCAGATTTGTATGGAAGCACAAAAGATCCCGAATTGCCAAAGCTACCCTGGGAAAAAAGAACAAGGCTGGAGGCATTACCCAGGCCAACTTCAAATTATACTACAAAATAACACTAATCAAAACAACATAGTATTGGCAGCAAAGCAGACACATGGACCAGTGGAACAGAATTGAGAGTCCAGAAGTAAACCCATATTTATATGGGTAAATAATTTTCAACATAAAGCCAAAAACATACATTGGAGAAAGGAAAGCCTTTTCATTAAATGGTGCTGTGAAAACTGAAAGGCCACCTGAAAAAGAATAAAATTAGACTGTTGTCTATCACCACACAAATTAACACAAAATGGATTAAGGATCTCAATATAAGACCTGAAACAATAAAATACATAGAAGAAAACATAGGAATTAAACTGAAGGACCTTGGACTTAGCGTTTTATGAATTTGACCTCAAAAATAAGAGAAGTAAAAGCAAAAATAAATGAATGGGACTACATAAAACTAAAACGTTTCTGCTCAACAAAAGTAACTGTCAACAAGGTAAAGAGACAACAATCCAAATGAGAAAATATATTTGCAAGCAATGCCTCTGATCAGAGCCTAATATCCAAAATATACAAAGAACCCATACAACTCAATAACAACATAAAGCAAATAATCCAATCAAAAAATAGGCAGAGGACCTGAACAGACTTTTCTCTAGAGAACATACTAATAGCCAACAAATACTTGAAAAGTTGCTCCACATCACCAGCTATTAGGGAAATGCAAATCAAAACCACAATGAGGTACCATCTCACACCTGGTAGAACAACTTTAATCAACAAGGCAAGTAATAACAAATCCTGAAGAGAATGTGCAGAAAAAGAAAGCCTTATACACTGCAAATTGATATAGTCACTATGGAAAAAACTATGGAGGTTCCTCAGAAAACTAAGAATTGATCTACCATATAAATCAGCAGGCCTTCTAGTGGGTATTTACCCCAAAAACTTGAAAACCCATATCCAAAAAAAAAAAATTTTCACACCGATGTTCAAACAGCATGATTCACAGTGGCTAGGACATGGAAACAACTGAAGTGTCCTATGATAGATGTCTGGCTAAAAAAAACTGTGGTACATATATACAGTTTATATATACAGTGGAATATTACTCAGCCATACAAAGAGATGAAATACTGCCATTTGTAACAACATGGATAGACCTTGAGATAATCAAGCTAAGTGAAATAAGCCACACAGAAAAAGTTGAAAATTACATGATATCACTTATATTATATGTGAGCTATAAACCCAAAAGCAACAAATGAACAGGACAAATAAACAGAGATTCATGGACATGGACTATAGATAGTGGTTTACCAGAGAGTAGCGGGTGGGGGATGAGGTGGTTGGTAGATGGAGTAAAGGGGGTCAAAAATGGGAGGATAGTGGGACAGCAAAGTGGTTAACGGGGATCAAATATATGGTAGCTAAAGGAAACTGGCCTTTGGGTGATAAAGAAATAGAATATACAGATGTCAAATTATAATGTACACCTGAAAATCATATAATGTATTAACCAATGTTACTCCAATAAACTTAATTTAAAAAAATAATAATAAAAATAAAATGTGCATTGGCTTTGTCAAAGCACACATCCACTGCTAAGATGTAAAAGATAAGTTTGATGACCTTTAAATTTTCATTTCCCATATTCCTGGATGGAGTTAACTGAATTTGATAATATGGACATCAGGATTGGGGATGCAGTGGGTTCCCTATCAGAGGCTTTCACAAATCCTTGAAGTGATTCAGCTTGAGCCATAAACATCTCACCTGTATTCCTGCTCTAGCATCCTAATTTGTTTTCCTGATTTCACCATTGCCTTCCAGCAGCAATCTAGTCTACAGATAGACACTGGAGTACTTTTAAATGTAAATTGTACCAGAAAATAACCAAAAAGATTATTTGAAGCAAATATTCTAAAACTGTTAAGTGACTTTTAATTAATAAATCTATACAGTATGTTAAATATGTTCAATCACTTTGGCAGACATTTGGAGCACATACAAGAAAGGAATGTTGTTCAAGGTTAAACATTCTATAAGTATTTCACTGAACTTTTATTCATGGCTGAAATGCGCATTTTTTTTTTTTTTTACACCTGCTTCCAAAACATTCGAAGATGAAATCATTGTGCCTCTACTCTCTGGTTAAAATGGGTAAGCCTCAATTGCACATTCATCCAGGTACTGGGTCAAACCCCAAATTATATTTTAACTAGAATATTGTTATTTTCCACAGGAAGCCTCTGCCTATCTCCATGCTGAGATAGAGAGTATCTATTAAGTGTTTATGTGTCTTTGACAAGGTCCTCATCTTGAAATCTTCCTTCACTCTTTTCAAACATGAGTTTTGCACTTCAACTACTCAATAAAGCCACAATCTAGGTGCTTATCAAAAAGTATGACCACAAAATTACTGCTGAGCAATAGCTATTACAAACTGAGTTGAACAAAACTATTTCAGGATAATTGTTTGAAGAACATGTGGTCCATTTATTTACCTACTTTAAAACATGTCCCTGGATTCTGATTGTCACAGAGTTTTAAATATTTTGGCTTGATCAAAACCTTGTTGTGAAAAAAATGCAATTTGATATTAGGCTATTATTGTATTTTTATATATTTTTAAATAATAAACTTAATAAACTATGTTTTAGTAATAATGAAAGATTATTATGTGTTGAGTTTTGTGTCAAGCAATAATCTGAGACTTGTGTACCTAAAATTTCACTGAATCTCACAAAAAAAATCTTGAAGTTAGATACTATTCTCTTCTCTATTTTACAATGAGGAAGCTGAGCCACAAAAAGATTAAATACTTTACTCAAAATCACTCAACTTGTAAATGATAATATGAAAACTTAAGCTCAATTTTTAGATCCCACTCCCTAATCATTACAGAAACTATTTCTGTAGTTACTTTCAGGATATAGTTAGAAATACTTAGAAATATTTTTAATATATTTATATAGTGCTCTCTCCATGAAGACCCATGAAAGAAATAGCTCCTTTATCTCATTAAAAAAAATTCTCCCTTGAAGTCAGAAATTCTTCTTGACTTTCTAGACATTATAAATTATATAAATGTTATTCATTTTTGTAATGCTACTCAAAAGTTTAAACCCATAATCACTCATATTTGAGAAACTGACAATTTTATTAACACATGCTTTAGGCAGTAGCCATAAAATTTCCTTTCGTCTATGCTCAAAATATGTATTTATAAATATTATTTTATTATTATATATTTATTAAAATATGCATATACATACAACGAGAGAGAAAGAGAGAGAGAGAGTTAAATAAACCTGTATGAATTCTCAGAGACATTTAGCTAGTTGGTGGTAGTGGGAATAAGTTGCTGGTCTCAAAAGGATCTTTTATTGTGCTATCCTATGCTATTTCCTGATGGAGAAGGGAAAGACAGATGGAAAGAAATTAACACTAAACATACGTCCAAAGAGCTGAGTAAATATCAGAGATCACAATTGTGGGTTATTACAAGATTAATTCTGAAAAAATTAGAATCTATAGACTGTGTGTGACTATGTATGCACACATTGTACAAGAGAAGGAAGGGAGGAGGGAAAGAAGAAGAAAATGGAGAAAGGAATTTATTAATTCATCTGTTAAATTTTTTTAAATCTCTTTTTATTTCATTTTGTGCTTAGGTTTAATTGAGATTTCACTAAAGAATCATTTAATACCATATCTGCCCTGTTCCTCTGACAATAAAATTTCTCTATTTTATACCTAAGTGACCATGGTTCACTACCTATAAAGCCACACTTTCTGACGTTGGAATTGGACCAGAACTGAGCACCGGACACCAATGTAGCCATTCCATCAGTTTGTATGTGATTCATCACCAGGTGAAATAAATTTTGTTAATCAGATTTGTCTCCCTGGCCAATGGAACAGGGCTTACTGAGAGATTATGTTGGTCAGCAGTGGATCTAAAAATTAAACATGCGACTGTCAGGACGTAGCAAGCTTTAAGTAGATAAAGAGTGAAGAGAGGCATTAGCAGGTGGACATAGAATATTGCTTTTTGTGGAGAGACCATGGAGTCCACGTGGCATTGTATTATTTAGCTCTGATCAAATATAAAAGTGACTTGTCAGCTTTGTGTATAGATCTCTTTCCTCTCACCTCAAATGAACCACCTACAGGCAGCTAAAGGAAAGCAGATAAACAGGAGGCACAAAAAAGAGAGGTAGCAAGTCAAGAGAGAAACAGAGAGATATGGAAATCAGAACATAGGTAGAGGCCAATCCAGACTACTTCAAGGCCTCACATTCTGTTGTGTTATTCCTCTTAAGTTCACTGAAATAACAAGAATAACAAAAAATATATATAGAAAATTATAATATCTTTCTGGAAAATTTTGATTTACCAGATTTAGGAATGTGAATTAAACTATTAACTTATATTTGCAATTTATTGCAAATTTGTTTACTATATAATTATTTTTCCAAGTTAACGATAGAATTAACTGATAGTCAGTGGAGGTTTAACCAAGAGCAAAGTTCATCTCTGAGAAGGATGAGATTCTTAGGTGAGATTCCACAGCAGATCATCATGCAAGCAGAAAAATGCACAAAAATGCTGTGCATCTATTCAGGAGGCCTCAAAAGTAAATAAGAAAAGATGAGAGAATTCAAGACTTAAAAACCATGAAAGAATTGGAATTAACTCCAATACCATCAGCTTCTTTCTCCATTTGGTGTCTGTCTCTCTCTATATACATCTTCATCTTTTCTGATTGTACCCTTTTATGATCTTCTCACAGGCTAGCTACATCTCCTTCACAGTCCAAGTGATGAAATAAACCACTGATAATTCAGGGACACCCTGTATTATAATCTTGGAACCAAAGATAAATTGACACCATTTTTTACTATATTCCTAGAGAATTAACTCAATAGCCCAAATGGGTCAAGTTCTCGGCTCTAGTTTAACAAACAGTGACAATGGAGAATAAAATTACATATCAATAATATAGCAATTCTCACTGCAACCTTGTAAATGCATGGGGAGAGTATTTCTAGAAAAGAGCTTTTAAATCAATTATAGCTAGGTGCGATGTATTATAATACAACCAGCAAATATATATATAGTCAGCATACACACAACCTGTGGAGGCTGCTAATAATACTTGGAGAAATTGATTGTTCTTATTTTATGTGACGGCAAAGTCAATAAAAAACTTTTAAAAATAATTTTGCAATTTTTATCAAGAAATGACTGTTATCAGGCACACATTTTCTCTTTAATTCAAATAAGAAAAATAAGAGTAAGAAATAATACAATTAAAATAAGAACAAAATAATTAAAAAATGATAAATAATGGTGAACAAATCTGTATTACTTGCTCCTCTCACCACTCTGCATTATCTCACAAAGAGCCTCAATAATTTCTCCTTTTTGTCTTTTTCACTTATTTCTGTACATTCTCAGAAGTTTTAGTCTTAGCTGAAGCCTTAATGCCTCATCTTGTACCTCAAGCTGTTGTAATATATTTTTATAAAGACAATTCCTTTCTAAAAAGGATTTTAGTACCTGTTCTTAATATTATTTGTTACTATAAAAGATTGAAAGAAATAAATTGTCAACCACTATAGAAATAGGTATAGCTACTGAGATCATTTTAAAACTAAACATGTAATAATTCTCAGAAACAAATGCTGGGTGAAAAGACTCTTAATTCAAAATTGTATCTATGAAGTAATTTCAACTACTTAAATGTGACAGAGATGCATATGAACAGCAAATACTTTGAAAATTTAAGATTTGGAATGTTGTGATTTTTATTTAGTAACCTTTCCAATATAAACTCCTTTTATGTATTTATAAAAAGCAATTTTACCTCCTAAACTTCAGTTTAGTAATTCTCCTTGGATATGAAAGCATCTCCCCTTACAAAAGCTAATATAAAATAAATCTTGTATACACTTGTGTAAATAAAAAATCAAAACCAGAATTTAAATTCTGTTTCCTTAAGATTATATCTGACTCCATTGTTTGTCCCCATGAATTTTATTATTTTTTTATCTTTATTTTTGCTGTTTCTCTTTTGACAAACAGATAATGGAAAAAGAGAGAAAGAGAGGAGAAAGGACACAAGCCTGCACTTACTGAGCAGAGAAGCAGAACCAAAATTACCTCAGCTATTGTATTCTTTGTAGTCAAAGGCCCTTTCCACCAAAGGTGATTTAGTTCTACACCAGGAACAATTTGTCTCTGCTTTAAAATCTGATCTTGCTTTAACTAAAGGAGACAAGGCGTGGGGAGTTGGACACTATCTGTTCCAAATGTTCTTAGGCAGAATTACAGAGTTTAGGTTAAATGAACCTGGGAACACACACAGCACTATTCTGCACTGAGCATATTAAACAAAGAGAAAGAAAGCACAGGTGATTTTGTATAGCTCTTGTTTGCCTGTGGATTTTCTAGTAGCTCTCTAAAAAATACCATAGTACTGACACCTTTTTTCATGGACAGGTGAGACTTTAATCTTTCATAATATGTCAGTGAATTTACTTGAAATATAGTTTGTTTTCTTTCTTCTTTTTTATTATTTTTCCCAGCTTTATTGAAATAGACAATTAGTTGCCCATATTTACGTTGTACAATTCAATAAGTTGTTTTCAATTATACTTGGCATACAGTAATATACCAGTTTCAGTTGTAAAATCTAGTAATCAGAGATCCACATAACTCACAGTGATCATCCCACTAGATCTAGTACCCCACTTCCCTCTTACATATTTATTACATTATTAACCATCTTCCCCATGCTGCACTCTGCACATCCATGTCTGTTCTGCAATTATCCATTTGTATCTCTTAATCCCTTTGCCTTTTTTTGTCCCTTCATCCCCCTCCCATCTAATAGCCCTCAAACTATTCTCTGTGTCTATGAGTTTATTACTGCTTTTGTTGATGTTGCTTATTTTGTTCTTTAGATCTCACATGTATGTGGAATCATGCAATATTTTTCTTTCTCTATCCTTCCCATTTTATTCAGCTCAATACCTTCTAGGTCCAACAAGGTGATGTCTTTCTCCATCCCCTTCCTTTTAGTCTGTGTGTGACTTTTAATCTGAAGTGAATCTCTTATAGGTAGCATATATAGGGGTCTTGTTGAAACATAATTTTTATTATATGCTAATTATATTTGTGATGCTAAGCTATAAAAGTGTTCATGACGCTGTAAATTCTCCATTTTCTTAGAGAATAGAAATGTTCAGGAGTTAAGGTCGTTATTCTACAGCCATGAACATTTTATTTTTTATTTATTTTTATTGTTTATTAGGGTAATATTGGTTAATATAATTATATAATATTTTGATGTATATTATCATTTGACATATGTATATTCTATTGTGTGCTAACCACCCAAAGTCCAATTTCCTTCAGCTACCATATATTTGATCCCTTTTATCCACTTCTCCTTATCCTTATCTTATTATATTCGACCCTCTTTACCCCATCTTCTGCCCTGATGACTGGGACCTTCCGCCCAGCACTGAGAGCTCGCAGCAGTCCCAAGCAGGGCTGTTCAGGGAAGTTCCCGCTCCTTCACTCCTCCCCCTCCTCCTTCATGGAGCTCCAGCAGCTGTGAGAGCCAGCTTCTTTATTTCTCCCAGTCTACCACCTGACACTGGGGTTATGGCCTGTGGTAGCTCTTATGTGCAGATCCCATGCCCAGAAGTGTGCTGGTGTATAGTTTGGGTGTTTTTTGTTGAGTTTTAGATGTTCAGCTTATTGTTGTTTCAAGGGGAGAGATCTGGGACATCTCACTCCACCATGTTTCCATCCATACTCCTTTTATAGACATTAGTACTGTAACTCTTCATATACAGCCTGTTACCTGGGCAACTACCCATCTCTGAAGCAATCTCTGGTATATTATTGAACGTTTACTACTGGCAAGATGCCAGGGTGATCAAGGACAAACAATGCACTGTTGAACATTCTATAAACAAAAATATTTGAACAAAAAATAAGTCCTCATTATACTGAGTAGTGCTTGGTGACCCAATTATAATTTCATGTTAATTGATTTATATAAAAGAATATATTGCTTATCTGTCTAAATCATTTACATTTATGCAGCTTGTTTTTTTGTTTTATTCTTGTACATATTTTTAGATCCTTAGAATGTCAAAAATTAAGAGCATATCAGTAAATATTAATAATATACTTTAGTGAACAAATGCAAACACTGTAACCTATTTTAGTCTGCTAGTATGTACGAATACTAGGAGAGGCAAAAAAACATACATAGTTATTATAGCTACAGTTATTTTTAAATGCTTACTCTGTGGTTAAAAACTGAGGTAGGTGCTTAACAAACATTATCTATGAAGTAGAGAACTATCATACCCAGGCTAGGAATAAAGAAAGTAAGGCTAAAAAATGCTAGGGGGATTTCCTCAAGGTCACAGAGTATGTGGCAGATCAAAGATAGAAACTCAGCCTTGTCTTACAAGTTTAGTATCAAAATACCATATTTATTTTGCCAGTGTTTGGTAATGCTTAAGTACACAATGTTTACTATGAGAGAAAATATTAAAATAAATAGCAAGTTTCACCCTAACTCTTGTCAGTAATTGACAGTAGCTAAAGTGTTTCCACACATAGCACAGGAAAACCAGAATGGTTTTTGCTATTATTTATCAATTTAGGACATTATTATCATTTACTTCTGGAAAATCATATGCCTCTCTAGAATGTTGCTTATATTTGCTTAATTGATAAAAGTTTAATTCTTTCCACTTTTGAATATAAAGCCCACCAGAATTAAAACTAGAACACAATCAATCTTAGGAATTTCAGAAAGTTTAGCAAAAATCTATCTCAAAGATTTATCTGCAAATAATAAAATTTTCTCTTGGTTTCACATTTTATTTGGAGTAAAATCCCAAACTCATTACCTATAATCCATGACATCTCTCATGCATTATGGACACAGATGTCAGCTCACTCACTCTCCTCCAAGTTTACTGGGCTACAATGCTGTTGCTCTAACACTCCAAGGAAACTCCCACAATCGAAACTTTTCACTTGCTGTATTGTATTTAGAATCCCCTACTTCCTGATATCTACATCGCTCATTTCTTAGTTACTTTCAGGTATTGATCAGATGTTACCTTCCTGAACAACATCTACAAAATGGTACCACTTACCTACCCCTTCAATTCTACCAGTCACCCTATCTTTACTTTTCTTCATTCATCTTTACACTTGTTTATTTATTTTCAAAATTGCTGTTCAACAGCTCTTGGAGGCTGTTGAAAGCACTATGGGCAGGACATACAATACCCATAGGGTACAGTTCTCAGATAGTTTCTCCTATATCCTGATTCTGCCAGGCAATTTATATTGTTTGACAGTTACCATTTTTTGGAGGGGCACTTGATGTGCTGGTTCCCAGTTGAGTGTTTTCCTCAGTACTAATGTGATTACTTTAACTTGGAGGTAGAATTCACTAATAGAATTCTGCAGCATTTGACCATGTAGGATGTCAATATGTTCTCTGGTATTGGAGAAATAAAAACCTCATACTCTCCTAGGGAAGAATGTTCAATTTGCAGTATCAAATGGACCTTCCTGACCATAACCATTTGCCCTCCCAAACCATCAATGGTGCTGAGGGGTCCAGGAAACTTATAAGGGTTACCTATATTACAGTATCAACTTGGCTCTAATATCAACCAGAGTCATCACCCTTAGTTTATTTCTGTGAAATTGATTAAGAATGAACTCAACATGGGAGCTCAACTGCCCCCAGTGGCCCTAACCTGGAGACAATCTTGGCCTGCATCAGAGATGGTGGGAACTGCATCTCTGAGGCCCTTACTGGAGCACGTTGGTCATTTCGGATAATAAGGAGAGGTGGGGGCAGGTCTGAACTTTTGTTCAGGTTTTAGGCCTTCCCAGGCTGACCAACACAGTGTAGAGTTGCCAGTCTACCTTTTTAGGTGGGGTCTTGGCAGCAATGAGGTCAAACCACATTTGTTTCTAGTTTATTTTACCAAACCCTTTACAGCCAGTTGGGATTACCTTTTGGCTTGTCAAGTTTCTTCTTTGCCTTGGGTCTTTCCCACAGTCCATACCTATTTCCAGGATTTGTCAGTTATCCCCAGATAAGCAGTGGATTGCCCAACATCATAAACGTCTTGTTCCATGACTGGGATTAGCATGCATATCAATATCCCATACCAGGTTCTAGAGGTAAACTGGAGTATCTTGGCTTTATTCCAGCTTGAATGTGGCCTAATCAGGGCCTTAAAAGATAGGAGCATAGATGGCTTGTCTCATTAGAACTCCCTAAGAATTCATCATACCTTCTCTATAGATACCCACGACCTCATTGGGTCAAGCCTCCCTATAGGATAGAATAATGCAATCTATAAGGGATTGAGTACCTTTGAGCAATAGGAAACAGAAGGAGAGGTACATCAGGCTGCCAATAACATCCTCAAGAGTCCTGCTACCCCCACCCAACCTCAGCATGACAGTGCCAGTAATGAGGAATTTTTCAAAGCCTCCTTTAGAGTATAACTATGAACTCTTAATTAGAGGGCTTCCCCAGAAACAGAGAGTAAATGTGGAGTTGTGATTCAAATATTCATAGTGGATAGCTCACCAGGTACAATTTAAGGCATAAGTATATATATATAATATAGCCCTCCCCTATCCCATTACCATGCTTAGTCCCATGTGAGGAAAATGTGTTAGGTATCATAAATGTTAACAGAAGTTCACAAATCACCTGCAAAAGACTGAAATGTGAGTCATTGTTCTGTTTGTACTATAAGAACAGAAAAAAATCTCTATTTTCAAAATAAGAAAGTTTTTCAAAAGGAAGGCTGCAAGCACCAATTTTTTGAGTAACCACATTAAAAAAAAAAAAAATCTCTCGTGTCCCCTAACAATCCTCATTAAGTTAAACTTATACCTGCAGACCAAGAGCAACGAGCTCTTGGAGATGGAGCCTCAGTAGCAGCTCATGCTGGAGTGTGAAGATTTAACTCCTCCATCTCCTTCTAAAAGAAACTTGTTCCTCTTAACATGCTCAGGCATTTCCGTGTAGGATGCTTCATTTCCAGCCCCACCATGATTCAATGTATGGTCATGCAAGCTGACAAACAGGCCAATACCATTAAGTTTAGTCTTAAAGGTGCTCAAAATCTTTCGGGGGAGCTTTATTTATTTTAGATTTTTTATTACTTTACCACTTAAACTTAAATCTGCAATACACTTAAAATCAAACTTTGCATATGGTGTAAGGAAGGGATTAAATTCAATTTTTTCCCCCATATGGACATCCAATTGAGCAACACCATTATTGAACAATCTATTTCCTTTGCTCTTTAGTGCTACCCAAATAATATTTTAATTCTTCTTTCATCAATTATATTTTTTAAGAAATTTGTCCACTTCCTCTAGTATTGTACTTGTTTATAATATTCTGTGATAATTGTTCTTTCATTCCTGATAATGTTAACTTTTAACCTGCTTTACTTAACCTTGCTAGACTTCTATCAATTTTATAATCTTTATGAAGAACCAAGTTTAACTTGGTTAATTTTCTGTTTTTTTAATTAAAAACGTATATATATATATATATAATTTATATATATAAACAGCATATATTATGTATTCATATAATTTATATATAAACATATATTATGTGTGTGTACTTATGTGTATATATACATATATTTGCACATATTTGTAACACACATGCGCGTGCGCACACACACACACACACACACACACATATATTTGCTCTGTAGTACCTCCTTTTTTTATGTACTTCGGTTTTAATTTGCTTGTATTTGTCTAGATTCTTATGATGGAAACCTATTATTGAAAGAAAATACAAACATTTCATAATAAAATTCTCTTTTAAGCACTGCCTCCTACAGATTCTGATATTTTGTACTTTTATATTTTATTCAAAATATTTTGTCATCTCTCTTGTAATTTCATATTTGAATCATTAATTAACTATAAGTGTATTTAATCTCCAAATATGTGAGGATTTTATAGATAATTATGTTTTTTTGAAATTTATTTTTGTTATGAAATAGAACATATTCTGTAAGATACCAATCTTTAGAAATATATTGAGACATATATGATTTATTTGGGGGAAATTTTGTTTGTGCCCTTAAAAATATATATATTCCATAATTGTTGAGCAGAATGCTCCGAATATCTATTAGCCCAAATTTAAAATCTTGCATTTTTATTACTGATTTATTTCTAATTATCAATTACTGATAGAGCTGTGTCAAAAATCTCCAACTATGTTTGTGTGTCACTTTCTCCCATTAGTATGTTTGGGTTATTTTGTTTTGCTTTGTTTTGTTTGATGCATTTGTTTTCAAGCTCTATTATATACATTTATATGTATAATTGTTATGTCTTATTTATTAATTAACCCTTATATCATTATAAAATGATTAAATGACCTGCTTTATCTCAGATAATACTATTTATCTTGAAATACATCTCTTTTGACATTAGTATAGTCATATCAGCTTTTTATAGTTAGCACTTGCATGGTTTATTTTTCTATCCTTTCACTTTCAAACTATTTGAATTTACTTTAAGTGAATCTCTTATAAATAGTATATTTTGGGGGATTACTTTTTTTATCCAATAGGATAATTTATGCTTTTAAATATGTGTTTCTAGTCTATTTTTGTTAAGTGTAGTCATTAATGTGGTTGTACTTACATTGAACATTTTCTATCTATTTTCTACTTGATGTGATTTTTGTTTCTCTGTTCCTGTTGTTTTCAAGCCCTCTTTTAAATTACTCAAATATATTTGGTAATTTATTTTAGTTATTTTAGTGGCTTTTTAGGTGCAACTTTTGTCATTATTCTTTGGTGGTTACTCTAGAGTTTATAAAATTTATTTTTATAACTGTCTATTTAGAGTTAATATTATATCACTTTATATAAAATGTAAGACCTTTGCAAGAATATAATTTCATTTACCTTCCGTCCATGTTTTTTAGCTATTGCTATCAAATATTTTATATATTTTACATATACTTATAACTCTACAGTCCAAGTGTATAAATTGCATGAAACAGTCAGATATGATTTTTAAGAAATTGAGAAGGAAATTAGTCCTTTATATTTACCATTATTGAAGCTCATTATTATTGTCCATTTCCAGTTTATATCTGGTGTCATTTTCTTTCAACCTAAAGAATTTTTGTTAGCATTTCAATTTTCTGAAATTGAATCATTTCAGCTTTTGTGTTTCTGTAAATATCTATTTTGCCTTTATTTTTTGATATAGAATAGATGGTATAAAATATTGGATTTATTCTCTTTTCCCATGAGTACTTCAAAGTTATTTCATTGTGTTCAGATCTCCATTGTTTCTCATGAGAAAACAGTCATAATTCATATCATTGTTCTCCTTTATAAAATTTGTCCCTCCCCTATCCCCAACTGCTTTCAAGATTTCTTACTTTACCTTTTGTTCTCAGTAATTTGACTGTGATATGCTGTGTTGTCTTTATGTTGCTTGTGTCTAGTCAGTTTTATAATACCATACAGTGATGTTTTCCAGAGAATTTGGGTAAATGTAGCCATCATTTCTTTAAATATTTTCCTCCTACTTTTCATTGTTTCCCTCTTTTTCAATTCATTTACCAATATGTTAGATGGCTTAGTATGTCCTGTAATATAATAAGCTTTTATGCATCTTTTAAAAATTATATTTTACTCCATTCTTCAGATTGTATAATTCCTATCAATTGGTCTTCAAGATCATTGTCCAACCTCTTTATTTGCCATCATCCTCTATCTACTATTAAATCCATCAGCAAATTCTGCATTTTGAATATTTTCCTTTTATATAACATTTTCATTTTTTATAACACGAAATTTTTTGTTGAGATTCTTCATCTGGTTAACTTCCTTTACACTTCTTTTACATCCTTGAACATAACTATAATCGATTATTTAAAGTCCTTGTCTTCTAAGAGTTGAATTACCTTAAGGAAAGTTTCTGCTATCTCTTTGCTTTTGACTATGGATCACATTTCCCGTTTTGTTTTATTTTTTCACTTGTGTAATAATATTTAGCAACATACTGTGCATTGTGGATTGTACACAGTAAAACTCTGGATTTGGAATCTTCCTCTAAAAAGTACTGATTTTTGATTACTACATATCTTGAATTTTTAAATGTTTGATTTTATACTTTGTTAGGGAGAGTTTGTTTTAGTTGGGCCATAGTCTTAGAAAGAACACTTAGTCCCAAAGAAATAACCATTATTCCTAAGTCATAGCTCTTCTGAGGTTTCAATTAAAAGCTCTTCTCATTTGGAAAGATATAAATGTCAGCTCCTGTCACCCATGTGGCAGACAGCAATTCAAATCTTTCTTAGCATTTTCAGTCTACAGGTTGTTGTTTTCCCCTATATTCTTTGGAATCTGCCACATGTGTGCATACTTCAGGTATATCCGAAGATATGAGAGAAGTGCAAGAGCAAATTTAGGGCCTTTCCTTCTCATTACTTTTTTCTTTTTAGTATTTCCCTCCTCAATTTCTAGCTGTTACAGCAATCCTGATTTCAGAATTTAACCACTTAAACTTTTAAAACTGTGGCTCTCTACCTGAGTTTTAGCTCCCTGAACCACATGGAGTGGATATGCCCTCAGGAAAAAAATACACTGAATTCACCCAGTGAACTTCCTTTATTTCAAGGGTCAGAAAATGTCCACACTTACTTGCTTTGTGCTGATCTCCAAAGAGCTGTTTATTTAAATTTTATCTAAAGTTTATGATTGCTAACTGTGGGAGAGTTAGTCTGATGTTAGACACACTACAATTGCTAAAATTAGAACCACCTAGAGATTTATATAAAAGGGCATGGCAAAGAGCATGGTGAGGAAAAGACTTATAAAATCAGAGACTTAAAATTGTTTTGTTACAATGATGGTGTCTTTAGAACATGTTTCTTAAAAGCCAAATGCACATTTTAAAAGCAGAGGATTTAATAAAGATCATTGTTGGCAACATAGTAGGCATTTAATAAGAACTGTTGACAAAGAAAGGGTGACTGCTTTTGGACTCAAGGGAAAATAACCTTGGGAGAGAAAATAACATGGTAAAAAATCATCTAATCTCTTACTTTACAAAAAGAGGTTATAACATGTTGAAGCATACCCAGATAGTATATTCACACATAAAACCACAAGTTTTATGATGCTGTCTTCTCTCAATCTCTACATTACTTACATTGTAAACCTATTTCACACTGATGCTATTCGACAGTGTAGGCACACTGAAGACATCACATTTCTCTCTAATTTTGTAAAAGCAGTTAGATAAAGATAAGGTGCAAAAACTCATGGTGATACCCATAAGTAAGAAATATTTGGTAGGGAGCCTGTGCCTGGCTCTGTACCACTATACATATGTATATTAACTCTTATTTTATACAGATACTGTTAGATCTTAGAACAAGGTCTACATTTGAGGTTAACCTACTGAATAGAAAAAATTATTACATGTCTAGAACACAAAATTACAAGTTATCAAAAGATGTGACAAGAATTAATTGCATGATTCCAAAGGGATTTTGACAGGAAAGAAGGTGTGGTAGCTCAGGTTATCAGTAAATATCAGAGCTATACTGGGTTTGTTAAGAGACTTAAGAAGAAAAAATTTTAGAGGCTAACAATTCTTAAAGTCCAAATACATATTTGACATCAAGAATTTCTCAGCAGGTAACTAGCCTTCACCTATATAGAGTTCAGGACCATGACTAGATCCTATGAAAAGGTTTGTTAAATGAGAGGGTACCTAAATTCCACTATTCTTCAAGTTACCTTCTCTGGGTTTCCTACCTCTACCTTTACTCCATTTTAACTCAGGCAGAGGCAAAACTTTCTTCTCATTACTTCCACGATTCTCTATGCATCTTCTCCGTTCTCCCAGATAACCACTATAAGCACATAACACTGTATTATGAGAGCCTTGAGGACATGAATTGTGTCTTCTAACTCTGAATCTCAAAGATCAACACAGTTCTTTGCATGTTAGATACTAAGTTATTATTTGAAGATGATAGATGGATAAATGGATAGATAGATAGAAGGATGAATAGTAGTGTCTTAATCAGCTAGGGTTTCCATAACAAAATATTACATACTAGGTGGCTTAAACAACAGGACGTTGTAAAGTACTGGAAGCTAGAAATCCACGATCAGGGTGTTGGCAAATTTTGTTTCTTCTCAGGCCTCTTTCCTTGGTTTGCAAATGATCACTTTCTCTCATTATTCTCGCATGGTATTTCCTCTGTGCATGAACATCCCTGTTGTCTTTATGGGTATCTAAATTTACTCTTCTTATAAAGACACCAGTCAACAGAGAAGAGCTTCTAGTCCAGATGGAACAGAAGATAAAAGTAATGCTGGCTTCCTCTTCCAACCATATCAAAATTACAAGTAAACTACAGTACAAATTCTATTGAGAATTACATAAAGTCTAGCTGAACAGAAGTCCTATAACTAAGTATAAATGGAAGAAGCTACCTCAAGATTTGTAAGAGGAACAGAGATGCAGAATGGTCAGGTCTCATGCCTATGTATTGTGGTTAGAAATCAGGAGGGACATCTTGACTATGGAGGTTCACCTGAGGATAGAGAGGTCCCGGCTTCACACCAGGTTCTCCCACCCCAGTTTCCAGTGTCAGGGATAAAAGTCTCCACAACTTTTGGCTGTGAACAACAGCAGAGATTGTAGATGAGTGAGATTAAGGGCTGTTGGAGTTCCAGGTGCTGCTTTTAAGGACTCGTATACAGACTTACTCACTGGTAAACTCACTTGCTCTGAGCTCCAGCAGCAGGGCAGCACTTCAAAAAGCATCAGGGATATACTAGGAAGAAAATTAATTGTCTGGCTTCATGGCAAGGGCTGTAGGGGCAGCTTTCTCTCAGACAGAAGGTCTGGAAGAAGCCATTGTTTCTTTGTTGAGTCCTCCCCCAGCCCAGGCAGGTGCCATATCTGAGTCTCCATCAACCTGGCTGACACTGGTCACCCTGTCCTGATGATTCTCTGAGACCCTGCCCCACTCAATTTGCTGACCAAACCAAGCCAATTCCGTGGCTTTTCATACAAACAGACTGTCATGACTCGTGCCATGGGATTTTCTAAAATCTCTCAAATGTTCACAAACCCCAAACAAGCAGCATCTGGCCTCAGAATGCCCTATATATCTTGATGAGCAGCTCCAAGCCCAGCATTAGTGGTAGCTGGCATTGGTTTGAAGCTTAGCCTCTCCTAGAGACCCCCAAGCCCAGCACAAATGTCAACCATCTGTAGATCACTTTGTAGCTCATACCAAGTGGTCCAAGCCAGGGAACAGGCAGCAGCTGACCTTGGCTTGCACCATAGTCTCGCCACCACCAGGGGTCCCAGAATGAACACACCCAGTAACAAGTTTCAGATCGCAACAGAACACCAAACAATGACCTCCACAACGACACACCTAAAGATCAGACCAAGCAGGCACCAGGGCCCTGCTAAAGTGAATCCTCCTTGGTAAGGTCAATCCCTGCAAAACAGCTTTTCCACTATAGTCACAGAGTTCTCATAATTAATCAGTCTGAGGATCAATCCCTCCCACTGATGTACCAACAGCAAGCAACACTCAACTACAATAAGAGGACACATGCAACACACACAAGGGACATTCCTGGAGCACCTGATTCAAGTGACCAGGAAGACTACAGCACTGGGCCCCATTGGACACCTACAACATAAGGCCACACTACCAAGACTGGAAGACATAGGACACTACCTAGCAAATAGAAACAAAAACATGGAGCAAAACAAAATGAGGAGACAAAGCAACATGTCCCAAATAAAAGATCAGAACAAAGCTCCAGAATAAGAATGAACAAAATGGAGACAAGTAATCTACCATATGTGGAGTTAAATATACTGGTTAGAAGTATGCTTAATAAATTTAGGAAAAGAGTAGATAACCTCAGTGAGAACTTTAACAAAGATATAGAATATATAAAAATGAAGATAGAAAATATATAAAAGAACCAGTCGGAAATGAATACAACAACCAAAATGAATATTACCTTAGAGGAAATCAACAGATTATATAAAACAGAGAATCAAATCAGTGATTTGGAAGATAAGGTAGTATAAAACACCCAGTCAGAAAAGCAAAAAAAAAAAAAAAAAGTCCAAAATAATGAGGATTGTTTAAGGGGCCTCTGGGACAACATCAAGTATACTGATATTCATATCACAGGGATACCAGAACCAGAAGAGAGGAAGCAAGAAATTAAAAATCTACTTGAAAACATAATGATGAAAAACTTCCTTAACCTGTCAAAGGAAATAGACATACATACAAGTCCAGGAAGCACAGAGACTCCCAAACAAGATGAACCACAATAAGACACATCATAATTAAAGTGCCAAAGTGAAAATCTTAAAAGTAGAAAGAGAAAAGTAGTTATTTACAATGGCACTCCCATAAGACTGTCAGCTGATTTCTCAAGAGAAACTTTGCAAGCCAGAGGCATTAACAGAAATATTCAAAATGATGAAAAGAAAAGACTTACATCCAAGATTACTCTACCCAGCAAAGGTATCATCTGAAGGACAGATAAAGACAGTCCCAGACAAGAAAAAGCTAAAGGCATTCATCACCAACAAACCAATATTATAAGAAATGTCCAAGGAGCTTATTTAAGAAAAAAAAAGAAAAAAAAAAGATGAATAATAAAATGGCAATAACTACATATCTATCAAGAATTACTTTAAATGTAGAACTACATTCCCAAATCAAAAGGCATAGGGTGGCTAAATGGATGAGAAAACAATATCCTTACATATGCTGCCTACAAAAGACTCACTTCAGGTCAAAAGGCACACACACACTGAAAGTAAAGAGAGAAAAATAGATATTTTATGAAAACAGACACTGAAAAAAAAAGTTGTTAGTAATACTTTTATTAGACAAAATAGAATTTAAAATAAAGGCTATAACAAGAGACAAAGAAGGACCCAGTAATTCTACTTTTGGGTATTTATCCAAAGAAACCCAAAATACTAATTCAAACCGACATATGCATTCCTCTGTTTATGGTAGCATTATTTCCAATCAATAGCCAAGATATGGAAGCTACTGTGTCCATCAATAGATAAATGGATAAAGAAATGATATACACACACACATTGGAATATTACTCAGCCATAAAAATGAAACCTTGCCATCTGCAACATGGATGGGCCTAGAGAGTATTATGCTAAATGAAATAAGTCAGAGGAAGACAAATATCATATGGTTTCACTTATATGTGAAATTTTAAAAACAAAGTAAATTAACAAACAAAACAGAAACAAACTCATAGGTAACAGAATATCTTGACAGAGGGGTTAGGGGATGGATGAAAATAAGGGAGGGATTAAAAAGTATAAATTGATAGTTATAAGATAGTCATAGCATAGAGAATATAGTCAATAATACTGTAATAATTATATATGGTGTCAGATAGTTTCCATATTTATCAAGATGATCACTTTGTAAGTTATATAAATGTCTAATCACTGTTGTACACCTGAAACTAATATAATATTGTATGCCAACTATAATTTAAAATTTAAAAATAATTATTTAAAAAAAAAGACACAAGTCGAATTGAGTTAGGAACCACCCTAAAGGTATCATTTTAACTTAATCATCTCTTTAAAGGCCCTATCTCTAAATAGAGTTACATTCTGAGGTACTAGGGGTTAGTGTTTCAACATAAGATTTTTGTGGAGACAAAATGACATAGTAAGACAGTCTACTACTTTAGAGTTCCAAACACAAGAAAACATGCCGGAACAAAAGTTTGTGAACTTTAGTATAAAAGAGAACCCGGATCTTCACAAAGAAAAAGAAATATAAAATTTGGGATTGAAGATATGTGTTCAAATCATGGTTAGCCTGCAAATTGAACAAATCACTTGGATCAATCATTTATTCCTTCTCGATGTTGATTTCCTGAACTCCAAAAAGGGTTTGGTAATACTACTAGCTTTATTTCATAGTTTCATTATAAATATCAAATAAAATGTATGAAATTCTTTGTAGAGTGTACTACGAACATTAGTTTTGGGGTTATTATTTTTTTTAATCACTGACAAATTGGAGGCACAACATCAGTGGGACACCTCGCTTAAAACTGCTGAACATATAAAATACATGCCTTTTCATCATACATCTTCCTATGCATCTCTTCCACCTGGCTGTTCCTGAATGTTCCTGAATTATATCATTTTGTAATAAACCAGTAATTTAGTAAATTAAAAAAAAAATGATGCTGAAGACTGAAACAGCAACAAATCTGAAAATGAAGGGTAAAGAATTTACTCAAGTGACAATTTTTTTGACCAAAAGTTGGAAAAGAAGAATACAACAGTTCCTGGGTCAAATTCTTTTGTCTTTTGGATTAATCAGCACCAATCAACTGTAGTTTTTAATTAGCATTGATAAAATATGAGTTAATTAAGGAAAACTAATAAAAACATTCTAAAGTTTCCGGTGTCAATTTCTCCTTGTGCTTCACAGCACTACAAAAGAAAATCTTCTAGTAACAGTCACTTCATACTGCTGTCGTAAAAAGTTAGGTACAAAACAGAAAATAGTGCTTTGTTGTGGCGTCTTATTGTTGGTCTATCAAGGAGATGAAAGAGTAAAATTAGTTCCATTCCCTTTTATCCGAAAGCATTCAAATCTGACAGATACTGACAAGAACTCTTAGAAATACAGGACCAGAAGAACTATCCGAGGGACTATTGAAATCATGGAGCTTTCTACCTTCATTTTTCAAAGGGAAATCTGGGAGTAAGAGATTAGATCAGATACACAACCAGTGAATGACAGAGCCAAAGTGGTACCTATCTCTCCTTCCTAAGTCCTAATATATGCCCCATCCACTTTCCTGACCTTGGAAAGCATCTATCCCAAAACTGCCTCAAGTTGGTAAAGCATTTTTAAAACATACATGGCTATTTTGAACATAATTACTATTCAGTTAGCTCTGAGTCATTTATGGAGAAAAATCACTGGCTCTGTGGAATCATTTAATTTACCAAGGATGGTGTTTTGTCTCTAAGAACCCTTGTCTAAATGTAGACTTTCCCTTCAGCAATGTTTCTTTAAAATGAAAACCTCTCACTACCAGTTACCCAGTTACATCATCTCACCTTTAAGCAACTGGTTTTTCAAAATATAGATAAATAGTGACCCCCAGTGGTTAAATGTGTTACTACCTGCAAACTGAAGAATCGAAATAAAATGAAATGAATTGCTGGTTAGGACAATGTTTTGACTAAGAATATTTGTATCCAGTAGACATACCTTTTCTAATATAAAAAAAAAAGAGGCTGAATGACTCTTTCCTGCATTTCCATTAACTACCTTTAGTAAGAATTGGAAATCTATTGTTTAATGTTGTGCTGTTAAATAATTGTTTCCTTTTAGAATACTTCCACTGTATTCCAAAAGTTAATTAACTAGAATATTAACTTAAAACATGTAACTACAAACATTAAGTAGTTTTTAAAAAATAGCTGGCCTTAAAATACATTTTAAGATTATTGTTATTTCAACAGAATCCAAAAAGAACACAATACATAACGCTTGCAGATTGAACTTGTATGTGTTTATTAAGAGACCAATAGTGAGTGAACCGCTTATTTCTTTACTAAATAAACATTACTATTCCAGAAAATATAGACTAAGGCAATGAAGACGTCCCAAATTCTTAAGTATTATAATGCATGTAATTTTCTTCATGGTATATCATAACTAAATATAGAAAATTTAGTGCCTTTTCACAACTTTATTGATGTGATAAAAGAGCTCTAAACTTTTCCACTTATAAAGCTATAAAAATTAATTCTCCTTAGAGCTCTCACTAAAATTATTTCATAATTCACATTCCTGTATAAAACATATGATGGACTTGCTTATGACATACAGCCAAGCCACCGCTAAATTTGACTGCCTGGTCTTAATTTAGACCAAGCTTCTATTTCGTAAGAAGTAATTTTGTAAGAGTGAATTACTTTCTCATTATCTCCATCACAGCAATAACACTTTATTTCCTTTTCAGGTCCATATTTTCAACAAAATATAAGTTCACTAAATAGTGTGTGTGTGTGTGTGTGTGTGTGTGTGCGCGCGCGCGCACGTGCACGCGGGCGCACCACATAATCACAAATATTAAGGCTCTCCAGTATTATAAGAAAATTTATTTAAATCAGGTGGGAGAGATTTAAAATATAGACATAAAAATGTACTTCTATATAGAGTCTATCTGAAAATCATATTGTGTATTTGGTCAACAAGAAGTATAAACTCTCGCTTAGGTTAAGTGAGGTACCAAAAATCTTTGAAATGCAACTCTTGGTAATATAAATATAAACTGATTTAGAGAGAAGCAAAAAGCAAGCTATAGTATCAAATGAAGCTGAATGTTTAAAATTTTTGCTGTGATGTCTGTAAGACATAGAAAATCTAGTTCTGACTTTGATGGTAATTTGCTTACTTTGTTTAGTTCATAAGGACTCATCAACTGCCCAAGTTATTTTGCTGCATATGGGAAGAGAGTTCTTTTGCACATAAGGATATATTTACAAATTAATAAAATTCCATTTTGAAAATCTGGCAATCTGTTACTTCGGGTTTTTAGTTTCTGGATTCCTATTTCCAATTAAATGGTTTATTCATTGAGCTAATAATCGTTAGGGTCACTTACTTTCCCTAGTATGTTAGCATAACAAAAAGTTGGATAAAATTCATTAACAGTTGATTTAACTCTAAGAATATATTCAAAATAAATTATCTCACTTTTGGTCCTTTAATATCTCCTACAGAACCAATTCCCAAAAAACAAGTCAGTGAATTTTATAACTGGCAAATAGAACCAGAATTAAAAATGTATATATATATACAGAATGTCATTCATATTATTGAAATATATATGTTAAATGTTTGTTAAGATAACATGGTATTAACTATAATGTCTATTCAGGAGTATTTCTATGCTTAGTAATAACTAGATACATATTAGTAAGCTGGAGGCCATGAAACATTTCTCTATACAATCAGTGGAAGAATAATTTTCATGTTTGCATAGATCCTGTTAAGTAAGTAAGAAAAATAGGAGCAGCATGAGTAGCAATATTGATAACAGCAGCAACGGCAACTTACATTCTTTGAGCACTATGTGCTAGCCATCATTCTAATGTCTTTATATTAATTATTTTGGCTAATACAATCCTATAAGGTAGATAAGAGAAAAATATGCTTATCAAGGTTATGAGGCCAAGGTCTCACAGGTGTTAAATAGTAGACATTATGAGTTGGAGATCACAAAGGTGTTATGAGATAGTGGTCATGAATCCAAGTCACATAGATGGTGACTGGTAGAGATTAAGTGTCCAAAGTCACATAGGCAATAAATGATAGAGGTCGGTTATTCAGGGTCAGATGAGTGGTAAGTAGTAGAAATTATGTGTTCAAGTGCTGAAGGTTAGGTATTCAAGGTCAGATGGGTAAGTGGTAGAGACCATATGTCTAAGATCGCAAAGATGATAAGAGATAGTGTTTCTCTACCTTCCATTCTCTAATCAGTAAACTGAGAGCTTTGGTCTGGGTGATTGTAGAGGATACTGCTAGTTACCCAAAATCAATTTCTCCTTTCATGAAAAGTTAGGGAGTTATAACTGACAAGGATTTTGTCTCCCAGTGCCCCTTGTAGACAGGTGTGGATTAGTGACTAATTTATCAATGAAATGTCATCAGAAGTGACACTTACCACTTCCAGACCTGGCTTATAAAACCTTGCACTGAGCTCCTACGTGTAAGTTCCCTTTTCACGAACTGGAATAAGGAAATGCCTGATCCTAGCTTCACTCAAGCTGGTAAAGACAACATCCTATGGACATCAGGCAGAATCAAACTGAGAGAATGCTGGATCTCTAGGAGATTGCCTGTAGTAGAGATGTATGCTAACTTTGAATGCTCATATTAGACTGCAACATAAAAAAAAAATATTTTTCTTCAAGTCAATAAACTATTGCTAATTCTCTTTGTTACAGCTAATATGACAAACTTTCAGATGTCTTAAATTCTGAAATTTTAAAATTAGAAATGTGAAAAGTTAATTTTCTGCCTATAAATTTAAAAACTAAGAAATTAGGGTTTAATGACACTAGAATCCCTAAGACTAGACTTCTTTCACTAAGATGATTTATAATGTACATCATTTCTGATATTTACTTCTCTGGATTCTAATCACTTTTTCTTTAAATCATGGCATTATTAAATAATACCTTATATCTTCCATTACATTTCCTTATACTTTTAATCCATACCATGACATTAAGTGAAATCAATAACAAAGAGATCATGCTATTTCGTTATGGATAAGAAATTGTGCCAGGTCAATTTTCTAGCATTTGAAAACTTTATGCTCAGAATCCATGACTAAGCTGAAGGAGATTTTCTTTTTGTAATACCAATCACCTAAATTTTAATGAATATTAAAGAGGGCAAAACATTATGAGATAAATCAATTCATTCTTCACCAGAATTGCAGCTTCCAGTATATGAAATAATTTACATTATAAAAAAATATGTTCGATGTTTTCTTGTTGAAATAGTCTATGAAAATTATTTAGTTTTGGCAAGATGGGAGCAAATCTCCCAGCATGTTCTATATTACATAATAGTAGCAGTTCTTTCATTAAATCGACAAATGTTCTGAAGTATCCTTTAAGTGCTCCCATGGATCAAGGTGTCACAAAATGTGTAAAACTCTTAGAACAAAGCTGGAAGACTCACATCTCCTGATTTTAAAACTTATTACAAAGCTACTATAACCAAAACAGTGTGGTCCTGGCATAAAGATAGACATAGTGACCTAAGGAATAGATAAAGAGTCCAGAAATAAACTCTTTCATATTTGTCAGATGATATTCGACAAGGGCACCAAGACCATCCAATGGGGAAAGAGTAGTGTTTTCAACAAATGGTTCTAGGGAAATTGGTTATCTACATATAGAAGAATGAAGTTGGACCCTTACCTAATACAAAATATAAAAATTAACTCATAATTGGTCTAAATATAGGATCTCACATACATTCACATGTGTGTGTGTGTGTGTGTAGAACAGAATATGATTTAGACTTAAAGGGAAGGAAATTCAGATATATACTACAACATGGATAAACAATGAAGACATTTAAGCTAAGTCAAATAAGCTAATTACCAAACGACAAATGTGTGATTCCACTTAAATGAGATGCTTATAGTAGTCAAAATCATAGAGACAAAAATTAGAATGATGTTTTCTTGTTGTTGGCAGAGGAGCTATGGCAGTTATGATATAATTGATATAGAGTTCCACCTTTCTCCAATGAGGTGTTACATGATGTTTGGTTTGCAAAGAGTAATTCAATTGGAGAACTTTTTTTCATCATCAGATATCACAACCTTGGGTCAATAAATATATGAAGAATCAACTTCACATAATGTTTCCCATTCCGACATTCCTGAAACTATGCCCTATACATACAAGATCATACACACTTTATCCTGCCTAGAAACCTTGATAACATTAAGCTTATAAGAAAAATATTAACAAAATATATAAGTATGAAGTCAGAACACAGCATATGTAACTTGAAAATTATCTTACTGTCGAAGATCCCAATTTTTAAATTATCCTCATGTTCATTCATAGTGATAGTGGTAAGAACCCTTCTATTCTGACTGAACTAGGCAATTTCTACATGCCTTTTGTGATGTTGTGCTCCCGGAATTCAACTTCTTACTAGAGTTTTAGTTATATCATCACCTTCCAAGCTTTTCAAGATCCACATGGCTCTATAGTGTTACCCAAATGTGCCCTACATTCAGCCTCACCCCCAATGGCCTTGCCTACAATTATCTACAATCACTCCAAGAGCATCCATGAATTTAGCATTTGGGAAACAAAAAAATTAGAGCCTTATACTTCCTTTGCATTTTTATAAATGTTCTAAATTCATAATGCATTTATGATGTTCATAATACATGTCAGGCACTATTTTAAATGATCAAGAAACAAAAACAAATAGGGAACAGTTTCTTCCCAAAAGGAATCAATAGCCTGGGTGCATAAGCCAATACATGCCATGCAAGAAGTATGAGCAGGATACTCTGGGGACAGAGCTAAGGGTATGACTGATTTTACCAGTAGAGTCTAGGAAAGGCTTCATTAAGATGGCACTGCTTGAGGAAAATATTAAGAAAGAAGAGATCATATGGTCAGAGAGAAGAATTAGAGGTTAGAAAAAAGAGAGACAGGGATCAGGCATTTGAAACATTGAAGAAACATAAATAAAATGATGGAGACTTTAAACAACATGCTATATATTGGAGGAACCGAGGGCTATGACTGGGTTGTAAAAAAGTCATAGTGAAATATGACTTTAGAGATAGAGTAAAAAAGCCAGTTAGTGTAAGGTCTTATATTTCATACTGAGGGGAAGAAAGGTAGTACATATATTTGAGTAATTATGATGTGCTAGGTTCTATTATAGACTCTACTTGCATAATCTCATTTGATTCTCACAAAAATCTTATCAGTTTGGTAAGATTTTTATTCCATTTTAAGCATGAGAAAACTGAAACACAATGGTTTAGTAACTAACCCAAGGCCACACAGCTAGAAAGTGGGGATGCCAGGAAGTCTGACACAACAAATTAGGCTCATAGACACCAGGCTGACTTCCTTCAGCAGTGTGTGCTTTATTACATCAAAAATGATGACCCATTAAAGGGTGTTAAGTACAAGAAAATATGACTATTTTAGCAGTAAATATTAGGCAATATTAAAATTGAGATAGAAGTCAGTAAAAAATGAGAATATAAAATGCAGATAAATTACATGAAGGAAGAAGATATACTTCTCAGAGTGTAAGTAAAGGAGAGTATATCTGTTAGTTTTTGTTGCACAGTTAACCACTCTGAAATTTATTGGCTTAAAATAGCATACATTTATTTAAATTTAAAAAATTATGGGTTAGCTAGGTCCAGGAAAGTTTAGAAGGGTCTTACTCATGTGTCTACGTAACCTGGAAGGTCAGCTGTAAGATAGCTCTGCTGATTTGGGTTGGGCTCCCTTACATGTCTGAAGCCGCAGCAGGGATAAATTAGTTGATTCAGCTTTGTTTCACATGGCTCCTTGTCCCCAGGCAGACTAGCACAGGCCTATTCTCATGGCAGCAGGACAGTGGTCTTGGCAAGAACACAGAAGTGTGCGAGGTTGCTTAATACTTAGGCTTGGAAATAACACTATCATCTATTAATCAAATAAAATAACAAGATATTTCTCCAAAGAAATACAGAACTAGACAATAAGAACATGAAAAGATGCTAATTCATTACCTATAAGGAAATGTAAATCAAAACCATAGCGACATGCCACAACATAGTCACCAGAATAGCTATATAACATGTTGGGAAGAATGCGAATAAAGTGAAACCCTTACATCCTGCTGGTGAAAATGTAATACGGTGCAGCCACTTTAGAAAACAGTTTAGTAGTTCCTCAAAAGTTAAACATAGAATTACCATATGACCCAGTAATTCTACTTCTAGGCATAAACTAAAGAGAAACAAATGCTTATGTCCATGCAAAAGTGTGTACATGAATGTTTAAAACAGCACATTCAGAATAGCTAAAAAGTGTTAACATTCAAATGTGTCAACTAATGAACATATAAAATAAGGAAATACTAAATCATGCTACAACATGGATGAATTTTGAAAACAGTATGCCAAGTTAAAGAAGCCAGACATAAAGGCCACATATTGTGTGATTCCATTTATATGAAACATACAGAGTAGGCCAATTTACAAAGACACAATTAGATTAGTGGTTTCTTAGGGTTGATAGGCTAGAAGGCTAACAGGAGCGACTGTTGATGGGTATAGGGTTACTTTTGTGGGTAACGAAAATGGTAAGGATGGTTGCACAGCTCTACGACTATACTAAAAAATATTAAGTTTTACATCTTGAATGGTTCTTTTTTATAGTATGCGAAGTGTATATGAATTCAAGTTGTTACATTGAAAAAAAAATTAATTGTGCTGAAGATAAAAGGAAACAGAAATGACTTTAGAATTATAAATTTGCAAATATGGCTATTATACTTGATACTGGAAAAAACTTCTAAGTTTAATATGTAAATATTTGGAATAAAGAAAAAATATAAAATATATATTATTATGTTACATACCCACATATACACACAATGTCACAATACACACTCGGATTCAAGAAAAGGAGAAATAAACGCATCTCTTAGAGGGAGGAGTTGTAAAGTCACATTGTAAGTGGTAGAGAGTGAGAGGAGTAAATAATCGTCACCATTTTTTGAAATCTAATTGATAGGGAAAAGGAAAAGAAAGCATCAAGTGGGTGAATGATGGTGCCATTTAGAGATGGAGCCAGTAGGGCCCCACACTGGTTTTTCCCAGAAGGTAAATAAGAGTTTCCATGTGTGTTTCCTGTGGTATGAAAGATAAAACTACACAAATAACACAATAACAAATCTGAGAATTGTAGTAAATATTCAACATTAGACAATTACAAAAAACTTGTTATTAAAAACTATCTGTTTTATGATACATCAGCAGAATCCACTAAACTTATAGCAAACACTGACGGAAAGTATGAAAATAAACCATGATTTCCTTTGAGGTCTGAAGACATATAAAGTTCACTCAGATCTGTCAAATCAGCCTTCTTGTGGAAATTCACCAAATTGAAACCATTGTCAAAGATGCTATATAAATAGCATCTATATAAATAGATGCTATATTCACTTAGCTCTGTGATGTTTAAACTGAGTTTAACATGTTATTTCCTTTTAGGAATAGGAAAAAAGCAGAGTGAGTTGTGAGAAAGTCTTTGGGGTCAGGATATATGACTGAGGACATTGACTGTCTGGAACTAGGACACACTACCACATGACAGAAAGAAAGTCAAAGTAGTTGCCTTGGTTCCTCAGCTTGCATTCTTTGCTTAGCTCAGAGGAGATTATCAAGACTATGAACTGGTTTCATAAATGTGGTTCACTTTTAAAATATAACCTGCTTCTAATTCCTGATTCCTATGTTTAGTGCAAGTTTTCCATGAGCAAAAATATGAACTTAATAGTTTCACCCTGATATTAAACTTTTCCCTAGCCTGCTCCATGTCATGTCTTGGCCCATATTTTTCAAATTTCTCTTAAATTTAGCCAATGCTATTGTCCAAGTGATCTATGGGCTGTGCACAAACACACCCTGTCCTTTTTTGCTTCTTTGTTCACCTTTTTGTCCTCTGCCTATGCATCTTCCTCACTATCCCAACTTTTCCAAAATCTTACTTATTCTTTGACTCATGACTCAACTCCAACTAACGCCAACAGCTGTTTTTGATTTTTGTTTCCTAAACTTCCACTCATTTTGTACTTCACTCTTTCACTTATTCCACTCTGTCTTCTACTAAAGTTTGTATTTGTTGTTAGAGTTGGGGAAAGGGGTTGGGGTAACAGGTGAAAGTAGTAGTCAAAGGATACAAACTTCCAGATATAAGATGAATAAATTCTGAGGATATAACATGCTGCATGGTAACCTTAGTTAACCATATTGTATTGTATTTTGAAAGTTGCTAGGAGAGTATATTTTAAAAATTCTCACAACAACAAAAATATTGTAACTAGGTGAAGTCATAAATATGTTAACTAAGCCTATTGTGGTAATTATTTTGCAATATATGCATATACCTCCAAAGATATCAATTTTATATCTCAATGGAGCTGGGGGGAATCTTGAATAAAAAATAAATATTTTGTTTTATCCTCTATTTCCTTGTAGGTTTCCTAAGGACTCATGAATTCATTGTTGTTCAAGATAGAATTGCCAAGAATAGGAAGTGAGGAGTCAGACTAGAGCTCTCCTTCTGCCAACAAAACAGTTCAATTTTTATCTGTGTCACATAACGGGTTATAGACTTCCATAAACAGTAACATTTGAAGAAAAAGTTTTGTAAACTAAAAATCTGTTTGAAAACTACAGTTTACTTATTTTTGAATTCCCTGCTGTACCAATCACAATCCTTTTCCCCTGGTGGTGGGCAAAAATACATATAAATATGAGCAAAAATTAGTAGAATGGATAAAATTATCCTCTACTTGTTAGAAGGTAACAATAAAGGGATATCAAAATAAGAAAGCTTTTATTCAATCATTTGACATATATTATTGATAACTGCAAAATCAGAAGCAGCAAGTCAGCAAAAATATCAGGGCTATTAAGAAAGAAAATTGCCAGTGATAGGTTCAATCTGGGTCAAATAGCCATAGAAAAAGCATGATCAGAACATCCCTAAAATGATCAGAAAGTCTTAAAATAAGTGGCAAACTGAGATGTGAGCAAGAATTAAATTGTAGTGTATATCGCCCCTGCACTCTGGACCTGAAAAAATGACCATGACTATTTCATCTCAAGCCTTTATCTTTGCTTTACCCACAAAATAGGCAAATAATGTGCCCCCAAAGAGGTCTTTATCTGATTCTCCAAGACCTGTGAAAATGTCATATTACATGGCAAGAGTTACAGTTGCAAATAAAATTAAGGTTGCTAATCAGCTTAAGTTAAAATAAGGAAGTGTCCTGGATTACCCAGGTGGGTTCAATGTAATCATTAAGGGTCCCTTAAACTGGAAGAGGGAAGCAGTATCAGATCCAAAGAGATGTCTTTGTGAGAAAGACACCGGCTTTGAAGATTGAAGGGGTCAATGAGCCAAGGAATCCAGGAAAACTCTGGAGGCTGGAAAAGGTAAAAAAATGGATTCTGTCTTGAACCTGCAAGAAGAAATGCAGCCCCGCCAACACCTTGATTTTAGCCTGATGAACTCCATTTCAGACTTCTGATTTTCAGAATTGTAAGATAATAAATTTGTGCTGTTTTAAACTTTAAGTTTGTGGTAATTGTATTATAGCAGCAACAGAAAACTAATACACCCACAAAATTTATCCAACCTTCTCCTGATACCCCAAAACTGCTCCCTCCTTATCAAATGTCTTTTCTTTTTCAATCACCTATTATTACTCCCAAACTATATTTCTTTTTAGGATAATTATTATTTTATAAGATAGTAATGTTTTCTATAAATTGCTTTGTCAAAACAATTACTAGGGAAGATATTACCAAAGACTTAATGAATATTTAAGTTAAGTATACAATTATATTAACTGATGTCATTCAGATACCAATTTAGAAGCAAAATATATTTTTTAATTCTCAGCACATAATTATTTCCATGAGATTTTATTTTTGAAAAGACAACTTTGTTGTTTGTTTTATAAGTTGATCTCTTCTTTAAGAACAAAATATTTAAGAAAATTTGGCATTGTTTGCTAACTCTTCCAACAATAGGTATATAAGTGAAGCATAAGAGAATAGAGAAAATAAAAGTGATATCTCACTACTAACACAATTTCACCAAAATATTAAAAATGTGTTTAAATGCCTGCAAAGATCGAACATGATTGAGTATTGAAGAACTAAAATTAATGTTCATAGGTAGATTGTGTCTGTTTCAAAAATGCTTTCATTTCAGTACCTCATAGAAAATGTAAGACTCTTTCTAGCTAGACAACAAAAAATCATCATCAAATAAGATTTGGCAGTGTACTAAACTTTAATTTTTTTTCATATGATTTTATTGGCCTACTCCTCACATAGGTTAGTTCTGAGGATCAAATAAGATAAGTTGATCTAGCAGCTGAAGTAGTCCCTGCTACTTAGTACCTATTTAATGACTTAACAATAACTACTATTTAAGAGGAACCACTAAAAATTTTATAACATGGGCAGAGGCTTTATCTTGAAGTTTGAAAGTAAAATCTCCTATGATACCAGAAGGAAAGTAGGACTGAAAAAAAAGTGAGAGTAGAAGCAGATAAACCAGTTAGGCTGTTGCTTGAATAACCCATGCAAGAAATGATGGAGGCCCAAAGTTATTAACAAAAGGGAGTAAAAGAAGGAGGTATATTCAAGAGATATCTAGGTGTTAAAATCTATTGGCCTTTAAGTTGTATCTGTACCATTTTATGTTAGAATAATTTCAACTCTAAGTAAGAGAATGATTTTTGGTCATTTTCTTATACAGTTGTTCTCTTTTTCATGGTCTTAAGTATCAGCCTTGAGCATCATATCCTCAAATAGTAATGTCCAAACAGAAAAGAAGGGGGAAGCCCATTGCTCACTTATTTATTTATGTATGTATGCATGTATGTATGTATGTATGTATGTATGTATGTATGTATGTATTTATTTCAAAGAGGGAAGAAAATATTACCCAGAAGACTTTAGGCAGGTTCCCCATATCCTATTAACCAGAATTGGGCCAAATGCCCATGCCTCAAATGCACAGAAACTGAAAAAATGAAATCTGGCCCTTTCAGCTTCTATAACAGGGGATAGATTCTAAGAGTAGTGGAGAAAAGGTTGGGACTGGCTTTTGAGAGAAACAACAGTTGTGTCTCCTAGACTATTTGATTAGATATGGAGGCTGTGAAAGAAAGAAAAGTCTAAATACCTGCTTTGACATCTAGTCTTGCCATTCACTGAACTAAGCAAGAGGAACAGGTTTGGGGTAGGGAGTGATGAAATTTTTTAAAATATATTTGAATTTCTAATTAGAAAGCTCAGAGTTCAGTTTCATAGGGCCCTAGAGCTTAAAATTGAAATCTAAGCTAGAGTTATGAGTTTGAGAAAATATAACTGAAGTCACACAGTAAAAGGGTTTGTCCAGATATAGTGTGTAAAGTTATTAGAGAAGAGCCAAAGGTGGAATTTTGGAAAAAGAAGCCCAATTGAGAGTCTGAAAAAGAAAGTCCATGAGTGTAATAAGAAAAGCAGAAGAGAGCAACATTTTAAAATGGAAAAGAGATCAATGGTACTAAGTACTTCCCAAAAGACCCACCCATTAACAAATTCTTCACAGAGACCATACAAATATGTGGTCTCTATGGTGACCATTGCTAAGGAAGAAATATCTATAAGAAGGTATTTATAGATAAATCATTTTTTTGGTTATTTGTTATGCTTTTTGTTTTTTAATGGGCAGGAGAGAGAGCTGGAACAGAGGAATAAGAGTGAGACTATGCAACTGCACTATACAATTGTCAGGAAATGTCTGTGCCTTGGATCTTTGTAGAACTAGCACGGCCACCTGCCAAGAGTCTAAGATGGTCAGTAGACTCCTTCCTTCACCCCAAAATATAAAACATTAGGTGTTACTTTTCCAATTTCATCCCTTGCTTATTATTGCAATTTTGCATTCTGAAAAATAAATTTCCTTTATCAAGGCTAATTTTCTTACCCTAATTTGTTTCAGTTCATTACTCACAAAAAATGGGGGAAATAAAATTTAAGAAATATACTTTCCAAATAAAAGCACAATACTTATGGCAGTGACCTCAGACAAAGCCCCACCCAGTTAACATGGAAGAGTTGCTATTAAAGAAAAATATCTAAAATTTAACATCACTCTATTTTGTTTTACTTTTTCAGTTCTCTGACAAATCTTTTAAATATTATAAATAAAAGTAGACACTAAGTTTTATGTTGTAGTAAATTTCAGTTTAATGGCCTTTTTATACTCTAGAAGGTCAGCCAAAGTAACCTGCTAGCCTTAAAGAACAACTGGCAAAAGCAAACCCACAGTTCATAAGAAAAAGCAGTACAGTCAGCACAGCAGGTTCAATCATGCCCTCTTGTGCATAAGTGTAGCATAGCAGCTCCCATTTTAAGTTGATACAAATTGAACCCATGATGTGCCAAGTTCTATGACAGGTGCTGAAGATACAGCTCTGGAAAAGATGTAAAAGGTCCCTGTCTTCATGGAGATTATTTAGAGCATACTTTATTATTTATAGAAGCTAAAATCTATTTAAAAACCTCTATTTGAAGATTAAGCATGTCTTCCCCCTTTCCTTAGCTGTCTATGAGATGCTCAGTCTTTCTGGTGCTAGGGTTGCTCCTGGCAGTGCTTGCCCAACACTAGCCTCTATTCCATAGCCTCTGTCTTGGAGCTTGCCAGCATCTACTCAGCTCTCATTCTACACAACAATGAGGTGACAGTTAAGGAGAAGATCAGTGCCCTCATTAAAGCAGCTGGTGTAAATTTTGAACCTTTCTAACCAGGCCGGTTTGCAAAGGCTCTGGCCAATTTCAACATTGGGAGCTTCATCTGCAAGATAGCGTTGGACCTGTACCAGCAGAAGGTCCTTCCGTCTCTCTATCACTGCGGCCCCAGCTAATGAGAATCAAGTGGAAGCAAAGAATGAAGAAGCTGAGATATGAGTAGTCTTATGATGGCTTTGGTCTTTTTTTGACTAAACCTCTTTTGTAACACATTCCATAAAATGCTGAACTCTGGGGGGAATAAAGATTAAACATTTCATTACATGTTATAAATGATTTAATTGGTTAAAAAAATATTATCAATAATTTTTTGGCCTACAATCTTAAATTATTGATTTAGTTTGCCCCTAAACTTTTCTCCTTAACTTCTATTGGTAAAACATCCCTAAATCTTATTATATATTCTTACTATCTGTATCTTTATGGTTCTTACCTAAAGAAGTCTTCTGAAAATCTCAAAATTTGATGCCTGATTTTTGTAGCTTTCAAAAACAAAATTCATATTTTAATTAGAGAAATAGAGACTCAATCATAATGGCTTTATATAAATGACATACTATTTGGCCCATAATGACCTTCCTATAATGAATGCAAATTTGATAAGATATAAACCATAGTAGGAAGATTTGGGAGAATTTAATTTTAATGAAACATTTAAATCAATAATCATCCACTCTAGCTTTTAATTACACAACAGTTAAATCATAATATTTCTGTATCAAGAAATTGTCTCTTCATTCCTAAAGTGTGAAGAATACTATACATTTCTCATTTAATTGGATTCCCAGACCCTCTTACTTTTACTCTAAGAGTATTCTCTTATACTCTTTGAGGGTGTTATCATCTAGTTAGGGTAGTCCTATGAGTGGTGACTTTAAGTATATCATACCCCAAAAGACCCTAAATAAATCTAAAATCTAATTTAAAACAATAAGCCTGTAATACAAATATACCTTCAAGTCAAGTTCTCTAGTCTCTCTTTACAATAAAAAAACTGACTCAAAACCCTACTTACATTAAAAATCTAAATGCCACATTTGCCCTTTAAGACTGGATATTTCCTTAAGAAATGGATGATACGTAAATTTTCCACTTTCCCCTAGGGATGCTTTTGTCCCATCTTCCTGCACATTCAAATATCTGGCTAAAATTATAAATGAATGCTTACCAAATTTTAAGTCACCCTGCATTGGCTGCCTTGCTTATGGAGGCCTAAGGCCTAAGCCAAGGAACCTGATCAAACATTTACATGTGCATGATGCAAAGGGTGAGGCAAACCTTAGTTTGAGAGTCATGAAATCCACCTCAGCAGATATATCCAACACCTCTAAAAGCTTTATCATCATGTTTAAGGATGGAGGGATCCACACATGATCACATCCTTTTTCCAACACACTATAATAGATGTGTATCAGTTAGCAATCGATATAAGAATGATGTGAAATAAATCACCACTGAGATCTTTAGAAACATGGTTGAGTGAGAGAGGTCCCCAGAGCTCTTCCCTTGAAACAACAATAAGCTGAACATCTAAAACTCAACAAATGAAACAGCCGAATTGCACACCAACATGTCTGAGTGTGGGATCTGCACATAAAAGTTACCACAGGTCAGAACCCTCAGGTGTCAGGCAGTGCATTGGGAGAAATAAAGAAGCTGCCTCTCACAGCCACTGGAGCTCCCCGCAGGGGGAGGAGGAGGAAGGAAGGAGTTTCTAATTTGGCAAGTACTCTTAACATTCCTGCCAGGGATAGCTGTGGCTGCAGGGCACAGTCATCAGGGGAGAAAGCAGAGAAGCTGGACTGGATCTGAGAAACAGCTGATTTTTGCCAGCAGCGGTTGCAAAACCCAGGCTGAACCACAATCCCCAACCTCCAACCCAGTTACCCTGCCCCCATACCCTCCAAGATCTATCACCATGGAACCCAGAGGAATCCAAGCAAATGCTGCTGAGTCTGTCGCTGACACCGTCAATGACGGAAACTGAGGGGGGCAAACATGATTAAATATCTACAAGAAAATTTTAAAAACGTTATTAACTTTATATAAAATAGGGATCCAAGAGGCTTAGACACCACCTACTGGAAACTGTGACAGCCTGCTGGAATGTGATAAGGGTAAAAGTTAATTAAACGCCCTGAAACAAAGAAAGTCTTTACCTTAGCAATTTTTTAACTAGGACAAGAATGCCTAGTTCCTGGGACCTTTAACCACATCCTGTCTGTCAGTGAAACTTGTGACAATGAACTCATATGCTAAGAATACAACATTCAAGAATACAGATAACAAGAGTATCTGCAAGGCCATGTTTAAAACTAGCAAGTTCCCCGGCTACATTTATCTTTATAATGACTAACTCCTGCTAGCTTTGTGAAGGACTAACTTCTGTTTTTTAAATTACTTTGTTCCGGAATGCAGTACGAGGGGAGGCTTTATAAACTGCCTCCCCTAAGAACCCAGGACTGGTCCTTTCTAACCCTGCGTGATAGAGGGTCAGCTGCCGGCTGGCTAATAAAGACTCATAATTAATCTCAATGGGTTTCGTGGGTTTTGGTCACGCCACAACAGAAACCAAAGGAAAAGCACCTTCTTTGCAGCAGGCTAAAGATAGACCTTTATGTAATAAATCTTCTTTCTAAAAAAGCAGCAGAATATACTTCCATTAATGCCCAGGTGAAGAAATAGTCCATTAAACACCATGAACAACCAAGGTGACAAGGCATCTCAGAAAGAATGAGAAAAATCTCTAGAAAATAAGCTTATAGATATAGAAATATGCGACTTAAACAACAGAGAATTCAGGATAGTACTTCTGAAAAAACTTAATGAGATCAAAAGCAACTCAAACACCAATTTCAAGAATTGAAAAAACAACTAGATGAGCAGAGCAAGGATTGAAACCTCAAAGAGAACCAAATAGAACTTCTGGAGATGAACAACACACTGCAAGAGTTGAAAAACGAAATAGCAATAGAGTTACCCAAATGGAGGAAAGGATCAGTGATATTGAAGACAGAAATCTAGCAATAATTTAGAAGAAAGGAGAGAAAAACTGAAGAATGAAAAATAATGAAAGAGAAATTCAAGAAGTAGCTGATACCATCAGGAGAGGACACATAAGAATAATGGGCATTACCAAGGCAAGGAAAAGGAACAGGGATTAGAAAGCATTATCAGACAAATAGTGGACGAGAATTTCCCAAATCTAAGGAATGAACTGGAGCTTAGAATTCAAGAAGTCAACAGAACACCCAATTATCTCAACCCAAAAAGGCCTTCACCAAGACACATTGTATTAAATTATCAACACTCAACAACAAAGACAGAATTCTCAAGGCATCCGGGAAGAAGAAAATAGTATCTTTTAAAGGTAAACGCATTAGATTATCCATGGACTTGTCAGCATAAAACTTACAGGCCAGAAAGGAATAGAATCAAATATTTAAACTATTAAGTGAAAGGAAATACAAGCCTAGAATAATATATCCAGCTAAGCTCTCCTTTAGATATGAAGGAGAAATTAAGACCTTTCCAGACATACAACAATTGAGAGAATTGTCCACTACGAGGCCTGCACTACAGGAAATACTGAAAGGGGTCAGTTCACCTAAAACAAAATGACCAAAAAAAAAAAAAGCATAATTAGGCGTAAAGTGACAATGAGACAAATAGAAGCAGAGGAATACAACCCTTACTAAGAACAGATCATTATAGTCTTGAATAATAAGAAGAGAATTGTTATAACAGGATAGTAATGAATGTTCAACATACATAGGAACAAATTGAGATAACAATGACTGAAAAGGGGGATATTCAAAGATCCAAAATCATGAAGGGGAATGGAGACTAGGCACATGCAGAAAAAAACGGGCAACTGTAATGGTAACCACACACCAAAGATTCGGAACCATTGTGCATAACATAAAATAAAAAGAACCAGAGGCAAAACCCACAAAAGCCAACCAAAACAAAGAAAATAGAAAGACAAGGACAAGAAAGCAATGAAAACACCGAGCTACCAGAAAGCAAAAGATAAAATGGCTATAGGAAGACCTCATACTTCAATAATCATCCTATGTAAATGGATTGAATTCACCAATAAAAAGACACAGAGTAGCAGAATGGATGAAATAACAAAACCCATATGCTGCTTTCAAGAGACACATCTCAGCTCTAAAGACAAATATGGACTCAAAGTGAAAGGGTGGAAAATGTTATTTCAAGCAATGATATTCAGAGAAAAGCAGGAGTAGTGGTAGTAATATCAGATGAAATAGACTTCAAAACAAACAAACAAAAAAAAGGTAAAGAAAGATATTGAGGGACACTTAATAATGATAAAGGGAATTCTGTACCAAGAAGACATAACGCTTATTAATATCTATGCTCCCAATCAGGGAGCCCCAAAATATGCAAAGCAATTACTAAAATAACTAAAGAGAGAAACAGAACAAAACACTATCATAGCAGAGTACCTAAATATCCCACTGATGGATATAGACAGATCATCTGAACTGAAAGTCAATAAGGAAATAACATCCTTAAATGACACATTACACTAACTGGACATAATTGACATTTACAGAGCCTTCCATCCCAAAATAGCTGCTTATACATTCTTCTCTAGTGCATATGGAACATTCTCAAGAATCGACCACATACTGAGACACAGAGATAGCCTCAACAAATATAAGAGGGTTGAAGTTATACCAACCATATTTTCTGATTATAATGCTTGGAAACTAGAGATCAACTGAAGAAAGAAAGTGGGAAGAACCAATATGTGGAGATTAACTAATATGCTACTGAAGAATAACTGGCTCACAGAAGACATAAAAAGAGAGATCAAGAGATAAATAGAACGAATGATAACAATAGTACAACATATCAAAACTTTTGGGACAAGACAAAAGCAGTCATAATTGGAAAGTTCATAACATCACAGGCCTATCTCCAAAAACAAGAATGAGCCCAAATAAATAACCTAATGCTTCATCTTAAATAACTAGAAAAGGAAGAATAAATGAGGTCTAAAGCCAGCAGAAGGAAAAAATAATTAAAATTAGTGCAGAAATAAATGAAACTGAACACACACACACACACACACACACACACACACACACACACACACACACACACATTAAAAAAATAAATGCAACGAAGAGCTAGTTCTTTGAGAAAGTTAATAAAATTGGCAAACCTCCAGCTAGACTAAATAAAGAAAAAAGAGAAAGGACACAAATGAACAAAATCAGGGATGAAAGAGGGGAAATTATGACTGATGTCACATAAATACAAAGGATCATACAAGAATACTATGTAAAAGTATCTAACACCAAATTTAATAACCTAGAAGAAATGGACCAGTACTTAGAAAAATAAAAACTTCCAAAACTGAATCAAGAAGAACTGGAAAATCTAAATGGACCTATCAACAGTGTGGAAATTGAAACAATTATCAAAAACCTTCCAAAAAGAAAAAGTCCAAGACCAGATGGCTTCACCAGTGAATTCTACCAAACATTCAATTAACATTTAATACCTATTCTCCTCATACTCTTCCAAAAAATCAGAGGAGGCAATACTTCCCAAGTCATTTATGAGGCCAATATTACTCTGATACCAAAACATGGTAAAGATAACCTGCACACACACACAAAAACAACTATACCAATATTTCTCATGAATACAGATGCAAAAATCCAATATAAAATATTAGTGAACCAAATACAGCAACATATTAAAAGGATTATGCATCATGATCAAATGGGCTTCATCCCAGGGGCACAGAGATGGTTCAACACATGTAAATCGGTTAATGTGACACACCACAAAAATTAAAAATAGAACCATATGATCATATCAATAGATGCAGAAAAAGCCTTCAACAAGATACAGCATCCATTTACAATCAAAACACTTAATAAAATCACTATACAAGGATAGTATCTCAACATAATGAAGTCCATCTATGACAAACCCTAAGCCAGCATTATACTCAATGTTGAAAAACTAAAATCCTTCCCTCTAAAATTATGAAAAAGGCAAGGCTGTCCACTCTTGCCACTGTTATTCAGTATAATTTTTGAGGGCCTAGTGAGTACAATTAGACAAGAATATATAAAAGGCATCTAAATAGGATACAAAGAAGTCAAACTGTCACTATTTGTGGATGACATGATTCTCTATATAGAAAACCCTAAAGATTCACAAGGACACTATTAGAAAAATAAGCAAATACAGTAAAGTCTCTGGATACAAAATCAATGTTCAAAATCCATAGCATTCACATACTCTAATAATGAAGTGTCAGAAAAGGAAGTAGAAAAATAATTCCTTTTGCAATTTCAGCAAAAAGAATAAAATACCTAAGAATAAATTTAACAAAACAAGTGAAGGACCTATATAATGAAAACTATAAGACCCTATTAAAAGAAATGGAAAGATATTTCATGTTCTTGGATTAGAATAATCAACATAGTTAAAACAACCTTATTACTAAAGCATTATACAGATTTAATGCAATCCCCTCAAAATCCCATTGGCATTTTTTGAAGAAATAGAACAAAATCATCAGATTTCTTTGGAAGCACAAAAGATCCTGAATTGCCAAAGTCATCCTAAGAGAACAGAATGAGACTGGAGACATCACTCTGCCCTAATTCAAATTATACTACAAAGTGACAGTAATCAAAACAGCATGGTACTGGCAGATAAACAGATACACAGACCAGTGGGACAGAATTGAGAGTCCAGAAGTAAACTCATATTTATATGGGTAAATAATTTTTGACAAAAAAAAAAGCCAAAAAAATACAGTGGAGAAAGGAAAGCCTCTTCAATAAATGTTGCTGCAAAAACTGGAAAGCCACAAAAGAATAAAATTAGACTGTTGTCTATCACCACACACCAAAATTAACTCAAAATGATTAAGGACTTCAATATAAGACCTGAAACAATAAAATGCATAGAAGAAAACATAGGAACTAAACTGAAGGACCTTGGTCTTAAAGAGCACTTTATGAATTTGACCTCAAAAGTAAGAGAAGTAAAAGCAAAAATAAATGAATGGGACTACATCAAACTAAAATGTTTCTGCTCAACAAAAGAAACTGTCAACAAGGTAAAGAGACAACCATCCAAATGAGAAAATATATTTGCAAGCAATGCCTCCGATAAGGACCTAATATCCAAAATATATCAAACAATTCAAACAACTCAACAACAACAAAACCCCCACTAACGATCCAATCAAAAAATGGACGGAGGAACTGAATAGACAGTTCTCCTTAGAGGACATACAAATGGCCAACAAATATATGAAAAGATGCTCAACATCACTAACTATTAGAGAAATGCAAATCAAAACCATGAGATACCATCTTACACCTATTAGAATAGGTAAAATCAACAGGACAAGTAATAACAAATGCTGGAGAGAATGTGGAGGAAAAGGAACCCTCATACACTGCTGGTGGGACTGCAAATTGGTACAGGCATTATGGAAAACAGTATGGAGGTTCCTCAAATAACTAAGAATGGATCTACCATATGATCCAGCAATCCCTCTACTGGGTATTTACCCCAAAGACTTGAAAACCCATATCTGAAAAGATAGCTGCACACCAATGTTTGTAGCAGCAGTATTCACAGTGGACAGGATATGGAAGCAATTGAAGTGTTTTATAATAGATGATTGGCTAAAGAAGCTGTGGTACATATATACAATGAAATATTACTCAGCCATAAGAAGAGATGAAATAGTGCCATTTGCCTCAACATGGATGGCCCTTGAGATAATCATGCTAAGAGAAATAAGCCAGACAGAAAAAATTGAAAATAACATGATATCACTTATATATGCGATATAAACCTAAAAGCAACAAATGAACAGGACAAACATACAGAGACTCATGGTCATGGACAATAGACTAGGCGTTACCAGAGGGTAGTGGGGGGAGGAAGCTAGATGGGGTACAGGGGGTCAAATATGTGGTGACAGAAAGAAATCTAACTATGGGAGGTGAATACACAGTGTAAACATATATATATATATATATATATATATATATATATATATATATATATATATATACATATATATATATATATATATATATATATAATCTTACTGTTAAAGTATACAGCTGAAACTTTTGGATTTCGTTAACCAATGTCACCATAAAAAACTAATGAATGAATGAATGAATTTTTTAAAAAAGATTGCTAGAGACATTAAAATTAATGAGACAACATCAACAACAAAAGTTTAAAAGGAAGTCCCCAAAAAATCATACTCTTTCTAAGTAGTTTAACCATGTCCCAGAACAAAACTCAAGGATACTTTTAGGAAAATAATAACATCTCGCACACAAAAACATAAAAATCACAATATTAAAGTCAAATTTAAAAATTACCAGGAAGGCAAACCAGTAGAAATATATAATAAAGAGACAAATCAGTTAGTTGAAAGAGAAAAATCAGTTAACACAAATGATAAACTTAGTAGACAAGAACATTAAAGCAGTTAGTATAACTCTATTTCTAGTTCAAAAAACTAAAGAAAAATTATGGATGTTAGGTAGAAACATGGACAAAATTTTTAAAAACTTAAGTCAAAGTCTTAGAGATGAAAACTACAGTGTCTGAGATGGAAGACCCCCTGTATTTGTTAGGTCACAAAACATGTCAACAAATTAAAGAAGATTGAAATCATATCAGGCATTTTTTCCTACCATAATGGAATGAAACCAGAAATCACAGCAGAAGGAAAATTGGAAAATTCATAAATATGTGGAAATTAAACAACCTTCTGAACAACAAATAGGTTGAAGGTGATATAAAAAGAAATCAGAAACTGCTTAAGACAGATAAAAATGAAAACATAGCATAATTAATTTATAAATTTATGGAATACAGCAAAAACTGCTCTAAGGTGTTTATAGCAATAAACACTTACTGTAGAAACGGAAATAGAGATTAAATAAACAACCTAACTTTACACCTCAAGGAACTAGAGGAGGAGTGAACCAAACCTAAAGTTAGTAAAAGAAAGGGAATAATAAAGATTATAGAATAAAAAAAATAATAGAGAATAGAAAAACTGCAAATCAAAATCTTTGCTAAACTTAGATGCAAAAATTCTCAACAAAATATTAGCAAACAAAATTCAACAGCACATTAAAAGGATCATACACCATGACCAAGTAGGTATTCATCTCTAAGATTTGAGGATTATGCAATATATGCTAATCAATTAATTGTAATATACTACATTAATAGAACAAATGATTAAAAAATTACATGATCATCTCAATACAGAAAAACACTTTGACAAAATTCAACAAACTTTCCCTATAAAAACTCTCAATAAACTAGGTATAGAAGGAACTTACCTCAACATAATTAAGACTATATTAGATAAGCCCTAAGCCAACATCATATTCAGTAGTGAAAAAATGAAAGCAATTTTTCTAATATCAGAAATAAGACAAGGATGTTTATTTTCACTGCTCCTATTCAACATAATATGGGAAGTGTGAGCAAGGGCAATTAGTGAAGAAAAGGAAGTAAATGACATCCAAATTGTAAAGGAAGAAATTATTTCTTGTTTGCACATGACCTGTTCTTATATGCAGAAAATCTTAAAGACTCCGCAAAATGATAGAACTAGTAAGTAAATTCAGTCAAGTTGCAAGATATAAAATCCACATACAAATATCAAATTCATTTCTCTACACTAACAAAACTATACAAATAGGGAAATTAAGAGGTCAATCCTATTTAAAAAGATATCAAAGAGAACAAAATACTTAGGAATAAATTTTACCAAGCAGGTAAAATACTTATACACTAAAAACTATGAAATACTGATGAAAGAAATTAAATATATAAATAAATAAAAAGACATCCTATGTTAATGGGCTGGAAGATTTAATATTGTTAAAATGTCCATACTACCCAAAGCAATCTACAGATTCAACGCCAATCCCATCAAAATCCTAACGGCAGTTTTTACAAAAATAGAAAAATCAATCTAAAAATTCATATGAAACCACCAAAGACCCTACCTAGCCAAGGCAATCTTGAGAAAAAACAACAAAACTGGAAGCATTACACTTCTCAATTTCAAAATATAATATAAAACACAGCAATTAAAACAGTATGAAACTGGCATAAAGATAGACATATAGGCTAATGAAACAGAATTGAGGGCTCAGAAATAAATCCATGCATACATAATTAATTGATCTTTGAAAAGAGAGCCAAGAATACACAATAAAAAAAATGCCGGTTTCTTCAAAAAAATGGTGTTTGAAAAATTGGATAGCCACATGCAAAATAGTAAAATTGGATATGAAAATCAACTCAAAATAGATTGAAAACTTAAACATAAGACCTGAAATTGTAAAATTCCTACAAGAAAATATAGGAGAAAAACTTTATAACATTGGTTTGGCAATGATTTCTTGGATATGATATGAAAAGCACAGGCAGCAAAAATAAATAAATAAATAAACAAGAGGGATTTCATCAAACCAAAAAAATCTATTACACAGCAAGGAAATAATAATAGAATGAAAAAGTAAAGTACAGAATGAGAGAAAATATTTGCACATCATGTATCTAATATCTAAAATATGTAAGGAACTTCTACAACTTAATAGCAAAATAACAAATAACTTAATTCAATGATAGGCAAAACATATGAATAGACACTTCTCCAGAGAAGTCACAGAAATGGCCAACATGAAAAGGTGCTCAATATCACTAATTGTGAGGGAAATGCAAATCAAAACTACAATAAGATATCATCTCACACCAATCAAGATAGCTATTATTAAAAAAAAAAGATATTAAATGTTAGTGAGGATGTGAAGAAATTTGAACCCTTGGATACTATTGGTGTGAATATAAAATGGTGTAGCCACTATGGAAAACAGTATGAAGAAATAAAATAGAACTGTAATATGATCCAGCAATCTCACTTTGGGGTATATATTCTAAAGAACTGAAATCAGTATCTTAAAGGGTTATCTGCACTCCCATCTTCACTGTAGCTCTACTATTCACAATATCCAAAATATAAGAATCTAAATGCCCATCAACAGATGAATGGATAAAACAATGTGAAATATATACATATATGTGTGTGTGTGTGTGTGTAGTATGTACATTATATATACACAAAATACATATCCACACAAATATATATAGTGTGTATATATATATATATATGTATATATATATATATATATGTATACACACACACACAATGGAATATCATTGAGCCTTAAAATGAAAAAAATTCTGCTACATGTGACAAGATGCGTGAACCTGGAGCATCATAGGCTAAAGGAGATAAGTCAGTCACAGAAGGATAAATAATGCATGATTCCATGAGGTATCTAAAATAGCCAAACTCATAGAAACAGAGACTAGATTGCTGGTTGGCAAGGGAAAGTGGGGATATTTTGTTCAGTGTATATAAAATTTCCGTTATGCAAGATGGATAGCTTCCAGAGATCTACTATATAATCTAGTATCTAATATGGTAAAAATATTGTACAGTGTATTTTAAAAAATTATTAAAAGGGTAGATCTCATGTTAACTGTTTTTACCACACACACAAAAGGGAGACATAAGGAAATTTTGCAGGCAAAAGGAGTATTTATTTCCTTGACTGTTACAATGGTTTCCTGGGTGTATACATATGCCCAAACTCATCGAATTGTATATATTAAATACATGCAGCTTTTGTATATCAATCATACCTTTATTGATGTTTTTAAAAAAGAACCCAACTTTAGCATAAAGACATAAATATGTTAAAAGTAAAAGAATGGAAAATATACACTATTTGAAAGCAAATCAGAATAAAGTTGAAATGGTGATATTAATGTTAGATAAAGATTTCAAAGAAAAGATTACTGTGGATAAAGATCTGTTCATAATGGTAAAGTGGTCAAGTCATCAAGAGTATATAATGAACCTAATAATGTGTTGTCATTAATAATGTGGGCCATAAATGAGTCTTAATACATTTAAAAAGAATGAAGTCATACAAAAAATCTTATCTGACCACAAATTAAATAAAATTGAAATCAAAATCAGAAAGATATCTGGAAAGTTCCCTAATATCTGAAAAATGAGAACAAACTATTAAGAAGAAATAAAAAAGAAATTAGAAAATAATTTCTGCTGAATGCAAATGAAGACAGAATATCAAAATTTGTGAGCTACCACTAATGCTGTAGAAATCAATGAAACAGAAAGAAAAATGCAAAACTCAATTAATCCAAAATTTAGTTCTTTGAATAGATCAATTAAATTAATGAACATCTAAACACAGTAACTAGGGAGAGAAAAATGCAGGTGCAATTTACCAATATCAGAAGTGAAAGAGGTGAAATCACTATGGATTGCAGAGATAATAATGGAATATTGTAAAAATCTTCTGCAAGTAATTTTGGCAACAGAAAATTTAAAATTCCTTGAAAGACAAGCTATCAAATCTCACTCAAAAAGTAACTGAGATCAACAAAAATGGCAGAGTATATCAAAAAATCTTTCCCTCCATAAAAGCAAAGACAGAACTGATAAACTATCAAAATCGAAATTTTGAGAATTCTGGAAATTGAACAAAGACTTTCAGCAACCTGAGGAGGGTTTTTTTAAAATAAAAGTCAGCTGAACATCATTAAGAACAGTCAGTTTTCTGTGTTTTAATTTATCTTAGTCTCATCCTCTGCTCCCAAATTGATGGTAGCCTAGTGGAGGTTGTGGGTGAACATACATTCCCAGTACTAAGGGGAGCAAAATCAAGCTGGAACATTTCAAATCCTCTCTCAAATAACAGCCAATACTTGACCTCTCTATTTAAGATAAAAGAGTGTTGAAAGAAGCCACTGAAAGGCTTCTTTTTATTTTGTCCAACTCAGAACTTCCACCTAGTACTAAAGCCAAACCCAGGAGAAAAGGGGCATTTGTCAAAAAGTTTACAGGCAAAATGTTCAATTGCCCTGGCTGAAAGACCATAATCATGACAAAAAGAAAAAAAATTCCCAAGCCAGGTTTATCTCAGCAATGCAAGATATATTTAACATTTCAAAATCAATGACTGCAATTCACCTCAGACTAAAATGAAAAACCATATTATCATTTCTCTGGATGCAAGGAGTGTTTGATAAATAACATCCATTCTTGATAAAAACAAAACAAAACAAATAAACAAACAAACAAAAAAAAACTATCAGCCATTAGTGAAATGCCTAATACTAGGGCTGGGGCAGGGAAAATACAAAATGATACTAGTGTCCTTCTGCTTCTGGATTTTTACTGCTATAATACAATCCCCACCTGTTCTACTTTCTCCCTTCCAAAACAATCTGCTATTCTTTTATGGCAGTCATAAAGCTTAAGTGGCTGCCCATTGCCTGCAATAGTCTAATTTCTACACAGCCTACAAAACATTTCATTCATCTTGATCTCTTTCCAGATTTTTCTTCTACTTTTTGAAATACACTCTACTCTTAGCTACATGGGAGTAATTTAGAATTCCTCATGTATGCTTTTTACTTCCTTGCCTGCATACCTTTGTACAAGTTATTTTCTGGGCTTAGAGTGTTCTCCTCTATATTCTCTTTCTAGCAAAATCCAGGTTACTTTGATTTACTCCTGATCCAATTTCAATCTATTCTTTAAAGACAGTATTATTTTTGTTTTACGTACAAATATGATCTTGGTATACCCTTGCTAAAACGTTTTGTGGCATATACAAATTTCATAGGCCATAAATTTTAATGTGCTATTTCTTATTTTTCTATATCTTTAATGTAACTTTTACTCAAATCATTCCCTCAATTCCCATTCTCATGAAAACAAGAAACTTAAATTGGTTGTTTTCAGTTTCATTTATTCAATTTTTCTTAGTCATCTCAAGTATAAATTCTGTCATTTCTGAATATCCCTCTTCCCCACCATCAACTCAGAATGGCATCTAAAATATGGAGGCTACTGGTATCTACATAAGAAAAGGCATCTGTTCTGGGGTTATTTCCTCTTTTCTGACATTCACTACAATAGACAGTTATCTCTTCCTGTGGTTTTTGGTCTTAAGCATATAACCTCATTGGCTGCTGAAATATCCTTTGTTCATTGGCCTACATTTGTATATCTGTTGACTGAAACACTATTTCAGGCTCTGAGTCAGCTAACTACAGCTCTATATTAGTTATTCAGAATCAAAGGGTATGACTGCTGTCTGATGCTTCTCTCTGTGACCTGTAGTAGACCAGGGCTGTCATCAGGTATATTTTCCTGTCACCTACATAGCCACCTTTACTCTACCATTCCTATGCCACCATAAGTCTGTCACTTTGCTTGAGTGACAGCCTGTTAAAACTTTTCAGCAAAACTCTTCATCCAAAACCATTGTTTGGGGAGGGACTTTTCTAGTAGTCTTGCCATTCTTTGGGGCTTTATTTTGAGAACATACCACAGGTCCTTTCTAGGCTCAAGTCATTCCCAAACATAAAGGAATATCCCAATTAGACTATTTTATCTTATTAGGATTTACCAGGTGATGTCTCTATTCCTAGAAGACTTAGTTCACTGAGAGCAAAAGTTGTTTGTTATATTCATGTTGGAGATGATACATAATAGGGTCTCGGTAAATATTTATTGAATGGACAAACAAATGGCTCAACTTATACGTTCCTACCCTTCTCAAAAACAATTTTTCAGTTTAGTATTAAATATTTTGCTCTTGATGGCAGCAACTTCTTGCTTTAAATTTTGTACAAAGAGCATGACATATGGATTGCAAGAGACACACCAATTTAGGAAAAAAGGCAGACAGGACATGATATAGCATAATCAACGCAAAATTTTTAATAGTACTTACACAGCAGGAGCAGAACTTACTTTTCTAGTGTCAGGAAGTCATAAAGAAGTAAACCCATTGACAAAGAATACATTTCATGAATGTCCCACTATGATCCAATAATATTCCTTGCAAAGCTTTTTGTTACTTGCCAGTAATTTTAACCACAGAAGATGCACAACAGAATTTTGTTAAATGATACATTACCGTACTGGAAAGGTGTTAAAAACTGCTTTTGTAAACTAACTCAGGCGGTAGTGCTAAGAAACCTTGTCTTTTAATACCAGTTTACGAGAAACTTTGCTGTTTGAAGTCATATCATTGAAAATGGAGCACCTACTCTTCTTGGCTACAGAATGTAAGCAACGGGATCTTTTGACCCAGAGAAGCAGGTTGGATTCACACCCCAGGTACAGACCTTTAGATAAGGAGTTTGAGGACACTGCATTTCATATTTATTTTAACTTTATAGTGTGGAAGGAGACAGCACCTTGAGTCTGCCTGTCATTCCATGCTGGTGATAGACTATTCTAAAAGAACCCTAGATGTTCCTAATGGGACACAGGGAAGCCACTCAACCCTTCCTTCATGATTACCGCTTTCACTTCTCCAGTCCTGCTTTCTCCCTCCTCCTCCTCCTCCTAAAAACAGACCTGTGATCCTGTTTCCTCTACGCCCCTTTCCAGAACCATTCAGCACAAACCCGTCTCCCATTAAAATCTCCTTCTAGGCTTACTCTTACCGAGCTCCTCCAAGGTTTCTCACGGGATGCATTCTGCCTTTCTGCAGCACTTAACACACTTAGCGTTGATGAGCCTCTGGATAAAGGGCGCTAAGCTATGATGAGCAACAACCAAATGGTATCGACGTTTGAGCACTGTAGGCCTACATGCTAAATTTCATAAACCCAAAGAAGCTAAATCAATTCAACCTCGGACAGATGGGAAAAAGGGAGTAACGGCAAGGCAATGGCCCAGGATCTGGGACTCCCTTGTGGGACAGTCCTCCTGCCACGCGGAGCGCTGGCAGCCGGACCCAGCGGCGTGCGCATGCGCATGCGCAGCCCGCGCCGCCCTCCCCCCCGGCGCCGCGGTTTGCATCCGGGTCTTAGCGCGCCGTCGCCGGCCGGGGTCGTGCTCGCTGCTGCGATTCGGCAGAGCTGCTGGGTCAGCCGGTGAGTCTAGGCTATGGTCCGAGAAGGAGACTCGGTCTGAGGACCCGGAGAGTCGTTGTCCCCTCGTGTGGGCTTTGTGCCAAGACGCAGACGCGGAGCCCTGAGCGCATTGGGGTCCCGGGAGCCGCCGGGCGTCAAACTTGGCGCTCGTCGTCCTCTGCGGAACGAGGCCTCCGAGAGGGCGGTCCCCCAGCCCCGCCTCTCCGGCGGCTTCCTCTCGACACTTGTGAAAAAACTGTAAGTCATCCTCGTTTGCTTTCGTTACAGTTTGCGGAGTGACGGGATCCCGGCAGCTGCGCGGCGGAGGGGTGTTGGTAGCCCCCGCCTTCTGGGCGGAGAGCTCGGCCTTTGCTGCTGCTTTTCGCTCCTCTTCGGGATCCTCACCCCTGCCCTGCACGCCACCTTTCTAGTCCCGGCTTCAGAGACCGTTTTAGGGCAAGTAAGTATAGTGTGGTGTAGAGAAAATGCCCAGAGCAGGGATTCTAGAAGTCTAGATTCTAGTGTAGATCCTAGAACCCTAAGTCACGTAGAAGTTCTCAGCCAGCCCTAAAGTTCATAGATTTGTTTTCTGCAGCCCTTTCTCCAATCGGTGCACATTAAAAATGAATCAGCACCTGAGGAAGATGGGTAAAGGGATAGTGCTGTGTCATTTTTTGAGTGCTGTCTGGTTGTGATGCCAGAGAATTGCCCGGGACCCCAGGAGTTTGGATCTCAGGATAGGCAAAACAAAACAAACAAACACACACCTGTCTTAATCTGAATAAATTTGGCACAATCATTCTGCTTCACTCTGGGTGAGATCATTTATTTTGGACTTTTGGGAGTGAACACTGAGTTCTCCAAAGAGTTTAAAAAACAAAACAAAACATGCCTGTACATGACTTGAGAGACTTGAACTTCTGCAATGAAGTCACCTTGTATGGTATCCAAATTTAACCTGAGGTAGTGAGAATCACCTGTGATATTTGTAGAAGTGCAGACTCCCTGGACCATATTTCAGAAATACTATGTCTAGTGAGGCCTCGGAATCTATATTTTTAACAAGCATATGGTATTTATCTCTTGTTACTGTGCCAGAATTCTAGATCATGGTGATCATAATTTTTTGTTGTTATACTAGAATTCTAATTATTGTGTTCCTAAGAACATCATTCAGATTCCATATATTCAGTGTAACAAGTCTCATTAATTTAAAAAATTTGACTCATTACTGTATGCAAAGTATGTGGGTACAGAATTCAGGACTGCTGAAGCCATATGTAAAAGAATTGGTTTGGGTGACAGGTTAATTAACTATAAAACTAAAATCTGGGAATTGTGGAAAAATAAAACTAAGAATTAAAATCTGGGATTTGACTATAGTGTCAGTGTTGTGAATCTTAACAATATGAAAAAATATATCTTACAGAAATTGACATGTAAGGAAGTGTAAGAATGCAGTTTTTTATGATAGGTCAACCCGCATTGTCGAAGATAGAATCAAAGTTTTGAAATGACTGCTCTCAGTATTTTAATATATTTTTCTTAACCTTAGAGTACTCTTTTAGGAACTGAAATTGTTTTTTGCGAAGAAATTTTTTCCCCCAAATATCAGCAGTTTCTTTAGTTCACTTTGTTTTCTTCTGTTGCATGCAGGAAGAATTAAATATCATGCTTTTTATTAAAAATAGCATGTCTAGTATGATCAAATTATTAAAAATTATATACATTCTATTTATATTTGCATTGGCTAGATATTTGGAATGATTTATACCTATTAACAATGAGAATTATTTATGAGTGTTAGAATTTGGGTCAAATTTTTTTTTTTACTTCATCTTTCTATAGTGATTGAAATTTTTTAAAAGTGCGAGTATCATTTTTATAAAAACATTATTTAATAAAGGGTGGTTTGGTTATGACTATAAGGAGAATTCTGAATTTTAGTAAGTAACTGAGTTGTCATTATTATCATTGCATTGCAGGCAAGAGATGACTACTGCTTTGTTTGCCTTTAAGTTTGTTTTATGTTGCTTTATACAGTATACTTGTATATTTATGTTATATTTACTTCAAAAGGTTGTTGTAAGAATTAACATATGTAAATGACCTAGCCCACTACCAGGAACCCAAGTTCTGTTCAAAAGAGAACGTCTATTCTTACTACTGTAAAAATACAGAATGGATTTGTATACATGCATGTCTTTCTTGAGTAATGTCCTTTTTAAAGTCATCAGTGTATTACATTTTTTAAGTGTCTGTAAATTACTTAAAGTATTCTACAATGGAATTTTCTCAGGTTTGAACTTCCTGTCCTGGAAGCCCTGCATCACCATAATGAGGCTGGTAATTCTTGATAACTATGACTTGGCTAGTGAATGGGCAGCCAAATACATCTGTAATCGCATTATTCAGTTCAAACCTGGACAGGACAGGTATTTTACACTGGGTTTACCAACAGGTAACATTCCACTTTTTTCCATTTTAGATACCTAAGGTTGTGGGATTGAAGGGTTTTCCTTAGTAAGTATGTTTCCCATTTATTTCTTGCCATGTCAGTGATTGAACATATTAGTATAAAAAAGCCAGAAGAAATATATATATATATGTATATATGTCTTAATATCTATATTTTGTTACTGTTTCTTTGTTTAAATTCCATCTTACCTACTACCCCAAAATATGAAAGTAAATATTCTAACAAATGTTACTCATACTATTTTTGTACCTTTTTCTAGTAGTAGTTTGTTTTTAGGGATGTCACTTTCACTGTTTATGTAATTTCTTAATAGATTAACCTTCTTATTAATCATTAAGAAGTACCTAGAGTATGTGCTGCTGCCTTTTACCTCTTTTGTTGCCTCATATTACCATATTAGCTCTTTGCAATTTTTATGTTTATTTTCTTTCTATTATAGAAGTACTATAAGTGAAAAGTTGCAGATTGGTATGTCTTCATGACAGAGTAAACCTGTGCATTAATTAAATATTTTATTGGATTTAGTTCTGTTTTTTCTTAAAAAAATAACCAAGTGATATCATTGATCTTGTAGCACTTTATTTGATATTGTGGATTTCCACAGGAAAAAGTATTGGATCTTGAATCAGAGCTACTATTTTCTTGGTTACTGCAAAGCATTTGTTCTGCATCCCTAAGCCTTGGTTTCCTTACCTTTTAGGAAAATAAGGATAATAATAATTTACTATCTATTTTGAGTCTCAAATAAGTGTGTGTGTGCAAGTTCCTTGTATACTATAGTTACCATATAAAGTTCCCATAAGTGTGTTTTATTTAAACAGTATTTTCTCCAACTCCTCCTCCCATACATGCCAGCTACAAAAAAGGTATATCATATTTTTTTCTCTTTCATAATTTCCATTAAAGGTATCCTTTAGCTCACCAAGCTGATATTTTTGTTTGTTTTGGTTTTTGGTTTTTGGTCCCGTGAAGTAGATCTTGACAAGAATGGCAGAGTTATTTTTAAAAATTGTACACACCAGTTCTGGGCCTCAGCAACCACAGTTGTGATACGTGAGCCCTGGAGTTTGAACCATGGCCTCTGTATCATTTTGCATACAGTAAACCTGTGCTACATTCAGACTAGCTGACTTAATCACTCCATCTTAATTATGATGTAGAAATAGTAACCTGACTGACATTAGGGGTGGAATGGCTTCAGAGTCATAAATGCCAGCAGTACTAAACATGTTTTTTTATTCATATGTACTACTATTGTTTTATTCTGGATAGTAAAAATGCCTAGTAATACACTTAACAAGGGAATATCTCTGGAAAACCCTCGCTGATTGTTTCTACTTTCTCCTTCGTTAACTCTTGACCAATATTAATCATGCCCCCTCTGAACTCCCAGCCCCGCTTTTGAAATTTAAAAACATATTTCTGTAACTGCAAGTAACATGTATTGTAGTTATGCCCTTCCACCAAGCATATTTCTGAGGAATATCTGTTAGATATATGTTTATTGATGTGATCTTGACAAACTTGACATTTAAGGGCCTGCATGCTGTAGGCCTGACCTACCTCCCTGATTTATTCCCACTATTCTTGTAAACTGAATCACGATGGGCAAATTAATATGCTTTTAGTTCAAAGAATAGGCCTGCACTTGCTGGCTTTACTTTCACTGTTGTTGCTAGAGTGTTATATAATGAAAATTATATGAGTTCTGGAATCAGACAAAATCTCTTATTTTTCTGGCTTTATTGCCATTTGGTTTTTGGCAAATTCATTAATCTTTTTGACCCATTTCTCCCATCTTCATAATGGAAAAGATAATGCCAGCTTCCCAAGGCTGTGAGATTTACATGAGCTAATGTACAAAAATATCAAAATAGCATCTAGCACATGGTAGGGATACAAATATCTCTGAACAGCCTCACACATCTTTTCCTACAACTTACCCCATTTTGACTGTTGGAATCCACTCCTTTGAGGCTCACTTGAAATGTCATCTTTTATCCTTCTTCCAACAAGCAGGACTATAGTTTTTGATTCACTGTACTCCAGATTTCTGATAGGTTATTTATAATATTTTTCCTTATGGTTATTTTGTATTTGCCTATCCCTTTTTATGTGAGTTATTCTAGCATAGAAATAGTGATAATCTTTGTTTTATTTGAATCATAGTAAGCACTTGCTAAATATTAGTTATGTTAGTAAATGAGTATTACAAAGCAAATTAAAACGATGCTCCTTTATTCAGTACACCTTGTACCATATCTTTTGTTTTTTTTCTTCAGCCACTTTGAGTATAAAAGTATAAAATGAATGTGTTTTTTGTCATCGCCATTATAGCAACTTCTCAAACTTAAATTTATATATCCTTAAATTAAGGAGGGAATCCTATAACTATGCCCTTGATACTGAAAGACATAGAATATTTATGCTTGTAGAAGAAAGAAAACCATATCTATCAATATTTTAGTCAAGTTTCTTGTTAGTGGGGAATAGTTCTTAGAGATGGAATTGTAAAATTTGCCACATAAATTTTAAATTGTTTATTTTAAAACAGTATTATGCTTACCTTTAAGAAAATCTACTACTCTTCTATTCTCTGAACCTGTCTATGAGATATTTATTATTTATAGCTACTTCTGTTATTCTGTCATCTTATATGAAAAGCAACTTTTTTACTACTCTAGAATTTGTGCATGTGTGTGTAATTTTATTTTATTTATTTTATTTATTTTTTGTCAGGAACTGTTTACTTCTATCATACTTCTGTCTCCCACTTCAGTAGAAATTTTGTCTACAGGTGTTTTGTCTGTTCTGTGATGGTAGGTGACTAGGTATCAATACCCCAACCAGGATTTGGAGGGCTAGGTCATTTGTTGTAAGAATGCAGATGATCTAATGTTTATTTGTAGTTAAAATGAAAAAATATAGCAAATTCAGAAAACAAAAGGAGACTATCCTCAAGAGGCTAACTTCATTTATCTTTATTGTGACATATCATGAAGCACTATCAAACATCTCTAAATTTTGTAAAACATGTATAAGAATTACATTTGTAAAACAATAACATCTGGAATTCAGATGAAGTACCCAAAACTGAGATGCCATTTTCTAGAAGTCATTTTACGTTATACATTTTAGCTGACATGCTGAAGTTAACACAAAATGAGACACAGTAGCTCTAGTTAAAAACTTAGAAGCTAAGTTCCTCACTCAGTTGTTGCCAGTTTCACAGTAGAGACAATATTTAAATTTAGCTTTGGTTTCTCTTTTGGTTTCAATAAATGGTCAACACTTGACCCACTTATACATTGTTTGTACTACAAATCTATTTTTTTTTCTCAAAAGGTAGATATTTTTAATGTGGTCTTCTACAAGTTTCTAATCTTTGAATGTACAACCTTAATTCTAAATACCCAACAATTCAAGAATAATTTTCTGAACTGTAATTTCTGTTTACCGATTTCCAGCTTTAATAGCAAATTCTAGTTTACTAAAATTTTGAAGTAACCTCGAAAAGAGACTAATTCAACATATTTGTTAATTGAGTACATATTTAAATTTATAATTGTTTGCCTAATAATTTAGAAACATAGAGTATTAAAAGAAAAAAGTTAACAAAATTTTTTAGGTATTCAAGTTACTTTAGAAAATGTAATCTTCATCTATTTTAGGAAGTACGCCTTTAGGATGTTATAAAAAACTAATAGAATATCACAAAAATGGAGACCTTTCTTTTAAATATGTGAAGACCTTTAACATGGATGAATATGTAGGTAAGCTATGTTATTTGACTATATTATTTGGATACTTAAAATAAATGTTTTCATAATATTTAACTTATTAGTTAAAATTATGTTTTGAATATAATATGAATATATTTCTAGAGTATAATATACAGCCTTGTAATGAGGTTAGGAGTTTGTATTTAAAAAAATATATTTTTGAGATGATGGAACAATATAGTAGAAAGAATATAAGTCTAGCAATCAATATCTGTGTTCATCTTGAGCTCTGCAAATTACCAGTCTTGTAACTTTGATCTAATCTGTTCACATTCTCATTCTCTCTCTCTCTCTCTCTCTCTCTCTCTCTCTTTTTTTCCTTTTTCTTTTTTTTTTTATTTTTCCTTAAGGCAAAGTTAAAGCCAGTCTTGTGGGGGGAAAAATAAACTAATACGTATGTAAAAGTAATTATTAAAAGATTTCTCAAATATAAGGCTATTTATATTTTCAGCTGTGAAACTTTTATAATTCATTTATTGTTAAATTGCTTACCTAGAAAGATCTATGATGCATATAAACTACGTTAAAATTTAAATATAATAATACATTTTTAATGTTAGCCTAAGTGACACCCAAGAACTGTTGTGATACAATATACTTTACAACACATAGGAAGAATACAGGAGAAACGTGGACCAGCATTTCTCTTGTATGCTTTATTAATTTATGTTGAGCTTAATACATAAGTCAGTTTTATTGGTTAAAATTTTGTTCTTGAGAAGTATAGTGACTAAATGCATATGAACTAGACTTCTCTTTGAACTCTAGCCTCTCTGTGAGCTATGTGACTTTAGGAAAGTTAATTTTTATGTGCTGCTTTTCTTCATCCATAAAATGAGAATGATAATAGTATTTTCATAGATGTTGAACAAGTTAATTTAGTTAGTGCATGTACAGTGGTTAAAATAATGTCTGGCATATAATAATCATATGTTCTACATAAAAAAAATTTCACATTAAATTGAATATGGTCTAGAAAGTTGATAAACAGACACTTCTCCCAAGAGGACATATAAATGACCAACAAAAATATGAAAGGATACTCAACATCACTAGTTATTAGGGAAATGCAAATCAAAACCACAGCATGATACCATCTCACATCTGTTAGAATGGCTATTATAGTCAATAGTACAAGCAATAACAAATGTTGGAGAGGGTGTGGAGAAATAGGACGCTTCATACACTGCTGGTGCAGCCTCTATGGAAAACAGTATGGAGATTCCTCAAAAAACTTAGAATTGATCTACCATATGATCTAGCAGTCCCTCTACTGGATATTTACCCAAAAACTTTACAACTCACATCTATAAAAATATTTGCACACCAGTGTTCACAGCAGCATTATTCACAGTGGCCAGAACATGGAAGCAACCAAAATGCCCTACGATAGATGATGGGCTAAAGAAGCTGTGGTACATATATACAATGGAATATTACTCATCCATAAGAAGAAATGAAATACTGCCATTTGCGACAACATAGATGGAACTCGAGATAATCATGCCAGACAGAAATAAGCCAGACAGAAAAAGTTGAAAATCACTTGATATCACTTACACGTGGGATATAAACCTAAAGGCAACAAATGAGCCAGACAAACAGAGACTCGTAGACATGGACTTTAGACTAGTGATTATCAGAGGACTAAAGAGGAGTCGTTACCAGTGGGGTGAGGGTGGAGGGAGATGGTAGATGAGGTAAAAGGGATCAAATATGTGCAGGGGAAGGGGGAGGGTGATGTAGGTAAAGGGGATCAAATATATGGTAGGTAGCTGAAGGAAATGACTTTGGGTGGTGAACACAGAATAGACAGATGTCAAATGATAATGTACACCTGAAAATTATATAATTTCATTAACCAGTGTTACCCCAATAAACTGTGTGTGTGTGCGCGCGCGTGCGTGTGTGTGTGTAACATAGCATTTATGGTTTAATCAGAAAAGTAAATTTTAGATTTATTTCTGGAAATAATTACTTTTTAATTATTAACTTTATATTTAGGACTTCCCAGAAATCATCCTGAAAGCTACCATTCTTACATGTGGAATAACTTTTTTAAACATATTGATATAGACCCTAATAATGCTCACATTCTTGATGGGAATGCTGCAGATTTACAGGAGGAATGTGATGCATTTGAAAAGAAAATAAAAGAAGCTGGAGGAATTGATCTTTTTGTTGGAGGTATGTAAAACATTTTGTCATTCTTCATTTGTTTAGTATGTGGATGAGATGCTTTGAATTAAAAACCTTCCCATTTTATGTTATATGAAGAACACCTCTGTCTGTAATACCTACTTATTTGTCTACTGATTTCTATTTTACTTTATTTTTATCAAAAAATCTTAAATATGTGAGTTGGAATTGTTTAAATTATATCTTGAGAAATAAGTCCCAGTCCTTACTAAATTTTTTTAATTCTTTAGAATTGACAGTTTACTGTATCTTACAAAATAAGTGATGTGTTTCTTTTCCTAAATGATGTTCTTATCCTTGTACTATTTCTTTAAAACTTTAACCCAGCTTTCTTATCAAATTATGAGCTTAAATCTCTCAAAGTTTGCATGTGGAACAAGTGAATTTTAGCATTTCTCTACTGGTCACTAAATTGCTTTATCTCCCTAAGAAATCAGTTAAGAATGATATAAGATTTTATTTATCATCAGCCTTTAATTAATATGAATTAAGCTGTACAATTAAATTCCAAAGTGCTTAAATGCTGACTAAATTACACTTGAAGTTTGTGTGTGTGTGTGTGTGTGTGTGTGTGTGTGTGTGTGTATGTACACGCACGCACACAGTTATCATTGAAAATAGGTGAAATAATTTCTTCCTGTGTAATGACAAGAGTGTTCTGTCATTATGAAGCCTATGATACAGCTAATTCATTACCATGATAATAGGATAGTGGCATCAGAATAACATCAACTAAACTGAAACCAAAATTGTTTTTTGGCAGATTCTTCAGTATTCAACTAAATATTAAAGCTCTAAATTAACATTAAGTTCTCTGGATATATCTTATAAATAATTTGGAGAATGAGAAAATTACATAACTTAGATCTTTGGTAGAGCTGTGTGATGTTAATTTATTGTCAAGGTGGCCAAGTATGGTTTAGGCAGTTGGTTGCCCTTGGGAAAAATTGGGTTTTACTCTCAGACATAAATTTACATCGTGTTTTGGCCACTTACTGTCTGTATGATCTTGGGAAGTTTAATTAAGCCATTGAGATTCGGTATAATTAAACCATTTGAAAAACAAGATTAATGGTAACCATTCCAAAATTTGTGAGAATTAATGGTGTTAAAACATGTATTAAATAGTTGGTATACACAATAGTTGGTATGTAGTTGTTACTCCATTAAGTGTTACTTAATCTCTTTTTCTCTGAACTGTAGATACTGATATAATTGTCCTTAATTCATTGAATGTCCTAATTTTTTTACTGGATTACCTCTAAGGGTAGCCAGTAAGAATGGAATTTTCTCTTTAAGGAAATTTTTATCTCTGCCTACCAAAACCAGTATCAATCAGTTACTTGTGTAGATGGAATGGTTTTATTGAGCAATAATCTTAAGTTAAACTATTTTGCTTTCCAAAATAGAAAGTTATCTACATTTTAAATAAAATTTGCTAATATTACCTTAATATTCCTGGAAAACATTTACTCTCCACTTTTGTCCATTCTGAGATAATTATCATTTGTATCTGCCCATATCAAGACTAAGGTATTAGATGTTTGAGAATGTTTAAGGAGTGCACTACCTATGCATTCTTTAGATTTCCTAAACTCCATACAAAAATCAAGTAGAATTTCTGTAATATAATAAACCTAAATTGTTTATCTTAGTTTTATCAAGAAGTATTTTCATTCATTTGCTGCTATACAAAAAGACATGTAGTTGTTAGAGGTTCAGTATTAAAAATGACTGTATGAAAAATGTCTTTTTTATTTTACTTTTTCATTTGAGGATATTTTTTTTTCCTGTTAATTTATTGACTTTACAGAAGGAGCAATGTGGCACATCCCTCAGGAACTCAAGGCCGGGAAATAGAATTTACTGGGGAAAAAACTGATAAGAACTCTTTAACTCCAGTATATCCATTTCCCTGCTTTCCAGAAGTATTTACAATTTAAGGCTGAATTTCCTTTATCAAAGATTTCTAGTGGAACTTTCTCCTTTTTGCTTCTCATTTCTTTTTAGCTGACACTTGGTGCATTTCCTCAGTATAAGCCACCTTACTTCTCCCTTCGAAACTGATGGATCATAAGTTATAATTACTTATTAATGACTCTTACTAATAAAAATAATTGTACTGTATTTTTAACCAATTTTTTGTCTTAAGTTTTCTGTAGTTGTTCTCCCCAAACCCCACCCCCCCAAAAAAAAAATTTAAGAGGATTTCCTTGCCTATTCCATTAATGTCTTTACTAGTCACATGATGATGATTCAGGGTCTGACATTTTATATTTACCATCCAAAAGACATAATTAGTCTGAATGTAAGGAACTTTGAACTTTTCCTGTTTGGTATGCCCTGTTATTGGAGGTGTACTCATGAAAGAATCTCATTTGATTCTTTGCCTTTGTTGATGTAGGTTTGTTATCATTGGATTTTCAAGATGAGGTTCGGTATCTGGGTCTTACCACTTACCCTTCTTTTGTTCCAGGGTTTGGTTAATAAAAACACTAAGAACTGAGCCAAATGGGATCAAAATGTCAGCTTTATTAAAGGTAAAGTTGGATTATAGATTGTAGGTTGGGCTTGAGGCCAAAATGGGGTTTCCTACACCTCCCTTCTGAATTGGAAATACTTGGATGAGAAAGAAGAGTTCAAGAATATTAATCCACCATTGCTCACTCCTGGGGACTGTAGCAAGAGTTCTCTTCCCTCAGTAGAAAAGAGAAATGATGGAATATACTCTCAAAAGTTCATATTTTCCCTCTAAGGATAAAAGTGTTGAGAAAAGGGTAAAGTGTATAATGCAATCCCTGACCCACCCCAGCAATAAAATACACAAACATGGAATTTATAAATAGACTCTAAAAGCATTAACTTTTAAATTATCTTAAGATAATTTATTTTTAAAAGAAAAAAATAAGACAATGGGGGAAACTTTAACCCACTCCTTTGGTTATATTATTAGATGTTTTGGTTTACAAGTAATAATCTGCTAATGGGACCAAAACTGAATTAATTGGAATGATTCTGGGGCAACTCAGAGAATATGTAGAAGAGTTGGAAAAGACAAGTTTTTGGAAAAACAAGAACTGAGGAGCAGTAGATCTCCAAAATAGGAACTCATCAGCCCTTTCCTACAGTGCTTTCATCAAGTGCCACAGCTCCAGATCCCTTTTTTCTTTCTGTATCCCTGGTCAAGTTTCAGTTTCCAGAGAGAAATTCTAATTGTTTTAGTCTGAGACAAGTACTTATCCCTAGACCACAATCATTCTGCCTAAGAGAGAAAGGGTATTATAATTGTTCTATCCCTTGTTGTGAGGGGAGCAGAGTAGGGTAGAAGCAGCAGGGAGAAACTATGAGCATATTAAAGAATAGCAACCATCCATTCATTTATTCAGCCATTATTTAATGAGGGCATTCTATGTGTCATGTCTTGTTCTAAATCGTAAGAATACAGTATTGGAGAAGGTAAAATCCTTACTTTTGTGAAGTTTACATTTTACCCCCACAGATTTTTCATAAAGGTGTTATCTTAGTTTCAACTTAAACACTGAATAAAAATTAGTCTTTGTTTTTAGATTTGATGATTATTTTTAAGAAAGTTTATAAAACTTTCTGAAACATTCTAAACATTTCTAAAATAAAATTTTATATCAGGAAGCTCAGATTTTGATAATTACTAATGGTCAGTAAAGGAATGTATTGACCCTTTCTCTATCATAAACCATTGCTGATAATTTCAGTTTTGCTGTATACTTTTGTAGACCCAGATCACTAGTGAGACCATTGGTGTTGGTCTTGGAAGACTTCTTATTTTTCCTGGAACTTCTGTTTTCCTTGTTTCATCCTTTCCTCTTTTTATACCCATAGATAAACATAAATATAAATATTTAGGCAGACATATATAAGAGGTGAAACAGAACAGTTTTACAAATTTAGAGAGAAATGCATATCTATAACTTAGAATATATTTACAAGCAGACACATACTTAATGGTGGAAACAATCCACATGTGTTAACCACATGCAGGTGATTTTATGTCCCCACATTAACGATTCCCAGATTGTTGTGCTTTAGTAGTTGTATATTGCTTTCTGACGTGTTCACTTATTTTTTTGTTCTTTTGAAACCAGGTTATTATCATATTTTACCTCTTCGGAGCCTGGAAAAATTTGTTAGAGTTATATGAAGAATCAATAAAATACACATATCTATCATTAAATGTACAGATTATAAATGTAACAGATATTTTGACTCAGAGAACTTGTAGGGTTACTTTTTGAATGAAGTTTACAGAAATCTGACTAGCTAATAGAGTATATATATATGAAACTTGATTTATTTATGCCATAGAAACATTCTTGATTTTATAAAAAGATTTACCTTCTAATTTCCTTCAAATAAGAAATGTCATATTTTAGCTAAATTTTACAGGCAGTTCTACAGTATTTCATTTGGCAGACCTTTGAGCTGTATTTTCAAATTTCAAACAACTATTTTCAGTTAATCATCACCCACTATTAGGTCATGAAATTGATGTAGTCAGTCTCATCCAGTGTTTCTGTTTTGTATGTTTTGTTAATGAAATTAAATGTAGTCAGTGTAGCTTGTATGGCTTCTTGTAAAGGTAGGTATTATTTTATGAAATTCTTGTTTTAATTATATTTATCTGTGTATGGGTATGTATATGTTCTAGATTGCAATGTCAAGCATGTTCATTATAAGAGGTCATAGTAAAAAAAAAAAGTTTGAAGAAAACTTCCATCCTAGATAGTATCTTATCCAGTCTAGACATTTTTATAATTGAGGAAACTGTACATACAGAGAGGTGCAATATTTAATTGCCGCATCTAGGCTATAACCAAGCAGGTTAAAGATCACTGGGTAGGAATCAGAAGATTTAGATTTGGGTCCTCTATGTATATAATAAATTTTTACCTTAGACAAGTCGTATATTATCCTTGAGCATCAGTTTCCTTTTGAGCTTAGAAAAAGGTGGTGGAGATGAGAGAAATAAATATGCCTTATCTATCTTCCTAGATTGTTAATGTATTTGTTGAGATAATACATTTGAAAATGCTTTATAAATTGTAAAGTGTTATTCTAATATAAGGAGATACTTAATTTTACTGCTGTTAGAATCATGCTAGCTCAATGCTAAACATATGAAAAACATCGAAATACATGTTGAATCAAATACAGGAACAAATATTTTAAGGCAGCATTAAAAATTCAGCTATCAAAACAAGGTAAGTAAGATATGACTGTTTCTTTGCTCTTAAGAACATGTTGAACTTTGAGAAACCTTATTTACTCTTTGTATATTTGTGTATTTCTTTTGAAAGGAATTGGTCCTGATGGTCATATTGCTTTCAATGAGCCAGGATCCAGTTTAGTGTCAAGGACAAGATTAAAAACTCTAGCCATGGACACCATTTTGGCAAATGCTAAATATTTTGATGGAGATTTATCGAAGGTGCCAACAATGGCTCTAACAGTTGGTGTGGGGACAGTGATGGATGCTAGAGAAGTAAGAATTAAAAGTTCTTTAATGTTTTTCCTTTGCTATCTGTAGGTTTTGGAGGAGTTATGGTGCTAAATAAGTGATAATTTGGTTGAATCTGTTCACATTTTAAATTGCTGTCTAGCTTTCAGTAACTTCTGTCAGTCTCATTGCCATATTTAGAATTTAACTCAAGTCTTTTGGAGCTGTAAACTTAAGCATTAGGCACCACTCCCTTCAGGATAATTCTTCACTTGCCTATTCTTGCTTTACAGTTTGATATCCTAAAATCATCCTGATCATACATGGTCTGTTTTTAAGTGAAAAGTCTTGTGAAAAACTGCTGGAACAAAGATGTAATACTAGTTAACACTAAGCTACTTTTGGAGTCTCAGGATAATTTAGTGCTTCTTGATGGTAGGCGGGTATCCCAGTTGGTTTCCAGCAGAAAAAAGAACCCAGCTATGACTGAATCTGTTCTAAATTTGCTATATTTAAAAAGGCAAGAGCTCTGAACAGTAGACCCTGCCTAATTGTTAAATTTTTAATTGGGCTATCCTTCCCTGAGAATAACAAAACAAATTATAGTCAGCTCATGATTATAAGTCTTTAGACTATATAGAAACTTTAAACTCCATTCTTTTCTGGCAGCCAGATGGGACAGTTTCAGAGGAAAGAGTACAGACAAGGGAATAATGACTAACAACTGATCTTTATGTAACTGTACTTAGACTTGAACTTACAAATATTCAGAATGCAGGAGTTTTTTGTCTAAAAGTCATCAGTATATGAAAAACCTTTCAAGGACTGTAATTTTGTAGTAAATAAGTTGGAAATACATTTTAGAGCAATCTTATTTTTGAAATATGATACTGAGAATTATGCAAATAGATTTTCTACATTTAACAAGATTTAAGTTACAATGTAACTCTTATGTTAATTCTTAGAATGAAGAGAGAATTGCTCAGATGTTTATTGTTTTTCTTGGTCAGTCCTACAAAATTATATGAGGCTATTCACCTCACAGTATTTGTTCCCAGTATGATTATAAAGAAAATAATAGCAGAACTGTTCTAGAGCTTCATTTTCCCATTGGTGCTTTGATTTTTCATAACTGTTTTTTTTTTTGAAACGAGTATTATATCATCATAGTTAATGATTTTTTTATCTTCAGTTGAAGGGCTTAATTTGTACTAATTTCCATTTGCCAGTGGTTTTAACACTGATGTGAGCTGTTCTTTATTATTCACTTTTCATTAATAGTGAATATACTTAAAGTTTGAAATCATGTGTGGAGCTGATACTACTGTTAAATGAAAAATAGATTTGAATGGGAAACTAAATTATTAAGTTCTCAGTACATCAGTATCTTCACACTTTGGCAACTCAGATAATGAGAACCTCCCTTACATATCCTGGAAGTGACACCCTGGAAATTGTTACAGGTTTCCTCAAGATTTGAGAATTGTCAGCTAAATAAGGAACCACACAGGTCACTACCCTCAGTTGTCACTCTATCCTTGCCTTGAGGCGTTTACTCTGATGGTATGTGTGAAATGCTCTACTTTTCCAGTCCTTGCTTAGCTAAAATGGCACCAGTTTTCAACTTTCAGAGCTCCGTTTAATGACCATAATCCTCATAATCAAAGTTATTTTCTTTCATTTTCTCTCATACCACTCTGCTCTTTTTCTTTAGCACTTTTTACAACTTCTAATTGTTTTTTTATGTTTACTGGTTTAATATCTTTCCCCTCACTGGTTTAATATGTCCCTGAGTTTATGGGTCAAGTATATCTAGCACCTCAGACTGGCTGTCACATAATAGATATTCAGTAACTACTAGGAATCATTTAGTGAGTTATTTATGTTCATAATTCATGTTGAACAAACTATCCATAGCGTGGCTATCCACCTGACCCACCAGATCTGATTATTATTGACTTTTGGTTGTTTACCAAATGTCAACTTTACCTTCAAAAGATTAAAATTTGTTTTTACCAAGATATATTTAAAGATAATGCTATATATTTAAAAGGTAATTTCAAAAGAAAAGGCCCACTGTTTTTCATTATTGCAACATCTTTAGAATTGTTACATACGATTATAATTTGGATATATATTTTATGATGACATAAGGAAAAGCCAATAAAACAAAAATCTGCTTTTGATTTTGTTGCCTTACTGAAAGTCACAGAGGTTACCACTGACCTCTTAATTGCTAAAACCAGTATCTTCTCTGCAGGTCTTCCCTACTGGGCCAGCCTTTTTTCATCATCAACTATTGACCATTTCTTCACTTATAAAATTCCACCATTATTCTTCCTTTTTGACCATTCCCTCTGTCTGCTTTCCTGGCTCTTCATCTGCCTTTTGAATGTTGTCCCCTAGAGTTTCATGCTAGCACTGTATATTCATTTTGCATACTTTTTGGCAGTCTTCTACATGACCTTATTTTTTAAAATTAACATGTCAATAGCAATCACATTTTGGAACATTCTTCTCAGTACTTTTATCATTATTCTGAAAAGATAACTACTCTCAATTCAGTGATAAGTACCTATAGTATCTTTAGCCAGTCCTCTTTCTGAAGCTGCAGATTTCATATTTCCAACTGCCAGCTGACATCTAGATGTTTTAAGATTCCTTATACTTAACCTACCAAAATTTAATCTTTCTACCAAAATTGCCTTTCTTCTGAATTTTCCCTCCCTTGGTGAATAACAACACTCTCCATGAAAATTATCTAAGCTTATATTGTATGTCTTTCTCAGTTACTTCTCCACATCTAATTGCAACTATTTAACAGATGACTTGGAGATAAAGATTGGGCCTGTACTGCAACTGCCTTAATTCAAATCTGTCATATGTAATTTTCTTCGAGGATTATTGCAAACCCATTTAAAGTCATAGGTATCTCTATTCTCTACCTATCCTGTTCTCTGTATTACAGCCCCAATTTTTTTTTTTTTTCAAAAATGTAGCTCACTTTATTACTGATGTATGTGATTAAGAGTCTCTGATTCCTTGTCATTTCATCACTAGGTAAAATCTAGCCCCTGACATAAAAATATTGTCTTATCAGATTTCAAAAAATGTTCAACTATTTAATTTCCCTTTGCTCCAGCTTAGCAAATTTCTAGTTTTTTATTGTCTACCTCGTAACTGTCTGAAATACCCCTATGTGTTTTTCTTCTTACCCGTAAGACTTTGTTTCAGAGTTGCTACTCTAAAACTTTTCCATGATATAAGAAATACTCTCCTAGATAACAGTAGAGAGATGGTAAGATAGAACTAAGTACATATCAATGTCAAATTTTTCTAAGAGCAATTTTTTTAAATTTCTGCTTTCCCATACATTTAATTCTCATTTAAAGGTTGTGTGTCTTGTGCATGCACACACAGACAGAGTAATTCTTCACGCCACAAACCTCCACCAGCCTTCTTTTTTTTCTTTCATAATTCTAATAACAGTATCACTATATATTTTCCATTTCTCATCAATAAATGTTCGTCTTTTCATTGTTTTTCTCAATATACATTGATGTTGAAATTTACTAACTTTTTATAGTCTTCAATAAGAAAAGATTCTTAGCTGATATTGTCTAATTGGTAGACCTTTTAACAGTTTCTCTGTCTCTCACAAGGCAATATAATATAGTTAAGGCTATGGAGAGTGGAATCAGACCTCTTGTTTATGTCAGATCCTTACCAAGACCTTGGAATAGTTATAGAATATCTGTCTCAGTTTCCTTATCTGCAAAATATGAGGAAGATTAGTAATTTATCTCATAGTGTTGTTTTGAATAAAGGGCTGAATTCAGTATTTAACAGTGAAACTACCATATTCTGAAATTCTTCTGAAAAGAACTTCAGAAAATATCCCTCATGCTTCAGTCACTAGATATTTTTATTGAAAATGAAATTGTATATAAAGTGTTTTTATGGAGACTGTTCAAGTGCTAGTCTATGGACTTTTGCCAGAGTGAATCGCAATCCCTTGGGACTTTGATTCCTGACTCCTAACTTCAAAGATTCTGAATCAGAAGATAATGGTAGAGCAAAGAACCTGAATGTGTGTGTGTGTGCGTGTGTTTAAAACTCCTCTATAACACATATTATATCAGTCTTAGGAGGGGAAAACAAAAACCTGTTAATAATGTCCATCAAGGAAAACTAATTAACAGATCCATAAATCAGCATTGTGCTTGTCTTATTATATCAAACGTAGTTCATTTTTGTTTTAAAAAATGCTTTTAATTATATGTGATATGATTAAATTCCTCACTGAACCGAGGTCTCTATTAAGAACAGGAAGTATCAATAAAGACATGAGTAGAAATTCATACATATCTTGTGCATTCATGGGCTTTGATATTAATCAAAATGTGCCTTTAAATGAAAAGTAATGAATCTTGACAAAAGAAATACAGTAATATCTGAAATACAGAAATCTTTAATTTCTTCCATTTTAGATCTGATTGTAAAATGTATACAGAATTTTTGTGTTATAGATATTTTAGAATTAAATGAACCTTAACATTCATTTTTTTTTAGTTTACAATCATGAGGAAAAATCATGTTTAAAGATCTGTAAACATGTTTACATAAACTATGTAGGATCAATTTACTGATAAAAGCTTCATTCTGACACATATGTACACTCTCACAATTACATGTTCTTTGCATTACCTCATAGGCTATTAGGGATTTGGAACCAAGAACTTGGATTTCATGTTAATAAGATAGTCCTTAAAGCTTAGTTCCTGCATTTATGTAGATACAGAATCCTCCTTTAAATCTAGTTCTGTTCTAGATAACTTTAGAGAGCACATGTTCAATGACACAGTCTTCAGGCTTCTTTCTCTAGATTACTGTGCTTTTCCAAAGTAATATTTATTGCTTATCTGAACTAGAACATTTTGGTATATCATTCCTGGTTGTATAAATTCTTTGTTGATCTGTAATTCTGCTTTTGCAAAACAGCCCTTTTGTTTTTCTTCATTCGCCCAGTTCTTATGCTCATCAGTATTTATGCACATCAGTATTCAGTAATTCTACATAAGAAGATACTATTTTACTTTGTTAAACCAAGAGATACACTTTGTGCTTTGCTATTACCTTAAAGAATAGAAATAAATAAATATGAACTATGAAAAATATGGGCCTGTTTATTTTTATTTTGCCCTCAATAATATTGTCATTAAAGTCTTTGTTTAAAAAGATAGAGCTCAGTCACTTGGAATAAGTTTTACGAATTAACAAGTAATGTTCATGATTTTTCAGGTAATGATCCTCATAACAGGCGCACACAAGGCATTTGCTCTCTACAAAGCAATAGAAGAAGGAGTCAATCACATGTGGACTGTTTCAGCTTTCCAGCTGCATCCCCAAACTATTTTTGTGTGTGATGAGGATGCTACCTTAGAATTAAGAGTTAAAACTGTGAAATACTTTAAAGGTGAGCACTGAAATTTCAAAAGCAGAATGTAGGAATGTTCCATTGTAGATGACAATTAAAATTTAATAATGATTATGGAGTTACATCCTGCACTGTGGCTTACTAAAAACTGGCATTGTGCACAGCACAGCAGCCATTTCTTTCAAGAAATAGAAACAGCATTCAAGGAATAGCTCACCTCAGATAATAGTAGCTGTGAGAGTAGTTTCCTATTCCTTTTTCATGAAGATAATCTCTTCAATCTGTGTATTCAGTAAACAGGATTTTTTCATGAAATCCAAAATTTAATAACATTTTTGCTTTCCTATTGAATATACAAGATTAAATAACCCAAAAGGAAATTATATGTGTGTGTGTGTGTGTGTGTGTGAATGTATATGTGTGTATCCTTTCTGATTTTCTTGTTTACCTGTCCTACCTCTTTCCCCAAACTATTTTTAGAATCTAGTCAGAAAATTTTGACTACACTCCGTTTAGAACCTATTGCTTTCTTAAGTCAATTCCACATAAAAATACACACATAAACAAGTTATATACGTACTCTTTATAAAGCGCCTGTATTTAAATAGCTCACATGAAAATATTATGTGATTGGTCATACAGATAGTTGAATAATCCATAAAGTATGTGATACGTGTACAGCTGATAATACAGGAATGTATTTGTAATATTTTTACTCTAGTAACTAGAGGTTTATTTAACATATTAGAAAAAGTATACTGAAACAAACAAACCTGTATTTCATGGGTATCATTACTTTAACGCAGATAAAGAATTTACCATATTTTAATTGCCTCTATGACACATCTTTTTTCACATTTATCTTGTCCAAAATTAGGGTGTATTTAAAATTGGTGTCATATCATAGTTTATCTGGTAGTAGTTTTTCTTAGTGGTGCATAAAATAACGGTGTGTTTTTCAGTCTTCAGCATTTCGTATTCATGAAATGGGGTATATAAACTTTAAAATTATAAATCAATTTAAAGGAAACTTGATTCATAGTTCATATAAATGTGTGAAAAAGGCAAAATCTTGAAGGTGATACACAAATAGAAGTTTGACAGAATAATCATTTTTAAAACAACGTGGTAGTCAAAATAGTCTAATTTTTAAAACAAAAGTTTGATCATATGCATATAGTTTTGTATTTGCATTTATCTGTTGTGAGCATTTTCCTGTTTTACTAAATATCCTTCAGAAGTACTTTTAATGGCTATATAATAGTCAAGTAGGCATATAATAAACATTTCTTTAATGTTAAACAAACACATATTATTTTCATTTATATTTTTATTGGTTAAATTACCAATTTTTTTTTTACCAAGCCACAAAGATATCAAATAAACTGAATAATTGTTAGCTTTGTAGTAATTTGACAGATAGAAACATAGAATATCTGTGATGAGTTATGAATAAAACAGCCTTTTGATGGAATTTTACCCATATAGTTCTATGTAGTCCTTCAGAATTCATCAATATTAAATTCCTTCAAAAACATTAATAGAAGGAATCCTCATTATCCACATATTTTAATGAATTTTAAGGAGATTCATTTAACATTGTCGTTTTTCTACTACCAGCCATCCCCAGGTAAAACTCTGTGCTTGTCTGATTTTGTCAATTTGGTTTTTATCAGAAAACTTTTACATTCTAGTGAAGTAAATATTTTTAAGATGTTTAATAATCATAGCCAATACTTACATGACCAGATGCTATTCAAAATGCATTATACTTATTGGTTTACTACTCACAGTTCTGTGAAGTAGGCACTCTTATAATGTCATTTTCAGATGATTTAACAGGCTTAATAGAGATATTAAATCACCCAAAAATCACACAGCTTGTACGTGGGTGAACTGGGTAAGTGAAAACCAGGCTTACGTGGAGTCTGGGCTTTTGTCCACTGTTATAATGCTTCTTCATAAAAGAGTAAGCTCTGACTATGATATGATCTAAATTATATTTCTGTCCTTTTTTTCATGCCATAATTTTTGTACCTAAAAAGGTATAGACATGATGATTTAAAACAGAAGGGAATTAGATGATTATATATATTTAGTTCTTTCAGTTCACTTCTCCAGAGTATAAGCTTTTCTGAAACATTTTGAAATGTACAATACATCATGAGAGAATTGCTGCATTGCCTTTTTGAGGGACTGTATTTTCCACTTTGCAGATGTACTTATTTCTGAAGAGGCTCAGAGTATCAGCTTCTGTCAGATGCCTCCTTCAGTTTGAAAGAAAATGGAATTGCGATACTGTTCTGAGCTATATATAAACCTCATTTAACAATAAAGTATTTTGATATAGGGTAGAATCATTGATATTCATAAACTTACACATATTATATAGTTTTATAAATTTGCCATATCTTCATTGAGTTATAGCACTTCAAGATATACTGGAGGATATGAATACTGTAGTTATCATCTGTAATTCTTCAAATTCCATTCACATCACTACCCTTTCTTCTGCTGTCTTTAAAAAGTGCCAACAGGAATCTAAAAAGATTCTGATTATTTAGCTCCAGAAGAATATGTAGGTTAACTACATCTAAAACAATAAAAATCATCAGTAAATGGAAGTTTATTTCAACATATGCCTTTTGAAAGATAAAAGTAAATCAAAGGTAAACATAGTGCAATACTTAATTTGTTTTACCGTTTACTGGTTTTTTTTTAAATAAAATTTATTTTTCATTTGCTTGAGATAATACATTCTAAGACATCATCATCATAATGAACTTTTTGTTTGTTTGTTTCATCTTTTTAAGCCCTACTCCAATAGCTTGACAAAGGTTGAATGATTTCAGAATGAGCCAAAACCATAAAATTGACATCTAAAATCTATGATATTTAACTTTTCTTCTTCTGGCAAAATGTCAGAAAGTTTGTATAATTTTATCAGTACTCAGAAGAATTTGCTTATGACTTAAGTAGCAATTATATCAAATTTTTGCATAGAACGTTGTCAGTTTTTACCTTAAGTTATAGTGAATTCTTAACTTACTATCCAAAAAGTAATAAAATTTTCAAGATTCCTAGTGTGGAAGCAGCCTTATCTCCTATGTAGGTCATGTAGCCAATGTATACTTAAAAAGCTGAAAAAGGAATTGAATTTTTAAGGTTTATTCTGATGTCTTAAAGCTCTAATGTATTCTTTCCTTGATCAAAGCTTTAAGAAATGATAAATGAATTGTGTCAAGTAGAATGATCGTTAAAAGCTTATCTTAGAAGACAAATCTTTTAATATCTTCTAACAAAACATCTTCTATACCACAAGGTTGAAATTACCAGTGTCTTTGTTGTCTCCTCCTCTTAGGTCTCTCTTCTCTCCATTTTACTTTTTTTTACATACTGGTTTTTGAAAATGAATTAAACTTTTCAGTTAAATCCTGTTTTAAATAAAATTGGTTCTGTTTGGAGATATCATATGGTAAATCTTTTTCATTTAAGAAGATATTTCCTTTGAACTACAAAACATACATTAGTGTATGTTTCTGATAAATGTAATTTTCAGGTTAGTGTCATTAGCCAAGAAATGGGTTAAAGTGCCTTCAATTACATGGAGTCTAACTTGGGGTTAATTAAACATATAAAAAGTATCCCTGCCTAACAGTCGTTGACATTCTTTATAAAAAGTTGGCTTATTGAGTGATTTGAGAAAATAAAATGCAGTGTATTAAAATAAAAGCTCCACGAGAATAGGGACTTTAGTTTTGTTCACTACATTATTTCGGCCTCTAGCAATGTGCCTGGTACATTCGAGGCACTTGATAAATTGTGAGTGGTTGGACAGGCAGATGGATGGATGAACACATGAGTAAAAAATCATGTTTACATGCTATGTTCTGTAAATCACACTGTGAAGTCCAAAAGATATTAAATGAAGGAGAGTGTTCAATAGTAGTTATAGAAAACTATGAGCTGATGGTATCGAGAGCCCTTGAAGAAGGGTAGCATTTAGATTGGAAAGATATGGCATAAGCAACAGCACAGATGTAAGGATGAACATAGTAGCAGAAAAAGTTCCTGTTAATAGAATAGAGAACAGTTAATGTGTATTGATAAAATAGTGCTAGATTATACTTTAAGAACAAAAGGGAATGTATAGCTGAAGAGCAAAAAGGCAAATCAGGGCTGACATGTTAGTGGCTCTTCCCTTTTTTTAGATCATGGTCTACTTTGAGAATCTGGTAAAAAAAAAAAAAAAAACATCTTCAGAAAAATGCATACATAATGTGTACACACAAATTTGTATTTTAATGCAGATGGTTTGAGGACTCCTGGGACCTCCTCTAGCTCTATTATATCCTAGATTCCTAGGCTAAGAGGCGGCACTGTGCTTGATTTCTATCAGGTGGACAGCTTCTAATTCTCATCAGTATGGGAGTCAGAGATGGTTCAGTATTGACTGCTCTACTTTTTCCTGCATTCTAAGTTTAACTCTCTTGTTGTATTTAAATGTGTAGTTTTTAACTTTTTTATGGTACCTTAGATGTTTTTTTTAACCTTGAAAATCCCAATATTAGAATATAGGACACAGGCAAAAGGACTAGTCTAGTGTAGTTTAAAACTAGCCTCCATAAAGAACACAAAGAATATTCACTGAAAGAATGCTCGTGGATTGATTCTGTTCTGGCTTCTCTGAGAACTCTTGCATTTCAACATCCAAGACCTAATTTTTTCACTATAGAGGTATAAAACTAACTGCAGCAGCCTTTGTAGCACCAAAAGGGTATCGGAAGGGGGTTTTATTAACCCTGAGAAAAATAATTTAAATACTGATCAAAGAAAAAATGCCAGTATTTTAAATCCAACCATAGGGATAGCTTTGCATAACAGTCTAATGAATGAAATGTTTGTTGGTTTGTCCACATATTCATGGATTTTTATCACAGACTTTTTTTTGTCTTCAAAGCACTAGTAAGCATGTTGGAGGGGTGTGTAACTTTATAGGAACTATAACTATAGAAACATTTGAGTATTAGAGATTGTAATTTATGACATATAAACCAAATATAATAATTTTATGTAATATGTTGAGTATACTACTTCTGTTTTGAATTTTTGAGCTAAGATTGCTTAATTTTATAAATAAGGCCAGATAGCTAAATGGCTGCCATATGCCTGCGATGGAGGCTGAACCAATCAAGTGTCTTTATTTTTAGTTTGGGACTTCTTAAACAAAAATCCTTTTATTTTCTAGGTTAGTTGTTGCTCCCAGGTCTTTCAGACTTTTCCCATTATTCACTTTAACCTATGGAACTGTCCCTTCTTTCCCTCTAGCAACATGGAAGCCTTAAATCTGTTCCCCTACAGCCTTGCTTTCAAGATTCTAAATTTACCCTGATCCTTAAGCATCCTTCCCTTTAAGGTCAGGCCACTCTGCAAATGCCCTTGATCCTCTTCTATCCTAACTTAAGGACCAAGAACTATAAGAATTTCTCTATATCTCCATCTTCACCTTTTCTACTGGTTCCTTTTTATCAATATATGGTCTAGATCAATTTTAAACTAAACTACTAGATAGCAGTTTCTCACTGAACCTTCACAGACTTTAAAATAAATGTTTATTAAGCTTCCACTATGTGCCATGACCTATCAACCAAGGGTTTAGAGCAGTGACTATAAGGTCCTGGTCCTTAATTTCTAGTTGGAGACATGGTAAAAAAAAAAAATGTATTTTCTAAGACTGAAAAGTGTTTTAAAGAAAGTGACATAATAATTCATTTTAAGGTGATATTTAGGCCGAGACCTAATAAACTACAAGGAGATAGTCATGCTTTGCTCAGGGAGAACAACATTCCAGGTTGAATCGAACAGCAAGTATAAAGATCCTGCACTGGAGCCAAGCTCAGCTTTTGTGAGGTAATAGCAGCAAACCTAGGGTTTAATCTAGCAGAAAAGGAGAAGCAAGAGGACCTGAGATCAAAAGGGTAAAGACAACAGAATAAAATCTAAATTATCATCTTGTTACCAGAACAATTGAATAAAGGAATGATATAATCAAGTTTCTAAGAGTAAGTTGTCAGCTACACCAAAATTGTATTATGGGATGGGGAAATGAGTTAAAGTGGGGAACTGGAGGTAAATAGAGGTGACAACTAGGGTTGTAGCCTTGGAGATGAACTGTGGCCAGTTGGGAATATATTTTGAAAGTACACAGTCCCCAAATTATGATGGTTTGACTTAACAGTTTTTCAACTTTACATTCGTGCATTTTGAATTTTTATCTCTTCCTTGGCTACTGATATGCAGTGTAATATTCTCATGATGCAGGGCAGTGGCAGCGAGCCACAACTCCCAGACAGCCATGTGATCGTTCACAAGGGTAATAACTAGCACTCTACAGTGTATTATAAAGTGCATTTTCAACTTATAATATTTTTAACTTCTGAGTGAGTTTGTTGAGATGTAACCCCATGGTAAACCAAGGAGCATCTGTATAGTGACAACTGGTGTTGCTGCTAAATTAAAAAAAAAAAAAAATCAAAACTGGATTTTAATGGTCTGGCTTTAGCAGTTCACTGAAGGGGAACACCATCCATATACCAAGATTTTCAAAGAAAAGGTTTGGAACGGAATGGGTCTGGACCTTGTTAAATTTGAGGTGCTGTCAGACACTGAAGTAGGCTGTTTAGTTAGCATTCTCTCACTTTCAGGTACAGTGAATTTTCTTTCTTTAGACTCTTCTGCTTTTTTTTCCCTCCTGCTACATGAACGCTTCCATGTTCTTTGCATGTCCCTGTCTTTACTTATTTCATCAAAGGGGTCTTAACTCATGGCTTAGACTTTAGAGTACTTTTGCAGCCTTACGACAAGGAACATTTGTTTACTAACAAGTACCCTGTCTCCCCAATCCAATAATCCCACTTCCTGAGAAAACTACATTATAAGTCCTCCCCAGCCTCCATGTTATTAACCTGGAAAATTTGACCTACAAAATATAAAATATTTAGTTTATTAATTGGGGCAATCTTTTCTCCCAAAGAAATATAATACATATACATTAAGACATGAGTAGATATATTTCTCAAGAAGGTTTAATAAGAACAATTTAGAAGCATACCAATTATAAGATGAAATTTAAATGGACTTGGAAATTAGTATTTAATATTGGCTCTCTTCTGCTGAAGTAGACCTCAGTTTTAGTAACTCCCCTGTGTGGCTTGTAATCAACCCTTATTGTAAATACATGTCAAAATGGTGGTAAGTTGCCAGATGAATGGATACAGTAAAATATTGGAGAATTAAAACTATTCTAGGATTTGGTCTTGTCCAGGAAGACCATTGAGGAGATATGTGATCCATGCCAAGGATCCTTGATATTTGTGTAATAATCCTGTGTAACAAAATTATAAGCATTATGGGCTATTTGAACCCAGGGATGTTTTCTAAACGTGGATATTTTTGATAGGACCAAATTTCAAGGACCTTTTGATGTGGACTAGTTATCTCTCTGAATGTTTCAGACAGGACCAAATGTCCTGCAAGCCTATATCCTAGTGTAGCAACAATTCTGAGCCCCTCATTGGAGTCTAGTAGAGGATTTGGCCAGAAGATCAAACTCAACACTTAGATGTAATTAAAACATGTTAACCAAGTCAGTATTAAAATTTGTTATTTTGTCATACTGAAGCTCTGAAGATAACTGCTCCTACTTCTGGTTACTCACAAAAGACCGGTACATAGTCTTGATCTATAGATTCATAAATAATTGTAAATTGATATTTACTAGGTAGTTGAAACTAAACATTCTGAAACATTTCTATTTGTATTTTTAAATAAACTTAGGAACCAATATACTTGCTGTATCTTATAAAAATCTTGTTTTCTAAGTAAATGAGATATAGTTCAAAATTTAAAATACAACTAGAACTGTGCTTTTTTTCTTTAAGGTTTAATGCATGTGCACAATAAACTTGTGGATCCACTATACAGTATGAAACAAGGAAATTGAAGGAGACTGGAGCAAAATTCTACTTGAATGAACAGAACACTTTTATAAGTAGTAGATGAATTTTCAGCTATGCAATATGATAAAACATGGGGAATTTTTGAAGACTGTCAATTTTGAAGTCTAATATCTATATGTTAAACATTCCATACTTAGAATGTGTCTACTTTATACTAGGGTATAGAAGTAGCTGGCTCTCACAATTAATTAGCTTTTTAATATTAAAATCCAGAAGCCACATAACCACTCTATAAAACAGCACAGAAATGAAATGTCTGCCTGTTTAAAAATTTTAAAAGTCATTTTAAAGGTGAAGATTGTACATCAAGGACATTCATACAACTCCAGTGGCATTGTTAGATTTTTATTTTCAACCACATGAAAACACTCCAAGCCTTTCAGGTATCAACTGTCATTGCAAACCTTTACTTTTAAAATGCTATTTATCATTTCTGTGCATTACACAAGCTTTCTGCACGTGATTGCCTTAGTCATCTTCCTGCAATAGCATCTGGACATCAAAAGTCCTGCTATATTGTTGGTACAGAAAATCTGAAGAGCTGACAGTGCCTAAAAGTACATATATGTCCTTTTGGAAAGTATAAGTACATGATTTTTGTGCACCTTCTTCTATAGTACTTTTTTATAGATGTGCTTGTTTTTATTTAATGATGGGTTCATGCTTTTAATATACATATTTTGGCAATTATGAGCTTTATTTGTAATAACACACTTAAGGAAATTCTTTTGAAGAACACTTTTTGATTATTGTTAACTTCATAAATTAGCTTTATTTCTTACATATATGTCTAAAATGATAATGAAGTATATCTAGAATTATTGTAAACTGTTTTAGATTGCCATGAGAACTTGCATCATTAAACTGCAAATAAAAGTATGTTTTTTATCTTTAACTTAAATAAAGCTTATAATAAACAGTCATCTAAATTTTATTTTCAGAAGTGAAATTGAATACACACGTCTTGAGAGATTCCAACAGTAGTGGCTGTGAACTTGCGTTTAAGTTTTGTTGCCATCATCTAATTAGGAGATATTTTAAAAGATAATGACTCACAATTTCTTAGTCTTGCTCCTTGAGTAAAAAGTACTTTCTTTTCCTCTGCACATTTTAGGTTTTATAAGCCCATCTAGTAGAAGCAGCACTTGTATACCTGCTTAATTGCCTTTGTGACTGAAATGTATTTTCAGTTAAGTTCCTTAAAATATTTAAATAGCAAATAAATTAGAAGTTAAATAAAAATAAGTAAAACCGTTAGGATAAATGTTAATTCCAAATAATGAAAATATAATAACCTTAAGTATTACAAATGGGTTTTAAATTACTAGTGATTCATTATAATCTTCCAGTCACTCCTGGCAATAAAGTTTCAGTTACTAAAAACTATCCTAAGTTTCTTAGAATGCCACATAGTATCACAGTGAAAAAGCTAAAGATACCTGTTTTGGTGTGTGGTTCACCAGTTGTTACTGGGCTTTAAATGTTCTAGCTGAAATAGTCTAAAGGATCTTTCCATCGCCGCCCTAGATGTTAGGAGGCTAGTTTAGGTCCATGTAATCTAGCTCATCAGCAAACAGCTTTCTGGCCATTTTACTCAGGATCTAAGTTGCTGTTAAGGAAAGAACTAAGAAGCCCACTGAAGATATTTCCATAAGAATAAAGCATGGTAGCTAAGAATTGAGGTTTGAATAAAGAAACCACTGTTTGAACTCCATTTGTCAGTAACTGTGATGTGGGGCAACACAAAGTCTGAGCTGCTTCCCCTACAAAATGGGATGGTAATAGTACCTGTACCTCCCTTGTTTTATAGATTGAATGAGGGACTGCGTATAGGGATTATTACAGTAGCTGCCTCATATTAAACTCAGTAAATGCTGGTCATTCTAATATAGTTTATGTTAATGTTTGCAAATTTCTTAGTAATATAAGGTCCTCTGGGGGATACACTTGGAAGGCATACAACACAAAATCATGAAAATCATGTTTGAGGGTGTGGCCAAGAATTTAAACTTTTGCTAAAAAAAATGTGAAAAATACTTTATTGTACCATCATTACCATAAGGTAAACATGTGACATGCCAAGAGAAGTTTTAAAAGCAGAACTTTATTGGGAGAGGGCTCCTGGAGGAGGTTCTCCGGTCCAGAGAGGTGAGGGGTCAGATTAATTCGCACCCTGGGGCATGAGGGCGTAGTTTTTATGGGGTTATGTGGGGGGTAGGGTATGGAGTGGGGAATGTTAATTAAATGTTAGTCAAGCATCAGGATTAGGGTGGTGGCACCAGGGCTCTAAGGTGGACCCTTATCAGTTGGGCGTTACAGACTTCCGCCTTCCATGTCTGGCTGGAAGGTCTGGATTCCAATCAAGATAGGAAGTCTCCAGGCAGGCATCTGGCTGGCCCTTCCCCACAGGACCTAACAATTACTACCAGTAAAACTGTTTTTTAAAGAGTCAAAGAGAATGTGTCCAAATTGCAAGCATACGAATAAAGCACAAATACTAAATAGAAACATGGTACATATTATGTGCCAGGTACCAACCCTTAACTTGCCCCTGGTAATGGTAGAAGATTTTGCTTTAGAAATTATTTAATTGCTTTTCTAGTTTCAAATATATTTTCCAAAATACTGTTGTCATAGAGCTCAATTTTCATCTATTTTATTAGAGCTAGAAGGGATAAGGGAAATATCAACTTATTTAGGACTAATTCACAAGTTATTTAATTAACCTCTATGTACAATTTTAAGAAAGTCCCCACTATCTTAATTTATAATTTAAATTACCTCTTAATGTAATAACCTTAGTATAAAATTCCTTACTGACCGTCTTATCCCTAAAGACATCTCATTCAACTCAGTCAAGGTAGAGGACAGAAATCAATGGCTAAATTATAGTTGACCTTTGAACTGGAGTTCGAACTGGGTGGGTCCACTTAAAAAAGATTTTTTTTAAATTAGCCTGCATAGTTCAACTGATCTCAGTGCAAACCAGCAGTTAAAGGGTCAACAAGGCAATTAGGATCCCACTTTCAGAGCGCCACCTTAAATTAAAATGGTCAGTGCCATTAATTCCCCGTTGTTGTTCAAGGATCAACTATTTTATTTTACTGTAATACAATCTGCTCTCAGGTTGTTTATTGACATACAAGTTAAGAGTACATGCTTTGAAGTAAGGACAGCCATTTACTGGTGGTGTGACTTCAAGTAAGCCACTTTACTCTAAAGCTCAGTCTCTTCATTTATGAAATCTAGACAGCAGTTATTAACTGTCATTAATAAAAGCTGCTGCTAATACAAAACACCTGTGTTGAACTTTACACAAGTGCATTTTATCAGAAATAAGATACCCCCACCCTTATTTTATCTTAGATGTATAAATAAACCTCCAGTTTCAAACTAACATTTATAAAAATTTTATCAAAAACTACAACACATGTCTAGATAGTATGTTATTTGACTTCACTTAATGATTGACTCACATATATATATCATCTAGATTTATCCAGCTAACAAACTGATACTTAAGGTGATTTTGAAAATACTTTATCTTGGGCTTGAACTAAATAAAATCTTAAGTATGGAGGCCTTTTAGTGTCAGAAAAAAATATTCATGAAAACAAACTAAGATTCAGTAAGAACTTACTATGTGTTGTGTACTCTTTTAAGTATTTTAAACGTATTATCTCATTTAATCTTCACAGCAACCTATTGAGGTAATAGTGTAATCCTGATATTACTAAAGAGTAGGTAGACAGGGTAATTAATTTACCTTGCTAATAAGTGGTTGAACAGAAATTTGAAGCCAGTTAATATGGTTTCAGAATCCAAGCTCTTACCCACAACTTTTCAAAGAAAGCCCTAGGTTATTTAAATCTGAAAACCCTAGTAACAAGTAAATTTTATAATTTTCATTGTTTTCAAAAACTTCTAAGAAAAACTAAAAGACACAATTTTTAATTTATAAAAATTCCTTATATTTTTCCATTATTTATCACTTTGTGTCTTCAGAACTTTTATAAAAGCATCTTTTGGAACTTCAACATTGCCAATTTTCCTCATTTTTTTCTTCCCTTCTGCTTGTCTCTTCAAAAGTTTCATTTTTCGGGTAATATCACCACCATACTGAAAGATATTTTTAAAAATGGAAGTCCAAATTACTCCATAGATCATAAAATTACATAGTGACATCAATATAACAATCCTGCAATTATTATACAGGAAGTAGGCATCTGCAAAAACACCTCTGTATTCCAATCCTAGCCTTAATTTTACTGCCCAAAAGATAAAGACTTTTATTTATTTTTGGTTGGAGATGACTATGCCCATGGAAGCACAGTACCACATTATTCATGTCAAATTATCAATCTCTTTACTGATTCAGTAAGTTTTGGATTACATAGCTGTAATCTAATATGGAAACTCACATAGGTATAAATGTGTCAGTCCCTATGCATAAGATTTAGAAAAAGCATTTATCCTTTATCATCATAACCAATTAATAACTTTTAATAGACGAGAAAGCAAATTTGACAAAGCAATGTAGGAGGTAGATTTCAGTTGCCATATTCTTTCCATTGTAAGAATAGCCATTGTCTTCCAAATCTTTTCCTAAAAATTAGATCAACAAAATGTGTTATTCAGTTCATAACTGTTATAAAATACTTTCTTAGATACTGCACATTAGGAAATTTTTATAAATAAGATGAAAAAAATATTTAAGAACATGATCAAAATGAATATGATATCATAGCCAAGATGAAATAAAGGGTATTATAAAAACCAACAATGGAAGCCCATATATTTACATTGTTATTACAAAGTAGAATACAGGTAGATACGTACACATTTTGCCAAAACATTTTTCCTATAGGCTTTCACACTGTAAAAGAGAAAATTTTATGTAAGTATGTAATTTTGTTAAACTGTTTATGGGTATATTATTTTCAAATTTTCCCCTTTTATTAAAGATTTAAATGATAGTGTCAGACCTATGTTAAACTGCTACAAGTGGCAGGAAAAACATGGCATAGATGATAAAGGCTCTCTTCAGTCCTCTGGTGACCAAATCAAAGTTGTGACAGAAATAAGGAGCAGCAGCAAGGAAAAATCCTAGATGAACAAGCCATACAACTAGAGAGAAATACAAGAAAGCACCCTGCAACAGCAGAAGGCAGGATGGGGTCAGGACATGGGGCTGAATGGTCTCAAGTGGCTGAGATGAAGGCTGCAGCAGCAGCAGAAGCAGAAGCCTCTTTAAGGGGCATCCGCAATTGGCTTTCACAATGACAAATCTACTCGCTCTGAGCACCGGTGCCAATTTGGTGGTGCACAAGGGACACCAGAGACTAACAGGGAGACATTGTTAGAGTGAGGGCCAAAGTGAGACTTGCTCTATACAGAAGTGTTGATGGTATCCATTGTTTCCATTTGAGCCCTCCCCACACCAGTGCGTGGACACAGTACCACCATAGCCGTGAGATCACCAAACTGGATAACAGAGGTACTCTGCCTATATTCCCTGAAATGCCTCCCCAACGCAGCACCTCTTCCCCCGCCAGCCACATCCAGGTATATCCTCAGTGAGTGAGGTGCTCCTTGCTGAGCAGCCTAGACTCAACAGCTTTGGTGGCAGCTGGCCTCAGTTTCTGGTGTAGCCTTTTGAGGCAACTATAAGCACAGCATCTGTGGATTGTTTGCTGAATCTTAACAGGTGGCCCTGAAGGGGTAGAGGCACTGTGCCACTGGACACCTACTACACAAATCCACACTAATAAAATTAGGAGATGTAGGAGCTTTGCTTAGTACATAGAAACAGACACCCAAAGGCAGCCAAAATGGGAATACAAAGAAGCAGAAACCATATAAGAAAACAGAACAGAGACTCGGACATAATAGAGTCAAGTAATCTAACAGATGAAGAGTCCAAAACACTGATTATAAAGATACTCAATGAACTTTTGAGAAGTGTAGATAAATTCAGCAAAGAGATAAAAAACATAAAAATGGAAATGGAAATTATAAAAGGGAACCAGTCTGAAATAAAGAACACATTATCTGAGATGAGAAGTATATTAAATAGAATAAACAGAGGAATAAACAAAGTGAATAAAGAAAAGGATCTAATGCCCTATCTAGAGAATGGGAAAGCCAAAGACACACAATCAGAATGGCAAAAGATGTCAAGGCTATGAAATAATTTAAGGAGCATATGGGACATTATTAAGGGTCCAGATATCTGTCTGATCGGCATACCTGAAGAAAATCAAGATGTTGAACAGCTGTTTGAAGAAATAATGATGGAAAACTTCCCTAACCTGTGAAGGAAATGGACATAAAACCTCAGGAAGCTCAGAAAATTCCAAAAACCAGGGATCCAAAGAGACCCACACTAAGATACACCATAATTTAAATGCCAAAGGCTAAATACAAAGAAAGAATATTAAAAGTAGCAAGAGAAAAACATAATTACTTATAAAGAAACAACCATAAGACTGGCAGCTCAAAAGGAACTATGCAGGACAGAAGGGCTTTGCAAAAAACATTCAACAGGATGAAGACACAAGATCTACAACCAAGGATAATTTATCTAGCAAAACTAGTATTTAGAGTTGAAAGACAAATAAAGAGCTTCCCAGACAAGAATAAGCTAAAGAAATTTATCACCACCAAGCCGGTATTACAAGAAATGTTGGAGGGACTTAAGAAGAAAGTAATACAAAAGACTCACTTCAGATTAAAAGATATACACAGACTAAAGAAAGGGGATGGAAAAAGATATTGCTCTGATGCACCTAGAAGGTATTTAAGTCACAAAAAGATAAACACTACATGATTTCACTTATATGTAGAATCTAAAGAACAAAAAGAACAAACTAATCAAAAACAGACTCAAATATAGTGGACAATTTGGTGATGGACAAAAGGGAGGAGTGGTTAGAGGGCTGGGAGAATGGGATGAAGGGTTAAAGATGTACAAATTAGTAGCTGATGTTAGGACACAGGGATGGGGAGCACGGCATAGGGAATGCAGTTAGCTTTACTATGGTGGCTAGTTGGAGGGTCAGGGGAAGAGGGAGCAACCGGGGGGGTCATTTTATGAACTATATAGATGTCTAACCAATGTACTGAATACTTGAAAATAATAAAAATAAACTTAAAAAACTGCCATAAGCAAACAATTAAGTAGCTCAAATACTCTAGTATTTTATCTTAATGTGTTTGAGATAAAATAGAAAATTCGACATGAATATATTTTATTAAGAATAAGAAGGTCAAGGCTTGTGGGTAGTCCTGTTGAGGTCAGATTCAAGTATGGTGTGACCTTGATTATAAGAATTATATTAAGGTCATTTCTGGTTCAACTTAAAAACTACTACCACTAACAACTGCTACTTGCAAAAATTAATTAAATCATCATCATAATCTTAATTACTAACTCTACCTAATGTGGGTCAACAGTGACTAGGAATATAAAGAACAATATATTACTTTTATAAAACCAACTTTAGGGTAAACTAAATAATTTTAATGTATCCACACAAGCAGTTATAAATTAACTTTTTCTATAATGTTTATTGAAAATTGTGAAGGATAAGAAATTTGAAAATAGCTCCATTTTTATGTATTCCATAAGAAGATATAAAATTCTACACTTTTCTTTATGGTATCCTCTACTTCAACACAATTACATTTGCTGTTTAAACTGCACTTTCTAAGATGCTCCTGGGTTATCAACTCCATTCTGCCTAATCTCTGGGTATTCATGAAATACAAAATAACTTGACTAAAGTAAAATGTTATTAGAGAATTAAATTTATTGCAAATACAGACATAAAACTTATTCCAAGACTTTACAAAAATGATTTATTCCAAGACTTTACTACTGATACATTGGGTTTGTGTTAAACTAGAAATGAATAGCACCTTCCAAATGAAGAAACACTTCTGATTGCCAAGAAGTATTTAAGACCATGAAAGAAAGGAAAGGAAATGCTGTGAGATACTTTCCTGCGCTTATTAGTAGAGCAGTGATTTATATACATAATGTATCAAAAGACATAAAAAAAGACCAGTTTCCTAAACAAATTAGCCTATCTTCCATGTCTATATCATATGTGAGGTCCTTAATCTAGAATGCAAAAGCTTACCAAGTTAGCATTCTTCTCTCAGAGTTACAACCTAACTAGCTCTGAGGAAGTGATAGTAAACGCTTTGAGTAAAATTCATAACTTAGTTTTATCATTTATAAGAATATCTCCAAAACTTTAGTTTCTGATCTTATTAGCTTATAATCTACCTGAAGGAATAATACCACAGAACTTTACAAAAGTTCCTCACTCAAGAAATTCAGTAGTCATTCAATGAAACAAGTAGAAATACAGCAATTCCTCAAACCCACATACATTCTATTAATAATCATAAATAATATCACCCAAAGTGTTATATAAGTAATTAAATGTAACAGTCATCACTTGAGTTAATAGAATTAAGAGTAAGATTAATGTTTCTATAAGCAGTAATAAAGCTTAGGCCAATGTTATGTTAAATCTTTCAATATTTCATTTTCTAGGTATATCATTTCTAAAACCAATATGAAATAAAATAAATTTCAACTCACGTTTCTCTTGCAATGATTTTACTTCCAATGGCAGCTTGAATTGCTATCTCAAACAGTTGCCTGGGAAGAGAATCCTTCAGACGTTCACATATAGTTTTGCCAACAGAGTGTGCTTTGTCTCTGAATCAGAAAATGCAAATATTTGCATATGCTAAATTTGAAAGTTTAAATAGCTTTCTAGTCTATATGCATAACAATGTAAAGCTGATTCCTTAAGGAATGTTTATTTATCATAAACACTCTCTGAATCATATACGACTTTTCTAATTACAAAAATAACATTCAATCTATTACAGAAAATAGAGGAAAACATACATTAGAGAATAAAAACCACTCCTGATGCCCTTCCCCCACCCATAGATAACCACTATTAAACATTATAAAAAATTTTTGTTAAACATACATCGTTATATTTTCCTACATAATTTTTTTATACTTTGGATCACAACATATACATATTCTACCTTTTTATTTAATAGGCATTTTTATGTCACTATTACTCTACAATATAGTTTTAATGGCTTAAAATAATGGATATGAGTCTATATTTTAACCAATCTATTTCTTGAACATTCAGGATTTCATTTTTATTACTATAATTTTTTTTTTATGAAGCTTATAAACTTTTTGTTCTCAATTCTAAATCTGTCATAAAGTTTTAAAAACATTTTCTTTCACTTTGTATTACCTGGTAAGGGAAACATTTCCTCCTATGATGCTATTCTTTTTGACTACTGTACTTCCAATCACCCTTTAATATTTTAACAGTTTAGAAAGAGAAGAAAGGAAAAAGAATGGAAGAAAAAACTAGTAGAGGGAAATTTAATTATCTTTTAAGTTTTCAAAATATAGCAGTCAAAAATGAGCAACCAATAATTATTTAAAAATATGTTAAAAGTTGTTGCTTTCACATTACATGATTAGTTTATATTTAACTTACTTGTGTACAATAGTTACTAGCTCCTCTACAATATTTCCATTCAGTAGAATATCCATTTTTACAAGCTCTGCAGTCTGGTAGCCTGCATCTTCGTAATCAAAACTAAAAAGAAAAATGTCCAAGTAATAAATACACATTATACTTCCCAAGAGATTACATTTTTTTCTATCCCCCATACCTCCCAAAACAGGTTTCACTTTCCATCAAAATATTACATATACATTTCAGATGAATGGATTTAAATGACCACTATACAGAATAAACATCATCATTTTTTACATTTATGAGATAAAGGGCAAAAGCATGGGGAACATGCTCTATATGGAGAATGAAAAGAAACTGGTAAACGAGTTTAGGAGTCACTGAAGGCAAATGTCACTTTTTCCAATGTTCCCTCCCAGCAGCTGGTTGGCTATAAACAATAGTATACACTAATGGGTCATTTCAGATGCATAAGTTGGATTTCTTTTTGTTTTCTAATAAATGCTATGACACTGACAAACGGCCATTAATAACTTTTGGATTTCAGATATGGCTCTTCAGTTTGAACCTTCACAGAGCTTTTTTTGATAATGAAACATGTCAATACATGTAAAACACAAGAACAGTACCTAGTATATAAAAAAAACAGAGCCTATTTAAACAAGAAATGAAGTCGTCAAACTGTCACTAAATTTGTAGATGACGTGATTCTCTATAGAGAAAACCCGAAGGACTCCACAAGAACACTACAAGAAACAATAAATAAATACAGTAAAGTCTCTGGATACAAAATCAATGTTCAAAAATCCATAGTGTTCCTATACTAATAATGAAGTATCAGAAATAGAAGTAGAAAAAAATAATTCCTTTTACAATTGCACCAAAAAGGATAAAATACCTAGGAATAAATTTAACAAAACATGTGATGGACCTATATAATGGAAACTACAAGACTCTATTAAAAGAAATTGAAGAAGATACAAAGAAATAGAAAGATATTCTGTGTTCTTGGGTTGGAAGAATCAACATATTACCTAAAGCATTATACAGATTTAATGCAATCCCTATCAAAATCCCACCAGCATTTTTTAAAGAAGTAGAACAAGAAATCATAAGATTTGTATGAAGTACAAGAGACTCTGAATAGCCAAATCCATCCTGAGAAAAAAGAACGTCACTGGAGGCATTACTCTGCCCGACTTCAAATTGACAGTAATCAAAACAGTATGGTATTGGCAGAAAAACAGACACATGGACCAGTGGAACAGAACTGAGAGTCCAGAAGTAAACCCATATTTATATGGGCGAACAATTTTTGACAAAAAAAGCCAAAAACATACAGTGTAGAAAGAAAAGTCTCTTCAATAAATGATGCTGATAAAACTGGAAGGCCACCTGCAAAAGAATGAAGCTCGACTACTGTCTATCACCACACCCCAAAGTTAACTCAAAGTGGATTAAGGACCTGAATAGAAGACCTAAAACAATAAACTGCATAGAAGAAAACATAGGAACTAAACTCAAGGACCTTGGACATAAAAAGGACTGTATGAATTTGACCTCAAAGGCAAGGGAAGTAAAAGGTAAAATAAATGAATGGGACTACATCAAATTAAAAATCTTCTGCTTAGCAAAAGAAACTGTCAACAAGGTAAAGAGACAACCATCCAAATGGGAAAATATATTTGCAAGCAATGCTTCTGATAAGGGGCTAATATATCCAAAATACACAAAGAACTCATACGACTCAATAACAACAGAAAAAACAAACGATCCAATCAAAAAATGGTCAGAGGACCTGAACAGATGCTTCTCTCTAGAGGATATACAAATGGCCAAAAAATATATGAATAGATGTTCAACATCGCTAGCTGTTTTGGAAATGCAAATCAAAACCACAATGAGATACCATCTCACACCTGTTAGAATAGCTATAATCAACAGGATAAGTAATAACAAATGCTGGAAAGAATGCGGAGAAAAAGGAACCCTCATGCACTGCTGGTGAGACTGAAAATTGGTAGAGCCACTATGGAAAACAGTATGGAGGTTCCTCAAATAACTAAGAATGGATCTACCATATGATCCAGCAATCCCTCTACTGGGTATTTACCCCAAAGACTCATAAACCCATATCCGAAAAGATAATTGCACACCAATATTCATAGCAGCATTATTCACAGTGGCCAGGACGTGGAAGCAACCAAAGTGTCCTAGGACAGATGATTAGCTAAAGATGCTTTGGTACATATACACAATGGAATATTACTCAGCTATAAGAAAAGATGAAATACTGCCATTTGTGACAATATAGACAGACCTCGAGATAATCATGCTAAGCAAAAGAATCCAGACAGAAAAAGTTGAAAATCACATCATGTCACTTGTAAGTGGAATATAAACCTAAAAGTAACAAATTAACAAGACACACAAACAGAGAATCATGGACATGGCCTAGTGGTTACCAGAGGGTAGGGGGTAGGGGAGGAGGGGTTAGGTAGATGGGATAAAGGGGGTCAAATATAGGGGGTTAGCGGGAGGGTGAAGTGGGTAAAGGGGATCAAATATATGGCAGCTGAAGGAAACTGGACTGTGGGTGATAAACACACAATAGAATTTACAGATGTCAAATTATAATGTACACCTGAAAATATATAATTGTATTAACCAATGTTACCCCAATCAACTTATTAAAAAAAAAATGAAAATAAAACAATAAGAGCCTAGTAAAGCACATATAAGCACTTAGTGAGAGGTAGCTATTAATATTAACAGTATGGTAAAAGCTTACGGTGCTCATCAAAATAGACAGGTTTAACTTATGCTTACATGACTTTCCAATTATGGACATGAACAAATATACTATTGTCTTAATTTTAAAACAACCTGGTGCCTAGAGTTGCAAATGTTTTCTAAATATTTTAAGCCAGGAGGTCTCAAGGTGATACTAATACTCTTAAAAAACCTTTCTTTCCCCAACAAACGTAATTAAGCATTTACTGTAGGAAAGATACCATATTAAATACTCTGCAGAATACAAAGAGAAATAGATAAGATACTCTTCCTGGTCAGTATTTTAAAAAAACTATTCAAATATCTGAATTTCCCATTAATTTTTTACCTAGCATATCCAGAAGACAAGGATTTCAAAGAATCATAAAAATCCACCACAATTTCATTCAAAGGGAAAAGATATTTAAGCATAACTCTATGTTGATCAATAAACACCATATTCTTCTGAATTGCTCTTCGAGCCTAAAAAAGACAGAAAAAAAAATGTGTTTAATTATGGCCTAATCAAATGATTTAACATATAGACAGATGTCACCTGCCAATTTAAAAATTTCCTTATGAGTCCTAATAATGAAGGAATACTTCTTTATTAATTGCCCAGTAAAAACTTGCAAGCAATATTTATAATACAAGGAGAACCATTTTGTATTTCAATTACAGTTTACTTCCTACCAAAGCTTTTAATCCTTTATCTAACAATTTTATCTTTTTTAATTATAGAGTAGCTCATTTAAAAATAAGTCAAGTAAAACTACAGATAAATTCAAAGTTCTAATTTCTTGTTTTACAAATTAAGAAACTTAGGTCCAGGGAAAGTAAGTGACTAAATAAAGTTATAATCAAGTTTGTGATAACAATTAAGATTCAGGTCCACTAACCATCATTTGAGAGTTCTTTAAATACATGACAGAATATTTCGAAAAGATATTTTTGAGGATTATGATTATATCCAATTTTCGGAATAAATCATTTATTACAATGTGGCAAGAACTAAAGCAATATGAGAAACATTTCCCAAAGGTCTCTCATTATAATTATCTATATTCAATATCAAGTCCTAAAAAAGCTAAGAGAAAGTACATTTTTAGCTACTCAAGATAAATAAGCATCAAATTTCTCTCCTTTGTGCAAAAATATCCATTCAGTAAATTAACAAAGGTGATCAAAATTCTGGCTCTAATTTTTTTAATTTAAAATAAAAATAATTTTAAAGTATATGTATCTATGTGTGTGTGTTTCTCTTTGTTTCTCTTTATGAAAAAATCTTATAAATTCAGTGTACTCCATCGAGAAAAATCTTTCAAAACCTGAGCAGGGAACCACTGCTTGAGAGAACTAAAATTTACTTTTCTATTAAACTGTATTACATTTATACCTGGCAAAGCATCATTATTTTTCCAGTATATTCATCTGGTGTGATAACTGTACCCAAAACAACTGGCTCCAAATATTCTGTTACTTTTGATTTATCAGGGAATTGTGCAGGATTGATGACTGTAATTTCCTTTTCTCTGTATTCCTAAAAATAATAAAAATCACCAATAATTAAAATCTTAATAAATAATTACACCATGTTTTAAAATTTGCTTTTAATTTATAGTATGTTAAAATTAATTGTTATTGAATTTATTGGAATAAACAGAATTCCTAATGTTCTAATATTATTTTAACATGCTTTAGATTTTAAAAAACCCTACAATTATAATCATTTAACATTAACAAAAATTACAATAAGTAATATATTCTGGTTATTGACATTTACTTCACACATTTATTTCATGTACCATTTAGAAAAGTATGATGTAATACTACAATTTAATCTGCTTTTTCTAAAGCATTATAATAAGTTTCCTAAGTTAATTTTATTGGAAAATATTTATCAATGCCAAAGTTAACATTTGTTTAAAATTAACAGATTGCAACTTAGATGGAATACTGTCTTTATCATTAACCTGAAATCTAAACTCTCCTACAGCTCTACTGCCAGGTAGGAATGAATGTTTCACTTTTTATAAAATAAATTACTTATGACCAAAAATAAATTCTTCCTTGTACTGGCTTTTCAACAGCATTTTCTTTTTACCCTAAGTAACAGACCAGTAATGATAATGTGGAGATTTTATCTAGTTAAGAATACTGCATAAATCTTTAGCTTTGACAGCTAGTCAGCTAATGGTATACAAAACGTTTCTCTTGCATTCTGCGTGCACGCACGCATGTGTGCGTGCACACACACGTTTGCTCACACACATGCACAGTTTTCCCTTGTTCCTGATTCACAACAATACCTTTATCAATTTTGCTGATGAAAGAACAGCTTTGTATGGAACAGTAGGGGCTGTCAAAATAACAGAAGCATTATATTCTTGCTCTAGTCTCTGGTTGAAAACTTCCATATGCAAAAGTCCAAGAAATCCCAATCTGAGGGAGAAAAAGCCAAATTCGAAAATGTTTCTGTCCCATGGGCTCTATTTTCTTTGCTGAGTATATTTTTACTTTGTGGGGAAGGGGTGGAATAAAGAGTTATTCAAGCAATTCACATCATAATTAAATACCAGCATCATTTCATTAAAATTCAAATGTTTCACTGGGATTCTATTGAAAAATCACTACAAAACTTACCCATTGGATATGAATCCACAGTGTGAAATAGGCAGATATTGTTTTATTTCACTTCACACTAATATGAACTTATCCTCAGAAATGTTCAGGAGCAATAAACCATTTAAACTTTACTTTTCAATAAAAATGGGAACCTACAATGCAAGTGAATCTTACCTCCAGCCAGCACCTAGGGCAAGGCTACTATCCCGATGAACTGTCACACTGGAATCATTTAAAGTCAGTTTTTCTATAGCACTTTTCAGGTTATTATATTCAGATTGATCTACAGGATACATTCCTGAGAACACAATGATTTGTAGTTATCGCATGTGAAAAGCTGCCTAAAGAACTAAATATGCAATGCTTCCAAGGTCAAAATCAATCATTTAGCTTTTCAATAACTTACCTATTTTTTAATCAATAAAACACTGGTTTGCTAAAAAATAACTATGAATATTAAGTTACACTGATTTCAAAGTGCATTGAAAGTTTCATAACCTTAATGAATGTACAGTGGATTAATATTCCAAGTGGTGATTTTATGATTTTGCAAAAATATAGGGAAAACAAAAGAGAATGATGGGAATTAGACCTAGGAAAATACATTCTGTTTATTTCAAGAAACATAAGTGGTAGACGTTCTGCAACTGCAAATGAAACTGTGTTAGCAGATAAAAAAAATAGGAGTATAAATGAAAACTACACTGAATTAGTAATTCTCTGAGGTAGATAATCCATTAAAGACAAAGATAAATTTTGCTTTTTTTAATTCACTGACAAAAACTATGAAGTTATTGATTATTCAGATTTTCTTTCATCTGACACCTGAAGGTCCTCACCTCTAAACTCCAAATCCAAAGGACTAACTTTGCCAAAAAGCAGAGATAAACAAAGTTTATGATTCCCAACAAAACATACTAAAGGAAGAAAAACAAGGGCTGGATGGATACCCTTCACAGTGTAACCTGATGACCTTCAAATAGGTCTTATTTTTCAAATATCTATAATTACACATAGTAGTAAAAGGATGTGAAGTTACACATATGTGAGATGACAACATTCTGCCATATCTACACTATTACAATACAATATTAAAGAAAGGCCAGCTAAGGGGGAGATACTCAGCAATAAAAACATCCTAATTAAAAAAATACATCAAATATCGGGACCAACCATTGGGAAATTCATATTAGTATGTTCTTCCATATATCAAATAGCTTGTTTCTTAATAGCCTGTTTATTATAAAGTCCTAAAAAATTTTTAGAAATTATCCCCCACAAAAGTTTTACTGTACATATGAAATTGGCTAACATAAATACCACACACACAAAGAGTATCCTGGAAATAGCTGTTATTTAAAATGAGTATTTCCAGTAATTTTTATTTTGATTTACAGAATAAATTGACCCTCATCTTTTAATCTTTGAGCTCCTCACCTGCAAAGACCATTGGCTTCGCTGATTTAAACCCAGGCAAGGGCTCCACTGGTTGTTTATGTAAATATAATGTATCTCCTACTTGTGCTTCAGTGACATCTTTCATCCCAGCAATCAGATAGCCCACCTGTCCTGCATACCTAATAAAATTATTATATGGAAATATTTACTGCTTTAATGTTTCAAACACATACACAATAAGCTCTACCTTTCCAGGAAGTGATCACTTTCCAAACAAAACTCCATGAAACTAAAAGTGGTACATATCTCTTCTCAACTCTAAGGATTAGCAGCAAAAGAACATACAATGCCTTAAAATGCATTAACCAAGCACTTCTACAACACAAGCCTAAAAACCTTTTCATGACTTTGGCCGTTTCTGCATATTAAACAACAGCTTGTAAAATGCAATGTAAACATGGTGAAATTGGTAAATGCAGAAACAAAACAATTCTTGTAATGTAGTGTAAAACACTATTATCAATAAATTGTGTTTTAAATGTGCTTTAAAACAAGATTCATTTTTAACCAAGCAGAAATATGTGAACTCTCAACAAATTTGACTTATATCTGATGTTCCTATTCTAAGAGCAAATCCCAACATTTTGGAGTAATGTTTATTCTGTTCTTTTAAGTAAATTTCCTACATGATAATAAACTAATTTACATTTAGTATAAGGTATGAGATTCTTCATAGGACATGTAGTAAAGGTTGGTATGTGATATATATGGCAAAATACAGACAGACTTTAGAAATATTTGAGTAAAATTAAATACTTTATGACTTCATAAAAAATGCAATGAGCAAAACATGCTAGTTTTAGATATATGACATTAAACTATCAAGTGTGACCAATATGGTCACCTGATTCAATACCTTAATTTTTACAGATGAGGATAGAAAGTTCCAACTATTTGCCCAAAGTAATTTATCTCATCAGTATCTGAAGTACTGATGGAGTAGGCACTCGAATATTAATAAGTGAACTAGAATTCAGTTTTTCCAATTCACAGTACCTTGCTAACCCCATAGGCCACAAATTCTAGTTAATCTAAGTTTTACCATAAATTCTATAATAAAGAAAATAATTATCAAATTTCTTCACTTTTATATTGAAAAATCTAATCATAATAAAATTGTCAAAATGATACCTGATATGGATATGGATATAGGTGAGGGAGCTATTTCTTTCACTGTTTCATCAAATACATCAATAGAGAATCCAATCTGTACCAGATCATAAAATTACTTGTAATTAGTCAGGAGGAATAAAAAGATATCACATTTGCACTGTCCTTCACACATGAGATTCTTTTAAAAAGAGCATTCAACTCTATAATTGCATTAAATAATTAGGTTTTGTTTTGTTTCTAAGTCACCACATTGGGATCATCGGAAGTATAACAAGTTGAGAAAGAATGAAACTGAAACACATACAAGTGTATTTTAATTACTAATGTAGATAACTTACAGTTTATGAGTTGGCAACTCATTAGGATTCAGAACTCCTACTTCGTTAACTTCATATGCTTTTCGGGTATGTGCAGATACAACTTTATCTCCTTTGGAAACCATTCCATCGAACAATGCTACATTGGCTATCACACCCCTATACTGGTCAAAGGTGGAGTCAAATACCAAAGCTCTCAGGGGATTGTTGCGATGTACTTTAGGACTATTAAAAATAAGTAAAAAGTAAATACACATATAGTAAATTAAAATATGAATAAAATGCCTTTTTTCAACTCAAATATTATGCTTAACACATTCTAGTACTTAAGAAAGGTTGATAACTGATAGCCAAAATAAAAGGATCTTTCTCTAAAATAAGGTATGATGCCTATTTCTATATTAGTTTTAATTCAACCTCATGTTTTAAATAAATGACTTTTAAAATTACTTACAAAACTGATGGAATATATTTGTTCAGTATTAAAGCAAGGAACAGCAATTGGTCAGTGTTCTCAAGTCTCTTTATTACAATGATTGTTAAGAGGAGTTCCCTATCTTTGTTTTTTCTTATTTTTCTGTACTGTGTTTAGCCTCCATATATTAGTAAAAATAAATTAAAAAATTTATTCTTATTGACCACAAGAGTATATTTCCCATATGGACTAAGCTACAATAACAGATCAAATGGATGGTCTGTGTACTATTAAAACTTAATGAACAGTATAAAAATAGCAAAATACTTACGGGGGTATTCTTTCAATGACTGCCTGAAGAACACTTTCAATATTTGTTCCAAGTTTAGCAGAAATCTAAAAATATATACAGTGATTTCACTCATATATGGGATATAAAACTAAAAAGCCACAAACAAACAAGACAAACAATAACTCACAGACAACAATTTAGTGGTTGCCAGAGGGAAAGAGGGGCAGAAGGCAGGTTGGTCAGGGTAAAGGGGGTCAAATATATGGTGACAGGAAATCTGACTTTGGGTGGTGAACACACAATTCAATATACAGATGATATATTATTGAACTATATATTGAAACATATTTTATTAACCAATTGTCACTTAAATAAATTTAATAAAAGCATACGTGAAAAAAACAAACATTTAAACTTAAAGCTCTACTTTTCTTCTAGTGATTCTGTGGTTCTTGGATTAAATTATAAAAGCATTCTGATTATGGTGTTGAAAGAGCAGTGGTCTAAGAGTTAAAAAATTCTAGGTTAACAATCATGATTCTGCATGGAATGTATAACTTTGACCTGTACATACTTCTTTGAACTTCATGTTCCTCATCTGATAAGTGATTATTCTTATTTTACCTAAACCTCAAGGTTGTTGTGTGGATAGATTAAACAATATATGTTGATGACATACAATAATCATAAAGTATATAATTACTATTGTTCTCTCACCAAAAAAGCAAGCCAAAAGACTCAAAACTCATGTGCATGACTGACTTTTGTCATCATCAATAATTGGACTGTCTCTGAAATCTTGATTTCAAAACTCAAAATCTGAATACCACCTCTTACCCTTTAAACTCCCTCTATATCAGTTTCTCAACTCAGCAATAAGGACATTTGGGCTGTTCTGCGCACTGTAAGATGTTTAACAGCAACCATGAAATCTCATCTACTCACAAGATGCCAGTGGCACTCACCCCTTAGTGTGACAACAATGTGAGAACAAAAAATGTCTCCATATATTACCAAATGTTTCCAGGGGGTAAAACTGACCCCCTAATGAGAACCACCCCTTCAGACTCTAGTAACCTGTTTGCAACAATCCTTCAAGATCACCTCTAATCTATTGAATGGACTACTTTTTTCATTATTCATTAGTCCCCTGCCCCCTTCTCAGCTGAAACTCCAAGGTCCTCTATTTACAATAACTGTTCCACTGCTTTCTATTCTCTCAAAGAGCATAAGCAGACGGTAAAATCTCAACTGTGAAATGTCTTTTCTATGCTTATTACCAGAGCAACTTAACATTAGCGGAGAAAAATCAAACAAGTGGTCTGGCTAGTTTCTTGTGAATTCATGAATACAAGTCTCACTATGTATTTAACACTTCCTGGCACTCCCAGGGTATATCCCCTAGTAAATTCACAATGCTATTTATTCAGTAAGATAATTCACACCATTTTCCTTCAATCTCCTCTGACTATTCACTCTCAGTTGATAACTTAGCCTCATTTCATTTAAGGAAACAGAAAATATCAAAACTCCCTTATCTAAACATATAAATCCATCTGCACCTATACCCACAACCTCTTTGCCTTCTCTTATTATAATGAGAATTATTCCCACTTCCCTGAAAATTCAATCCTTCTACACTTCTATTCTGAATCCTACCTACTCTCTCTAATCCTCCTCAAGTTCTTACTCAAAACACCCTAAAAACTGACAATAATGTAACATGACTTCTAGGACCTTTTTCTCTATCTATACTTTAACCCTAGGAAATTGCATCCATTCCTATGGCTTCAATACCACAAACATGCTAATAACTTCTAAGTATCTATCTCTGAACCAACTCTCTCTGTGAATGCCTGAATTGTAGATTTATGCACTATCTCAACTTGGACATGTAGTAGACATTTCTAATAGTAGACACTATGTCCAAAACACAGTTTTTAATACTCTCCCTATATCTATTCCTTTCCAGGTCCACTCCACATTAACACCAGTATTCAATTAATTGTTCAAACTCAAAGATTCCCAATTCTTCCCTTTATTTCACTTCCTTACATGTAACTCATCAACAAATTTATTACATCTATAAAACATATATCAAATTTGTCTCCTTTTCCAACATTCCCATCATATACTTAGCCACTACCATTTTGCACCTGGGCTATTACTGCATGCTGGTTTCCACCTATCTCTTCTTACTCTTTTCCAACACATTCTTTATAAGGAAACCTGAACGATCAGTTTATTTTCTCTCTTGCTTTGAAATCCTTTTATTATCTTAGAATAATTTGCAAACTCTTCAGTACAGCAAGAGTCCAGCATGACTTGATTCCTAGCTACTCTGAAGCCATCTCATCTAACTTGCTTGCTTTCTATCCCTGAAACATGCTGATTCTTGCCAAATATGCCAAGCCTTTACACTTGCTCTTTCTTCTTCCTGGAATGAACTTCTCCCAACTCTTCATTTTTTTCTGGCCTTAGCTCATCAAATATACATTCCCTAAGTTAGTCTGCATCATAGCATCTCTGAGAAACAAGACTTTTCCATTGTTAAGAATGGTATTCCACCTGAAAATACAATTTGTTGAACAAATTTCCTTGACAACATCTCTCATTCAATAATCACTAAGCTTACTTCTTTATTTACTATGTAATGACTGCACACCCAAGTAGAATATAAACACAATGAGACAGGGGTCTTGTCTGTCTATTCATTGGTGTGCCCCTAGCTGTAACATACCAAATAAGTATCTAAATGAATTGTATAAAGATGTATTAAAATCAGAATTATATTTTAATATAACATAATCCAAACTATGAAAACATAATTCCAGCAATGCCTTATAATGACATCCCACTTCATATTAAAAACCATTAAATTCTGTGTGTATGTGTATCTAAGAAAAAAATTATTGCTTTTTCAGTCATTACCAAGTTGCATGTAATCATCCACTGTGTGAAGTTTAAACAAACAAAAAGCACTCAACACCTGAAACCTGCTTTTTCAAAAATCAAAAAAGACTGAAAGTGTAATCTTAACATATTGTTACACTGACATACTATATAAGCATGTAGCATAGTTTAGTATAGTTTGGCTGTGGCTGTTTAACGCCCAAACCAACATTTGAAAGGTAAATTTAAAAATTCAAATTTAAAATAGTATTACTTAGATGTAAATAAAATCTTTGTTTCCTAAGATTATTACTGTAGCTAGCCCTTTTATTTAAAAAAAAAAAAAAAGGTCTCTGTCAATTCCAACATTCAAATGCCATAAAATTAGTTTGGACCTGCTCTTCAAAGAGAATATTTCCAGAGACAAATGGCATATAAAAAATAATATTGTAATGTGTTGCAGAAAACCTACATTTTAGACCTGACAAATTAGCTAATTTTAACTGACAAAATCTTTGAGCCTTAGTTCTTTCAACAGTATCACAAGAATAATTCCTGTCTGTCCTAACCATGTAACAAAGATTTTGGGTGAAGATCAAATAAATGAAGTATTAGTAAAAAGAACTTTGTAAAACTATAAAAATATTATATAATGATGGGCTATCAAAAACTATGAAATTTCACTTAGGCCAAATATCTGAGGTTTTAAAAAGAATAACCAAGTCTTCAAAATAAATAAATAAATAAATAAAGGGGACATGGTTCTTTAGTGTAGCAGTTAGCACATCTGCTTTACATGCAGAAGGTCCTGGGTTTGTGCCCCAGTGGAGCCACAGTCCATGGTCTACAGCCATGCTACCCTGAACAAGCCTGATTGTCTGATCTTGGAACCTAAGCAGGGACTGGCCTGGTTAGTACTTTGATGGGAGACCACCTAGGAAGACCAAGCGCTATAGCATAAATAATAATAATAAATAAAATCAATAAAGGCATTTTACCTTAATACATTCATTGCTTGGAATATCAAACACCTTTTCAATTTGTTTTTCAACCCTCGTAGGATCAGCATTCTTCAGATCTATCTTAAAAAAAACAATTCATCATGTTTTAACTTAATAAAATGCACTAAATATTAATTAAAAGTATTTGAGATAGTTAAAAGCTATCCATTCTTCTTTCAAAAGTATTAAATGACCTATATATAGTCAATATGATTTTAATAAGCATTGGCCACTGAAAAACAAGGAAGGCAAAAGAGCATGCAAAAAAATGTAGGCAGTAAGCTCCTCAAGGCAGTATAAAAGTTCAATAACAGTTTATTAATTAACACCATATAAGATGACTTTAAGTTAGGTACAACTCACAAAAATCAGTTCTCCTTCTTTTAAACTTAACTCCAGTACTAAAAAATATAACAATGCAAAGCAGACTTTTAAATAAAAATTCTTAATTTATTAATTTTAAAATATGAAAGTTACAGTTTATACAGTGCTCACTTTAGCTCTTAACTGTTACATTTCATGTTATATTACATTGTTTCCTCCTAGATTACAAGCTCCTTTTCTTTTCCTATATGTAGTTTAGTGTAACAGACATGTTAGCTGCCCTGCACATACTACTTTCCTATAAAAACAGCCTTCCATCACTGCCTGTAATTCAGAGAAACTATCTTCTCAACTACATGCAAGTGTATAGAAGTTACAATTTCATCATGTGCAATTCAAAGACATAAATCTCATCAATATATTTAATAAATAGCTGAAGATCCCTCATATAAAAAAAGTACACTTGATACTCAAACACTAAATTTACTTTTAGAAAGTAATAGATATCAATGTTCTCTCATTGTTACCTTGTTTATAACTGGAATCACTGATAGCTGTGCTTCAAAGGCAAGAAAGAAGTTTGCTACAGTTTGGGCTTGAATACCCTGGAATATCAACACAATATACTGAGAGGCTAATTCTATCATCTGTCACAAAACATTTAATTCAAGACCACACCACACATCTTCATTGAAAGCAGAATATAAGGCAAACTACAGCATCTATACTTCCATGAATCTGGATTATTACCTGTGAAATTTATTTCAGTCCAGGAAGCATTTGGTAGAGGGAACTGTTCAGCATTAGAGACACAAAGACTCTGAAGGTCATCAAAGCCTACTAAAGAATAGTCATGTGATACGGTTTACAAACCCAGTACTACATATATAAGGTAGACTGACTTGCTCTGACAGAATCAGGAAATGTTTAACACAACAAATAAAGCATTTTTGGGTTTCAATGAAGAGTTTGTGAGAAACTGAATATATCAAAAGTTTTATCTTAAATAGTATATCATAGTTCTTATATGGTCAATTGTTGAATATGCTTTTATGGTTATATTTATACCACAAAATAAATGGGTAATGTTATTGACATGTTTTTTAACACTTCACATATTATTATATTACCTTTAAATCATCCAAAAAAGACCTCAAAAATAAAGATATACTTTCAAGTTCTGCTAAAAATTGATATGGAAAACTCAGATTAAAAACTTAAAAACTGAGTTTTTTGGTAGAATATATAATGTGACATACTTCAACAAAAATACAATAATTCCTCTGATCAGATAAAAAATTTTAAAAGATGAACAAGTCAATTTCACAAAATGCTTTAGAATAATATAACATCAAATTAATAGGACTAAAGCATATAACTTTGGTTAAGTAATAAATCTCATTTTTATCAAACATAAAAATTCTATTTCTGAAACACTTTAAAAAATAACCTCTTAAAACAACCAAATAGTATGTTACATCATATAAAATTAAAAGTACATACCTCATTTGCATCAACCACAAGTAAAACACCCTGGCATGCAGACAGCGACCTGGATACTTCATAACTAAAATCGACATGGCCCTGAGAAACAAAAAATATCGATACCTCTAAATATTAGCTATAATTGTTTTAGCTTAGGGTACGGCAAACCTATTGACTCCACCTGGAAAAAGTTAATAGGTTTCTTTTGTTTAGTCCACATTTGTAAAACAATTTACACTAACCTAAAAACAATGAAAAAAACAAAAAGCAAAGTTAGTGTCTAATAATCAGTTCGAAAACTAAACTAGGATTTATTTATACTATTAATACAAGGCTGACTTTAACAATAGAGACAAAATTATTATTAAACTTACTGGTGTATCAATGAGATTTAAAAGGTACTGCTTTCCTTCACAATTATAGAAGAGAGATGCTGTCTGTGCTTTAACAGTGATTCCTCTTTCTCGTTCCACTTGCAATTTATCAAGAACTTGCTTATTATTGTTTGTTTTATCAATTGTCCCTTTAAATAGAAATGCATGATATATCTAAGAGCTTTTAAAAAGAAACAATACTGCACATAAAATTAAAATCAAATTGTAAAAAGCATGATAAAAGTAATTATCAATTACTCATTGCCATCAATTAAGTATATAAAATGAAAATACCTGTCAATTCTAGGAGCCTGTCAGCTAAAGTACTTTTGCCATGATCCACATGTGCAATGATACTGAAATTTCTAATATTTTCAACAGGGAATCTAGACATGTCAACTTTTTCCTGGAAAGGAGAGAGAGATATTACATTTATGAGTTATACATTTGGCACAATATGAAATAAGTATACTAATTCAAAGAATACTATTTTAGCTCTCTTTGGACAATTTCATTAATAGCATTTTTATTGTTTATGTTATTCATCTGACAACATAATGTATGGTTAAATTCATAATAAAGTGAATTATAGTATGACTCACTGAATACATTAGTTTCACTGTCAAAAGTGACCACACAGCTAAACCAAAGTTCCTTATTGTATTTCCACTACTAATAATATTTCCACAACTTATGAGGAACTGAATTTATTTTCATGAATGGAGAACACAAGACACCAGAACTCAGGAACTGCCATAGGACACCATGTTTAACAAAACCTCTTGAGGCAAAAAGCTACAGAAAAGCTAAAAGAAAAAAAAAAATCCTTTTCCCTTCTCATACATTTAATCACTAGTCATGTCTTTTAAAACTCTGTGCTCCAAAGAGCCTTCAAAAGTTTAAATTAGATACAATTTTGTTACTCGCAACTTCCTTAAGGAGAGAAAAAAAATCACATCAACAAAAAAAGGCTCTTATTTACTGACTTCAAATTCAAAAATACTTTAAAAAGTAAATTCTAATTTTCAGTTGCACTTCAGTTTTTTACTGAGATTCATTACAGAAACTGCTAAACAGTTGATATTCAAGAAAAATGTCAAATTTTTGGACTCTAAACATTTTATTTTTCCAATAAAATCTATAGTTGGCTCAAAAAAAAAAAAAAAAGAGTCCCTGAAATAACAATGAAAATACAACATGCTCATAAGCTTGACGTTTCCTTTTTATAAGGCAGAAAATAATAGTGTGACTATAGCTGAAAGAAATTCTGGAAAAAAAAAAATTTGTTTGCCCTGTAGATACCGCACCCCTCCCCCGTCATTCTATTCAAAAGATACAAAACTGCACCATATTTAAGAAGTATGAATTGCAACATGAATTCATTATAAATTCCACAGGCATTTTAGAAAAGGGCAAAACTTTTATGTAGTCAATATTATGTAGTCTTATTTTTCTCCAGTTTCCCATAACTTGCAATCACTTTTCTATATAACCTTTTACCTCTTCGTAGTTATCAGATAGTGTTTCTACAGTGCTGAACCCCTAATTTCTCCAACCACAAGAATAGTCAGAATTATGCAGGTTTGCTTTGACTGATGTAAAATATAATAATAAAAAGAAATTAGGCATATCCATGTCTTCTTATATTCTAAGTATTAGACTCAAAGTGCTATGCCTTCCATCGTGTAATCCTCATAAAATGGCATTTGATGGTTTTATTAGTACCTCATTTAATAAACAAACATTCACAGGAAGGTCAAGCTTGCCTGCCCAGAGAACATAGCTAATAAATTGCAGGAAAATACAAGAAGTTTCTTCAGTAGGGTTTTAGAAGTAGTAATTTAAAACACGCAAAGTGTTTCCATCAGTAACTCGCATGAATTAATAAGTTACTGACGTTACACATTAGGAAACTCAGGTGTGACTTGTACAAGGACACAGGTGAGCAACGGGGGTTCAGAAACCCCAGCGGAGCTCGCGCGCTCAGCTCCGCCTCCTTGACAAAATCCTAACCTGACACTACAGGTCTAGGAGACACCTCATATTTCCAAATTCGCAAGGTGCACCCTCCCAAGTTTTATTACGTAGCTAATGTGAACCTGAAGGGGAGGGAGGGGTCACCTTGCGCTCTGCAGAGCTGTAGTGCCTGTCCAGAGCCCTGGAGTGGGGTGCAGCCCCGCGGCTCAGCGCGGGGAGAGGCCAGGGCAGCATCCGACAGGCAGCCCCGGAGACCCAGGCCGTGATGGCGCGTCCGCGCCACCAGCCGCGACCCACAAGAATCCGCATCCTCCCAGGCTACCGAGGCGTCAGGAGCGGGTCCCCGGACGCTCCGGCGCCTCAGTTTTCTCCGAGACGCTATGGCTAGGCGCCGACGAGCAAAACTCAACCTATCCGAGGCAGACAGTTAAACCCGCTGCGGCCGGCGGCCCGCCGCTGGCCGCTCCGCGCGGAAAGTGGGCGACGCAGCACCGCACGCCGACGTCCGCACGCCGACGTCCGCACGTCGCAAGGCGCCTTGACGTTAGCGTGCCTCCGCGCAAGGGTGCCAAGGAATCACGTGAGAGGAAGCGCCCGCCAGCCATGTGCATTTTCTCTTAGCTAAAGGTGGGATTTTGCCTCCAGCTAGCTGGCTAAGTGGTATTACAATTGTTTTAAAATCGGAAGGCAAAATACATTCCCCAGGTTGTCAGGGATGTCGCTAATATTTTAGCGCATCTGAAAGGAAACGGGCAGTAAAATTGCTTGCAGTGTAACCTGGGAATGTGAAGGTTGAAAAAAGTTAAAACCGGAACACTCTGACGTCTCCATCATCTTCAGGTTACGACTTCAACAGATGTTTACCTGGCAAGAAGCAGAGCTCTAGTTAAGTAGATGAAAGAGAGTGAGACCTGTATACGATACCTAGTGTCTAGTCCACCTGTTGTGGCCAACAGCAACTAGACCAAACCGGATATGTTCTCAAAGGCTGTTTATTAGCCGGCGGCTGTCCTTGCCAGGAGCAGCCCTGAAATGTAGAGGTACAAGGTTTTTAAGCCCTAAATCCCATTCTTCATTCTGTCTGAACACAAAGATCTACTTTTCTTCTATTTACTATCTGTCAACCCACTATCCAGGTGTGCAAGAGGGGGGTACAGAAGCAGAATACTTATTGTTGATTGCCTAATGTTCCCATGACAGTAGTCAAGTAAAAATTTCCAGCTTATATACACTTGATTGTTTCTCATGCCTCAAAGGTAAGCACAGTCACTCAGGCAGTTAGTGTTTGAGCTCATTGTTACAAGTTTCATGATTAATAGAATGCGGCTACGGGTTCCAGGAGCTAGGCCTTTGTCTAGTTTTAGGTTTTAATTAACCCTTATCCTCACCGCATTTCAGCAGACTGTCACACACCAGCTCCCTTGGGATTTTCTGGAATATCCAGGGTGTGGTGCAGAGGAAGGCAACAGTAGCAGCTGTGTTTTTGCACTGTTGTTTAGTTCATTCTTGGAGCTACTGTAAATTATGACAGTACTTGTTAACACCAGTAATTGGTAATGTCACCTTTCTTAAAGAATGAACTTACGAGCTACCTTGAAATGCAATGGACGTAATAATTGCTAATAGTTCATATAAATCAGTGTTGCCTGAACTTAAATAATTTGCATATTCTCATTGATTTTCTCTGTATCCTAACATTGCTATTATATACTGAATAATCTTTTTTAAATCAACTTACCTTTTATACTTAATTTATTTTAAAATAAAAATTCGTATCATTACCATTAATGGGAAAAGTACTATGACCTGACTTAAATTAAAAAAATAAATAACAGTAAAAATAAGTGTAATGAATAAAAAAAAAAAAGTGATTCAATTCTAGCTAGGATGTTAACTTGCTAGAGTCTCTGAATCTCTTGAATAAAACCAGAGATGAGCAAGCATTTAATTATTTACAAACATGGAACCAAACAGATTTTTCTCCTTGACTAATCAGCAGTATTGAAATAAAATTGAAAGACTTTACCCTGTTTGATTCAGTGTCTTTAATGCCATGAGTGTCTCACCGAAAATCATTTTGGCACCTCCATTAGTCTTACACTTTGGGAACACTGCAATATCTTATGTGGTTGACATATTTCTAAACTCACAGATTAAGTCTGTCTTTATTAGAAAAATACATAGCATCCCTGTGTCAGGTACCGTACTAGATATGTAAACTCAGAGAAATTAAGCAAATTGATGAAATTGTATAATAGGCAAATGAAAAAAATCTATATTTGAATTCAGATTGTTGGAAAGCAAGACTCATTCCTCTGCAATATCTCTGACAGAATAGTATATTTAATGTTCAACCTGGGAAATAAAAAGAGGTGGAGTCACTAAAGTTTCAAAGAGGAGGTATATTTTCTCCTGGGCATGGAAGGATAAAAAGTTTCTTAATACCTGGAGCCTAATCAAGAGGAAGAATTAGCGACAGTATATGTACACCATGTTCCCAATACTGTCCTACACAATTTGTCTGTATCAATTTCCTTAATCTTTACAGAGTCTTCTAATACAGGTACTCTTATGACTGTTTCTGTTATACAGCTGAGAAAAATGTGGCCTAGCATTACACAGTGATGAAACAGACAGTGAGCTCAGGCAGTCTGGCTTAAGAATCTGCACCCTTAACCACTCCATTAACTCTGTTGAGCAAGTATAAGTAAAAATATGTGGTCTCAAGTTAATGGTCAGTAGAGGAAAATGGCCAAGATTTAGGACAGTGGCATTTTACTTGAAGCAAGTGTTTCTAAAGAGCTCACATAATGAAGAATACTTATAAACCAAGACATATATTCCTTTAGGAATAAGTGTATAATAGGAAGATTACATTCTTACATACTACATTACACTTTTGTATTTATGTTTTTATTTTGAAATTTTTTATTATTTTGTTGCAATTTAGGCAAAGCAACATTTGCTTGTGCTCACAGATTGCAAGGACTTTGCCAGCTTACAATCTTTCTTTGTTTTTATTTTTATTTTTTTACACATATAGCACCTGGTCTTCCTAGGTAGTCTCCCTTCCAGGTACTAACCAGGGCTGACCCTGCTTAGCTTCCAAAATTAGACAGGATCAGGCTTGTTCAGGATAGCATGGCCATAGACATATTTATGTTTTTAAACATATTTGAAGAATATATTAGTTTGCTAGGGCTACCATAATAAATTACCATAGACTGAATAGCTTAAAGAACAGAAATGTATGTTTTTATCAAGGTGTTGCTGGGTTGGATTTTTGTGAGACCTCATTCCTTGGCTTGTAGATGGCCATCTTTTCCCTATGTCTTCACATGTTTCTCTCTCTATACCTGCCTGTGTCTTAATTTTTTTTAAATAAGAACATTAGTAATATTAATTTAGTCCCACTCTAATGACCTTATTCTAAATTAATTACCTCTTAAAAATTATCTACAAATACAGTCACATTCTGAGATATACTAGGGAATAGGAATTCAACACATGTATTTGGAGAACACAATTCAGCTCATAACAAAGGGAATAATAATAAATATATAAATTATGACTTTATCACCCCTAAATTTTGTTTTAAAGTTATTGATATTGTGGAACATTTTTAACATTAACATACCATTAGTAAATGTTTAATATCACAATAGTCATCATAAGCACATGCACAAATATATAACATATTCAGAGGATGTTAAAGGATCTCCAGTACTGCTGTAACGCAGCTAAGATGGTGCCACCATGTGTCTATAGTGGAAAATATAGATTGGAATTCATTTTTTGTCCTGTTTTTAAAATCATCTATGATTTTTTTTTTTTTTAGTTTCATATAGTTTCAAATTTTGGACATGAATAGGGCTTTTAAATATTTTTAAATGCCAGGATAGAAAATGCTTAGGTAAGGGAGGAGGAAAGTTGCAGGAACTGTATATAGAAATAACAATTTCAGCCACATTTGTGAAGGGCCTTGAGTTGGTTTTGGCTAGTTAGCATTTCACCAACTTACTATAATTAAACCATTGTAAGCATAGATATAACACATCAGGTCTTTGCTTTAGGAAGCTTACCCTGACAATGACGTGTAAATGCATTGAAGAGGAAAGCGAATGAAATGATGAGAGAAACAGGAGACAGAATGGGAGCAAAGTCTCCCATTTTAATAATCTAGGTGAGATACAGTAAGGACCTTATTGAGTCACTGACAGAATACAAGAATGGAATGACTGGTAAACATTTTGGAGATAGAATTAACGGGGTTAATATGAAGTAGAGGTGGAGAAGTTCAGGATAACTCCAAATCTCTAGCATTGGTAGATTGGAAAATGTAATTGATATTTATCAGATGTAAAATTTAGATATTCAGTCTATAACAGGTAGTTAGCTATGTAGAGAGCTTGGGGAAAGTTCAGGGCTAGAGTACTGGAAAGAATATATAAAAAATAAAAACTGTGGAATTTGGTGACTTTGAAGTCAGAGAGTTAGAAAGAAAATAGTTGAGAAAAAACTGTAAATATCTTAAATACCCTTTTGTGAAATGAGAGAAAGAAGCCTCATAGTCACAGAATAACAGGTATGGTGTGTGTTTACATTTTTCAGAAATTTTTCTAAGTATCCAAGAGTGCAACATTAAGCCATGGGGAAGCAAAAAAATGAAATAAATGTGGTTACGATACTGAAAGAATTCACAATCAAGGGAAGAAAGTCATTATATATATAAAAAGTTATATTACAATGCTATAATTACTATAATAGAAATATGGATAGATAATTTTAGAAGAACAGAGAGGAGGTACCTTCTACAGTCAGGGGTGGAGGTATCAGTAACGTCTTCACATTGCAGGTGACAATAATATTTATTTATACACATTTAAAAAGACTTACTATGTGTCATGGACTCTTCTAAGCACTTTTTAACTATTTCTTCAATTAATCGTTAAAACAATCCTATGATTAATATAACTGTCCCTGTTTCACAGATGGTGAAACTGAGGCTTAGCCTGCTTAAATAATGATTTGTCAAAATATACAAAGAGTATGTAGCAAAGGAATAGTCAGACATCAATCTAAGATTTCAAAACCATTTCATATACCACAAAGTGATGCTCCCTAGTTTGGTTGTTAAAAGGAAATCAGGTTTAACCAAGCTGAGAATTGAAAGTGTGGGGTGGCTGGCCTTCCAGAGACCTATGTGAGCAAAAGCATGATATATGCAGAAAATTTACAGCACTTCTAGGTTGCAGGAATTTAAAGTTCAGAGTGATATGAAGCTGGAAGAAAATTGAATGAATGAATAAATGAATGAATGAATAAGCCAGACAATGAAAGGAGGAAGATGGCCTTATGTTACAGGAAATTGTAGCCACCAGCAAGATCACAGAGGTTTTAGGCAAGAGTAGTAACATTGCAACTTAGTATTTCATGGAGTTCATTTCCTTTAGCTGTTTTGCTTTCTGGTAGATTTGTCTTTTTATTGCTCCCTTATCCGTGTGTGTGTGTGTGTGTGTGTGTGTGTGTGTGTGTGTGTGTGTGTGTTGTTGTTGTTGTTGTTGTTTTGTTGTTTTGTTAATTTTGTTTGGGTTTTGTAGGTTTCCCTCTTGTCCTTCTTGTTTTATGTTATATACTTCAATTCTAAATCTTTGGCGTGTGGTTACCATTATGGATATGTAAAGGACAGTAATCCATTTTTCTCTGCATGTTCCCTGACATCTGTAACCTCAACTAGGATGACTGAAAAAGCTCTGGACTTAAAATACTCAATATCTCTTTTTCCTTTTCTTTTTTCGGTTGCAGGACCTCTCCCTGCAGTCTTGTCACATGTTCTCTCCAACATGCGAACCTCACCTCAGGATAGTTGGTCTTATTACTTGGCAGCTGGATTCCGAGAACAAGTATCTAAGAGACCCAGGAAAAGCTGAATGGCTTATTATCCAGTCCTGACAGTCTGAGAACACCACTTCCCCCAAATTTTATTGGTCAAACAAGTCACTAAGGCCAGCAAATATTCAATATGAAAAGAATTATATCTTGCTTCTTAATAAGAATGTTAAAGAATTTACAACTACTTTACTATGCTTCAAATTGAAAAGTATTCACCTATGAAGGTATGATCTTTTTAACTAGTCCACTGATAGTAAACATTCTGGCCCGTATAAGATTTTACTTGAGTCTTTAATTATATGTTTAGGATAAATCCTTCACTTGCATTTGATAAGTCAGGGGAATATACAAGTTTTATGTTGAGTTTAAAAGCCTAATTACCTGCTAATGATTTTTTTAACAACATATAATAAAATAAACTTTATATGAGAATACTGGTTGTCTTCATCTTCACTAAAACTAGATGTTTTCATTTAATTTTATGTTAACTTAAATTATACCTTATTTTATTTTAAAATTATTAATAGTGAGTTTAATATTTTTCATGGTTTTGCTTATTATGTATTGTTTATTTCTTTGTTCTTTTCTCTTTCATTTTAATTTCTTTGTCTTTTTATTCTATACTGGAAGATAATATCGTAAGTGTGTTTTCTATAGCTCTGTTTAAACTTTTTATACTACCATTTATACTTTACCTTTTTCATTGAAGATTTATTTTTTTCTAATTTATCAAAATTTTTTTTTACATGCTTCCTAAATAACACAACTATCTTTTTCATTAGTTTCCTGTTTTGTTCTAATCCCTTGTCTTTTCATTTAATCTGTTCTCTGACTTTGACTTTGAAGTCATGTATAAATATTGTGAAGGGAAATTTAAGTTTATGGACATGATTACCAGAGAGGAGAAGGGAGGTGGGAGGAAGTAAAAATTAAAAAAAAAGAAAAGAAAACTCCAGTGCACAGCTTCATTTAATGGGTATTCATAAACCATAATACCTTGTGGTCCTGTAAAAGAGGAGTGAAAATGGGCTCCACTGTCAACCTCTCCAAATTGTAGGCTCCCACTCTTCCAGAGGACCTCACCAATGCTGTTGATAAATCCTGACAAACAGGGGGAGCACAGTGTAAATTTGTAGACAAAATGTTAGTAAAGCTTAATATTTTTCTTAGATATAAGAATAAATAAAAAAAGTAGTTCTATTGGTTTCTGAATAGTGCTGGATAGTGCTGCATATCTTTCATATCAGATCACTGAGTAAAAGTAATATGGTAAGTGAAAACCTCTATTTCTTTCAAATACATTTTCACTGGATGCCTCTTGTCTCTGACCCTACCAATGGAAGCAGAGTTGGGGGTGTAGGGTGATAGTTCCCAGCATGCACAGAATCATAATCATCAAGAACCTCCACCTAATCCCACTAATATCCCAGTTTCCCTCACCATATTTTTGTTCACCTTTCCCATCAAGATTGACTCTCTCTAAATATGAACCAGGATACAGGAAAAGTTGGTAGGATTATTCCAATGGCACTTAAAAAAGCAGCAACCTTACAATAGAGAGACAGCTGCTCTTTCTTCTTTTTAGTATATAACTTAAGTTTCTAGGAGTCTTGAATCGTCCTACTTCTTTTTATATGAGTGGGCTGTTCTGCATGAAAGGGAAAAATGCGATGGTCAAAAATCATTTTTCTAACTGGACTCATCAGCTTTATCACAGAAATTTTACAGCAGGTTGATTCCAAGGATTAGTTTTTCAGATTGTGGAGCATTTATCTTTTTCCAAACACCCATAAGTATTCTTCTAGAAATTGTGAGTCAACCTAGTGCCATTTTAAACTAGATACCTAACAATTTTTTTTAAAGAAAGTAAAATTGTACTTAAAATTTTATTTTGTTGTTCTGTATACTACTTTCCCTAGCCCATATTTGTAAATTAAAATATAAGTACTGCAAAGTACAGAGTTATCCTTAAAAGTGCTCCTCTATGTCACAGCAATGTTTAAGTAAATGTTCCATCAAGTTAAAACTACAAGCTGTAAGTAGTTAGTGATGTTCTAGTGCCAAAAGGAGGTGGAGATACCATCTTATTAAACAGAATTTCTATATTGACAATTACACTTAAATATATACCTTATCTGATCATTTCCCCCAACCTGCTATAACTACTTTTACACACTAAATACAATAAAATATTTATTATACTTTGAATGCCTTGAAAAAGTCTTAATAATGATATAATTACAAAGCTATAATTATGGCAGAGCATTGGGAAGAATTTTGCCTTTCTTTACTGAAAGAATTATAGCCAATTTATCATTTCATCTTTACTGACTGGTATCTAAGGGAGTTTAGTCAAAAAACTAAGTTGTATCTTGGCAAAAAAGTCTGTTCTTAACCTTTCTTTAATTAGAAATTTTATTTCTTTGTTAAAAAGTAAGAGATGAAATCTGAATAAATATTTTATGTCTAATCTGTTTACATGACACAGCATTTGCTAATACTCCTCTCCCTCTCCATCTTCTTTTGGTAAGAAGGATTTTTAATATAGGTTTACATTGTATCAAAATAGAATTCACTAAAAGCTATGTGTTGAGTGGCTGTACATAGGGAACACAAGGGTAAATACAGACGCTTGTTATTGATCCCAAGATGCTTTCACTTAGAAGTAAAATGATAACAGATAACATTTTCCGAGCATTTACTAGTTGCCCCCACTGGGTTAATTGTTTCTGTTGCAAAATCTTATCTAATTCACATATTTGTACACAAATATATTTATGTACACAAATATATACACATGCATAAATTATATATACATGTATTGATTAATAATCTAGATATTATGAAACATGAAAATTAAAATTATGTTGAGGAGATAAAGATGAAATAAATAGTCCCTAAAAGGTAGGTATAAATTTTATTCTTGATTTATAAAAGAGAGAACTGAGGATCCATGTGGTTAAATAACTCATGGAGGAATTTATATAATTCCTAAAAATATTTTCTAGAAAAATTAGTTATATCAGACTGCTTAATGAGATTTAGTATTACATTTTAAAATGATTATTATAATAATATGGTTACTAAAAATGTACAACTCAACTATTAATATCAATTTTCATAATTTCAGGTACAAATTATATTTTTACTAACAGTTATTACCAAACTAAAAATTTCATAAGTGTTCAGTAACATTCTGCTAGATTCCAATTTTTTTCAAGACAAAAATAGAAGCTAACAAGAAGTAGCCAAATTAAAACTCAAAGGTAATTATCATAGTATTAATGAAGAAAAACCCTGTCACTTAATTATTTTCTTACACATTATGGCCTTTAAAATTCAAGCACTGAAATGGAATTTTATGCCCATTTTCAAGTGACTATGTTATATTCAGGGATGCAGCCTCAGGCTTATAAAATAGAAATAGTGTAGTCTTTAAAGGTCAGACATTCAGGAACAAATCTTATGTGATATTAACAAAAGAAGCATATAAAGAAAAGAAGCATGACCAAATGTATTTAAAAAAAGTAATGGAGCATAGATGTTTTGTATTTTTTTTCTGTCTTACTAAGACAGAAGAACAGATATCAAGGAATCAGTGTACATTAAATTGCAATACAGTCTGCTGAAGCAATTACTTCCTAAACACTGGTAACAACGCATTTTTCTGTGAGCAGAGGTAGAAAATGATGACATTTTCTCTTGGTTCACTGGCAATTCCATTTAGCTGAAAAGAATTTTTTGAAGTTTGTGAATAAATATTATTTAATGTTCCAAACAGATATATTTTTAACACCAGTATTTTGAACAACCATAGTTAATTGTCTGGAAGAAACAGTGTGAGTAGAGAAAGAAAACTGGGCTGAGTGAGAGAATTATTGTCTCAAACAAGGTTCTGTCACATACTAGGTATGTGACTTTAAACAAGTCGCTTAACCTCTCTGAGCTTCCATGTTTATATCAAAGGATTGTAATAATGGATGCCATAATCTTGTATGATTCTTAGATTGATATACAGTAATTGAAATACAAGTTTCTGAATATACAAAATTAAAAGTAATGTTCATTTATCCATCCATTAAGCCATTAATTCTTTAATTATACACATGCACACACACATATGCTTGTTAGGTACAGAGCAAATTGTTTCAGCTGTAGCTGTTGGTCAGCTCTCAGTCTTTTCAACACTTAACACATCACCAGAGTATAAAAAAAATTACAGGTGGAGATTCTTTTTCTTATTCCCACTGATAATTACAGTCAGTGACTACAGAAGAAATTTTTTTCTGATTTTGGTAAGTCATTGTGCCAGTAAAGGTATAACTTTGCAGTCTTCATTATGTAAAATTTATTACCATCTACTAATCTGCTTCTTTAAAAGCATTATCTCTCTTTATTGATTATTACAAACAGAACTATAAGTGAGAGAACATAGTGGCTGAACTCAGAATGATAGTAGTGGAGATGGAGAAAATTGGTTAGTGAGAGATATATTTAAAAGATAGAATAGATAAAATTCATTGGAAGATTAATTAATTTCTGATTTGAGTGAGCAAGTGGTTTGTGATGTCATTTTTTGGAATGGAGAAGAGAACATTGGGTTTGAGAGGGTAGAGATTTTAAGAAAGCTATTTAGATTATAAATTTGAAATGTCTATGATATAGACTTTAGGAAGTGTCTATATAGAGATGGTATACAAAGCCAAAGGAGTGGATGAGATCGCCTTAGGAAAGAATTTAGAGAGAGAGCTCAGGATAGGGGGGAAAGGATAGAGGAAGGGAAAAGAGAAAAAGAGAAAAGGAAAGGAAAAGAAAGCAAAGTGTGAGTAGAACACGGTGCTCTTTGCATCAAGTGAGAATCCTTTCTCATATTATCCAGTCTTTTTGATCGTTCAGAACCCAGAAATAATTAAGTAGATTAACTAAAATAATCAATTGATGAAACTGCGACTCTAGTATTGATTTAAATTCTATCCTTCAGCAAACATAATAATAATTGGATGTTTCATTAATGAAAAAGAAACACATTTAAATGCATATGTTATATATTTATAATGCTACATATATAGAGTAGCTTTAAAATATTTTGGTGTACATCTCAATGTTCCATTAAGGCACTGGACAGGAGAATAGAGTTATTTGGTCTTTTATTGTTTCATGCCTTATGGTTTACTTGAGGCTTAGAAAAGGAAAACTAAGGTGAAAAGTACAAATTACAAAGTTTAAAATTCAATTAAATAGACATAAAATTAAAAATATTACTTTTGGTAAACTTTTTATTGAATTTATATGTCAGAGAAAATAATACATTCTGAATCTTTGCTGTTACAGGACTTAAGTCTTTGCATACAGAATTTGGAAAGAAGGAATATAAAATATGATCTAGAGTTGGCCTTTTCTTATAACATTAATACATTAGCACAGGGAAATTGACAGAATTCTAAAAATCATTCTCTTTAATTGTCCTTCTCTTCTTCCTCTCATCCAATAGAAGATGAGCCCTATAAAGTTTTCTTTCCACATATCTTTTTAATCTATTCAGTCCTATCTTCATTGGACCTTCTCCAGTTCGTACAACTTATCATTTTCTGGGCGTGAACTCTCTTATTACTTATATGCCTGCTCCAGTCTTGACCCTTTCAATTCACTTTTTCTTCAGCCCAAGACTTTTCTAACAGTTCTCCCATTTCCACTGCTACCCTAGTCCAAGCCATCTGTATCTCATGTTACTGCCATAACAACCTCCTAAATACTATTACTCTTCTGTTTCTGCCAAAATGTATCATGTCATCCCATTGCTTAAACCCCACAGTGGTATATCATTTTAATTATGATAAAACCTGGACTCCTTATTATGGCCTCTATGATCTAGCCTCTGCCGATGCTTCTGACCTCCTCATCTCCTTCAACTTTTTCCTGATTCAAAATCGCTATCATGTGGCTCTCTTTCTAAACCACAAAGTGCCAAATTCCTGGCCATCTCAGGGCATTGGCTTCAAATTCTTTTCACATACATAGTCTTTTAACTATCTTCTTCCTTCTCATCAATCAGAGCTCAAACCAAAAGCCCTTCTTAAAGGGACCTTCACTAAATGCCCATTTCCTTTCCCCTTTGTACTCTTCGTCTTAATAGCATATGCTAACATCTTCATAGATTTGGGTTACTTCCTGAAATTATAAGATATTCATGTGGGTTCGGGGCTTAGTCTACCACATTGCAAACTTTGGCTCTTCCACCTACTAGTTTTCACCTAGGCAAGTTATTTAAATTTCTATTTCTTCTTCTATAAAACGTGTTAATAAAGTTGTTGCAAAACTTAAATGACTTAAACCTAAAGTTTATGGAACAATGTCTGTTAGTAGAATCAGCACTAAAATATCTCTTTAAAATGCAGGTCCTTTTAATTTGCCCCCCTCCATAACTATGACATTTAGAACATAGTCTAATCCTCAGTAATAGATCCTCGGTAAATGTGTGATCCACTGTTGCCTGACTAGTGACCTAGTAAAGAACAGCTTGAATTAAAAAAATTCAAATTCCAAATGTTTTTAAACAATGTGGGAAAAAATTACTTTACTATTCTGCCTTTGACTCTAGTTGAAAATTCCTAAAGGCCAAATAATCTGCTCTTGAACAACAGATTTTAGTTACTGAGCTCTGGATACATGGAAAGCCTCAAGTTCTAGAAAGAGAATCAGCATGAAGCAAATCACAGAACTTCATCTCTAACCATGAGGGTAATGTTAGGGAAAAACAACCAGATCCAGATAAAAACTGGGAGTATTAGCCACATTACCTGTTCAGAACTAGAAAGAGGTCTCCTGGAAGTGACCCACAGACACAGAAGAAACCAACTCAGGTACTTTCCTGGGATAGAAATGGGTCTGATACCTTCCAATGTTCAGAATTTTCTTGAAAATGGACATAATATGCCCTACAAGTGAAAAATATTGCTAGATCACACTCATATCTATCTTGGTCCCTGCTAAAGAAGTAAAAAGCAGGAGAAAAACTTGGAGGTAGATCATAAGTAGCCTTCTTAAATGTTGTTTATAGAAATTGAATAGTTTAGATTTGGATAAAATTAACAATACCTTATTTTGAGATTGTTCTTAACATCATCATATAAAGATCTTGTACCATATATTAATTTTTACTTCATATTATTAGAAATCTTGTGTAAATTGAACATACTTTGATGGGCTGTGAAACAGAAGGGCATCCTTTTACTTTCCACCATTTACTTTAGGTAAATGATCTTAAATAAGAATTTAAGGGGATATGCGCACAAGGAAACTGAATGTACCATTCTACTTTATCAATTTGTATGACTCTGTGCCTTTCCCTGTGTTTGTAAACTTTAACAAGTGTTATAAGATACTGTGTTTGGCTTGGGCTTTTGGCAGACATCTGTTCAGTGTCAGAGTACAAATTTAGAAACATTTGTAGCCAGCAGGTCATCTTTTCTCACACTGATTTGTTATAAATTTCTCAAGTAACACTACATTTGTTGGAAGATCTCTCCACATAAAATAATACAAAGGTATGTGTCTGATCCTTCTAAAAACTTGACATTTAAACAGATGTAAAGTTGGATTATGTAAGGACTCTAATACCAATAGTCATATTATGTAAAGCTTTGCATGTTATGAAAACTTAAGTGTATTCTCCAGTGAAATTATTCTCAGTGTTTTATAATAATATATTTTAATGGACAAAGTTATGCTATTAAATTTTAATTTTCTTCAATTATAAGTTATTAATAAATTTAACTGTATCCTAATCCTGATTTTAGTTTACACAATTTATAGCTCCTGTTATACAGATTACTCATGAAATCATATGTATAAATTATTACATCAAATTTTAGAAAATCTTTCTGTATTTTTACTGAACTGATAAAATTTGATATAGTTGACAGTTATTACTTGAACATTTCTGATTAATGAGGCTCTTACAGCTAAGGCTATTTCTGCAATTTCATTTGAAATTTATTATATAGTTTATAGATTTTATAATTACATAGATTACTCCTAGTGATTTTAAAACATTCTTTTGAAATCAAAAGTTTTTCAAAGGAGAACAAAGATTAAAATTTTGAGTTGAATAACCACATATGTCCAATTGAAAAGATTCTCAACTTCATTCTCTGGTTTTCATCCAAAGAGCCACCATTATTTTGTTATTACTTTCTTCTCCCAATTTTTCTCCTCTCAAATCTTTCCTCTTCCCTCTGGTACTCTTATTGGTTAGGTTTAAATCAAGATCACAAAATCTTCTTCATTTCCCAAGATGTAGAAAGATAGTTTCCTTAGTAAAATTAAGCTTTTTTCCCTCTGATCCAGCTGGAAGGGAGCAGGGAGACTGTTAGCACAGTTTAAAGCTCTAGTAAAACTCTAACTTAAGTGATATTAAAGCCATTTGCCTCTTGACTTTGTAACAAGGATATACATGTTTGTAAATGTAAAATTTTTAAATGTAAATTATTCCTTAAAAGTAATCATTAAAGTGAGGGACTAACTTTGAGAGAAACCTTCTAGATGTGTACCAAGTCTTATACTTTTTCCCTTAAAATGCTGAGAAAAAGGTGTTTGGGGAAGAATGGTAGTTCTTTCAGACTAATTAAAGTCAATTTAGTCAAAGTCTCAATCCTAGTGAGTGAAACTTTAGGAAAATTAATTGAAGATACACATTTTGTAAATTACTTTCTAGCATACATTTTCACATTTTTCCCCTATTACTTAATCTACCCCATCTAAAGAATACCTTGTTCTCTGATAGGGATCCAGCCATAATCACAATGTCAATTAACCTTTGTAATATTCAAAAGAAGTTTTATTGACTGATAAACTTCTTGTAAAAAAACTCTCTTATTTTTCAGGATGTCAAGCTTAGGACAATTTGACTCTGATTTTTACCAATCTAATTATACCATTGATAACCAGGAGCAGAGTCATAATGATTCTAATGCCTATGAAAATCTTTATGGATCTAGAAAGTAAGTACTTTATATTGAGATAATATGCTGTCATTTTAAGAGGTTATAATATTATGCAAAGGGATCCCAGGTAAAAAGTTTTCCTTGGGAAAAGCAAAAGCTATGCCCAGCATATCTTAGTAAAATACCCAGGAAGAAATGTCACAAAAAGGTAGGTCCATTTATATAAATTAACTCATTGAATCCTCAAACAACCCTGAGATAAGTACCATTATAATCCTATTTACATGTAAGAAAAAAGGGATCCCAAGTGAAGAAGAATTTTCACTCAAAAGGCTAATGAGCTCTTTGTTCTGCTTCTGTAGATATGCTTGCTGCATAGGCTGTACTTGAAATTAACTAAAGGCTCAGCTTCCATTTTGCTTGTTCTGCCTAAGGAACAAATATAACTGTCTGAAATCCATAGCAACTGCCGCACTTTGTAACCATCTGAGAACAAATTAACCAACCATCCCATGCCAGATAAGTTGTATATAAGGAATGTTGCAACTGAGTTCTGGGCCCAGTTTTTCAGAGCACTAGCTCCTCTTGGACCGCCGGTGTAATAAACCTGAGTTCTCTAACTCTTTGACTGCTGCTTGGTTTCTTGCCAGTGTGATTTTTGCAACTTTTCTGCAACACAAGAAATTAAGAAACTTTTCCAAAGTCACACAATTAGTAAGAAATGGGTTAAAATTTAGCCTAAGGTTGATTAGGTCCATAACCAGAATGGATATTTAATTTATTGTAAAATTAAGACAAGTTTTAGAGTAAAATGGGTGCTATTAATTATAGTATGGGTAAAATAGGAATAAACTAGACCATTTTAAGCAAAGTGGGATGTATAATTATTGTGCCATTCCAACAAGCTTAGGCCATATAACCGCAAAACAAATATTTAAAATTTATTAATTCTTGAAGTTCATTTTTCTAAACACAGATAAATGCTTTGAAACCTTCAGATGGAAAGAGGAAAAGACAGAATAAATAAAACAGCACTGGGGACTCTTCTGTTCAACTATGCCCAGGAAAATTTGGACACCGTTTTCACTGGTTGATCACTCCTACAGACATACATAGGTAGATAGGTGCTGCTTTCACACACTGCTTCCTAAAAACTCCTGATAAACACTGCTTTTAGTTCAATAGGGAGATAATGCTATAATTGATATATAATGTTTTTTAAACTGTAAAAGTTAAATATCTGAAATTTTATCTCATCCATGCCCTATTTTATGAATCCAGTGTCAATCGGGCTATCATAAGAATTTTTTAAAGTGAAAAACAATCTATACCTCTATCTGTCTGTCCATCTGTCTGTCTATCTATCATCTACCTATCTATCTGTCTGTCTGTCTGTTTAAATAATTGAAAAACTTAAATACGGAAAAATCGTGGGAAAAGGCAAGGTCATATAGAATTGAATCAATCACTGTAGAATCCAACAACAGGAAGAGACCTTGATTTTATTCTATTAATGATTTATACCTCGGAAGGTCAAGAAAAAAAAAAAAGCAAAGCATTTGAGGCAGAGAAAGTAGTCTGAGCATTTAGGTATTAAAGGATAATAATTCAAAATATATAATCCACAATAGGTGCTATCTAAAAGGATTTTCAGCTCTGTCCTCCTGTTTGAAAAGAACCAATAGCCTTGAACTTCTGTTTCTCTTCTCCCTTCTCTGCTGCAGATGGGATAAGCACCTGGGAAAAATGTGCAATATACTTTATCAGAGTAAACTAAACAAAATTGTCCAATAAGAAAGAAAACTATCTCCTTAATCAGGACTCATGGATCATGGTCTTTTCCTCGATTCCGCCCTATCTGATGTTCTTTCTCATTTGATTTTATATATCAACATTGCCCAGACATCAAAATGACAAAAAGGTGTAAATTAATATACCCAATAAAAAAAATTAATGATTATATTGTATCTGATTGATGGCCCAGCCTGTTTCATATGTGTATCATTTAAACCCAAGTCCTGATTTAGATGTGGTAATGTTTAAATTCTAACCCACACTGAAAGTCTCAGGAATTAGAAAAGGGCATATTAGCTGTGGTAGTTTTATAGGTACATAAAACATGGAGCCAGGTCAGTGATTTACTAGTGTACATAAAACAAACCCCAGAGATTTAGCCTTCTATTTGTTCAGTGGATAGTTCAATTAAAATATACTTCAAGTCAGAATAATATGCTTATCATCCTGGCAAGAGACATAGAAATCTAGAGGGAAGTTATAATCAATTAGTCTCTTTCTTTCTGTCTCTCTGGTACCCCTATATATATGGGAGTTTGTTTTAAAAAGCTTGACTCAACTGCATACTAATCTGAAAGTTCGTTGACTCATTGGATCCTCATTGGACAATCCAATTTATAAGATCCTCAAATGGCCTTGAGATAAGTACTATTATTATCCCACTTATATATAAGAAAGAAAGAACCCGAGAAATTAAGGAACTTTTCTAAAAGTCACACAAGTACTAAGAAATGGAATTAGAATTTTAGTCCAAGGTTGATTAAATCTGTAATCAGCTTTTTAAAAAAAATTTTATTATTGTTATTATTATTATTATAGAATGAACAATGAAGAGCTTTCTCATTTTAAAAAACAGCTATCCAGTCATTCAGGAAGACATTATTTCCAGTCATTGGTAGCAATTTCAAGGCTATATTTTCCCACTATATTTTTCCAATTTTTGAAGTGAGAACGCTATTCAAATTATTTAGAGAAAGAAACAGATGTGTCTGCAGAAAGGTGAAAACTGGAAAACTCCCTTTGAAAGTGGGGAGTACATTTGATTAGGACTATAACAGATTGATACTGAATTATCATTTTCTTGGAATCCCTAGACCTGATCTATCTCTAGTGTTTCAAACAGAACTAATAGCACTGTAAATGGCACATTGTCACTGTGCACTCGCTGGACCAGCCAGGATCTGGGAATGCTATGTAAGCTAACTCCCCCAGCCACCATTCCTTAAACCACTCTACCATCGAACTGATCCTATATGACATGTTCTTATCAAGGACATTTAGAATGCCTGGTTTTACTGGCTCAATGAGAGACTTGCTAAATGTTTTGGGCAGTTTAGACGAAACTTTTTTAGCCACAAGAGTGCTTTTGTTATAGACCTGTTATACTGCTCTCTTAAGCTGTTTTAATTGATGATATTGCAAATTCTGAAAACATTTGTAGTCTCAGGTTTCTGAAAGAGTACCTGATTATATGAAATACACATACACTTGAATAAGTCCAAATGTGGAGCTAGATTTACAATGAATGGGACTTATTTGATGGTTACATTTCTTATCACCTGATTCACACCCTAGATCACCATAAGACACTGGGAGTGAGCTCCCCACCTGCATTACCCCAGGGTCAGACTGATAGGAAAGCAACATCATTTAACCATGATAATAGAAGTCTAAACATATAATTTTAACAAAATAAAGCTTCTAATAAGATATGTAGCTAGGAATTATGTGATAGGGCACAGAAAATTGTGTGCAACGAACATATCTGCAACCACAGAAATTATAGCTGAGTTGTCTAATGTTGACCTTCTATATTTGCACTAGAAAATGAATGTTAAAGTCCTATTGAAAAAGCTAAAGTTGATCAGCACAGAAGGAATACAAACTCTTGGCCTTCTAGTAATGTTGTTTCCTTTGAAAAAGTGGCAGACTAGAAGAAAACTATTACAAATACAGAAGGTGCTGTTCCAGGGTGTGTGGAAAATATTTAGAATGTTTTAGCGTCTTAGGAAGAAAAGAGCATACAAATATTTAGCTAGTGCTTATTGATAATTTTTTGTGTGCCTAACGCTATTCTAAGTACTTTCCTTATTTTAGCTAATTAAGTTCACAACCTATGTGCTCTTATTATGCTCATTTTACAAATGAGAAACTGAAAAACAGAATGTGAGGTAATTTGCCTAAGATTATATATCTGGGATTTGAACCCAGGCATTCTGACTCCAGAGGCTGTTTGATAATTACTTAACATGGTTCAGGACAAATCTTATCATTGGCCTATCCTAACAGACATAAATGTAACTCCACAGAGTTGGGAAGCAAGAGAAAAAAAATAAGACCAAGAATGTTGCCAGTTGTTCTAAAGGAGACTTTTGCAGTCATCTCAGAATTGCTTGAAATGATGGTTATATCAATCTGACTCAAGCAATTGCCTTTAATAGGTTACTGATTTATAAGCTTTAATAGAGAAATTGGTAAAGTGTTCAGTCCCATTCCCCCTGATTTATTTTTTTACAAAAGGATACTGTAAGCTTGAAAAATGTCACCAAAACTGTAAAAGAACTTCATTGGCATACTTATTTAGAATTGGAGCCATCTACTAAAAAAGAATAAACAGTGGGAGATGTGAGACTGAATAAAAATTCAAGATATATGGTTAAAATTATGGCTGTTCACAGTCACTTTCAGAAAAAGGCCTAAACATGATAATTGGATATTTACAGTGTTTCCTGAGTAGAACTATGGATTAATAATGTGATTATTTTAATATTGCATAGTAAATGTTATAGTCAACATATACAAAGTCAAAGTTATAAGATTAAAAGAGAGAATTTTAATTTAGACTGTGATAGAAAATGAGCATATTAATTCTTCTAGATAAAAGATTTTGAGGTTTCCTTTATAAAACATATTTTAAAATCTTACTTCTTAAGTTAATAGTGGAGAAATTTTATTATGCTTCTATTATAACAAGGATAACAAAGGCCAAGCTCTTGATGAACAAGTTTTGCTGAATGACATATCAGAGAGGGATAGAGGAAAGAGAAAAGGATAGGATTTGACTGGCAATGGGCTTTTTTTTCCTGTAAAAATATGTTTTTCTCTGGCGGGGGAGGGAGTCAAAGTAGGTACTCATACTAAATCTCACTCACAGAGGGTGTTTTGCAATCAATAATTGTTAATATTATGTTTTCTCAACTCTGGTTATTAGCATGTGAGCATGGATTTTGTTGGGGCCAAGACAGTATGTCAATAAAATAGCCTTGTTCAGACAGTGATCAATTGAGTCATCTCTATATGCCTCTTTTATTCTTCTAGAAATGGTCACATTAAAAAAAGTACATATCTAGGGAGAACTTTATTAACCAAAAAGCCATTCAGACCCTTATATAGAATTCATTTCTCCCAGTACTTTTGAGAGTGGGCCTACATTGTTAAAAAAAAAAAATTAGGAACATGCCACATGATTAAATGAACAATAACAGTAGTCAGCAGATGCTGTGGGAGAATTCAAGAAATACTATAGCAGGTCCCTGCTTTTAATGTGCCTGTGGCTGAGTTCGTGAATGATTAAATATGTATATCTCTTTTTATCGTATAGCCTTATTTTTCAGAAGAGGTTATTTTCTGTCAACCTTACTCATATAAGGAAGACTGAATATGTTATTCTTAGACTTCATATTAAAATTAATGTGTATGTATAGCCATTTCATAAATTTTTTGCATAAAGAGATCACAGAGAGCTACAAATTTCAGAATACTAGACTGTATTTTTTGCTTAGTTTAGCCTAAGGGACTTTGATGAAAGAAACTTAAATATGTTCAGAAAGACAATTCCTTATGTTTCTAGCCCTTTCTTTAGATAAAAACAATTAAATGTGACCAAATAAGCTCACACCCTGTCTCTTTTGTCTTTCTTTCTTTCTTTCTCTAGCTTCCTCAAGAAATTAATTATTAAGATTGTTGTTTTCCAACTTTCTCACACAAATGGTAAAATAGAAAAGAAAAGAATGGATAAGGGAGTATAAAAACATGTTTGGACAAAACTAAATTGCATATTTTGAAAGAGGGACACTAAAGCCAGCTATGAAATACTTTTAGTTAGGTAGTCAAAGATAATTCAATTGGCAATAATTGACTGAGAATGGCCAGACCAGAAAATCTATTTCTTTATGGACAACAGTCAGTTTATGTATTTATTTTTTTTTCTACAAGTTGACTATACTATTAAAATTGTAATTTTCACTTGCTACTTTTACATATTTATAAGGACCTTATAAATAAACAAAATGTTTGTTTATTGCCTCTGAAAGTCAGTGAAAAAGCAACATTGTGTAAGAAACAAAGTGCTGCTCAGACAACTTCAGTTCAGAATCCAACATCTGCACTGGTCTGTGATATTGGGCAAAACATTCAGTCTCTAAAAACCTCTATTTTTTTTGTAAAATTATACTCAAAGTATAGTTTTTACCTTCCTGAGTTTTAATTACATGAGAAAATGTGAGAAAAAGTGTCTAGCACATTGTACATGATCAGTAAATATTAGTTGGTATGGGTCACTAGAAATCTTTTTATGACCAATGACTTCACTTTTTTGATTATGTTAAACTGTTATTTCTTTCATGCTTAAATATATAATCCAAGATAATTAATGACAGAAAAATTGTAGTTTTCTTCCTTGATTTGTCATAATATCCCTTTCCTAGGTGTATAAATACCAGTATTTTCCTTCCTCTAGACAGCAAGCCAGTGAGCAGCCTCAGCCTGCCTTTGTCCCACCAGAGATGCTCATGCAATCAGGTTACGCTGGACAATTTTTTCAGCCAGGATCCAACCTGGACTATTATTCACAATCTCCTTACAGTGACAATTTTGAAGAAGAGCCTCCTTTGCTAGAAGATAAGTTAAGGAAATGCTATTAACGTGTGTACAGCTTAAAGAATAATAGAAATAATCACACTTAATGTGTGCTGTCAGCATGTTGTAGTTGTATATATTATTTTATATGTGATTGTTTCATGTATGAACAAGTCTGCCAATTCAAGACACTTAAACTAGTGGAAGTTTGTCGCATGTTTGTGTGGGGAAAATTGGAAGTAGGTATGTGCTATTGCTGTGTTATTGCTGCAGTTATCAAATGTTTCTTCACTGTTTTTTAAATTTGAACTCCCTGGCCATGTCTAGATAACAGTGAAGATGTCTTTTGGAAAATTGGTTCCCACTCCAGCTAATAAAACTACTTTATTACAGCCTAATTTATTTTCCGTGCTATTTGCTTGGAAGTAGAGGAGGTAGTTTCTGAACTTATTGTTGTTTTGTTGTTGTTGTTATTGTTGTTGTTGTCATGAAGACAAATCTGGCTCTTGAGTTTTTTTTTTTTTCCTTCTCTGGATATGAGCCCTGTAGTAGGCATGGCTAAATGGGGAGGAATATGATTTCAGTAAATAGCACTGCTGATGACAAGGAAAACCAGAGATCCCAGCAGTTGAAAGACCTTAGAGGATATCAGGGATGTTCTCTCCTTTAAATATATATATTTTTAAATATCCAGCCCACTAGCATCTGCTATTTTTGATCTTAAAGCATGTCAACATGATGCTAGAAGTATAGATGCTAGAAAACTAAAACTCAAGCAGATTTAAATTTGAGAGCTAAGAAGAAATATTCACAGGTTAACTTTTTCAAATCCTTTATATGCATTCAAGGGAAAAGGGATATATTTAAATTCTCAATATTTTACATTTAAAAGATCATTGTTTGCCTCATATGAACACAGTCAGCAAACTGGCATTAAAATATTCTTTTCTTGCCTTGAAAATTATAAAAAGATGAAAGATTTAAATAGTTCAGAAAGGCACAGAAAATTATATAACATATATTTTTGGTTCATTAGAAGCCAGTTAAGTTTGCAGATTGGCTATGTTTAACTAAGTCATTCTCTTTTGCCTCTGTGTGCTATTCTTGTTAAACATTTTCCTTGACTCCACCAACATCTCTAATTTAAAAAATTGTCAAGTTGTTGAATTATAAAAGTAATCAAAATACAATATGGAAATCTGGAAAATATGAAAATACATGAATAAAAATAAAACAATTGCCTACAATTTTATCTTTGGGTCATAACTAACATGAACAACTTCATGGATTCCCACCCAGATTTAATTTAATTTAACTTAATTTAATTTAATTTAATTTAATTTATTTTTTATGAAATACTATTTTTCTTTAATGTGTAATTATGAATGCTTAAAAATGAATGTCACATCATACTATGAATATAAAATTTTATATTTTTAGTTACATAGTATCATGAGCATTTCTGTACATGCAATCTTTAAATTTGTTAAGTATTATTTGAAATCATAATATAGAATGAGTTCATAATATTTTATTGTAAAGAAATACCATAATTAAAATTTACCTTAAAGGCTGTTCCTCATAATATATAATACTTTGGTAAATATCATAGTAAACAACTTTGACCTGTATGATAGAGTCTATCCTTAGGATGGATTCATAATCGTGGTATTATTGGGTCAAATTGGTACTTACACTGCCAAACTAATCTAGAAAAATGGTATTCTACTTCACCTTAATAGTAGAATACCAGATTTTTAAAAAATTTGATAGACAAAAAAGCAAAAATGAATACTTTTGTAGTTCTTGATTACTAGAAAAGTTAGGCATTTCTTTCATATGTTTATTGGCTTTTTACTTTTTCCTGTTTCTCACATTTTTGTTGGACTTCTCATTGGAATCTTATTATTTTTTTCCTTTTTTTTTTTATTTTTGGAGATTTTATATAGTAAAAACATCAATTATTATCTGGAATGTTTTCTTAGATTGTGTTTTTCATCTAATTTGTTTATGGAACATTAGGGCATATAGAAATTTCAATTTTTATGTTTTCAACTCCACAATATTTTCCTTGATAATTTTTCTTTCCAACCACTCTTTTGCTTCTATTTCTCCATTCTAGATGTAGCTTACATTTTATAAATTTTTTAATTATCTTTTTGCTCTGCATTTAATTTTTTGATTTATTGAAAATTATTTTAGTTTAATATGTAAAGTAGGTATTTAAATTTATTTTCTTTAAAGATTAAAATTTTTTCTATAAATTTATTGAAAATAATTATTTTCTACTTGTCTGAAATGTCTCTATTGTGGTATACTAACCTGTAATATAGCCTCTTCTACTGTTTCCTTATATTTGACTAAGAATAGGCTAGATGTCTCCTCCCACTTTATACAGCTTGGGGAAAATTTTTAGATTAATTTTTTCCTTTGGGATTATTCCACTAAATGTATAGTATATTAGAAGAGAGCACTTAACATATTTTTACATTTTGAATCTATGAAATTTCTAGTCTCTGATCCAATATGTTCTTTAGGCTGGGTGACTGTGAAAGTCTCAGTCTTCATCTATCTAAAAAATGTACAGCAGACTTCTAGGATAAGGTAATAAATGATATTTGCTAGTTTTTATTGAGTGTACACCAAAACAGCCCATAAAATTATGAAACTAGAATAATTAACATACCTTGCACAAAAAAAGTGTTATTTACAATAGTGCTTTTATTTCCTAAATACTTTTTCTTAAAGATTGATTTCGTTTTATGTAAGAATGATAATTTTTACTCTCTGATAATGTACAACCAGTATGTTAACAAATAAATCCTGAAGAATGATAGTAAATTTAGGTCTGTCAGACCAGAAAAATTATGGTAATGCTTGGTATTTGTAGCATAGCCTGATATTTATATTTAAAAAACCAATGCCACGATCTGCATAGAAAACAGAAATATTAATTTATCATATAGCATTTATATTGTATACCTTACAACCACTAGATGACAGCAAAACAATACATTTTGCATTCAAAATTTATAGCAGTTTTATCTTCTTTTATTTTATATAAAAAGGTGTTATATTCAGTGATCTATAATTAATGGATACTTATAATTCATTTGCATACTTTGCAATAAATTTGACAACAAAATAATATGAAAATGTATTTTGGTAGAAAACATGTAATATCTTTTTTTAATGAAAATATTTAGTAGGTCTTACATTTATTCTCAGTTTCATGACTCAATGTTTAAATATAGGCAGAAGTTAATTATGCCATAAAATAAATGGTTGAAACCTGTAATAATATGTCACAAAAACCTTTTCATCTGATTTTCTTCAGTCTCTTCAGGAATAATTATGCTTTTTGAGGAAAAATATATTTTGAATCAAAGACCACTTTATTGTGGTAAATACTGAAAATATTGTTAGCATAAATGTCTAAATAGAAAATAAAGTTTAAAAGCAATATAAGTCTCAGGTAAAATTAATTTAAACTACAGAATTGTCAACTTTTAAAATCTACTATTTAAAAAATCACATTAGACAATCTAATCTCTTTTTAAGCTTTGTGAACAGCTCATATTCTTCAAAGTGTGTGTTCATTAAGAAATATATAAATACACTGTGAAAATTAAAAGGATGCAACACAAAAGTTAAAATGTAAATGATTTACTCAGTATTAATTTAACCAGCCAAATTTCTTCTTTTCATTCTCAGGATAGCAATTATTAATCTGAATGTGAAATGAGTGAAAGAATAATCTTTCTATTCTAGTTTAAACCAATGGCTGGCTGACCTTCTGAAAATGTCTAGGTCCTTTAAAGCAAAGCACTTCTATGTCCATGGCAAGCATTGAAAGTCCATCTGGTCTTCTGAGTATAGAACGTCAGCTTTGCAAGGTGTTTATGTGGTCTGAGCCACCATAAAAGAAGTTGAACTATATCCCGTATCTGACCAAAACGGGTCACTAAATCCTGGGATGGGAAGTTGAATGCCATGTACAAATAGTTTAGGGAGACAATTCTTCACATGGGAGAATTGGGCTGAATTAAAAAATATATAATCATTAAGATATTAGATGCACATTTATTTGATTAAAAGCATGGGTTTGTTTTTTGATTTTATTTTTTTTATCAACCTCTTTCTATTTTCCTTACCCTCAGCCCTTGGCAACCACTTCTCTACTTGGTTTCTCTTTGATTTTTTTTTTAACTTTTAAATTCCACATATAAATGATGCCATGCAGGATTTGTCTTTCTCTGGCTTATTTCACTTAGCATAATGTACTTAAGTTTTATTCCTGTTGCAAATAGCAAGATCTCCTTCTTTCTCAGGGCTGAATAATATACCACTGTATGTATATACCACATCTTAATCCACTCACCCATTGATAGACACTTAGGTTGTTTCCATATCTTGGTTATTGTGAAAAATCCTGCAGTGAACATGGGTGTGCAGATATTTCTGATACCCTATTTTCATTTTCTTTGGATATATACCCCAAAATGTGATTACTGGATCATTTGGTAGTTCTATTTATTTATTTATTTATTTATTTATTTATTATTTATTTTTTTAATTTTTGAGGAACCTCTATACTGTTTTCCACAGTGGCAGCACCAACTAACAGTCTCACCAACACCGTATAAGGGTTCCCTTTTCTCCATCTCCTTACCAACATGTTTTTCTATTCTTTTTGTTGACAGCCATTCTAACAGGCATGAGGTGATACCTCATTGTGGTTTTGCATTTCCCTGAGGATTAATGATATTGAGCACTTTTTCACATAGCTATTGGCTATTTGTATGTCTTCTTTGGATAAACGTCTGTTCAGTTCCTCTGCCCATTTTTAAATTGATTTGAGTTGATTTGATGTTATTTTACTTATTTTACAGCATGGGTTCTTGAGTCAGATTCTTCATGTTGAAACCTAGATTTTCTATTACTAGCTCTATGACTTTGGACAAGTTACTCATTTCTCAAAACCTCAGCCATCTGATGCACAAGATAGGAATAAAATAACAGTACTAGCTTCACTGCATGTCTGTAAGACCAAAGCATGTGAGTCTTGTAGGGGCCACAGCAAAATTCAGTAAAGCCATTCAGTATAATATCTTCAACTATTCTCGGTTCAAATGTATTTGCCTTACAGTAGTTTCACTCCAGTTTTTCCTAGCATCCAATCCACTCTTATTCAACTTAAAAATATTGGAGGCCAACTAGCTTGATTATTGGTTTCTAAATAGTGAAGTCATGTACTTTTCTTTTTGGATGTTCAGTTTTCTACTCAAGGTACATGTTAAAGTATATAGGAGTGTGAGGAAAAGAACAGATGTGGTGTCAATGTGTATTTCTATACCCAGTGGATGTCAAATGGCTGATTTTTAAAAGTAATAATTATATAAGAGATGCAGGATCAGAGAGGTCTGCGAGGTAGTAGCCAGAATTCTTTGGAAAACAAGGCATTGGAGAAAAAAAAAATTGAAATTTCTAAATGAATGTGGACTCATGCACACTGAGCTTGACTGCTTTTGGATATTCTATTATACCATCATCACTCATAAAAGGGAATAGCTAACTTGTCTCAAGAATTTAATCTTTGAATACACAGACTCAACCACATGGAGCATTTAACTTGTTAAAATAAGTGTGCACATCATGATTACTTTTACTTGCTGAAAGGGCCATCCTCTTTTCTCCTCTGTGGAGTTTCAAGCAGTTAGCATAGAATTACTCTTCTCATGAGGCAGGGTGGAAGTAAAGTTTCAGACCATGGCTCAATATCTTTAGCTTAGATAATTCTGGTAAGTGAAAAATTATGCCAAGTTTTATATAACAACATTTCAAAAGTGTTAGCATTGGAAATTGTAGGAAAACGATATATCAAAACAGGCAATAGATGGAACTTTTGGTCTGTTAGTTACTATTTCATTATATTTTTTTCCTATAGAATGACTATTTCCCAATTTTCAGCTTGATTTTAAGCTTGTATTTTTTGCATAAGTCAGAGTTATTTTTTCTTGGTGGAATTATTTCTCTAAAATATTTATTTTAGTTCATTGGGAATAAAAATAAAATAAAAAAATTTTAAATTTATTTATAGTTACTATATATTACATAGAATTTGATTATGAAGGTGTAACAATCAGATTAAAGTACTAAATAAGTTAATCAGATATCTTAACTCTAATTAAAGAATATTACTGATGTTTATTTTTCTATTATAGTATCTTCTTTTTTTCCTCTTTTGCAGAACTTGGAATTAATTTTGATCACATATGGCAAAAAACTTTGACAGTGTTAAACCCACTGAAGGCAGCAGATGGCAGTATTATGAATGAAACCGACCTAGCTGGGCCCATCCTGTTCTGTATTGCACTGGGAGTCACTCTGCTTCTGGTAATGGATTGTAGCAACCATCAGATAATAACGTGTGTCCTTTTCAATGTTATTTTGGAATAGATCTTTGTAGATACAGAAGATAGTATGTCACTTTAAAAAGTGAAAATTGTTTAATTCATAGCTACATTTTGGGGGGTGAGACATTTAATATAACTATAGCAACAAAAAAAGAAACTGCCATTGTATACTATGACAGGTAAAAAATATAAATTTAAATAAAATTTAAAAACTCAAATCACCAAATCAAACTTTTCAACAAAGCCAGGGATCATTTATTTCTTTCTTATTTTTAAGAAAAGACTGTCAATCTGGAAAGTTGGAAGAATGCATGGTTTTGGAAAATATAAGGTTTAAATTTTATTTCTTGCTTTCTATTAAATTTGTATTGGGACACAAGACAAATCCTTTTTCTATGTTTATTATTTTCTTTGCTGGGGTTTATCTCTAGAGTATTTCGAATATCCTGTGGGATATGACATGGGTCTCCTCGTTTCTAGTTAAGCTACTATGAATAAATTAATTTGCAATGAAATCCTACAATTTGTTTATTCAATCAATACACTTTACCTATTATTTTAGTTTTATGCTTTTTATAAAGACAGTATTTTTCTGCTGAAATTGCCATTTATCCTGTGTATGTGTCTTTTTCATCCTTTATATCTGGAAGTATAAAGACATAAAAAACACATTATTTCACCTAAGTTAAGATTAGAAGATATTCAAGGTCATAGTTTTAAAACATATTTCATTAAAAAGAAGAAATAAGGAAAGGTCTAGGATTTTATACTAATGAGGGAGTAATAATATGTTAAAAACAAAGGATAAAAAATATGGTCAAGCCAGTCTGAAAAGTACAAAGTGATAAGCTTGGCAGAAGTAAAAAAAATACAGGGAATTAAAGATTCTAGGGCTTTTCCACTTCATCTTAAAGCTGGACACTTCCCATGTTTTTTCTCTTAATGTAACTATAATTTTAAGAAGTAGCTGTAAAATGTATTTGCAACTAAATAAAATTTCATTTTTTATTTATTAATTACTTAAAGCCAGTATTAAAATACTGATGGCTATCTAGTTTCTGCATGGTTATGTGGTCAATAATCACATCATATTTATCCAGTACAATAGTGATAGAATCTTATTTCTTCCTTTTAACTACAGTAAATGCAAATACTCTGTAAACCAAACTCTATAATACTTAGAGTTTTATTTTAGTCTCTAACCTCCCTTCTGTCTTTGTCACAGTAATTTGATAATCTTGAATTAAGTTGCTAAGTAATACAAAGTCAATTAATCATATAGTCAGAAACAATCAATTTAATATATTAACTCATTTTTCTTTTTCAAGTAATTTGTTATATAACAGCTGTTTGTTTCCCTGTAGAAAATACTACCATTACCATCTCTTACAGGGAAGCATTAATCCCATTAAGATTTTTTTGGATTGTATAATGCTAGTTGGAGTTATTTAAATAGTCTTTCTTGTAAGTAAAAAACAATCTAGGTAAAGAACTCAACTGAAAGTGAAAAATTGGATCTACCCATAACTTTGCCTCTAGGTGTGATCTTAAACCTTTTGTTTTCTATTCCTAGAAATTCACTTCTTCATTTTGAAGAAAAAAACGTTTATTTAAGTGATTCCTTTTTTTTTGTCTGTTATTATTATTTTTTATTTTAAATTAGTTTAAGATGTACAGTATACTGGCTAGACATTTATATAATTTATGAAATGATCTCTCTGATTACTCTAGCACCCATCTGGCACTATTATTAATCATTACAATAATATTGACTATATTTCCAATGCTATACTGTCCATTCCTATGACTGTTTTATAACTACTAATTTGTACTTTTTAAAAACTTATTTACCAGCCTTTATTTATATATATGTATGTATTTTTAAAATTAGTTTCAAGTATATAGTTCATTGGTTTGACATTTATATAGTTTATCAGATGATCCCCCTGGCTACTCTATCTTCCCTCTGGCTCCATACATAGCCATTACATTACTGCTGACTACATTCCCTATTCCATGTTCCCCTTCCCCGGGACCATCTCTCAGCTACTAATTTATGCTTCTTTACCCTTCATCTTTTTCAGTCAGCCCCCAATTCCTCTACCCTCTGTCAATCACCAGTTTGTTCTCTATATCTATGAGTTTGTTTTCATTTAGTTTGTTCTTTTCTTTTTTCCCTTAGATTCTGCATATAAGTGTATTCCTATGGTATTTATCATTCTCTGTCTGACTTATTTTACTCAGCATGACACCTCTAGGTCCATCCATGTTGCAAATATTAAGATACCATTTTCTATGGCAGAGTAATATTTCATTGTATATATGTACCGTAACTTCTTTATCCATCATCTATCAATGGGCACTTGGGCTGCTTTCATATCTTGGCTACTGTGGATAGTGCTGCCATGAACATAGAGGCACATAGGTTTTTACCAACTAGAGTTTTGGTTTCCTTTGGATACATACCCAGAAGTGTAATTGTTGGTTAAAAGGTAATTCTATTTTTAATTTTTTGAGGAAACTCCAGATTGTTTTGCATACTGGCTATATCAATTTGCAATCCCACCAACAGTGTACAAGGATTTCCTTTTCTCCACATTTTCACGAATGCTTGTTTTTTGATTTTTTGATAATAACCAATCTGAAAGGTGTGAGGTGATATCTCATTGTGGTTTTAGTTTGCATTTCTCTGATGATCAGTGACCTTGTGCATCTTTTGATATGTCTGTTGGTCATCTATAATTCCTCTTTGGGGAAATATCTATTCAGGTCTTTTGCCCATTTTTAAATTACATGTTTGTTGAGTTGTGTAAGTTTTTTATAATTTTGCATATTAGCCCCTTGTCAGATGTATCATAGGCAAATTTCTTCTCCCATTCAGTAGATTGTCCATTAGTTTTGTTGATGGTTTTCTTTTCTGTACAAAACCTTTTTAGTTTGATGTAGTCCCTTTTGTTTTCCTTACCAAGAAGATAAAGCAGGAAAAAAAATTCTAATAGCAGTATGAGAGAGTTTACTGCTGATATTTTCTTCTAGAAGTTGTATGGTTTCAGACCTTACATTTAAGTCTTTAATCCATTTGGAGTTTATTCTTATATATGGTATATGAAGGTCCAGTTTCATTTTCATGCATCTGTGCAGTTTTCCCAACACCATTTATTGAAGAGACTGTCTTTACCAAATTGCATGTTCTTGCCTCCTTTGTCATAGGCTAAATGACCAAATAGGCATAGGTTTGTTTCCGGGCTCTCTATCCTGTTCCAATGATCTATGTGTCTGTTCTTATGCCAGTATCATGCCGTTTTGATTACCATAGCCTTGTAGTATAGTTTGATGTCAAATAGTATGATACTTTTAACTTTGTTCTTTTTTTCTCAAGATTGCTGTGGCTGTCTGGAATCTTTTATGATTCCATATGAATTTTTGGAATATTTGTTCAATTTTCTTTAAAATAACATTTGTGTTTTGATAGAGATTGCACTGAATCTATACATTGCTTTGGGTGGTGTGGCCATTTAAAAAATACTGATTTTTTCCACCAGTGAACTCATTATATGCTTCTATTTATTCATATCTTCTTCAGTTTCTTTTTTTCAGTGATGTATACTTTTTCAAGAATAGGTCTTTTACCTTCTGGGTTAATCTGATTCCTAGGTATTTTATTGTTTTTGATACAATTGTAAATGGGATTATTTTCTTAATTTATCTTTCCAATAGTTCATCATCGGTGCCACTGACTTCTGAATGTTAATTTTGTATCCTGCTACCTTACTGAATTCATTGATCATTTCTAACAGTTTTTTGGTGGAATCTTCAGGGTTCTCTCTATGTAGTATCATGTCATCTGCAAATAACAACAATTTTACTTCTTGCGTTCCAATTGGAATGCCTTTTATTTCTCTTTCTTGCCTCATTGCTGTAGCTAGGACTTCCAATACTATTTAGAATAGAAGTGGTGAAGGTGGGTGTCGTCTTGTTCCTGAACTCATGGAAAACGTATTTAGTCTTTTTTTCATTGCGTATGATGCTATAGGTTTATCATATATGGCCTTTTTAATGTTGAGATATGTTCCTTCTATTACCACTTTTCTATGAGTTTTTATCATAAATGGATGCTGCTTTATGTCAAACACGTTTTATGCATCTATTGATATGAGTATATGATTTTTATCTTTCAGTTTGTTAATGTGATGTATCACATTAATTGGTTTGTGGATATTCAACCAATCTTTCATTCTGGAAATAAATCCCACCTGATTGTAGTGTATATTTTAAATGTCTTGATGAATTCGGTTTGCTAATATTTTGTTGAGAATTTTTGCATCACTGTTCATAAGAGATATTGGTCTTCTTTTTTTGTACTGTCATTGTCTGGTTTGGAATCAGGATAATTGTGGCTTTATAAAAAGAGTTAGGGAAAATTCCCTTGTCTTGAATTTTTTGGAATAGTTTGAGAAGAATAGATGTTAATTTTTTTTAGATAGTTGGTAAAATTACATATAAAGTCATCTGGTCCAGGATTTTGTTTTTTGAAAGTTTTTTGATTACTGATTTAATTTCCTTGGTTCAGAATTTCAGTTTCTTCTTGACTTAGTCTTAGGAGATTTTATGTTTTTAGGAATATATCCTTTTCTTCCAGATTATCCAATTTGTTGACATGTAATTGTTCATAGTGTTTTCTTATAATCTACTGTATTTCTCTAGAGTCCATAGTTACTTCTCTTTCATTTCTGATTTTATTTATTTGGGTCTTCTCTCTTTCTTTCCCTCTTTTTTTTTTTTTTTTCCTTTGTGAGTCTGGTTAACATTTCATCAGTTTTGTTTATCCTTTCTAGGAACCAGCTCTTGGTTTCATTAATCTTTTGTATTGTTTTTCTAGACTCTATTTCATTTATTTCCACTCTGATCTATATTATTTCCTTCTTCCACTCACTTTGGGTTTTGTTTGCTGTTCTTTTTCTAGTGCTTTTAGTAAGTGTAAGGTTAGATTACTTATTTAGGATTTTTCTCGTGTCTTTTTTTTTCTAGTGCTTTTAGTAAGTGTAAGATTAGATTACTTATTTAGGACTTTTCTTGTGTTTTGAAGTAGGACTGTATTGCTATTAATTTTCCTTTTAGAATTGCTTTCACTATGTTTCATATTTTTTAAGTCATTTTTTCATTTTCATTTGTCTCAGGTATCTCTTAATTTCCTCCTTGATCTCACTTTTAATGCATTCATTATTTAGTAGCATGTTGTTTAGCCTCCATGTGTTTGTATATTTTCCAGTTTTCTTCTTCTAATTGATTTCTAGTTTCATATCATTGTGGTCATGTCACTGAGACTTGTTTTTTGGCCTACCATGTGGTCTATTCTGGCAAATGTTCCATGTGCACTTGAAAAATAATATATATTCTGCTTTTGGGATAAAATGCTCTGAAAATATGAATTAAATCTATCTGATTTACTGTGTTATTTAAGGCTTCTGTTTTTTTTTGTTGATTTTCTGTCTGGAATATATCTCAGTTGGTGTCAATGATGTGTTAAAGTCTCATACTGAGTGTGCTGTTAATTTCTCTTTCTGTTTGTCAATAACTGCTTCACATATGAAGGTGTTCCTATGATTGGTGAATATATGTTTACTAGGGTTATGTCCTCTTATTGTATTGATCCCTTTATCATTATGTAATGTCCCCCTTTTTTTGTCTCTTATTATAACTTTTGTTTTAAAGTTTATTTTGTCTGATGTAAGTATTGCAACCCAGATTTTTTTTCATTTCTATTTGCATGAAATATATTTTTCCATCCCTTTACTTTTATTCTGTATGTGTGTCATTTGATCTGAAGTGGATCTCTTATAGGCAATGTATGTCTAGGCCTTGTTTTCTTATCCATTCAGCTACTTTATGTCTTTTGATTGGAGCATTTAATCTATTTACATTTAAAGGGACTATTGATAGGTACATAGTTATGCCATTTTCTTATTCATATTTATGGGTCCCTCCCCCCAATGTCTTTTTACAGAAATCCCCTTAACATTTATTATAATTCTGGCTTGTTGGTAATGAATTCCTTTAGCTTTTCCTATATGAATAGCTCTTTATTTCACCTTCAATTTTATTGATAGCCTTGCTGGATAGAGTAGTCTTGGTGTAGGTTCTTGTTTTTCATCATTGTACGTTTTGTGCCAATCTCTTCCAGACTGTAAAATTTCTGTTGAAAATCAGCCAACATTCTAATGAGAATACCCTTGCAAGTCACTAGCTGGTTTCTTTTGCTGCTTTTAATAGCCTCTCCTTCTCTTTAATTTTATTAATGATTTGTCTTGGTGTGAATCTATTTGTTTTTCTCTTGTTTGGAACTCTTTGTGCTTCCTGGAATTGTATGTCCATTTTCTTTGCCAGTTAGGAAAGTTTTTTTTTTTGCTTGTTTTATTTGTTTGTTTTTGTTTTTAATCATTATTTCTTCAAATAGCTTCTCAATCCTTTGCTCTCTCTCTTCTCCTGGTACCCATATGGTGTGGATGTTAGTGCATTTGATGTTATCCTAAAGGTCTCAAACTTTCCTCATTTTTTTTTTAAATTCTTTTTTCTTGTTGCTGTTCTGATTGGGTGTTTTCTCTACCTTGTCTTCAAACTCACTGATTCAATCCTCTCCATTTCATTTATTGTTGATTCCTTCTAGGATACTTTTCACTTCAGTTATTATATTCTTCATTTCTGATTCTTTTACAGTTTCTATATTCTTTTTTTATGCTTACTATCTCTCTGTTGAAGTCCTCACTGAGATCATCTATTCTCCCATGTATATGTGCATCCTTAAAACCAATGTTTTGAACTCTGTCTCTAGTAGGTTGCTTGCTTCCATTTTGTTTATTTTTTTTCTGGGCTTTTCTCCCGTAGTTTTATTTATGCCATTTTTGTTGTTGTTTTCTCATTTTAGGTGCCCTCTGTGTTGATTTTTATGTACTGAGAAAATTTCTTATGTCTCCCAGGCTTGCCAGGTGGCCTTATGTAGTATTTGTCCTGTGTGGCCTAGTGATTCAGTCTCCCTGATCACCTTTGCCGGGGGTTTTGCATATGATCCTTGTGTGTGGTTGTGTGTGTTCTTTTTTGTAGCTAATCCTTGATTGCTGTTACCATATCACAGGATGGGATTGACTCTAGGGTTGACTGGCTCTGAAGATTGGCCATGCCCAGAGGTTATGAGCTGCTGTGTAGGGGCTGACCCCATGGAATGGGATTCACTGCAGTAGGCTCATGTACCTACTGAGAACAACCTTTGGGTGTACTGCTTATGGGGCTAGTCATGTGGTGCTTTGTTGTGGGCTGATGCTAGCCTCCACATATGTTGGTTCTGGGATCCTTGAGAGGGGCTCCTGTGTAGGTCAAAGTCAGCTGCTGCTTTTGATTGTTCACAATGCCTGGTAGGAGCTACAAACAATCCATGAATGGTTGCTGCCTGTACTGAACCTGGAGGCAAGTGGGAGAGACTACATTGTGAGCCAAGGTTACCACCAGTACTGACCCTGGGGTGGCTCAGCAAAAGAACCAGTGCACCTTAAAACCTGAGGCTGCTTGTCATTTGCTTGTAAGTCTTTGCAGCTATAAGAACCTTTGGTTGGTATGGGCATTGGATGGGGCAGGAACTCAGGGAGTCACCAGGGTAAAGTATATAGATTTCACATGGGCATACAGAATTAGGTTTTATTCTCATGATGAATTTGAGACTTCTTTTAAGAGGCTCAAATTGCTGCAAGGCCAGCAGCTGCCTGTCTCTAGCCTGCAGACACCCAAGATCTATTCAAGAATTACTATAACTTGGGAAGGAGTTTGTGGCCCATCACCAAAAGTCTCTCCTGGGGTGCACTGGCCACTCACAGCTGCACAATCTAAGGGCTGTTTGCTGTTCAAATTGTGGTCCAGTGAAAGCACAGGGTAGAGCTGGCTGCCGAGCAATGAACCCTTCACAGGCGATTTGTGGATTAGGTGGTACAGGGCCTCAGGGAGGCATGGGGCGGAGAGAGTCAATTTCATTAAGTTAATGCAGATTGCTGCCAGTGCTGAGCCCACTGGCTCCCGCAAAAGTCACAGACCACAGCAAGGCTAGCCACCATCTGTCTTTGGATGGTAGACCCCAGTGATCCACACAAGAGACACTGCAGTTAGGGCTGGCACCAGTAGCCCACTGTTAAAAGTCTTGCCTGTAATGTGCATGCTGCATATGGGCAGCTTGAGCTGAGGGCTGTTGCCTGCCCACAAATGAGTGGCCCAGGGAAAGTGCAGGGTGAGGCTGGCTACCTGGCAATGGGCCTGACAAAGGCAATTTGTGAATTGGGTGGGGCGGAGACTGGAGTGGAGTGGGCTGATCTCACACTGCCAATACTACTTTAGAATTGGCCAAGTAGAGGAAGGGCTCAACCCACACAAGATGCCACCCATCTGCAAATTGCCCCGGAAGGGGGCCCAACAAAGGAACAATGATGGCTGTCCCTCAAGCCCTTGCTTCAGCACCAGACAGCTCAGTCTCTTCCTGTATGTATTGCACTCCTGGGTTGCTGACTATCCATTGGAACCCAGGGTGAGTGTGTGCAAACAAGTGAATTTGTGAGCCCTTTAAGGGAGGATGTCTGGGTTTTCAAATTGCTTTTGTCTAACAAAAAGACAGCCCAAATCCCCACTGATTCTTACAGTCAGTATTTTGTGGGAACGCCTCTTCCTGGGACTGAAAGCCTGGGCTGGGGACTCCCTGTGTGGGGCTAGGATCCCTCTTTCCTTTGTGTGTGTGTGGGGGGGTGCTTTGCAGTGGCTCTCTCCCTTTTGGCAGTCAAACACCACATGCAGGTGTGGGACCAGTCCACTTTGCATCTCTGCCCTTCTTACTAGTCTCAATATGGCTTTCCTTTGTAGCCTCAGATGTATGAATTATGATCATCTAGGCTTCAGATGGTTCTCCAAGTCATTTGTTTTTCAGTTTAGTTATGATCTTAATGTGGTCATGGAAAAAGCTGACCCTGCTTTTACCTAGCCCTTTATCTTGAATGAAATTCCCTAAATGATTTTTAAGGTTCTTTTCAGTTCTGAAACTTGGAAGATAATGGGAAAATACGTATTTTCTGAAACTTTTTAGGAAAACGTTATCACTTCAATTTTCCCTTTAGATGCAGTTACTTCAGAAGTGATTCCATTACATGTAGAGCAATAAAGAAAAAAGAAAACTAGATATTAATGAAATCGTATTTAACCCAGATTCTATTTGAAACTAAATTATTCCTACCATAGATATCTAGAATTAAAATGTAAAGGATAATTTTCTGGGCTAGTATATACATGCACTAGAAAAATCAAAACTAAATCCAGAAACAATACCAACTGTGTTCATTATGTCCAGAAGCATAAGATTCAGTCATGTACTCACCATTTAATGATTTTTTTGTGGACTTTCTTTATTTTGAAGGAGGCAAATCAAAGGAATAGCTTTGAATATATTTTCATCATTATAATTATCTATACCTCAGAATTATCCCATCCCATTAAAAATTATGTGGAATGTTTCTCTAATACATCAAAGCGATTTGAAATTGTTACTGTTTTCCAAATGAAGCAAACACATCCAATGGAGCAGTGCATTATGGAGGTGCTTCTTTTAGCATGTCTATTAGCATCATTAGCATTATTTCACAAAGTAGCCATAAGAATACTATGGCTAATGCAGGAGAGAATTTTGCCAGCATAACTCAAGGACACTGTAACAACAACAACAAAAAAATTAGTAGTGACCAACCTCCCCAACTGCAGAGGAAGAAGAATTGAAAATACCTGGACAGTCTTGAACACTAAAATGATCATAACATTCTTCATTTCTCTTAATTAATCATAAAATAAATATCTCTTTCTTTAAGACATAATGACTTCACAGAAAACAGCCATGAAGGAGAAAAAATGACAGCTGAAAAGCTTTCTTTCTCTGAATCAATTTACCAGATCCTTCTTTGTTTTCGTATAATTCCCATGAGAATCAGAATCAGCTTATCTAACCCTTACATAGAATTTCTCATCTTCTTAATGTAAACATAAAAACTAAATGCATTTTACTGAAGTTTTGGCATCCTTAGGTAGCAAATATTAAAATGCTCTTTGCTAAATTAATAGAAGATTGTGACTTCCCCTGGATGAGTTTAATGGAGCTACTTTAACTCTTAGACTTTAGTGCTTCATGGGTGATGGCTATTTTTATGAGTCCCCAGAAGATTAGAGATATATCTTAAACACTACTGTCTCCCTTTAACAGCTATAAAGCAAATTTTATTATTTTATGATTCACTATCAGGTGCTTTACATAAATCAGTTTTGAGTTAAATTGGTAACAAGCATTATGAAAATAAAATTTTCTGTGGTCAAATAAGTTTAGGATACACTGGGTTAAAAAAAAAAAGATTAAATAGGTCCCATTATTTTAGGACATGTTGGGGCTCTTGTAGATGTAAAGGACCTAAATTTTAGAGTCAGACTGCCTAGTATAAAAACTGAGCTCCACCACTTAGCATTATTTTACCTTGAGCAAGTTACTTAACCTTTCTGCATCTCAATTTTCTCCTGTGTAAAACTGGTATATAATTGTACCTGTCTCATAAGATTGTTGTCTGGATTAAATAAGTTAATAGATGTAAGATGCTTAGAATAGGACCTAACATAGTAAATCCTATAGATGTTTTCTTATATTACTAATATGTTTTGTAAATCTCTAATTTTGTTTCATTAATTTATTCAATTATTTAATTATTCAACAAGTATGGGTATACCCATAATAAACAATCTATGAGAAAAAATTTAAATCTAGAAATATTTTATCTTTTCTGTAGCATGCTTGTGCCATTCTAAGTATAGTCAGAAGTATCTGTTTTCAGGACCTGAATTCAGAACTCTCAGTTTCCTGACAATTCTATATGCCACGAAGATAGGGAACAGCATTGAGCTGATTGGCTTGAAACAGTTCTCTGATGTATTGACATTCTGATTTCCTCTTGATTTTTATTTTATTTTTTTTTTTTGTATTCAAACTGTTTTCTTCTCATTGTTCCAGGCAGGAAAAGTTCAGTTTGGTTATGTGTATGGCATGAGTGCCTAGGGATTTACGCTTTACTAAACTTGATGAGCTCTTCAGGGGTGTCCTATGGCTGCGTGGCAAGTGTACTGGGTTACTGCCTACTGCCCATGGTCATCCTCTCCAGCTGTGCCATCTTCTTTTCACTACAGTAAGTCTCTGTATGCACTAATTGACCCTACATGCACAATTATCACTAAGTCTTGCCACACCAGTGCAGCAGTTAACCTCTTGCAGATCATTTTGGTAGTGAAATTGGGAAAACCAATGACTGTTAAAAGCCACATACAGATTCAGGAAAAGAGGTCAGTTTTGGTGCAGATGCTATACCTGTTTTAATGATAAAAAAAATTAAACCAAGTAACCTTTAAAAATGGAACTTTGTAAGTTGTCCCATTCTTCAATATAAACTACTGTAATGGGTAATATAACTACAGAAAATTTACTTGTTTGATTTTGGAAGAGTAAATACCTGGTGAATGCTAACAAGTTGCCTCAACTTCAAGACTCTGTCTTCTAGGTGGGAAGCAAATGTTTTCTTTCAGCTGGGCTCCATGCAGTGCTGAAGCCCCAGGAACCCTGATGAGGATATTAATGTTTGAAAAATTTATGGCCTATATGCTCAGTAAATATTTTTTCTTCTTTTACTTCCTGGGAAGTTAGTATTTGTATTTAAAGCTATTAATAATCCAGTAGACACGTTTTTGTCAGGCACTTCCCCAGGGCATGTGAATATCACAGCCACTTTGGTTGGTGATACCAAGTAATTACATAGTCCTTTATCACCTACTATGCTCTAAAGCAATTAGAAATAAACACTTGCCATCAGTGCTCATTCTTCCATATCAAAAGGAGACTCAATATGCATTTTTTTCCTTGATGATGTACATTTTAGGTTATTAACCCTACCTGGGATATTATGTAAGAATTTGCCAATGCCAAAGATAGACATTTTTAAAAGCCTTTAATACTTTTACTTGAATATAATTTATATAATTTTTTCATAGCATTACTGAGAATGGTTTTTTTGTTTTAACATGGTCTCATTTTTAAAGTAACATTCTTGAGAATAATTTAGAGCAAACTTTTGTTTTATCAGTGAGTATTCCTCAACTTTTAAAAAAGAGGAATACAACAGAAAATGGATACCTAGAAATTTATAAATTCAGTGTGAATAAACTGAGTCTTATCTACGAAAAACTTTCACCCTGTGTATATTACATTCTTTAGCAAGCTGTCCTACTTACTATGTTGTTTGTTACCAACATTTGACAAGTTAATACAAAGTTCAGTTCTAGGACTTCTTTTTTTTTTTTTTTAGATGTTTTTTGCCAAAGAATACTATACTGATTTACCATTTAAAAATTCTAAGTTTTAAATGTTATTTCCAGCAAATTTGTGTCATTTTAAATGACTCTGGGTTATTAGAAGAAAATAAAAACTAAAACTCTTGAATTTTGAGAATCATCAGAAGTCTGGACCTTTTTCATTAGCTTTTCAATCTGAAATTATAAAGGATGACTTAGAATCCTTTAAATTATATTAAAGGGGAATAAACTATCTCACCCCTAAGACCATTACACTGACATTGACCTTTTTGGCATATTAGTACAACATTCAAATTAATCACATATAACTTTACATTTTTTGATAAAAACATATAAATTAAATCACTCTAGAAATTATTTCTGATATTAATTAAACAAATGAATATAATATTTATCAGAGTGCTTTTTAAATATTTTTGTTTATCTATAATCTAAGGCATTATAAGCTATATTATACAGTTTTTCACTTGTTGTGCTTTGGTTAGATTATTATAAGTAGGTATTCCTGTCATTGTCACAAATAGTAAACACAATTTTCAATTTCTGATTCAACCAGAATCAAGTAAGGCAGTATAGTCTAATGGAGAAAAGAACAGTGTGCTAGGATTTAGGAGATTTTGACCTAATACCTATTTTACTATGCAATTTTTGTCAAGTGACTTTATCGCTTTATAGCTGGCAACTAGATATATCCCAAGGCCAATCCTAACTCTTATGTAATATTTTCCTAAATGATGTATTCAATTTGCATGTAAAAAATTTACGCTTTCCACCCACACCTCCTATTTTACTCCCAAAGTAGCTAGACTTAACTACCTTACTCTTCCCCATTTCTTCTTAAAGAATTGTCTCCACAGTTATTTCTTGAAGATACCAATTCTTAAAAATCTGCATGTACACATACAAAAGGGATATTTCGTGGTGAATTGGGAGGCAACACACATATATGCCTTTCCATGTGTTCTCTACTTGAACTGTGTAGGCTCAAGACAAAAACCTGGGAAGTGGATTTAGGAGCAGTGGGGACTAGGCGTCCCACTGGAATGCAAGTCCAGATATTTTTCTGCTCATATTCTGGGTAAATTTAGGAAAAAAGTATTGAAGGAAAATATCTGTATCTATAAAAGATGTTTCTAAAGATAGATTATACAAAAGAATTTCAGGAGTTGTGACTTGAATGTTGACATATGAGAGTAGTTACAGGTAAATTCTCTTTCTATTAATTCAAGTTTCATCTAAGCATGAACTATTTAACATCTGATGGTGAATTTGACTCAAATATTTTTGAACTGGTGAAGGCCTTTGAGCTCATATGGTTTCTCACTCTCATTTAAAAAATGGAGAAAGTAGTTATAAATACTATAAGCACATTTCAGAGGCAGCTCTGGTCCAAAAATCTTTTTCTCCTGATGTAAGGTAATCATCTCTTTTATCTTTGCTTAGGGGCACAGTTGGAACTGTATCAGCACTGATCATCATTGGCTGGTGTAGTCTCTCAGCTTCCAAAATCTTCATTTCGGCCTTGGACATGGAAGGACAGCAGCTTCTTATTGCCTATCCTTGTGCCTTACTTTATGGACTTTTTGCCCTCTTAACTGTTTTCTGAAGAGTGTTGAGATGGAGTTATGAGATTTATTTGTTTGCTGTTCATATTATCCTAGAAATGTATTAGCATTCAAATTCAATAATATGATTTCTGTTTTATTGCTATTGAGAGAATACAGCAGAAAGATAAAATAACAGTTACGATAATGCTCTAATAGCATGCTTGGTTTGAATGATGTTTTGCTGTTCAGTTTGGTGCCTTAAACAGTTAAACATACTTTAAAATAAAAGGGATAAAACTGTATTAATTGACCTTGCTTTTCTCAATAGATGTATTTCTTAGAAAGTGTAAGTAAGTAAAATCATATGCTGACCAGATAACTTCATTATAGCTTAAGCTGTATGCACAGTGTTCAAGTCACACTGTCCAGCACCTTTTGAAAGGTGCCTTATATAGGATTTTATTTGCCTGAGATTCAAATAACCTCCAATCTTTCAATTCACTTATACTTTAGCAACCATTCTTTGGTCTTATTTGGACAATGCATTAACTCACCACATTTTTAAGTCCTTACTTCCTTCTAACTTGGTTTAGATGCCATGGTCCATTGCTATAATTTCTCCTCTACATATATCCTCAGTAATCTTACCATTTATTCCCTAAATAGATAAATGTGACTAGAGGAAATCCCACTTTTTTTTCACTTTAATTATATTACTCTATCTTAAATGACTCCTCAGTACTGCCTTTCGAATCTTACTATATTACCCTGCTAAATTTGCTTTCATGATTTTAAAATGATCATGTTACACCATTTCTTCACTGCTCAAATCTCCAATATTTTTTCTTATTTCTCACTGTTGGTAATGATCTTTCTTCATATTTTATTGAAAAACAGAAACATACAGAAGGAAAACATTTTGTAGTCCTACCACAAGGTCTACCAACCTATATGTATCTTTATAATACATATACATGTATCTTTATAATACATATGTACCCACATACACACATATATAATTTGCATTCCCTTTTGTCACTCTTTCTTCTCTCTTCCAAAGCCAGCCCTTCCATGTGCATAACTATTGTTTTCCTCATGATCTATTATTCATATCAGTACATAAGCATGTTTCAATATTTCCTATCTTAAAATAAAAATCCTTTGATTCAACATTGCTCTCTAGTCATGGCCTATTTCTCTGTAGCAAAAATTATTGTAAGAGTTGTCTATTGTTTCTGCCTCTACTTTTATATCACCCATTCTTTTTCTTACAGTCCAATGGAGAGATCATCACCTTATTCACCAAGACCATCTCTGTCAAGTCAGCAACAACTTTCATATCTTGCCACATCCAATGATCAATTCTTATTCATTTTATTTGAAATCCCAGAGGTATTTGACTACCCTTCTCACTAATTTCCTCCAGCCCTTGTGCTGAATGAAGCATTTACCCCTTCACTAGGCTTTTGAAGCATCATCATACATTATTTGTTGTTTTTCCCTCACTTTTTTTCCCTACCTCACTGGTGACTCATTTTCAGTCTCCTCAGCTGGCCTTTCTTTTCTTAACCTCAAATATCTTTTTGATTGATACTCACTTGCTAAATGAGCTCATTTAATTGCATACCTTTAAAATCTAATGACTACCAAATTTCCATCTCCAATCTAACACTCACTCCTAAGCTCTTAACATATATATTCAACTTATATACACAATAAAGTGTGGAAAGTGCTAGTTGAGAAAAGACCTTGCCTACGTGGTCTGACCATGGTTGCCTTCCTGACCTTATCTCCTCTCCTCTTTTCACTAGTTCACTAATTTTATTGCTACTTCTGAATCACCAACCACCAAGTTTATCCACCTCAGTATATTTATACTATTCAGTCATCTTGAACCATTCTTCTTCCAAATCTTTCATATTAGTTCTTTGTATTTTACCTCCTTAGAGAGGTCCTCATTGCTATTTTTTTCTAAAATAGTGTTCCTACCCACTTTGCTCTGTTTATTCCATTACCTTATTCACCAAATAGCTCTTACAATTACATAAATTATATTATTAACTTCTTTGCCTTCTACCTATAAACATTTTGAGGCCAGAGACCCCTTGTCTACATGCAAAAGTTCCTGACAGAGAATAGAAGATTAATACATATTTATAAAATTAATAATAAATAGATAAAATTATGATTGAGTATCTATCATTGTGGTAAACAAGACAACCAAGGCTGTAGTCCTAATAAAAACTGCATTCGGTGTGGGGAAAAATAGACAAAAATAAGTAAATAATAAGTAAATAAGACAATTACAGAAGTATGAAAAGAATGCTAAGGTAAAAGTGTGTAGAAAAGAATGTAGAACAGTAGTAAATGGTAGTCTTCTGTAGTTCATAACCATTAATGAACCTGTTAATAAAACTGAGTTTTCTTAAGTTCTTGCTCTTTCTGTTTGCACTGAAATGGTCTTACTGATCCATCATTTAAGGGAGATAAAGCAAGAATTCCATTTATTGTAATGATTATAGTATTATCCTATTTCTTAGAGATATACCTCCATTATGGACTTAATACTTTACCTTTTCGAACAGGCTTTTACTAAAAATAGATGCAGCTAAAAATTGCTCTAAATTCTGAATATAGGTTGAGGTTTTTCTATACATGAAAACAGTCATACCCAAAAAAGTGTTGATTTTTTTATTATAAATATTATAACATTGGCATAAAAATCCCACTAAATAAAATACAAAATATTTCATAACAGTAATAAATAAGAATAAATTATATTTAATAGTTTCTAATGGCAGAATTATGAATTATCTAATAATTAATGTAAAATAAACATAGATAATGGTTATGAAAATATTATAGGCATTTTTTAAGACTTAAATATGTGGATAGATGTACTATATCCCAGGATGAGAACATTAGACTTTGTAAAACAATCTCCCCAAAATAAATGTATGATTTAATAGAATTTTAATTAAAATTCTAGAAGTGTTTTTCTTAGAAGTTAGCAAAGTTTTTTAAGGTTAATCTGAAGAAAATAAAAAAATATGTAATTGAAAATTTTAAACAATCTACAAATGTATTACAGTAGGCAGTGAGTTATATCAATTATTATTCACCTCTAAGGTTGAATGTTAAGTAACTACATGAAAATAATTTGGAAAAATCATAACATGAGAATGTATATATTAAATTTTCATAATTTTGATATTTATTGAAAACTTCTTATGAGTTGACCTAGATACTTTACATTATTAACTCACTTAATCCTCACAATCACTCTATGAAGTACTCTTAACACTGCCATTTTATAGATGAGGCTACTGAATGACGGAGAGGCTAAATCACTTTCCCAAAGTGATTCAGCCAATAACCAGGATTTGAATCCAGAAAGCTTGATTTCAGAGTCCGTAACCACAATATAACATTGCCTGTTACCAAGCTAACAATCTCATTACATTTTTATGGGCATCAGCATGTATAGTATTTATTCCACTCAAGTTTATCCTTGCCCCTTGACCTTGGTCAATACTAGACAGAGACAAAGCCCTTAACCTGCTAGGAAATAATAATACAGTTAGAAGATAAAAGAAGAATCTAGAATGTCTAACAGGATTAAAGTGTTACTTGTATTACTCCTGGTCCATTTCTGAACTCTAGTTAAAATAAGCTATGCATATTTAAATCCAGTTAGCATTTGGTTAGAAATATCTCACAACATATAGCCCTCTTCCTCCATTCCAAGTAGTATGTGTATTATTTGAATTTGTATGAATAGAGGTATTTTCTTTGATAATAAATGGTGAACAAATGATAAAGTTAAAGGAAGCACATTTAGGGTATACAACTAGAAATGTATCTTTTTGGTTTAATAGACTGAAAGGGACTTAGTTTTTTTCAAGACTTAGCTTTCCTCTAAACCCTCCTTTAGTGAAAGGTCAAAATGCCTTCAGCTGCTGTGACCCCTTGCTGACCCTTAGTTAAAGGTAAAAATGCCTTCAGCTGCTGTGACCCCTTGCTGAAAGGAAAAAAACCAATCAACCCCTACCTAACCTCACACCACCAGCCAATCAGGTAGGGACAAGTCTGGAATGCCTGCGCTTGCTCTGTATAAATCCCCGCTTCCACGGAGTTCGGGGCTCTCGTTCCAACACTGCTGCAGCAGTGTAGGTTGAGTCCGGACTTCAGTCTGAATAAAAACCCTCATGTGATTGCATCGGAGTTGGCTCCTTGGTGGTCTGGGTTTCACAACTTTGGGCACAACAGACTCTGGCAAAAATTTTCACTTTCTCTTTTCCCCAATGTTTTCAATGGTTTTTTGTTTTTGTTTTTATGTTTTTTGTTTTTTGTGTCTTTTTTGGTTCTTTTTTTTTTTTTTTTTTTTTACTTTTCTGTCTTTGCTGGGTGGATGAATGGTAAAGATTATAGGCTAAGAGTAAATGGTACATTTGGAGTCAAGAGATGGCCTTCATTTCTACAAGAATAATTGGGGACATATGCTGAAAATAAAAGTCCTGAATTACTCAGACTCAAATGCCCCAGTTCACAACAGTTTAACTAGGGCAGTGGCCTTTGCAACATTTGATGACAGATGCTTTCTACTCTGCTCTGGTTCCCAGTTAAAATGACAAATGTAAAACCATATTGACAATCTCTGCTCCTCTTTTTAGAGCACTGTAGGTTTTTGTTAGGTCTGCGGGGGAAGGGTCAGCCAGATGTCTGCCTGGAGACTCCCCAGCTTGATATCTGGAATCCAGACCTGAATAGGGCCCACCCTAAAGCCCTAGGCGCCACCACCCTAATCTGGAGGCTCAATTAGCATTTGATTAACGTTCCCCACCCTCCACCCCTACCCCCACATAACCCCATAAAAGCGGCACCCTCCCGCCCCAGGGCGTGACTTCTCTGGCCCCTCTCCTCTTGTAACCAGAGAACCTCTCCCCGGGAGCTTGCTTTTGGAACTTCTCTTGGTGAGTCATGCGTTTACCTTACAAAGAAGTGTGTGAAATACCACAACCCCCCCAATAGAACTGCGCACCCCACAATAAAGTTGGTGCCTGCCATTTTATTCTCATGTCTGCCTTTGGTGCTTTCTTCGAAATGGGCATCTCGCCATCGACTCGCCTCTTCTTGATAGTTCAAACTGGCACCAAGGTCAGAGACACAGCCAAAGACCTGACTCCTTGATGGCCTCAAAGGGGCAGGTTATACAGGGAGAAAATTCATTAGTCATGATAACTAAAGAAGTTGAGGTCTTCAGCCCTACTGATCAGTTGGGGTCTAGAGTAGGGGGCAGTTGATCATTGCATCAGGTCCTGATAGTTCTTTCTGGTTTTAGGGGGATGCTGGTAGGATGTTGTTTCTTCATGGGTGTGGAGCTGCAAGATGTTATTTTTAGTCTGACTGAAACTTTCTGTGGTCAACAGACCTGAGGCTTTGTTCCTAAGGCTGTTTTGATGTAGGACAGGGCAAATTTCCCCTGAGGTCGGGGAGATCAAGCCCTGCACCGAGAGAAGGGTCCTTTGGTTGAGTGTAGAAAAAAATCAACACACACGTAATAGTTAGAGTCGAAAGGAAAGTTTATTAGAAAAGGGGTAACACTCTACAGACAGAGTGAGGAGAACAGGGAAAGGGATATGGAAAGGCAGTCAGTAAGAGGCTGAGGGTTTAGGGAATTCAATTTATAAATAATTCTTTAGTTCCTGTGAGTTATAGTTTAAAAGACTTTGTTAACCCATTTCTTTTGATATGAACATGCAGAGAGGAAGGGAAAGAGTATGTAGCCTAAAAGGCAAGAATATGTAGAGTCGAAGGCCTGCTGTAAATTTCCAGTCTTTAATCCATAGGTTTTCCATGGTTTTAGCCATAGAGAATGATTCTGTTTCCCCTTCACAGGTGTGGGAAATGGGTTGTTAGTAATCCCAGTAGAAATCTTCTGTTTTTCTGTAGGTGTCCTCCTGGCCTGGCAGCAGAGATGACCAGCATATTGCAGTCTCTGAATGTAATTTGATTAACATTTTTAATTCTCTTGCCTCCTCCCTATATTCATTTGATGCTGATCTGAGTGCTTAACGATTAAGGCTCAGAAGGATAAGGGAAGAAAAGAAGCAAATGAACCTAAGCCCAGTTTGAATCAAGGAGAAAGAGAAGAGAAAAAGTTTTTTAACCCTTTTCCCATTTAGAAAAAAAATGCAGTTTGCTGCTGGCATTCATTTAACATCTCATGTAGGAATTCTACATTTTCTAGGACTTGACATTTTCATTAGTCAAACTGTTACCATTTGGGCAATCTGAAATCCATTGTTACCCCGGTAGCACTGAAAGGGTCCTTGGTTCTTTTCACTGAGGCAGTAAAGAATTACAGGTCAGCAAGATTTATAAAAAGTAAGGTTTATTAAAGTACACTCTGAGAGAGCATTGGTTAGAGCAAAAAGGGCTGAAATAGCATAGAATTCAGGAAATAAACCCTATTTTTTGGCTGTGATGGGCCGTGCCAAATAATTGGTGTGTGAGATCATTTTGATTGACATTTGGCTGTTATATAACCCTTTGCTTACTGTGCATACAGTTACCCAGAATTCTGTTATAATTAGATTCATGAATTTCTGAGCATAGGCATGTTATTATAATGATGGTATATTGAGGCCTGGTCATAAGGAGGTTAGTGTAGAAATGATTGTGCAAGTACTTGTGGCTGGATTAAACTTGCTGATATTTTATGACTTTCTACTTTTCTGTTTCTCAGGATGAAGGAGTAATTTATAACCATGAAATGGGTGTTCCAGGGAGGTTTATGGGAGGGGCTTTCATTCCCCAGTCACTCAGGTCTATTTAAGTACCTAACGGAATTACATAAAATAGAATGCTATAAATAGAATAATGTCATTTGTTTCCAAAAATTATCGATATACTAGAGGGATGCAAAAATAATAATTAAAGCAAGGTATTTTATGGCAAACTTTCGGGGTAAGTTTAGGACTGCAATCTATGGATTATTCTTAGCTAAATGCCACCATTGCAAGAGCCACTGGTGAGTTATTTTGAAGCAAACGGAAAATGGGTTAAAGGGGTGAAGGTTTACACAGTTACATAAAGACTTTAGAAGAAAGAAGGAAGGAAATGAAGAAGAAAAGAAAGAAAAAAGTCAAAAAGCATAATCATGAAAATCTTCTTTAAAATTACTTTTTTTTTTCCTCTTTCTCCTTAATTCAAACTGGGCTTAGCCTCGCTTGCTTCTTTTTTTTCTTTATCCTACATACTGCATACTATCACTCTCTTAATCATTAAGCCCTTAGATCAGCATCAAATAGTCTTAGCAACAAAGCCTCAGGTCTGTTGACCTCAGAAACAGAGTTTCAGTCAAACTAAAAATAACATCTTGCAGCTCCACACCCATGAAGGAACAACTCCTACCAGCATTCCCCTGAAACCAGACACAACTACTCCATGACTGACATCAGGACCTAAGGCATGATCAGGCTTCTACTCTAGTCCCCTGCCAATCAGTAGGGCCCACACCCCCAACTTTCTTAGTTACCATGACTAATGAATTTTCCCCTATATAACCTATCCCCTAGAGGCCATCGAGGAGCCAGGTCTTTGAGTGGAGTTAACCTGTGTCTATAGGCTGGGGCCATTTTCTCAAATAAACTTCTACTTTCTTTGCTGCAAACTCCTGTCCATGTCTCTTTTGGCTATTGACACATGCAGGGAAAATAAAGTTCTTGAGTTTAGTAACAGAAGGAAGAAAATGGAAGGAAGGAAGGAAGGAAGGAAGGAAGGAAGGAAGGAAGGAAGGAAGGAAGGAAGGAAGGGTGATGATGTGCCCCTAGAAAGATGCAAGAAGGGGTTAAAACTAGAAGCCTCTATGCCAACCGCCACAGCAGCCATATTTCCTGATTGAATACCTGGCAATTACATTGGTAGGCTATTGTTTAACTCTGTTCCCACAAGAAAGGGGAGGAGGAATTTGTGGGAAACATAGTATGGGAACCTGAACTTTTAACGTTCCGCTTTCTGCTTCTGTGCCCCCGCTTACGCATCATATCAGACCACCATTTGGTGACGGGTAATGAATAGATGATGTATAGATCCACTGTGATTAGGATATAGTGATTAATAGATTTTTGGGTATAAAACTGTGGACCTGAAATGGGTCGGGGCTGCTCCTTTGGAAGGACAGCCGCCGGCTAATAAATTGCCTCTAATATCAGAGCACTCAGGTTGAGTCTGGTTATTCCGGTCACAACAGAAGGAAGGAAGGAAGGAAGGAAGGAAGGAAGGAAGGAAGGAAGGAAGGAAGGAAGGAAGGAAGGAAGGAAGGAAAGAAGGAAGGAGGCATATTTTATGCTCTAGTCCTGGCTCTACACATAAACAGCTTCATGACTTAGAGACCATTTTGTACCTTTCTGAATTTCATTTTCTCTACATAGAAAATTAAATGAATGAGTGATACTGAGTTTGTAAAGTCCTTATGGGGATATAAATTAACTAGCCCCATGCCTAAATATAATAATTATTCAATAAATAGAAATTTACCATGCTGTAATAGATATTCTTGGTTGAGATTATAAGAAACATATTTGCTTTTCCATCATATTGCTACCAGTTATCAGGTATCTGCATTGTGGGAGTCAGGCTTGGTCCATAGATTTCCCACAAAGAGAAGAAAGACACCAGGCAAAGAAGTGTAAGCAGAAGTGATTTTATTAAGTAAAGCAAGCAAAGTAAAGTACACGGCAGAAAGTCCAAGTGGGAAGCTGAATAGAGAATTGAGTACACTGAAAAATTAGGGATCTGAGTTATAGGACCACATGATTTCTTTGTTTTCCTCTGTTCCTCCTACTTCAAGTGACATGAATTCCCAGCTCTTTCCTCTCAAACTCCCATTTCTGGCATGGGTATGCATGGTGTATGCTCATAGAAGGGAAGTCATATGTCTACATCATGGGGATTTTGAGAATAGGCTTGTGCTTGATTAACTAATTTTGCTCATACCAGTCAAGCAACCCCAAAGTAAGGACATATAATGGTCATCTACAGTTAATTGACCCTAGGGGAGGGAGGAAGGCTCCAGAAGCTGCCAGATATCTTGTGTACATTCTTCTGCTGAGTCAGTCTCAGAGTCTCCTTAACCTTTTATTATCCCTTTACTTTTGGCTCGTATCTACTTATCTACCTACCCTGTCAATATCATGAATAAAATTATAGATAAATGATGATGACTTACTTGATAAACATGCTTAGTGAAAAACAATTATTTTAGCATAGTGGTGCAATTGGTGAGGGGGATCGTGTCAAGGCCAGCTAAACATTTTTTTACATATTATTAAAATTAACACAATTTTATACATTTGAAAAAAAATAAAAGATATTTTCAAAGTTTTATTATTTGGCTACCAAGCATCTGAACCTCCATCTCATGTCAAAGGTATGCTCCATCAGAAACCAAAAGAGGTAGTTTTACCCTCTTTCTCTGATCCCTGGCAGCTAGTGGCATGTGAACTAGGATCAGCCTATGAGATCCTCCTGTGTAATAAATGGAATCCTGATAAAGTGATACAAGGACAGAAGGGCTGTAATGCAAGAGCCCCAGACCTGGAACTTGCATCTGAGCTTGGATATACCAGAAAAATCACCAAGAGGACCAGAGGGATGAGAAATGCCATTTATTACTTACAAGGCAGGGAAGCTTCAGCAGCTGCCAGTTAGAGTTGCAGGAAATGAGGGCTGCTGACCAAGTGCAAACAGTTTTTTATGTACACAAGCAGAGGGAGGAGGGGTTATCTCACTGGGGGAGCAGTCACCTTCTCTAATGGATGGAAGCAAGATGTGCTGCTTGGTTACAGGAGCAAATAATGTCCTTGGGAGCAGACACTGCTGAAAGCTCTTTGTGCACTGTCTTCCTTGGCTGCTGGCCAGGCAGCTATCCATCTCCTGAGTATGTGGAGTGTCTATGTTTTGAGTTAACCCAATAGGAGCATTTAGAAATACTCATGAAAATAGAAGAGGAGATCCAAGCAGTGATTCTGGCTATGCGTATATAGTTGAGGTTATGCCTGCTATACTAGAATTTATTTTTGATAAGCCTTGTCTTCTCTTCCTGGGCTCTTTTAGATTATGCCTTTTCCCCAAATTTGGTTCTGTCTTCAGGTCAATTCTATGATCTGTCCTATATCCTTTTTATAAATACCATTTTCTTTTTATAGTAACCGGAGTTAATTTCTGTTTCTTTCTTTTTTTTTTTTCCAATCAAGAACTCCCAAGATATTATTAAACAAGTGAACATTTCTTTATTTTGGTATCACAAAACTCTTTAGAATGCAAATCAGATTATCATAATATTTAAATAAGTGTAGTCTTTACATTGTCCAAGTAGACATAACCATTGTACTGTGTGTAGCTCTCACATGCAGAACACCTAGCAGCTAAACTGCCACTGTAAAGGTATTATTACACAAAACAATACACAAAACGGCACTTGAAATTAAGTTGGGAAGGGGATTTGTTAACTAAAGTGTAATTCCCAGACTTTGGAGTTAAATTTACAACATGGGTTTTATGTCTCACCAGCAAACCTTCTAAAACTATACCTAATGGTCCACATTGTGGCATAGAGGAATGAGCCATGCTAGAATAAAAGCAGCATGTGAGGAGAAACACGTTAACTATTTTTAGAGGTGGAATCTGGGACAGTGGTAGAAGTGAAGAATACTAGCTAAAGTCAAAGTGATCAGAGGGCTCCCCCACTGACCTAGTGAAAAGTTTGTGTAATCTCAGTTGCTGCCTGAAACCAACTACAATGAGATCTTCACTTAAATAGGCACTGCAATCAGTCTTGACCTTTAAAATGTGGAAACTAGGGAATCCGTCCTTATTCAAAAAAAAGTGTGAGCCTTGAAGGTAAACAGTCATTCTGAACTTCCCTCAGAGGGATTGTTTATTGAACAGACCAGTCAAAGAAGCCAGCACAAGTACAGTGATGTTGTTCTTGGGTTAAAAGCGTATTAGAGAAACTTTTATAGAATCCTTTTAAATTTCTTGCATTCTCTCATATATGATTGTTGTGGAAGTCCCAAAATGCTGTTTAGTGTTTTTATGTTTGATATTCTTTATTTGCTCAGAGAGATTGCTGGAGTCCAAAACACCATATAGAATATGCAAGGATATTTTTTTATTTCCAGCATTATTTTTGTAAACACCGACTAAAATATATATATATATATATATATATATATATATATATATATATATATATATATATTTGAATAAGACCCTGGGCTTGTCTTTCTGCAAGGAATCATAGAGCCTAGTGTACCATTTTACATGCCTACAATCTAAATCCTATTTAGCTGCCCTGAGTCATGAGTGCTGTTAAGAAACAGTGCTTGATTAAAACAATGAATTAGAAATATATAAATAATTCTTCCCTGATGAATAATATGCATTCACATTTACTTGTTCTTATCAGAAATACCACATCTAGGATAATTTCCCAAGTTAAGTTTCCTTTAGCATAAACACCTTTCAATAAATCTTTTATCATTTATAAACTTTGATTAAATATAAATTTTAAATAATCGTTAGTATTTGATTAAACATATTTTTACAGATTATTTTTTAAAAATGAAAATTCCTATTAATCTTTGATCTCAACTGCATTTTAAACTAATCTTGCGATTATTTTCAATGTGAGCAGAATGAACTAATGCAGAATATTTTTAAATTATCATCAGATCATCTTGAATCATGCACACAGCTTCACAGAACTTCAGAACTAGCAGTGCAGCCATTTCATTACGAAAAGCTTCTCTCCAAGATGACCAAAGCTGCCAGTGCCAGGCTTGCACCACAATTATGGGTGTGCAGCCAATAGATATGAGGAAAATGTTTTTTTTCAGACTCTTCTACTCTGGTTTTCTATTTTTTGTTTGTTTGTTTGTTTGTTTCCCAATGGGTAAAAGGAGAAAAAAACATTATATATGTATGCAATAGGCATGAAGGAAGTATTGAAGAACCTATTATATAGTGGTTATCTATTACATTTCAGTACTTTAAATAGAATGTTTCATTTTTACATCAGAAAAAAACACCATGAAACACAATGCTAATGAAAAATATAAACAAAGAGAATATGATTCCCTTTTTATATACACCCATAGAATCCTCTGTCTGCCTACCTTGTTGAAGGTATTAGAAATGCCTATTTATTTGCTTACACCTTCAGTTTAGTTAAGTTCTTGAGGATACTGATTATATTAGTGAGCTAGGGCTATCATCTTAAAGTACCACAGACTGGGTGTCTTAAAAACAGAAATTTATTTTCTCGTACTTTTGGAGGCTATAAGTCCAAGATCAATGTGTCAGTGAGTTCAGTTTCTTTTGAGGCCTCTCGTTGATTTAAAAGTGCCTGCCTTCTTCCTGCGTCCTCACATGTTCTCTCTTTGGTCTGTATTCTCTATGTGCTAATTTCCTTTTGTAAGGACACCAGTCATGTTGGATAAAGTCCCACACATATGACATCTTTAACTTTATTTACTTCTTTAAAGGCCCTATCACCAAATACAGTCATATGCTGAAGTACTGGCGTTTAATACTTCAATATATAATCATTTTTATATCCTCACCATAAGGTTAATGCTTGTTTTTATCATGCCACCTGTATATCCAAGTAATTTTTCTAATCTCTTTATCAATATGCTAAGAACAAATATTTTTTGTACCCTTTATGACATTTCCCTACCCCCACACCCTTTTGTAGGATCTATCAGGAAATATGGCAGCTAACAACAATTCTTTCCCTCTCTGCACATGTGCTTCTCTCCTTTTTGAATTTGGGCTGCTTTGATCAATATAATATGGTGGAAATGGCACTGTGCCAGTTGTGAGACCAGCCTTTAAGTGAACTGGCTGCTTCTATTTCCTGGCTCTTCAAGCCTTGAACCATAATGTAAGAAGTTCAAACTCCTCTGCTGGAATAAGACACCAAGAGGAGGAACACTCAGGTGCTAGAAATGTTAGTGAGAAAGACGTCTTGGGCAGATGGCTTTTAGCTTGACAATATGTTGATGGGAATTCTAACTACCAGTACTCTCTCTCCCTCAGCTCCTGTGCTTGTTTGATTTCCTTGAAGCCCCTGACCCCATTTTACTACCTGGATGGATAGATAACCATTACTTTAGAGAATTACTTTGCACTAGCCTGGTACATAGCATTGGCAATGAGAGCAATCTTGTCTTCTGGACTTACCCAAGAGGTTAGCTTACTCTTTGTCCAAGGGGAATCCCAAGCCTCTAAATGATTTAACAAAATAATGCATTTTAGAGACAAACTTTTGCACTTTTAACATAAAACCAGTTTCACATAATTTGAAATCTATTCACTGGAGCAACCATCCACAGAATGATTTTTAAATATTTCTGAACCTGAAATGCCTGTTAAGGTACAGTTGGTACTGTCAACATTCCTTGCACAATTTTAATGAGAAAAAAAATTGAAAGTACACTTCTCCATGTGGCCAGTCATTAATCACTGTAATAATAGCTAGGAAGTAAATTAACTGATATTGTAACCTCTTACCCTTCGGAAGCTAAGTAATCAAAAAGTTACTACAGGAAAATTGATTACATCTGAACAGTTTTTTAAAGGAGTGATGATAATTAAAAATGTTAAAAATCAAAAAAAATTTTTTTTTTTTTTTTTAGTTAAAAAGAGAAACATTTCAAGAACTTCAAACTTGGAGGCAGTACTGCAATTCTCATCTTTCCCTCATTGTCATTTCCCGTATGCTGCTCAGGCCAGGCCGATAACTTCTTTCTAGCCACCTCCTCCTTCTGGGAACCCCTTTGTATCCACTGAGGATTTAAGATCCTTATTGTGTCCTGATTTTTTCTCAAAGGACCTGCATATCCATGTGGATAGTGTTTCCTGCACTCTATCCTCCGAGATCCTTGATGACTGCAGCAACTGTTATTTTTCCTCCATTTGGCATCCTGCTGAGGCAGTATTGTTGGCCTAGGAAAGTTCCCCTTCCCCTCCAGATGCAGCTCTAGAATATTTCCTCAGTCCCTTACTCAGCCCTCTCTGGGCAGCTCTTCAATTTTTCCCTTGTCCCATACTCAGCCCTCTCCCTGTTTTCATTTTACACAGTGAGACACTAGTGTGAGAAACAAGCCAGGGACAGGAGACAAGATAAATGGACTTGAGCCACTTTCTTCCCTCCAGGTGGCATAGGAAACAGGCCAAGACCAGGAGTCTCGTTGGATAGCTTTGGGACACCTCCACCACAAAGAAAACAAAAGCCCATGATTCAGACAGCTGGGGCCAACTTTCTTTTCTCTTAAGTTTATATTTTCTCTTTAATAAAATTTGTGCTTTCCTGGTTGCTGTTTGTCATGTCCTGGAAATCTTTCTCTTAGATAAAACAAGAACCTAGTCCCTCTTTGGACTCCTGCCCTGCAGAGCCCTCTGGCATGACTACTACCATAGCCACACTCTGGACTTTGCTGTTCCAACTCAAAAGAAAAAATTCAATAGTATTCTCAATTCCTCAATTTTTTCCTTTTCTTTCAGTGTTCTTCTTCAATCCAAAGACAGAAATCATGGTGTCTCACATTCTCCACACACTAAGCCCTTTACCATTCTATCAACTTAATTTGCTTAGCTGCATACAACTTTAGATTAATACAAACTGCTGGTTTTCTAATTTCCCATTTGTACTTACAGGAGCTTCCAGAAAACTGAGGAATCAAATGACTATATTGATTAGTTTGATTTCAAGTTTATAAACTACAGTATCAAATGGGTATTCACAACAACTCAATTTTTATAAAAGTAAAACATGTTTATAATAGAACTCTTAAAAGCAAAGAAAAATAACAAAGTGTAGGGAGAAAAACTGCTGTTAAGATTTTAGTGTTTTTTACCTTTCAATCTCACTTCTATATAAAACAAACAAAATGTGCATATTATTTTACAAAATGTCCTTTAATATGATTAAATGCACTGAGTTCATGTCATAGAATTTATTTCCAAAGCCCAATTTTTAATAACTTCATAATATTGCCTTTTAGACATGTGCGAATGTCTAAAATGGAATAACCAATATCAAAGAACTCCATTTGACCTGTGTTTGGAAGGTCCGACCTACATCCACACCTGGATAAGATATGGATTTTTGATCTTTTTTTTTTTTTTTTTTTTAAATCTGTGCTCCCTGCAGGGCCACATCCTAGATTTTACTTCTTTGCTTCCATGCCAACGTCTGCCTTAGAGCATTGCTATCTGGCCATCTGGACTTGACCAAACGTTTCCAGACTAATCAGAATGCTGAGTGTGTTAGATAGCCAAAGGAAAAATTTCTAAACAACTTGTGGCTTTTGCCTTTATAAGCTCTAGCTTCCTTTGTCATCTCCGTAGCACATTTCAGGTTCATCCTGAAACTGTGACTTTAGATTCGAATCCTTAAAGATCTCAAACAAATTTTTGTTTTACTTTGCATTCTCAGTTCTTTCTTGTTTGACACATGTTGCAATTTATTTTTAACCTAACCTACTGGTGGATATTTATTCTGTTGTTGACCAGAAACTTTTTTCTCTAGAATGAATCCCTAGAATGAAATCTCTAGAATGAAAGTAAATAACCATTTTGAGGCTCTTACTGTACTTTGAAAAACCATCTTTGAGAAATTGAGAACAATAGATTTCAATAATAGTGGAAGTGAAAACTGTTTTGTTCTGTACTTGGCACACAGATTATATAAAATTAGCATAGATAGCACCTAAAAGTCTTTGTTAGTTTGAACGACCAAAATATTGGGTGTATATTTTACCTCTTTGATTACTAGTAAAACAAAATTTTTCATTTTATAAGTGACTTGATATCGATTATTTTATGAATTATCTATTTACATTTTTAAAGTAATCATTTGGATGATTCATGGCCACCACAGTCTCCCATTCCTCTTAGTCACTCTTAATTTAATTTTAATTGTTCTCTAGTTGTTAGCCATTCCTATTCATACCTTTACAATTTTGCTTTCATATTTTAGATTATATTGAGTTTATTTGGCAAAAATATTACTTCTTTTCCATCTATGTACTATGTCTTATGTACTGTTCTGGTTTATTTAATAACAACTCCGAATTATTTTTCCTTTTGCATTTTACTTTATACCTTACAGGCTAAGTACCTGGGAAATATAATTATCAAAATTCCACCAACAGAATTCCAGATAAGATCCCAATAAGTCTTTCAAGCAAGATGTAGCAGGCTGAAAATAAGCAGAAATCATTGTTCCTCCTAAGCAGTGGTGAGCAAACATGGGCTTTGGCAGAAGGAAATAAGATGTTATCCCGCATTCTGGTATGCTCCTGCCCTTCATTCAATTCGACGTTGAATTATCATTGCATTATCAAATGCATTATCATTGGCATTTTCCTCCAATTTCTATATAAATTGAACACTTAAATGCTAAAGGCTTCTCTGTTAAAAGTCCAGTTCCAGATCAAAATCCTATGTGATCTTTTAGGCTGGACCACAGGCGATTACAAGGCTTCACCAGGGAGGCCTCCTAGGGGAAGCTGCCCTCCACACACCAGATTTGTTACATAGTCAGGGCAGTGATGGTCTCTAGAGAGAATTGTTAGGTAGTTAGGTAGACAGGAGTGACTGGGAAATGAAGGCTTAGCCTAAAAGCTCCCTTAATACCTCCCCAAAACACCCATTTTATGGTTATAAATTACCTCTACATACTAGCACACAAAGCGGTAAAAGGCATAACATAGTGGCTCGTTTAATCCAGCCGCAAGTGTGTATGCAATCAGTCACTAACCTCTCCGTGACCTAGCCTCATTATACCATCATTATAACATCATGCCTACACAGGGAAGTTGATGAATCTAATTATAACAGACTGAATTCTGAGTAACCACATGCACAGTGGCAAAGATTACATAACAGCCAAATGTCAAGCAAAACGACCTCACATGCCATCATCTAGCACCACCTTCTAATATAATACAGAAGTCCCTACTTCTGCAGGGTTACAGCCATGTTTGGCATAAACTGCTTCCCTCTTGTAGCTTATTTTAATAAATCCTACCTTTTACTCCTGCACAGCTGCAGCCCTCTTTAGCATAGCCTGTTTCTCCCTTGGGGCGTACTTTAATAAATCTTAATTTTTCTGAATATATCTCATTCGCAATTCATTATTACATTGACAAAAAGAACCAAGGACCTCTCAGTGCCACCAGGGCAACAACAAATTTAGATGACTCCAGTGGTAACAGAATGACAGTACGACAGTTGAGGATGCAGATGCCTCTGGGCCAGCCATACTCTGCACTTTCCAGGTACTTTCTCCTCTGAGATTTTATTGGGGCCTTGCCTAAGGTATATTCTCTGCTTTGAGTTTGACATTTCCTCTGCTGGCTTGACCTTCCCACCAGCTCATGAATTAATAAACATGTACATCTTATAGTGACATGATCCCTGCCATCTGTACCACATCCACCTGACCCTTGCCAGCTGCCATTCTGTGAGAAAAAGTGGAACACCAGAGAGCTAGCGTCACTTTTCATCCCTTATTTGCACTGTCACAGTAAGAGAACAAAGGCTTGACTGTTATTTTTAGTTTGCCTTGTTGTCCTAATTGACTGCATTAATATCTAATTACTAAGGTAATATAATTACTAAGGTAATATCTGTGCCCCAGGGCTCTAATATTTTGTGTGATATCCCTTCTTTCATCAATTATCTAGAGCTATTTCTCTTGATCTGACAGAATTTCTTCTAATACACATACCTAGTATTTCTTCCTTTCCTGTTACATTCCAGGAAGAAATTTTATACTTCCTGTTCAAAGTTAATTCATCTTCTCAAGTCATTTATTCACCCATGCATTAAAATATATTTATTAAACATCTGTTACTGAGTTATTATCACTAGCACTGTGTTAATTCTGAGACCATAAGATGAAGACTTGGTCTATGCCCTGAAGGAGTTCATTGTCTTAACCCCAAAACACAAATGGACAGATGATTGCAACTCAGAAGTAATCACAGAGCCTAAGATCGGGCCCTAATGCCGTAGGACTGATGTTTTTATGAGAGGAGCTGATAACCAATGACTAAGTTCAATTTTTGCATGGTACAGATGTCAAAATCAAAACACAAGAATTTGAAGAATATCAACATGGATTAAACAGACAGATATCATACCAATTAATGTCAGGAATGTTTAAGAATGTCAATATTCTATAGCCCTTTCAAGTACCTTAAAATATCATCATTAAGTTAAACCAAATTTCTTTTCCAAAATTGCTGTCTCCTAATTGGGCTATAATACCAAACCTAAATTTCTAGAAAAATGGTCTCCATGGTACATAAATAGTTCTGAGAAAAACTAAAATTGCAAGCTTAAAGCGTTAAATGTTAATGTTCTTGTCTATTTATTTGCCTCTATATTCTTAGTTGTATTGACCAAAAATAGCTTGAAAGTTCAGGGTTTGCAGCTCCTGGGCTTTTACATAAGTTGTCTGTTACACTATAACCTCAAAAAAAAAAAATCTCACTTTTATAATTGTAGTAATAACTATGGCAATGTATATTTGTTGAGTATTTGTGATATGTCTAACAGGTTACTAGATATTTTATAAAACATATTTCACCTATGTTGTAGGTACCTTAAGTATGAACAGATGAAGAAAATAAGAGAATACCTGTATAAGGTACCCAAGGTGAAATGAAGGAGCTGAAAATGAAGTGGTTTGTCAGTAAATGTTTCACAACCAGCTTTCCAGAGAGAGCAAAAAGCCGTAATCTGTAGCATTTGAGACTTTTTCAATATGTTCATCATGACTGATTCCAATGTGAGGCCACTAAGCTGATAACAGATGGACATTAGCACACCCATTATATAGTTGACTTTGAACAACATGAGTTTGAACTGCATGGGTCTACCTATACTTGGATATTTTTTAATAAATACAGTAAGCCCTCTGCATAACATCTTGTTTCCCATCTGTTGATGCAACCAACCTCAAATGGAAAGAAATATTTCTCATTCCCAATTGTAGTTTTCCAGATGTGGATTTCTAGCCATGGATCAAAAGTGCTATTTTTGATCTGACAATAGAAAATACTGTTTTTGATACACAGTTGGTTGAATACCCGATAAAGGGTCCCACTATAGTTTTGGGAGAGTCAAAATTCGTAACAGGTTGTGAATTTTCAACTGCATGGTGGTCAGCACCCTTAATCCACTGTTGTTCAAGGGTAACTGTATAACACTTCTACCATAACCATTTGTCCTCACGAGTCTGGGTGAACCTGTTCCAATAATACTGTATAATAGAAGTAAGACTGCAGAGTTCGTACATCTGAAAACTATGCTGTATTTACTCTCTTTGTTACTAGGCTTTGAAACTGATATAATTGGTATAACTTGCCAGTTATATGTATGAGGTTGCTTTATGTACATTGTACTTTTTTGATGTCCCATCTCTTCAATTTCACAGCAGAAGATATTTCTTTCTACCTGATTGGCAATCAGAGATTGGATCTATTTGAAAAACATTGACTTCCTTTGTGATTTCCCATGTGTTTAGAGAGTAGTAGGGATAGAGTCTGATAAATTCCTATAACCATATTGTGAGGAACCTATAAGGTCTGGAACACTAATTTCCAGGTAGCATATAGGCAAAACTGATATATTTTTAATGTGACACTTATTTCCAACATTTTTTTCTGCATAGAGCCTAAATTTTGTTTTGGCTTTATGTTTAACCTTCCCTGTGTGTTTTGATAAGTCCTTATGGGTCTAAGCCAATTATTAGGTCCTATAAACTTTGCCAACAATGAATTTTGGTTTGAGCATATTACCCAAATATGGCCAGGGAGATCTGAAATGATGTCTGAAACATTCTGAGAAATGTTTCTGAGTTCTTAAACACAAAAATATGGGGAAAATAGTTACCTTTTTTGTCTCCTTTCACTGGCATAAAACTATTTGCTGCCAGGAGCCAAAGCCATATTACGACAATGAATTAAGCCATCTGAGTTATTGTGATAGAAGGCAAAAACTTGGATTGTTGCTGATAACTTTGAGCTAAATTAGTAACTTTGGGGTTTCCCTTCCCTAGGGCTTCTTGTTGTGTAAACTAATAAATCTCCTTATTTGTCATTTGTGAGGATTTTCTGTTCCTTGGATCCTCAGTTAGCCCTATATTATCTTTTTTTTGTCTTGATTTTTCAGTCTCTCTTTCCTTGGGTTTTTTTTTTTGTTGTTGTTATATATGTCATATTTAAATTTTTATAGCAGATAACTCTGGCTGAAATTTAACCTCAGGTTTGAGAAATTTTGAATAATAGCTGAAAAAAATAAAATTTACCAAAATTTTGTGCCTCTTAAGAGCCAAAGGTATCAATAATCTATTGAAACAGATTATCCTTATTAAAAAAAAAAACAGGTAAATAATATTATGAGTATTTTATTTATATAAATATACAGGCAGTACTCACCTATTACACTTGTGAAAAACTAAAGAAACAAGTCACTTGTGTGCAGTTTCTTTAAACTGAAAATTCTCTTTCCGTAATGCAAATTGTTTTTGAGGAGTCAGTGCTCTGCCTTGGTAGGATTTTTTGTTTGTTTGCTGTCTGTGTGTGTGTGTGTGTGTGTGTGTGTTTTGGTCAGGGTGGGGTCAGTGCTTAATGTGGAAATGGGAGAATTTTCTCCCTATTTGTTTTGTTTTCCTCGTGTGTGGGTATTGATTGCGCTTTGCCTATAAATTTTGCCGTGGAGAGGTTTTTCAGTGTGGGTGTGATAACCAGGTGCTCACAGAGATAAGAGCTGAGATGCAGAGAAGCACAAGAGGGACACAGAGCATGAAATTCACCTCAGTCTGAGGGAGAAAGTGTAAAAAATAAGTATGACAAGGCAACTTGCCGTCCGAACAATCATATTCTCTGATTTTTAAAACTGTCTTGATGCTTTCTGAACACCACACTTGTCAAGGGGCTTCTCTTTCATGCAGAATGTCTACCTATATCCCTGAATTTGCAAACTGAATGTCTATAGAAACTTCTGAAGCCTGAATGAGAGCTGAAGTGTCTGCATCGATCAGCAGGCCTTTTAAAGAGTGCATTTCCTGTGTCTTGATGACCCTATTGGCAAGACATCTCTGTCTTTGAATTAGGAATAGTGCTTATGTGAGAAGCTTCTCCCTTAATTTGTGAGCTGCATTTCAGTGGTATTATAAATGCAGGATTTTGTTTGGTCACATGATGTTCTTTCTACTGAGAATAATGCAATTTGGGGTTGATATCAATTGTACCTCTCTACCAAACGATTCTCATATCTTCTGCAGACTATTGATACCAGATAGTGCTGATAAGAAGTATGCTTTCAATAGTTCATATATTCATCGAATTTTTAGTTCTAGATGAAGCAGAGATGGTAATGAGGCCTAATTGGAGCATATATTTGAATTTTGTAACTATAAACCCTAAGACAGTTTTTTTTTGTTCAGTGCTTTTTACTCTGTCTTCAGATGGACCAAAGCTCTAAGCATACAAATTTTAAGAAGTAGGTCGGTTGATATCAAACTCTTTAATATATCCTAAATCTGTTATTTCATCCACAGATTCGGCTCAAATTTAAGAATGAAGACAACGTTCAGTTTAATCTCATTCTAGAACCTAGTTTTGCTTTAATGGAATTTTGTTTTCTTTTCTAGAAGATTATGTTTGTGTGAATTACAGGAGGACTTGACAAAATCATATTTATTTTCAAGAAAAGGTAACCTGGATCAATTCCATCTTATAGACCTCAGCAATTAACCTCAATAACCAAACGATTGTAATGTAGATAGAACTACGCCAATCATTTAACCTGGAATGTTTGGGAAGCATATTCTATACACTTCCTTACATGATTCTTAAAAAGAGCATTCAATTGACACTGACATGCTGATCTGTTTTTGTATGAGAAGTGGGTCCCAGTTTGTGTATGATTAATTTTCAGTTTGTTTTGTCAGGTGAACACTTCTTCAAATAAACACTTTCAAATAGTTTCTGATTTAATGTATAAATATAAGCTTAATTATTTAGAATACCAAATAAGTAGTGTGTGTATGTTCACATCTCTATCTATGTATCCATCCATCTATCTATATTTCATCTTTTTCCAAGGTCATATACTCAAGAATTGTACTGAAGTAACTAAAGTGTTATTAAGCATTATGATATGAATCTACATAATGAAATATGAATAACCAGCAATTTGTGCATATAAAATAAAATAAAATATATATAAATATATATATATTGTTTATGAAAATATGTACATGCTGGAACACTTGGAATATTTATCAAATGAATGCTACTGATGTAATAAATGGAAACAAGTTACTTTTGATTATGTCATTAAAAACATTTTTAAAATGAGAATATTAATTTAAAATAATAGTACTGTTAATTTGAGAAAAGGTAAATATGCAGATCTTGTATTCTACTTTTAGAATTTATGTTTCTGACTCCAGTACAAGGGAGAATGTAGAGAGATCACGATAAATCCAGGTATATACCCTATCGACTATACAGCACTATGTATGTGTTGAAGGCTTAAAAGAAAAGAAAGACATAACTCTTCTCCATAAAAGGCTTACAACCCATATAAAGAAATTTTGCTTATAAATATAAATGGAATTTAGCTGGCTATATAAAATATAACAGTATATCTTGTTACTACTTATTCCTAGGAAGAAATAGGAACACTTCTGATTTTCAAGTCCAAATATATATTAGTTTATTCACCAAGATTGATCCATTAGATAAGACTTCTGCAGATGTTCTAGTCAGGATCTTTTAGATGAAGGAAACAGAGACTCACTCAAGTTGTTTTAATAATGAGGGATTTATGGTGAGGAAACATTTAGGGCAATTAGAGAGACAGAGATGGAATAAGATTCCAAGAATGGAATGGAACTTGATCCAAGGCACCACTAATAATTTCAGCAGCAAGAGTTCGTGAATTCTCAGGAAATTGACAGCAGTGCTATATTCTTTGTGTTGACTTTTTTATTCTTTCCACTGCGTGGGTCTTCCAACTTTGCTTTCTCAAAACTTCAGTTTGATAAAATCCCAACTTTCTTTTTTAAGATTTTAATAATTAAAAAAATTTTATTTATGGTTGACATACAATAATCAGTCTTGAGGTGGTCTCTTCTGTGTGTTCCCAGTTACATGACTTCTGTTTACCTAGACTTCGGGGAACTCCCAATGATGGCTATTCTGTAGTTCAGTTCTAATGTAGAATTGTGACTTTAGAGGAAGCAAGCATAGCATTTTCCTATTCTACCTTCTTAATTGGAACCTACGACCCTAACTCTAAATACATTTTTGTCCTATCTGATCCTCATGGCTTCTGCTTATTCTTCTCAACAACTTTAATTCTCAAGGTTAATTGCTTAATTTTTCTTGGGATTTAACAGATACTATTCCTGAGATCAAGAATCTTACAGGACTTTTATATTAGGATGCTTATTTTTCTTTTATTGGTTTTAAAACATTTTAATGTATCAGAGTTAATATTGGTTTTTGATTTAAAAATAGTTTTCCCAATTTATTATTTGTTTTTTAATTTTGATCAGTGTTTCCTGACATATATTTTAGTTTTAAAATTTTATTTGTCAAATCTATCTCTTCCTTCTAGATTTTGCTTTTGCTAATAAACTCAGAAAAGTCTACTATTCTACAGTATTATGTAATTATTATGCATTATCAGTGTTTTTTGAAGAGTAGTCTACAGACCACCTGAGCTGAATCAGGTTGTGAAGCAGAAATAATTTGCATTTTTTTTAAATCAAGAAAAATAGTTAATCCTTTTGCCTAATACATTTGACATATATATAATTTTTTTATTTTAACAGGGAAATCTAACAAAATATTGAAATGAGTTATTTTATATAATTTAGGGATTTCTCCAGTAATAATACAGATTGGGCACCATGCTATGTTCTAAAACTAATAAGGATATTTAGATATACTTATATTGTATGACATTTTTAGTTCAGGTTGCTTTTTATTATTTAAAAATTCCAAAGGAAAGATTAAAAATTATTCATTATAACATTAACTGAACATAGTAGTAAAGCCATTCATTTTTTGCTGTCTGTCATGCCAACCACGTTCTTTGCAAATTGTCGTAGAGTATAAATTTGATAAAGTTTGATAAAATTTTCAAAAGACATCGAATGTTCTCAAAAGTGGCAGTTTTACATCAAGTGCACAACTGCATGTTAATCTTGTATGACAGTTTGTCTTTTATCAGGGCTTCCCATATATAATTGAACTTGATTTTGAAGATGAGCAGGCTATCTTATTCTATTATTTGACCAGGAAGAAATTTACAGTCATTAGATAAAGTGCATTGCATTTTTTCTTTAAAGTTGAATGTAGGCTATTGTTGAACACAGTTAGCATTTTTAATTGTACTATTTTATTTGGATTCTGTGATATTGGTTTCCCAGTGATGTATTAATAATTTATTGAAATATTTTCTGAAAAATTGCTATCATGGGCCTAACCTCTGTGTATGTTAGAATACATGGATTTTTTAGTCTCTGGGCTTTGTATTTACTGAGACTATGAAATTTACACAAAAGAGGACTAATAACTATTGTCCTATACCAAATTTTAATCTGCTTACAAGTTTGGTTATGTGACTTGGACTCATTCTTTAGACTTTTCTTTTTTGTATCTAATATTTGTTCCCTAGATAGTAATCTAGATCAGCCTCAGAACTTTAGATTCAGCTTTATGCCAATGACTCCCACATTTTCCAGGCAATTAAGAGATAGTAATCAATGCTATATCCCCCTGGGTTGACTGAAGGACTCCAAGGAGAACCTTCTCTGGAAGTACTGCTGAAGAGGCAGAAACTTTTCATGGTAGTTTCTAAGTGAAAAGTAAATGAAAAGCATTTTGGGATTTTTTTTCATATTGTAAAAAGACCTGACTGGGAATGAAACCAACACAGGGAAATGCATTGGATAATTGTGGATTTTTGATTATTCATGTGACCATAAAAGCCCAAACAAGCTTACTTTTGACTTTTAAAGTAACTTTTTAATTCACATAATCCAAAATTTACCTTTATTTCTTTAATCTATCTTTAATAGGGTCTCATTTTTTTCCAAACAAATAAATCACCTAAAATACGTAAATAATATTAAATGGTAAAGACCCACATAATTTTTAAATTTCTAATATTATTTCAGAGAGTAAAGCATATGCATAGAAAAACAGAAATGTAATTCTCTTGGAGAAATAGAATTACGAGTGTTTTTATTTAGGGACTTGTTTTAATCTTCATACTTTCTATAAAAAGCATGTATTATGCTTATAGTTGGAAATACTATAAATCTAATTTTGTAAAAAACTGGCTTTTCCATTATGAATGTTATTATTTCCTCAACATTATTACTAAAAAGTATTCTTTGTGCTTAAATATGGTTTTGCATGAGATTTCAATCTAATAAATTTACTTTTGTTGAATGCATGTTTTTGAGTTCATTTTAGAAAGATCATATTCCTGGTCAATAACTTTATCCCAATTCACAAAGATTTATTTATTTTATTTTATTTTATTTTATTTTATTTTGTTTTATTTTATTTTATTTATTTTATTTTAGTGTGCTCTTTTGATATGTAATTCTCACCTCTAAAATTTTAAATTTTCTCTTTCTTTATTTGCCTATAGAGTTTCTACTGCTTGTTTTAGAGTGTTCTCATGATATACTTGTTTATATCTCTCTGCCTTTCAGAATGTGACATCATGAATGTATCTTAACTGTTGCTTACAGTGCACTGAAAGCAATATCTTGTGAATATCTGCATGAATAGTTGTGATGAAAGTGGACAGTAACTGCTATTTCGTGTTTCTACTACCGTCCCTATAAGAATACTAAATTTTTTCCTCCTAAGTTTTTATTTTGAAAAATTTTAAAGCTACAGAAAAACTAAAATAGATTTTTAAGGCTTTATGTTTTGAAAAAGTTTGCAAAAGACTCAAGTATTATGTGTGGATCAGCAGATACCTACAATTTACACAAAATTATCATTTTGGGGTGGAGGAGGAGGGGGAGGTAGTAAGAGTAAAGGGGTCAAATATGCGGTGACAGAAAGGAATCTATGGGAGGTGAACACACAGTATAAATACATATATGCCTTACAATTAAAGCGTATAGCTGAAACTTATTAGATTTAGTTAACCAATGTTATCATAAATGAATAAATAATATATACATATAAAATATGAATACATTTTATATCTAAATAGATAAAGACTATGATTCACTATAAATAAGTTTTGTGCATTATATGGGTACGAAAATTGCAATGTGTGAATAGATAATGCGTAAATGTACATGGAACATTAATAAATATGAGACACATGAATGTTAAAATGCCATTAACAAAAGAATTTTTTCTAATATTGGAAGAAGAATTTTATTTAGCTTAAAAATTATCTTATAATATTCAGAAGTCCTTCCAGCTACTAGAGGGGTCTTCAGCAATAAAAAGAAACTAACTCTTGGAATTCTCAAGCAGAGGATCAGAAATATTTGGCAGAAGCAAAACTGGAAAAGAATAGCATATATAGAAATTTTGCCATTCTACATACCTGTGGTAGGGTTATAGGAATATAGCTGAGAAAATTTCTACATTGAAGTCAGCTTGGATCAATTATAGGAGAGACTGAGAATTCTCTGAGACTTGTATAGAAGCTCTTATAAAAGGAAGTAATTAGCCTGCCATGAACCAGTTTGGGAAGAGAACAAGGTTAGTGGGTGGTTTAAAGAAAAGGTAAAAATAGCAAAAACAGATCTGGATCAGACCTGGGACACAAACATTTTCATGGGACTTCTCATAAAGAGTTTCACTATATCTAAAGTAGAAGGACTGATCATTCATATAAAACCTTATACTAGTCTTAATTGCTTTTATATCCTTTATTACTTCATGCTTAAAACTGAATAGCTGATTCCATAATTTCAGTATTTCTCAACTTTTTTTGTTGTTGCTAACATTAATAGAGCTTTGGGAATTGTTAAACTAAATATGAAAAACTTAAATTCCATTCAATTTAGTAAAACAATTGTTTCTTAAGGGCCAAGTAAATGTCAGGCACTGTACTCTGTGAGAAAGGTGAATAATGCATCACTTCTCACCTAGAGGCACCCAAACAGCACAATATGATACACCAAGTAGCATGAAAATGAGATAATATAAGGTTATTTTATTCAGTTTTCAGTGCAGGAGGAGACAAAGGGTGGGAAACAAGTGAGGCTTGCTAAGGAAGTGATACTAGAACTGAACAAGGTTAGTAGGTGGTTTGAAAAAAGATAAAAATGAGATAACCTTACACTTTAATAGAGTAAGAGTGTGCTATGAAAATGACAAATATAGACATGGAAGGTAAAGGAATATTCTAGACTGTGAATGCATGTCAAGACCTTGCTGCTGTTAGAGAACAGGCCGGATAAGCAGTATGTTTATACTGTTTATTATTTTTAAAGATAAGAAATATTTATTCATCTCTACTAATTGCTAATATTAGAAAATTTGCTTTTTAAAAAAAGTTATATTTCTTACCCATTGGAAGCCTGGATTCAATGCAATATTACTGGTTTGCAATGATTTTCTCATATAATTGCCTAAGGTTTAATAAGATTCCTGCCTGACTAGTGAGTTTTTCCTTGATTTTCTTAAGGTGTGTGTGTCTATTTTTAATTTTAATTGTCCAATAACAGTTGACATTCAATTTTATTTTATATTAGTTTCAGGTGTATAGCTTAGTTGTTATGCATTTATATAACTTATGAAGCGACTCCCTCTGACAAGTCTAGTATCCTCCTGGTACCATACATCATTATTAAAATATTATTGACTATATTCCTTATGCTGTACTTCACATTTCATGAATACTTAGTAACTACTAATTTGTACTTCTTAATCCCTTCATCTTTTCAACCACCCACCAACGCCCCTCCCACCTGTCAGCAATCAATCTGTTCTCTGTATCTATGAATCTATTTTTATTTTGTTCTTGAGATTCCACATTTAAGTGAAATCATGTAGCATTTGTCTTTGTGACTTATTTCACTTAGCATAAAACTTTCTAGGTCCATCCATGCTGTTGCAAATGGTAAGATTTCATTCTTTTTTTTTATGGCTGAATAATATTTTGTTGTATATATGTATCACCTTTTCGTACCCTATTATCTGTTTATGGACACTTAGATTACTTCCATGTTATGGCTGTTGTAATTAATGCTGCAACGAACATGGGGATGCATGTATCATTTCTAATTAGTGTTTTAGATTTCTTCAGATAAGTACCTAGAAGTAGAATTGCTGGATCATATGGTAATCCTATTTTTAATGTTTTGAGGAAACACCATACCATGTTTTATAGTAGTTGCACCAATTTTCAATCCTACCAACAGTGCACAAGTGTTCTCTTTTCTCCACATTCTCGCCAACACTAGTTTGTTGGTTTATTGATGATAGCCATTCTGATAGGCCTGAGTTGCTATCTCATTGTGGTTTTACTTTGCATTTCTCTGGTGATTAGTGATGTTGAACATCTTTTCATATGTCTACTTAACATCCTTATGTCCTCTTTGGAGAAATGACTATTCAGGTCCTCTGCTCATTTTTTAAATTGAAATTTTTTGATGTTAAGTTGTAAGAATTCTTTATAAAGTAAGCCCTTGTCAAATGTGTCAGTGGCAAATATCTTCTCCCATTCAATAGGTTGTCTTTTTGTTTTGTCAATGGTTTCCTTTGGTGAGCAAAAACTTTTTAGCTTGATGTACTCCCACTTTTTTTTTTTCTTATTTCCCTTGCCCAAAGAGATATAACAACAACAACAACAAAAATATATTGCTAAGAGGAATGTCAGAGAGTTTAGTGCTACATTTCCTCCTAGGAGTTTTATGGTTTCAGGTCTTATGTTTAAGTCTTTAATCCATTTTGAGTTTGTTCTTGTATATAATGTAAGAAGGTGGTCCAATTTTATTTTTTTCATATACTGTCCAGTTTTCCCAACACAATTTATTAAGTAGATTCTCTTTACCCATTGTACATTCTTGCCTCCCTTGTCATAGATTAATTGGCCATATATGTGTTGGTTTATTTCCAGGTTCTCTATTCTGTTCCATTGATCGATGTCTCTATTTTTATGCCAGTATTATGTTGTTTTGATTACTATAGCCTTGCAGTATATTTTGATATCTAGTTACATGATACTTCCAACTTTGTTCTTCTTTCTCAAGATTACTATGGCTATTCAGGATCTTTTGTGGTTCTGCATAAATTTTAGACTCGTTCTACTTCTGTGAAAAATGCCATTAAATCAGATTGCTTTGGGTAGTATGGACATTTTAACAAAGTTAATGTTTCTTATCCATGAGAACGGTATATGCTTCTATTTATTTGTATCTTCTTCAATTTCTTTCTTCTCTGTCTTGTAATTTCTTGAAAACAGGTCTTTTACTTCCTTGCTTAAATCTATTCCTAAGTATTTTACCTTTTTTTGATGCAATTGTAAATGGGACTTTTTAAAATTTATCTTTTTGATAGTTTATTATTAATGTATAGAAGTACAAATAATTTCTGAATATTACTTTTGCATCCTGCTATTTATTAAATTCATTTATCAGTTCTAATAGTTTTATTGATAGAATCTTTTGGGTTCTCTCTATATAGTATTATTTCATTTGCAAATAATGTCAGTTTTACTTCTACCTTTCCAATTTGGATGGCTTTTCTTTCTTTTTTCTTGTCTGATTGCTGTGGGTAGAACTGCCAATACTATGTTGAATAAAGTGGTAAAAGTGGACATCCTTTTCTTGTTCTTAATCTTAAGGAAAATGCTTTTAGCTTTTCAACATTGACTATGATGTTAGCTGTATTTTTCATATATGCTCTACTGTGTTGTAGTATCTTCCCACTATTCCCACTTTGATGAGAGTTTTTATCATAAAGAGACATTGGATTTTGTCAAATGCTTTTTCTGCATCTATTGATATGATCATATAACTTTTATCTTCCATTTTCTTTATGTGGTATTATCACTTTATTAATTAGTGGATAATGAACCAATTTTGCATCCCAGGAATAAATCCCATTTGGTCATGGTGTATAATCTTTTAAATGTACTACTGAATTAGATTTGCTAATATTTTTTGAGGATTTTTGCATCTATGTTCATCAGGAATGTTTGTTTATTTTTTCCTTTTTTAGTAATGTCTTTTTCTGATTTTGGAATCAGGATAAAATGATCTTGGAAGTATTCCTTTCCTTGAATTTTTTGGAATAGTTTGAGAAAAATAGATGTTAATTCTTATTTGAATGTTTGGTGCGTGTGTGTATTGTTTTTTGTAGTTTTTATTGTTTCTTTTTAAAGTCGTGCTTCATATATCATAACCCAGTTTGTTGTAATGCCTAGAGATCCTTGTAAATCAAAGTGTGTGTGTTTTAAAATCTTACTGACTTTTTTTAAAAAAAGTAAAACCATTGGTAGACTTTAGAAATAGCTATATTTGAAAAAAAAAAGCAATTGGAAGTTTAACAAATATAGGTATCCCTTGCTTTTCAAAAGTTTCTGTTATGGTACTTCACTTTTAAATAAAAAATGTGCATTAATGCCTGTTTTCACTAACTAAAAAAAATCCAAGGAGTATTTTTCCTTCTACAAAAATAGGAGAAAAGCAGTTATACTCAACATATCAGCATCAGGTCGCCAATGCTTTGAACTGTGTCAGTGAGCTTCTTTACTTTATCTAGATTTATTTTGTGCATCCACTAGCAAGATGTATCCTAAAGTATTAAAAAAGTCTGAGAGAGCTCACAAGGATGTTATGTTTAGTGTAAAACTAGAGATAATTAAGTGTTTTGATCAGAAAAAAATAAAGATATTACGTGTGCATTGAATTTTTGGTCTGGGAACATTAAAAAAAAATTTCCATATAAATTAATGGTAAATATTCTTTGTTTTACACCATTTTGGCTTATCAATGTTTTTATAAAAATTCTCTACTTTTAGATAGTAAGGGAAATCTATAAACCAACAACTCAATAATTATAAATGTTAATTTTTTAAAAAATATAATTTCATGCCTTAGAAAACATAGAAATACACTATCAATGCATTTATAAAAGCAAGCAGAATTCACTTATTAGAATAGACATGATAGAGAGGGAGAAAACAAGGGAGATAGAATCAAATTCTATAACCTGGGTATTTTTGTAATGCTAGTGAGCCAGAAATGTCAAAAAAATATTATAGACTTCTAAGTTTGCCCAAAGCAACAAATCTCTCAATTCCAGGTATTTGTTGTTGTTGTTGTTTGTCTATTTGTTTGTTTTTACTAGGCTCTGTTTTTATACTTTTCTTTGCTCTTTTTTTTTGTAGCCAGTATGTAGAGAATAGAACCTAAAATGTTTTATAATTTCAGTTTTCTGTGGGTTTTTTTACAGACAAAATAATTTTTTTCTGAGTAGTTCTGTGGAAAAAAGATATTGTCTACTGTACTTAAAATGAGAATCTATCAGAATGTTAGCTACTGATTTTTTTCCAACCATTTTTCTTAATACTTTAAATTTAATTTTCTGAAATAATGTAATTACTTAGATACAATAAGTATCTCCTTTGATTTTTGTAATTATTTGGAAGTACATTGAACTGAATTACAAACACATAAGCAAACTTTTGTTGTAACATACTGGGACTTTTCTTCTTCATCAGTAAAGACTTATGCTAAATGATTTCATATAAAGTCCCTGGATCCAGTTATTCTCTTTGTTCTTCCTATCTGAAAATACACAGTCCATGTGTTTTTATAATTTTCAGTCTTTAAGGTTAGATTTGCTCTCTACTTAAGCCACTTACATAATTTTCATTGTTTCATTTATCTTTGCAGCTATAGCCAAAAGCTCCAAATGTTTTATTTCCTTACTTTAAGTGATTGGGAGACTTTCAGTGACAATAGGTTAGCTTTATTGATTGTATTGTCTAAATTATAGTAATTCTCCCATTATCTCCTGTGTTGACTAGCTATATTGTACACAAAAGGGAAATGTCATTGTATTTACTTCAAAAAGAATAAAACTGTTGTAGATGTTTTATTAAAGCAGTGTTTTTTTTTTCTGAGTTTTACATGGCTGCTTTACTCTTCTAGAATTATTTAACTTCATATTTTGTAAAAACTAAAGACTCTAGCACAGATTTTTTTTAACCTGAGTATTACAAATAAGTTACCTTGTATTACATTTTTTTCCTACTCTTTGAGAGAAAATTCAGACTATAACTGAATGAAAGTCAAAATTCTATGTTGCTGGGGTCTAGAGATTATTTCTAACAGCTTTTTAATGGTCTTTATTCTAAAAGAAAGGGAGCTAAATACAGTTTTGATTTTTGAGAGATTTAGGAAGAAGTGGCTAGAGGCAAGGGACCAGGAAGGGTGATGAGGAATGGGAACTATGTAAGATGTTGAACTGGGAGAGTCAGATGATTCTTGAGCCAGAGCAAGGAGGATGGTCCTATGGACATGAATGGTGGCCATAAAAATGCTGGAATATCTAGTTTTAGAGAACTAATTAGGGAAATGTTTCCTTATAAGTTATTCTAGTTAAGCACCCAGAAGTAGTGTTGCACAGAGAGCCAGGTCTCACACCTAGGACTGGAGCAACCTGCCTGGACAGGCTATTGATTATATTATTGAAGTATACTGTTTTGGCTATGTCTTAATATCTCATCTGGCCTTAATCAATCATTTCATGAATGGCAACAGCATTCTACTATTGATATTAGTGCTTTAAAACTAACTTTTGCGTTACCTCATTTGTATATCCCAGACATTTTAGTTGCCTATCTTGTTTGTCACTGCATCCTTACTGCTTAGCTTTGTGAGTTGGACAGAGCAGGTGTTTAATAAATACATGTTGTATGAATGAATGAATGAATGAATGAGGCATCCTTTGGATACCTTGATTGGTTGGAGAAGACAGAATATCTCTTATTTGTATATCAGGACAAAATGAAAAATATCAGAAATCTCCAAGTTAAGTATAGAGGTAAAGGATCATCCTGTTTATAGTTTAATTTTTTTTTCTTTTTCTAACAAACACCCACCCTTTTCTATCCCTCTCTTACAAGTAGTGATTGGCACAGTATCCCTTTGCACCTTCATGCCTGGACCTTCCCAGAATGATGCTCTGGACTACACCACAATCTCCTGCTATCTCTTTAATTGAAATTTGTAAAATATGATTACTGAAAGTATTATAAACTAACTTATCTGACCATAAAATAAAATGGGTTTAATATGAAAATTAGTCCATGTATAGGAGGGATTATGTAAAAATAAAAAAGAGGAATTTCAATAGATAACTTTGAAAAATATTTGTGCAAAACATATATTCCAGAATCCTTAAAATATATTAGTTAATTTTAAATATACAAGAATATCAAATATCTTCCAGTTTTTTAACTATTGTGTAAAAAATTGCCCCAAAACATAATGGCTTAAAATAAAATATTATTATCTCTTATAGTTCTGTCAGTTTCCTGAGCCCAACTGAGCAATTCTCACTTAGGGTCTCTTACATGGCAGGACTGAAGTCACTCAAGCTTTGACTAAGTTAGATATTTAAGATGGCTCACCCACAAGGCTGGCAGGTGATTCTGTCTGTCAATGGGTTGCTCAAGACTAAACTGCCTACACATGAACTTCTCTTGTAGTTCTTGCTTCACACAGAATAACTGCTGAGTTTGAAGAGGGAAAGACCCAAGAATAAGCATTCCAAGAGGTCTAGAAAGAAATTTAGCTTCAGAAATTCTCAAACATACCTTCCATAGAATTTTGTTAGTTGGGCAATAGAATCTCGCCTGATTCAAGAAGAAGGGAATTAGACTCAACCATTAGATACAAGAATCACATATTTGAAGACAGTCTACCACATGGGACATCAGGTTTGAATAAGCAACTCACTTTTCTACCAATTTATCACTTGCAGCTACAATCACTAAAGTTCAGCAATGATTAGAATTGCCCATTTGCTGATAAATAAAATAGTTTAAAAAAACAAATGTTGCCATCAATTTATTAATTTATCTTTTTAACAAGTAATTATTGCAGATATAAAGTGACAGAATATAGCCTTTTAAAGTTTATAATATGGGAGAGATAAAAAAAAATCTCATTGGTTGGAAATATTCACTTGTATCATTTGCTGCTCCTAGCTATCTCTCTCTTTTATTTGTTGTATATATAAATATGTTCATGTTATTTCTCTATATATTTACATAATTTTACATCAATATACTCATAAACATGCTATTTTATAACATGTTTAAGCAAGTGATTTATTATAGGATGTATATCCATGTCAATAAATCTACAGCAATATTGCACAATGGGTGTTTTCTGAAGTTTTGGTGGTTCCGTGGACAGGTTAGAATTTGCAGTAGAAATTAAATTAAATTAATTTGTTTTTAAATATATTATAAATTTAAACTCTGAGACTGATTATGATTTTTATAGAAATCTTCTGTTCTTAATAAAAATTAGTGTTTTCCAGTTGAGTGCATACACTTAAGGACTGTGTTGGTTACTTGTCTCAGTTAACATGAAATTAAGAGTCTGATTCCTAGAGAAATTATTTTTATAATTTATTTATGTTTGTTAAGTTTGCAAGCTTTATTGATTTCTGTTTTATTACACAGATAAATGAGTAAAAGAAGTGATGAAAATATAAACAACAAAACTATAATTTAGAATAACATAATAATTTTAAGTCAAGTAACCCAGATTATTATTGCTGTTGTTTTTAAACTTAGTCAAATCTCTTTATAGTTGCATGAAATGTACTTGAGCAAGTGACTGGGAAGACTCAAAAAAACTGTTCAGAGGGTGCAGTGTAAGAAATTGAGATTATGAAGATGGTTCAGTTTCTGGTGATGCAAGATCTGGTAAAGTAAAGAGAGAGGTTATTAGATCTGAGAAGATTTTATGATTAATATTTCATTGCATATATGAATCATAGCTTCTCTAATGATCTGTTGATGAGCATTTAGATTGCTTCCATATCTTGGCTATTGTGAGTAGTGCTGTCATGAACATGGTTTTTCTTTGGTTAAATATCAAGAAGTACAATTTCCAGTTCAAAAGGTAGATTCATTTTTCATTTTTTGAGGAAGCTCCAAACTGTTTTCCACAGTGGCTGTACCAATTTGCATCCCGCCAAGAGTGTTCGAGGGTTCCCTTTACTCCATATCCACGCCAAAACTTGTTTTTTTATTTAACAATAATAGCCATCTTGACATGCTAAGTGATATCTCATTGTGGTTTTAATTTGCTTTTCTCTGATGATCAGTGATTCTGGCATCTTTTCATATGTCATATGTCTATTGAACATCTGTATGTCCTCTTTGGAGAAATGTCTATTCAAGTCCTCTGCTTTTTTAATTTTATGTATGTATGTATGTATGTATGTATGTATGTATTTATTTATTTATTTTAAATTTTGTATTAAGTTTATTGTGGGTAACATTGATTAATATAATTATAATTTACAGGTGTACATTATAATTTGACATCTATATATTCTATTGTGTGATTACAATCCAAAGTCCAGTTTCCTTCAGCTACCATATATTTCATCCCCTGTCACTATTTGAGATGAATCTTTATATTGAAAACCCTAAAGACTCCACAAGAACACTACTAGAAACAATAAGCAAATATAGTAAAGTATCTGGTTTAAAAAAATCAATTATAAATAATCCATAGCTTTCCTATACTCTAATAATAAAGCATCAGAAAAAGAAGAAAACAAAATAATTCCTTTTGAAATTGCAACAAAAAGAATAAAATACCTAGGAAGAAATTTAACAAAAACATGTGAAGGACCTATGTAATAAAAACTACAAAACCATATTAAAAGAAATCGAGGAAGATGAAAAGAATTGGAAAGATATTTCATGTTCTTGGATTGGAAGAATCAACATAGTTAAAATGACCATGTTACCTAAAACATTATACAGATTTAATGCAACCCCCATCAAAATTTCATTGGGATTAAAAAAAAAAAAGTAGAACAAGAAATCAACAGATTTGTACGGAAGCACAAAAGACCCTGAATGGCCAAAGCCATCCTGAGAAAAAAGAATGAGGCTGTAGGCATCACTCTGCCCTACTTGAAATTATACTACAAAGTTACAGTACTCAAACCAGCATGGAATTAGTAGTAAAACAGACACACAAGCCAGTGGAACAGAATTGAGAGTCCAGAAGTAAACCCATATTTATATGGGCAAATAATTTTTCACAAAAAAGCCAAAAACATACAGTGGAGAAAGGAAAGCCTCTTCAATAAATGGTGCTGGAAAAACTGAAAAGCCACCTGCAAAAGAATGAAACTAGACTGTTGTCTATCACCACACACCATAATTAACTTGCAATGGATTAAGGACCTAAATATAAGACCTGAAACAATAAAATGCATAGAAGAAAACATGGAACTAAACTCAAGGACCTTGGACTTAAGGAGGATTTTATGAATTTGACCTCAAAAGCAAAGGTAGTTAAAACTAAAATAAATGAATGGACTACATCAAACTAAAAAGTTTCTGCTCAGCAAAAGAAACCATTAGCAAGGTAAAGAGACAACCATCCGAATGGGAAAATATATTTGCAAGCAATGCCTCCGATAAGGGCCTAAGATTCAAAATATACAAAGAATTCATACTACTCAATAACAGCAATAAAACAAATAATCCATTCAAAACATTGTCAGAGGACCTAAACAAACACTTCTCCCTAGAGAACATATAAATGGCCAGTATATGAAAAGATGCTCAACATTGTTAGCTTTTAGGGGAATGCAAATCAAAACCACAATGAGATAGTATCTCGCACCTGTTAGAATGAATATAATCAACAGGACAAGTAATAACAAATGTTGAAGAAGATACAGAGAAAAAGGAACCCTCATACATTGCTGGTGGGACTGGAGATTGGTGCAACCACTATGGAAAACAGTATGGAGGTTCCTCAAAAAACTGAGAATTGACCTACCATATGAACCAGCAATCCCTCTACCAGGTATTTACCCCAAAGACTTGAAAACCCATATCCAAAAAGTATTTGCACACCAATGCTCATAGCAGCATTATTCACAGAGGTTATGACATGGAAGCAACCGAAATGTCCTATGATAGATGATTGGCTAAAGAAGCTGTGGTACACATATAATGGAATATTACCCAGCCATAAGAAGAGATAAAATATAGCATGAATGGAACTCGAGATAATCATGCTAAGTGAAATAAGCCAAACAGAAAAAGTTGGAAATCACATGATATCACTTATATGTGGCATATAAACCTAAAAACAACAAATGAGCAGGAGAAACAGAGACTCATGGACTATAGACTAGTGGTTACTAGTAGGATGGGGTAAGAGAGGGGAGGCAGAGGGGAAAAGGGGTTCAGATATAAGAAATTAGGTGGAGGATAAAGTGGGTTAAGAGGATTAAATATAAGGTAGCTGAAGGAAACTGGACTTTAGGTGGTAAACACACAATAGAATATACAGATGTCAAATGATAATGTTCACCTGAAAATTATATAATTGTACTAACTAATGTAACCTCAGTAAACTTAATTAAAAAATAAAAAAAATAATATCAATTAATGCCTAACTCATAAAGAACAGATATGCAATTTCTTAGCGGAAAAAAATTTGATTCTTGGGAACACCAAAAACATTTAACATTGTGTTCTTACTCAAAAAAGGTGAAGATTTTACTGAGAAGATATACAGAAAGCATGCTGAAATTAAGGAACAAAATTTCTTGCCATTTATAGTCAAATAAGTCATTTACAATATATAGTTGTCTACTGCATTTGACATTGTTGATTGCTCTCTTCATCTTGAAATTCTCTTTGTGTTCACATTGACCATTTCTCTCTCTCTTTTTTCTCCTCTGGGAGAAAATGGTGTATTTATTTTAATTTACATTTTTTGATAAAATGCACATAGCATAGTATTTATTATCTTAACCATTTTAAGAATACAGTTCAGTGGTATTAAATAAATTCATATTTTTGTGCAACTATCACCACTATTCATATCCAGAACTCTTTATCTTGCAAAACCAACTGTACCCATCAAATAGCTCCCATTTCTCCCTCCTTCCAGTTTTTGGCAACCACCATTTACTCTCTATCTCTATAATTTTGACTTCTTTAAGTACTTCATATAAGTGGATCATATAATATTTGTCTTTTTGTGGCTGACATTTCACTTGGCATAATGTCCTCAAGATTCATTCATGTTGTAGTATATGTTAGAATTTCCATTTGGGACAACATGGGTGGACCTTGAGGTAATTTTGCTAAGCAAAATAAGCCAGACAGAAAAAGTGGATATAAAGCTGAAAACAATAAACAAACATGAGAAACAGAGATTCATGGACATGGACTATAGATTAGTGGTTACCAGAGGGAAGGGGAGGAGGGTGAAGTATATAGGGGTAAAATGAGTAAAATATTTAGTGACAGAAAAAAATCTAATTTTGGGTGTGAACACACAATACAATATATGTACGATATACTGTTAAATCACACACTTGAAACATTTGACTCTATTAATCAATGTCACCCCAGTAATTTTTAATAACAAAAAAGAATTTTCCCACAATTTAAAGCTTAGGTATTCATCTATCAGCAGTCACTTGGGTTGTTTTCATGTTTTAGCTATTATGAATAATGCTTGTAAAACACGGTGCACAAATGTCTCTTTAGGACCCTGCTTTCAATCCTTTAAGGTATACACCCAGAAATGAAATTGCTGAATCATATGGTAATTTTAATTTTTAATTTTTTGAAAAATGAACATTGTTTTCTATACCCTGTACCATTTTACATTCCCAGCAACAGTGCAGAAGGGTTATGATTTCTCCATATCCTTGCCATCCTCATTGAGTGTGAGGTGATATCTCATTGTGCATTTTATTTTCATTTTCTTAATGATTAGTAATGTCTTCAGTATCTTTTTATTTTCTTATTAGTTATTCATACGTCTTCTTTGGAGAAATGTCTATTTAAGTCCTTTATCCATTTTTAAATACAATTGCTTTCTTTTATTGTTCAGGTTTAGTATTTCTCTATAATCTGGATATTCATTTTTTCCTCTCTTTATGAACATTTATTTCTTCTTCCATCCCTTAAATGAGTATTTGTCCAAGTATGGTCTGCAAACTATGCATCATATTCACTTGTTATGTGTGTTTGGAATGCATAATCTTTGAATACACCATTCTAACTTTTGAATCAGCGACTAGACTAGTTTTGATAAACTTTCTGAGTGAAACTTCACAAGTATTAAAATTTGAAAACTATTTCCTTAAATGTTTCTTTCCCAGCTCACTATTTTCAATTTTATGATTTAAGTACCAGCTACTGATACGCTGAAAACTTTCAAAGGTATTATTTCAGTACTGACCATTTATTTTAATTTAACCAGTAGACCTAAACACCTCAAAGTCAACACTGCAAAAGTTAATTTATCATCTTTCCCCCAAAACTTGCTCTTTCATCTGTAGTTTCTATCAGTAACACTGTCATCCATCTAGTCATTAAAGTTAAAAATTTTAGAAAACTAGAAGTGATACTTGATTTTCCCCTCTACCCCTTTCTCCCACCAATCTTTCATCACATTCAACAGATATTACTTCTAATTATTTCTCAAAAATCTTTTCTTCTTCTCTGATTCATCTGTCACTGATACAGTTTAGTCCTGTACCATGTCTCAGCTAGGCCACTTTCTCTTTCTTATTTTATAACCATCTCCTCTACAGCTTCCAGTTTGGCTTTCCTAAAGGCAAAGTATATCAGCTCAGGTCCCAACAGATAACACTGAGCATTTTCAAAATAAGATAATTCAAGGAAGCTTTTGCACAAGGAGACAATTTCTACAGGTTTTGGTGTGGAAAAACCGATCACGACTGATGGTATAAAAATCTGGTCAAGTAGCTATCACCTATAAGCTTCATGGGATGAGATGAGGGAATGGTTATTGTATATGAAAAAATTAATTTGATAGAGATGGCTGATTTGAAAAAGTAGGGATCTTTGATTAATTGAGGGACACCCCAGACTAAGGTGTGTCCAGAGCACACCAAATAAACACCCTGTTTTCATTCCCACTCTCCCCCTGATCTCCTGACTGGGGTTGCTATTGGCCAAATCCGACTGTGAATCAGAAGGCATGATAATTCCTTGATGTAGCCTATACTGGTTAGTCTCCAGGGCAGAGCATAGAATTGAGAAAGGTGGAAAATGGATCTAGGAAGGCTGTGGAACAATCCAGCACACAGATCTTACAATTTAGCGCCATTGCTTATTAACATTTGGACTCTCCCATCTCCTATTAGGCAAATCTTCTGGGTTTTTTTTTTTTTTCAATAAAAGACAAAGTATTCTTTATTGTCTCATTGCCTCTTTGTCCGGCAGTCTTTGCCTGGCTTATAGAATGCAAATTGCTTGTTTTTCCACATTAAATTTCTAGGATTTCTCACCTCTATTTTTTGGTTTAGGTCTTTCCTTCTAAAGGAAATGCTCTCTTTCACTCTTATATTTTTCCCAAGAAACAACTCAGCCACACTTCTGACCAATATCCCTCTCCTTATCTTTTACAGAATCCTGATTTGTCTAGTTACAGTTCTCCATGTTGTCTGAATCTCTCTACCATTGATTTTATCACATTTATTCATTCTTATTTATTTATGTGTTTCTCTCCTGAACCCAGATCTGAATTCCTTGAATAATGAAATAGCATTTTATACATGTTTATAGTTTCAGGATTAATCCCAGTACCTATTGGTTGAAACAAAAAAATAAATTAGTAATTGCTCTCTTGTCTTTCTCTCTTGCTATGCATATGCTAATAGCCAAAGGAATCACTTTCAGATTTCTAACAAATGGTCTGCATCTAAGTACCTCTCAGTGGGGCTGCAGCCAACATTAATACTAAAGTGGTAAGTAATGGCCAATTTTGTTTCCTCTGTAATGGAAATTGATGGAAGGAAGGTTCACTGTGGATAGATTGATTTTAGTTTTACCACTTTAATATCCAGACAATTCTTGAAAGTGAGTGTTGTAATTACAGAAAGACAAGCTGATAGAGAAAGCCATTCTTTATTTTTCACTCTCCAAACTAGAGTCACTGTACCTGTAAAAAAGCTTTCTTAATTCTTCTACTTCTCATTCTCTGTATACCTTCCTTATGAGTTGTATTTTAGTCTTTAATTAACATCTTATCCATGTAGACTGAAATATGAAAGATTGAGTCCATAAGGACACACAGAATCAATCAATGTATGAAATGATTTTCATTTAACATCTTTAGGATATATAATGTGACTTGACTATAATGTGACTTAGCAAGAAGTACAGGGCAAACTTCTATTCTGAATTACAGAAACTTACAATAAGTTACCTCTGTAAAAAGATAAATGGTTATTAGAGGAGAGATATCGTTTCGCAAATTTTGCTTTCTGCCGGGAGAGATTTTTCCTAAGCAGGCTCTCTTTCCTTCTAAACTCTCTGCCCCTGGAGAGCAGGTTGTATGTCAATTGTCTTAATGGCATGGTTAATTTGGAGCAGATGACTACATATATCTCAGTAAGACTTTAGAATATAAAGAAATATTTGCCATCCATTTGTGATATTTAGGATGGGTAGAGCCTCTCATTCATTGAAATGCTTTCAGTCAAATAAAGTGCCAAGGAAATAAATGCTGGCATTAACAGCACAATCAATTATTTTTATGATGACAGTGTTTTAGGTGGTATTTAAGATTTTAGTTAGAAAAAGAAAAAAAAGAACTCTTATTCACCTGTCTTTTTTTCTTTGCTATGGTGCAAAGCAATAAAAAAATCGTTTATGAAGGAATCCATCTTTCATTTATATTGGCCAATAAAACAAATAGAAGAAAAACAGGAAGCTCACCTAGAAAATTACAAAATATCATCTTTGAATAGAAATGAGACTAAGAAATCACAATGTAAAGCATTGTGATATCCTTGAAGATAGAATTTGTATTCTCCATTGTTCTTGGCATAATGCTTTGCATATTGTTAGTACTTAGGAAATTTTGTTGAATCTAATTAATTCAAAGTATATATTTCTGTGGTTTAAAATTATTCATAAAAAAAAGTCTCAGGAAGAAACATTGATTTAAGCATCACGTTGTACATTTACATATGGGCAAATATATTTCCAATATCATGTCATACCTCATTAAAGCTAATTCTGTTTGAGTTTTAGTGAATCAAAGAGAAAACATATATGTCAGGTTCTCTACAAAAAGACCACAGGTTTTAGTCTGCTTCAAAGGATCTTGTAGTTTGATTGGTTTGCCAGTGGAAGGGATTAGATGCATAGCAATGCTTCTTTCTTTGCTAACATCCTATAGAATTTTGTTTACATTGTTTTGTTATAGAAGTTTGTTCACGTGATTAGGTTAGTCAGCAGTAAAAATGTGAAATTTAGAAATAACAATAGCTTTTCAGGAAATAAAATGTTATTTGGCATAAATATGGACATTATAGTTTAAAATAATGCAATTAAATTTTGTTGTTTGTTGCTACTTACTAGCTATGTAATCTGGGGACAAGTTATTTAGACTCTTCTTCCTGAATTGTCTTATCTGCATATGGGCGTAGAAATATCATTTTTATTAGAGCTTTGTAAAGATAAAATGAGATCAAGTATATAAAGTTCTTTGCATGGTCTCTGACAGTAATTACTCAATAATTATAGCTATTATTATTAATAAATGATGGAAAAATACCTTGTAAATGGCAATACTTTAAAAAGGATTATTGAAAGCATTTCTCTAACAAAAAGTAAGAATATAACCTAAGATGAAGGCTGGCTATTTTGACATTTCTAAAGAACTTGAAGAGTAGAAATGTAATTAATATTCCTAAAAAGAGAATATGTCAACATGGATAAAGGACAATAGAAAGAGCCATAGATAGTGCCCATCTAGGAGGAGATAAGAAAGGGCTTGCTGTGTCCCAGACACATCTCCTTTCTTCAATTAGTCAGTTGTGTCCAAGCATTATTTCTTTTGGTGAGGCTTTTTCTTTCTCTCTAGATTAGCTTTAAGACCTCATATATGTGTTGCTTTCCCTGTATCATAACTATTTTGGATCCAAGTTATCCAAGTTATCTTCACTTCTTGAATTCTGAATCAAATAAAAATTAAATAAAATACTATGGCAGAGTAATAACCTTTATTACTAATAAAGTTATATTGGAGAATGCATCTTATATTTGCCATTAAGTGGACTTTCTAATCTGAACTTCAGAATTGGGACTATCTATACAGTCACTGGCAGTTTTGGATTGTTGAGCATAGGCCCCTCTTACCATATGGCAGAAGGGAGCACATGCTCTTTTTAGGTAGATGAGCAAGTGAGAAAGGGTGAAGGGATTGGGGGTCACATATACCCAATATTTTTATCCTAAATTCACTTTTTATAAAATTTACTACTCCTCCCCAGGAGACAAATGAGTAAGGAGACAAAGAAAATCCAGGAGGTTATGCTCATGGAGTTCCCTCCACATGAAAGAAAATATCTGGAGTAAGAAGTAAATTCTTCCTCCTACCAACTTCAAACAATAATAGCATCACATCTTGTAATTATTTAATGAATTTATTATTAGAATGTAAGTTCTGTTAAGAAAAGGGATCAATTTTATTGGTTGACTGATATCATTAACGCCAAGTACAGTGAATGACTTACGTTAGGTGCTCTATAGATATTGAGGAATAAGTGAATAAATGAATAAATAAATCCAAAATTAATAAATAGCTGCAGTCTCTTGGTTACTATATCTGTGCTGTGTATTGTATGTATCAGGCTGTTATAAATCATGTCACTAAGTGTTTAAATAATATTATCTTACTATCACACATCTACTTGCACAAGAAATTGTTGTAAGTTTTTTACATGTATTAACTCATTCAGCTCTCACAATGATGCTAAAGGTAGATATTATCACTGTTTTTCAGGTACATGAACTGAGTCAGAAAGTATTTTCTAAGGTCACATGCTAGTAATTACAGACCTAATTAATCTTATTCAACACTCACCAATAACCTAATTATAATTTGACTCCCATATCTTACAGAGAAAAGATGAGTGGGCTATAGAATTGGGTATCTGTTTACTTTGTTTTTCATTATAAATTAACATACAAGTATCACTCTATAGAGAACTTTCTTGGTGGAAATGTGTCCCCAAGACTCAGCATCCTTTTATATGAGTTCTCAAGACCAAGATTTTTCAGCCAGTTAATAAAAAGTCTTTATTTTGTCTATTTTACCAAGTTAATGCCAGTTCATGGGACCTCTAGATGTCCCACTGGCTTTTGTTCTCTGATAACATAGATATTTATTTCCAGGTCCATATAAAATCATCAGATTCACTGAATATTTAACTTTTATATCCCTACAATTCTGTCTTCTCTACTATATGACTGGATTTATTCAAACAGGAACTAGATCTGATTCATCTCTGTATAGTCATTGCCTTAAACTGATCTTAAGACAGAAGTTGCTCAATTTTTGTTTGAGTGAATGAGGAGTCTATAGCCTCTAGTCAGAAATGGCTGTTTGGAGTTTGGAAATAAAAATGTCTTCAGAGTTGGAACACGTTTAGTTTTGTGCAAAACATATTAGTTTGACAGGAATATATGTGTACTCTTGACTTCTTACTCTAACAAATGAACCAATTATCATATACATAATTTAAAAGACATATTTGATCTGATAATTTATTAATTAAATAACTGATTTTGAGCATTTACTATGTGTTGAAAGTTTACTTTAGAAGGACCAAAATGCTTTTTAGTTTGAACAATTGAATAAAAGAGAATGCTGGTTAGCTTATTATTAAGAGCTAAGATCTTGTTAAAGATAATTTGTTTAAAATACTTGACAAAAGTTCTATAGAAATATTAGAATTTAGTTGTTCCTTAACAAATTGGTGGAATTGGGTTGGTTGAAGAAATAAAAATAATTCTAAGATGGTTTAAAAACGTGAAGAAATGTGCATGATTGGGAATTATAACATAAAGGGAACATATATGGACACAGAAAGTAGTTTTAGGTATGAATTCTGACCTAAACACCAACTATGTACGCTTGGTTAGGCTGATTCACCTCTCTGAGTTGCTGCTTCCTTGTTTGTTAAAAAAGGGGGAAAATTCAGATAGCTATGTATAAGGTTATAAAAGTTAAATGAGATAAAGATTATCAAAAGTCCACTTTTACATTGGCTGTCACACAGTTGCCACTTGACTAGAGGCTACTAAGAGTATATTGTTTAATAATCAGTAGCATATTTCATTCTGCTGCTTGAAACATCCTAGAGAGGCAAATAATAATTCATACTGTTTTATTTCTCTTTATTTTCCACAATTTTCTGTAACTTTTTTCACAACTGAGTTATTGAGGATGCTTGGTCTTTCTTCATATAAACCAAAGATGCTTTTCAATGTAAAAGTTAATAAACATCATCTTACCATGAATTACCCAAATGATTTCTTTCTTTCAGATTTTTAGGTCATAAAAAATAACAAAAATAATCAACATTATTTGGAATCATAAATCATTCAATATTCTCATCTAAAAGGAAGAGAAAATTAAATTCTAAAAGATCTGTATTCAAGTATTGCTACTTATTTCTATTGGACTTTGAAGGAGGGTCTTATTAAATAAAAATATAAGAATATTAAAGGTTAAAAAAGCTTATTGGGTGTCTCAACAAATTAGATCCAAGATGTTTCATTCCATTTGTTATATCATATTTTTAAAGCAAAAGTATCACAGAAATAAATTATGTACACAGAATACATGTGCTCAGATGGGTGCATTAACTTGCATTTCATTAGGAAGGTATTGGTGAATTATCTCACAACTAAAAGGTATTATTTTAGATTATCATTATTTTCACAGTGCTCCCTTAGGACTACCTAAATCAATATACTTCCTTTAGTTCTTTGCTAACTTTTTCACAAGGTATAAAGTGGGTAGATCTAAGCTCAAAGTGTAATGTATTTTTCTGGAATCATTTTTTTAAATAAGTGAAAAAAGGAATGTGCTTTCTTTTTATATATATTATTATGAAGTGAATTGTGTCCCTTTAATATTCACGTGTTTAAACCCTAAGCCTCAATGTGACTATTATTTGGAGATAAGGCCTTTAAGGAGGTGATTGATTAAAGTTAAATGGTATCATAGGAGTGGAGCCCTAATATGATAGGACTGGTAAACTTACAAGAAGAAAATGAGATCACTCTCCCTCTCTCTCTTCATGAACACACACACACACACACACACACACACACACACACACACACACACACACACACACAAAGGCCTTGTGGGAACATAGTCAAAAGGCCTTGTGCAAGCCAGGAAGAGAGGCATCCCCAGAAACTAATCCTACTGATACATTGATCTTGGACTTTTAGCCTTCAGACTATGAGAAAAAAATTGCTATTGCTTAAGCCATCCAGTCTCTCTGTCTATCTGTCTGTCTGTCTGTCTCTCTCTCTCCCTTTTTCTCTCTTTCAGTCTCCCTCTTTCTCTTTTTTTATGGCAGCTTGAATAGAATAATATATATTAAAATACTTCTCAGTATAATTTTAATTGTTGTATATAATAAATATTGAATTCTATTTTTGTAATGTTCACTCTAATAGTATATTTTAAAATAATGCACATTTTTTATTTTACAGAGTCTAAATAGCTTCACATTCTTAAAAGTTAAAAATAATATTTCTGGGAGAAAGTATACATATTTTGATATATCATAATGGTTAATATCTTTTATTAATTGTTCATAGAATTACTTCATTATAATAATGAATCCATCTAATAGTCAATTAGGTGTCAATTATCATAATTGCTGTATAGAACAATGTTATGTTGATGTTTAATTTTGTCTAAAGCCAGTACATGATGAAAACATAGTGGGTGATTTCTTAATAGTTACTTGATTATAATTATAATAATTTCAACTTCATTCACATTCTCTTTTCATAAATTCATTGCTGAGCATTTATATTATCTTCTTTATTAGAGTTTAGATAATAAATCCCAATGTGCTACACGGACCAATTCATTTTCAAGAATTTTGTCTTTGTCTTTTTAAAGATATATAGACTGATAAACTTCCCAGTAATATCTAGGAGACAAATACCAACTGTCCTAAGTAGATTTTCCTCATGTTTTTTCAGTGTGTGTTTTGTCTGAATAAGAATAAGATTGCTGCTCTTTTAAAGAACAGCATTGTAGTCAATGGTTGGTAGTGAGCACAAATTTGGACAATCAGATAACATTTTCATTTATGCCATAAGCATAACCAGATCCCCAACCAGAACTTGCACACTTAAATCCATTTTTTCCAACCCCAAAGCCCAATGAAGTTAACTCATTTCTAGAAGTCTAGAGCTATATGTTGGGGAATTCTGGAATAAGAAATCCATAGAAAACTTCTATTTATTCTTCATTTTGTTTCTTTGGATTTCTCTTTCAACGTTGTAGGTGCTCATGGCTCCTTCATGTGCTTAGGTCTAAACATTGAAAGAACACTCAAATTCCTAAATGAAAATTCACACCATCTCAGGTATTTCTAGGTCATAAAATGAAAGCATTATAACATTGCAAAAATTCTGCCCAGCTCCAAGAATATCAACGATTTGTGATATTTCTTTTGGGCAGCCCAATAACATGTCAGGAACTGAAACTGAAAAAAATACCTGTTGTCCTTTAGATGACCCCATGCCATCTCCAAGGGTTTCTCTAATATTTATCTATTCAGATTCTGCTTCAGCTTCTGTCTCCATGTCAGGACCTGACAGTTGATTTTCTTTACCTATAAAAGACCATCTGGGCACATAGAAAGGAGCTATTATAAGGCTATTCTGTAGGAACACAAAATCTAATAGTGGTTAAGTTTGGTTTAAACTTGTTTTTTTTTTTAAAGAAATTATGTAAATAAAATATTATTGCATAAGTTCAGAATAAATAAAAATATTTTTCAAAATAAATAAAAATAAAAATATTTTTATAAATAGACAGTAACCTGTTCATAAGCATTGATCATTTAGAGCTGTTTATAGAGATTTTCAGCCTTGAAACTCTAGGCCTTAAAGATAAGGGTGAAAGCTTTGGCCTGACCTCCTCACTTTCTCACACAGAGCCCAAATTCAGCTTGACTTTTTCAGAATCTCCACTTTGTGTTAGTACCCTGCAACAACAAGAGAGTGGACATGGTTCTTCTTATGCAGTTCAACTTCTAGCTTTTTATTAAGGGTGGGAGCTATAGGTAATGTGAAGTATGAGATGCTGGCTATCTACTAACACAAAGAAAACAAGCAAAAAAAAAGAAAAAAGGAGACCAAGTAAAGTCTGGAGTCTGTAACAAGATATCGACCCTCTAACTCATTTTTTTCTAACCCTCAGAAAAGGAAATATTTTTAAATAGCCTATAGTAAGGATCAGAAATCTTTTTTATAAAAGACCATATAATAAATATTTTAGGGTTTCTGGACCACATGCTCTCTATCACAACTACAGAACTCTGCCATCATTGTGCCAAAGCACCATTAATATCACTTTGAAGATGATCATGAATACGTTCCAATGAAACATTATTTTGATTGAAATTGGAATTTTGTATAATTTACACATGCATAGAATGTCTTTCGATTGTTTTCAACCATTAAAAATTAATTTAAAATTACTAGCTTATTGGTTGTACAAAAATAGGTAGCTGATGGGGTTTGGCCTGGGGTCACAAAGTGTTGACCCCTGTTTCTTGGTTCATTCAGTATAAAGATAGAATGGCTTCCAATCATCCATTCTTCTTGAATATGAAGGTCTGGATATGTAATGCTTTGAGCTAATTTAAGGCATAACTTGCTTTTATGTGAACAATGAAGAAAGTAATAGGAGGCCCTTAGATGACAGCATACAGAGGTCTCTGCTCACCAATTTCAACATACAGCCTCTCACACTACATCATCATTGAAACTAGAAAAGGCTACCCTCTCTGAGAAGACATGATAGTAAAAAGCACCATCTCTGGACAAATAAAGTAGAAAAAGGAATCTTCTTTAGACTAATAAAAAATGATAAATACTCTGAGTAGGTCCACTGTGCCCCTCTTCTCCTGGATGCCCTTCATGCCTGGATGGCAATGTTTTATGAGCAAGGAAAAGGAAGAATTTAAGCTTTTCCTTTCCCTTTCACCATATTCAGGAACTCTACATCAATGCTCCTACAAAGTGACTTTGTTCTCTCAAATTGATTTGTTCAGTTTCTTTAGAGAAGAATATGATTTTATTGCCTGGACTGAAAGCATCTTCTTGCCAAATTTTTGAGGCTTTGGGAAAGGAACAGTAGGGAGGCCTACTGTTTTATAAAAAACTTTCAAATAAAGGTTGTTTTTAATAAACTACAGTTCGCTTTAAGCTTTCATTAAAATCTGCATGTTTGGAGTTCTCCTTGGAAGACGGACTCCTTTTCCTGCTGGAGGCTCTTCCGTTTGTTGCTCTGTCAAGCTTTATGAGTATCAGCAGTAGCAGTTCTCCACCTGCTTTTCTTTCTCAATAATCTGTTAAGATCTCTCATTGATTGACAGTTTCCCTCATTTCTATCTTCACTGTTTATAGGAAAGAAAACTTTTTTTTTGTTTTTTTGTTTGTTTTGTTTTCATTATTTAGAGAGAAAGAGGAGGAAAATAGAAGATAAACCCATGGTTTATCTTGTCATCTTGAATATAGACTAAGATTTTTTTTCAAAGTTGTCAACATGATTATAATGAAAGCAGGTTGGACCACCTTGAGAAACATTGCCTAAGTGAATATGAACCTTCTCAGTCTTTCTGTGCCCCTCTCTCACCCACGGCATAGGGTTAGGGTTCTGTCCAGGAGGTAGGCTGTCAGGCCACCATTCATTAGCTGTGAGAGATTGTACACTGTTCAAAGTAATTTCTATGTACTATCTTATTCAAACTTCATAAGTGAAGTAGGTAATATTAATAGTTTTCCCATTCATAGATGAGGAAACTAGTTTGCTAAGCTTTGGCAAATTTAAATAAGATATATGATCATTGCACCATATTACAATCAGTATCATTACACTATATTATATTATCTCATTGCTTTGTTATCAGTGCCCAATAGAAAATAAACATGGAATGTCTTATACATAATATTTTCTAAATAAAGATTAGCTTTTTTTTTGACTGGTCTTACGCCTAAAACATATGAAACTTTGTTGACAGCCAAAGCTGTTGCCCTCTTCCACTTACCTCTCTATCTTCTGACTACTTGACTAAACTCAACATCTGGTCCAAGTCCAACTCTTTCATAAAAGTTATTTTAAATAGTCCAAGTTTTATATTTCTTAATTTTCACGAAAATTATATTTCCTTTAATGACAGAGTTTTAATAGTTTATTGTTATTTTTAAAAATGTGTTTAGTTTTATTAACAAATTTTTCAATGTAGAGTCATATATTAAATTTCTGTGTTATTTAAAAAACACACAGAAGAGGACTGGGCAGAGATTAAGCATTCAAATATTTATTGATGGAAGATTTGATTAAGCACAACACTTACGAAGCCTCCAAATTTAGTTCTGTAGGTGGTCCAGAGAGCAGATGGATGTGTTCCATGCAGCATCAGTTTTCAAAGTGTTCAAATATAAACCTGAAAATAACAGTATGTGTGTGTGTGTGTGTGTATTTTATATATATGTGTATATATATATATATATATATATATATATATATATAATACATGTGTAAAAGTATGTGCATATGTATGTATTTGTGTATGTATGTATATGTGTATATATATATGTATATATATATATATATAAAATCTGAAGATACACATACACACACATATGAGAATTGAGCTTTACAATTACCACTCTTTGTTCTCATTCTCCATTCTTCACTTTCCAGATCCATTAATACATTGCAAATCCTTTTCTGTGGTATTATGAGAAGAGAAAGAGAAATTATACTTGCTATTTTCCCACCATTTACCCTCTTTTTTTTTAACTAGAGACAATTTTCACAATTGGCTCCATTTCACATGCTCACCAAATAAGTGAACGTATAACAAAAAAATAAATATTGTACAATTTAAATCTTTGTCGAGAGCAATGTAAAAGAAAGTTTAGTAAAGGACAATGATCCTAAACACTCAGAACTAAATATGGCCAGAAAGAACATTAATGTTGATTAATGAAATTATCTGAATGCTTAAATTTTACATAAAGATAAAAGCCAATTCCCCTTATTCAGCAGAACAAGATTCATTTAAATTCTCACCTCAATAAATGGGGCTTCCTAAAAGAAGACAAAAAGAATGAATGGTAATTAAATGCTAATTTTGCAGAGTTAAAATTACTGCAAATCACATGCAAATTGGAAAGATCAGTAAATAATCTTTCTCTGTGCAATTCCTGGTACTGTTATCTGAATTTATTTTATGTTGTATTCAGAGAGCACAGTCAGGACTCTGGGCCGACAGCAGCCTTTCATTTCAGGGATTTGAAGTTCACTGTTGTCAGGGCAAACGGTAGCCTTGGTTGATAAAAGGTTGAACTAACCAGTAATGGTGGGAAAGAGAGAAGAAAATAGGTATGAGAATATTTAGAGGTAGAATTAATAATCTTGGCTTGTCAAATGAACAAAAACAGTCTTCTCTAAAAAGAAGTCATATAATATGGTTTCAATAGATGAAAATGTCACCTTAATTTAAAGATTTTAAAAAGCAGTACTACAAAAGAGAGAATTGATCTCAGTTGAAGTGATGTGAATTTTGTATTTAAAAACTTTAATACAAAATCCTTGCCACTTTTATGCTAATGTAGCCAATTTTAATAGTTACGTAGCTTTTCTAAATAAGTCCTTATTTTAATAAATATACATCTCTCTTGCTACCTGTTTTCTATTTCCTCCAAGATTCTGTGGTACCAAGTACTGTCTTCTGAGCGATAATCGGGTATTAGTTATTCTCCATCAGCACCTAACCCTTCTCACCCTGCTGTGGGTGACAGAATTCTGACTCCTGTGGATTGCATCGCATACAGTGCCTTATCCTCTGTTCAGTTAATGAGTGCACCAGTAGGAGATCGGTGGATGAGAGGAGAATGAGGTCAGAGTATGCATTTTCCCCACTCATGTGTGGGGCTGTGGTTTGACAGTTGCAATATTCTACCTAGAGCCACAGTTCCTATTGTACCCTCTCCCACCACTACAGCTCGTGTCGGCTTCTGATGGCAGCGACATCTCTGCACCTCTCCAGATTAGAGATGGAAACAACTTCTGGTTGTTAGAGTTTCTAATGCCTCTTCTTCTCTAGTTGGTGCCTATAACTCTCCCCATGATTTTCTAAATAGTCCCTCCATTAAACTGCTTTAGTTATCACTTCCAGGTGTGTGTGGCAAGAATCCTGATTGATAAAACGATTCATTTTTAAAAAGCATTATTAAATCACCAATTTGTCTTTAAAGTAAGTGTAAAGGTAATTCGTTCTTTTTTTTAAAAAAAATTCACTGTTCTCACTCCTCCCCCTGCCTTTTTTTTTTTTTGCATTCACTTCATTTTCCCCTCCTCAAATATTCTCCTCTATCCTCCTCCCAATGTGGGTTTTTGGACCTACAGTTATGCTCCTCAGCTCTTTTTGTTGGCATTTAGCTCTCCTATTGTATTTAATCATTTATATGCCTTTTCTCCTTAAAGGTTCTTTGACCTTATTTATCATTGCATTCCTAGAATTTGAATTATGCCTAGGAAAACTGGTACTCAATAAATGTTTAGTGAATGAGTTAATATCTAGAGATGAGTTGTCCAAGAGTGGACATAACTCTGTGGCTCTAATGGTGTTATAAAAAATAGATGGATTATCTCATGATGGTATAACATAGTGATTAGAAATCTGGTCTCTTTGTCCAAACTATCTTGTTTGAATCCAGTCTCTACCATTTTCCCTAGTCAGGGAACTTAAAAATACTTATCCTCTTAACACTATGATAATTTATGATAATGAAAATGCTTATTTAAAAAGGTTGTTGGGTAGATTAAATGAGTTAAATATACAAAGTGCTTCAAACTGTGTCTGGTTAGAGAAATATTAATAATAAGCCTACATAAATATTTTCTACTTTATTTTCTGCTTTTAGTATCTTCTATCATATGTGCCAATGAGGATAGAGTTAAAATGTCAAATTTATGCTAAGCAAAGAGGATATTTCATAACTAATTGTAAACTGGACATCATCAGTATCTCAGTACTTTCATTAAGAGTTTTAAACATACAGAAAATTGATAATGTGAAATTATTGGTCAAAAACTTATTGTTAGGTTCTTAGAAACTAGCAGAAGATTTTATCTTTGCTTGGGCAATGATCACAAGTCATAAGACAACAGTATTTTAAAATAATTCCTATGGACATTTAATATCAGGTAGAATTGTGTTATATATATATTAGTGGAGTTTTTCACAATAATATTATTTCTTTTCTTTGAGTACTTGGAAGACAGCTCACTTTGCTTTCCTAACTGCAGATGCTATTCACTAATTTTCTAGAGACTTTTGAAATATTAAAATAGGAAAATGGACAAAGCTTCTAAATGCTAAATCCTTCAACAGTAATTATATTATTCTGACAACATTTCTATCATAATGGTTACTAGCAAAAGTTCTGAAGTCACATTTTGGGATTTGAAGCTGTTCCCCTTACCAGCTATTACATAAATTCATATTATATAAATTCTCTCAGTTTTAGTTCCTTCAAGTGAAAAAGGGGAATAATAATGGTATCTACTTCATAGAGTTATTATGGGAATTAAGTGAGATAATCATGTAAATTTCTTAGAAAAGGTCCTGATGCAAATTAAGTACTCAAATTGTCAAATATTATTCTTCTTTTTAAAATTCTCTGAGTTTCACATCAATCGTTGATTTGAAAGAGTAGGAACAACTTATCAATGAAAAATAAACAGTAATTTTTTTGGTAGTACTGTTTATATGTAAGATGTGTTTTAGGCAAGAATGAAGGACTACTTTGTTTTACCTTTCAAAGTGACTGAAACTGTGATTTAGATCTATCTCGTAGATAAAACAATGCCCAAAAAAGTTATTTTAACTCTGACATTAAGATTACAAAGTGATAAATAACAAAAAGATTAGCTCTCTAAAGGAAATGTTTTATATTTAGCTACTCAATGACAATGAAAAATTTTTATTTTTAGTTTAGTTAATTGTCTATACTATATGTGTGTATACACACACACACACACACGTGCACACACGCGTGCGCACACACACACACACACATACACACATGTAAAGCCTAGGAAATTTTATGAATGTTGTTCCTCTTCTTTCACTGAACTATTTCTCCACTACCTTATAATCCACCATACAGATGTTTGGACCCTGTATTAGTCACAGTTATTCCTTGAATGGTAGAACTGATAGACTATTGTAGAGTTTGCCATCTGAAATTGCTCAAATTTCAGTCTCAACTGTAGAATTTTCCAGTTGTACTTATGGTTCCCTTGTAATTCTGTTCTTTATAGTTGTTATTGTGCAAAACCCTGCTGCTTACTAACCTAGTGCCCTTAGGCAAGTTCCTCTCCACTCCTACCCTTAAAATGAGGATAATACTGTATTAACTTATAAGGATTGAAAAAAATTAATGCTGGTAAAACCTTTAGAACACGACTTGGCTCACAAAAAGCATTATATTAATATTTGTAAAATAAAAAGTAAATATAAATAAGACACAGTATATATCCTAAAACATTTGATGGCAGGGAAGGGACAGTGAGTCTTCTAATTTTGAAGGTGACTTTATGTTCTTTATTTAGATTGTAAGATATTAAACTGAGGGACTCTACTGCAGGAAGATCTATACTGGTTGTTTGAAGGGGCATAAAGTTGATCTTAAACTATATTTAGAGACAAGTGGATTCTGAGTTACTTGTACAGACCAAAGAAGCTTTTAAGAAGCAATGTATGTGGTACCCTAAAGAAAGCGGCCCTATGTACTTTCATGATCAGAAAGTCAACACAATGCCAGGGAGTATAAGAAAGGAATTAGAAAAAAAACAAAAAACCTGGGAAAGTGTTCTGAAAATATAATTGAAAGACTCATGTTAGTCTAGTCTCCACTGTCACAATCTTGGAAAAATTATTTAACTTCATTGAATTTTGGTTACTTCTTTTGCAAAAGATGTGCCTTTTAGTGTATATTTACATTATAAGATTGTTGTATTACATGAGAGTGGGTGTTCATGTACTGTGTTCACTATAAAATAAACAAACATACTGTTGTTAGTATTCTTATTGTTAGTAAAGCCCTGATGTTACCATTTTATGAAACAATGACGGTTCATCTCCGCAGTGTTCTTTGACATCCCAAAGGAAAAACTAAACCAAACTAGAGAAGGTACTGACTCTTCCGTCTTCTACTAATTCTTTTATAAGCTTCTGAAATTAGCAATAGAAAACACTTTAAATCAAACATAAATTTAGCTTAAGGAGACTAAAATGTAAGAAAAAAATTAAAGAATATCTTCAAACTTTGATCTTACCTATAACTATAGTAATAAGTCATAATGAATTTATTAAAACTTCTAAAAATAAAAAATTTTGCCTACTCTATATTACTGCTTAGATTACTGAAGTCTATAGTTTGCTTAACATGACATGACATGAATATTTATTTTATTTATTCTAAAAGCAATCTTTCAGTATTCTATGCTATTTTTTTCATGTTAGATTTGATAAAGATGAAATTCCACATTCTCTTTCAATTTTGTAAATTTTAACCATTTTCTGTTGCTAAAGAAGTAGAATGATTTATTGGATATGATTATAGGAAATATGATTCTTATGTAAAATTTTGGAGAGAAGAAATAAGACATAACTTGTCAAAGAGAAGGGAAAACAGTGCATTCCTGGATAACAGTCATTGCAAAACAACCCATTCTCCTAGAAGATAGGAGAATTTATATGGCCAGGCACTGTTCTATCACATTCAAGATTTAACTCCTTGAACCCTCTGACAATCTTGTGAGGTAGATCTATTGTTCATATATTTCACATATGAGGAATCTAAGGTAGGATAGGTTGAGTGATTTGTCCAAGATTTCTCAGCTAGTAAATTGTGGAGGTGGCAATATATAGAGTACCACAAATTAAAATGTTACAGAAAGCTAGGTAAAAGAAGAAAATTTTCTTTAAATATGGCAATATTAAAATATATTAAAATTATTTTCAAATGTATATTCTATTTTAAAAAGAAACATCAATGAAGCAAGACACTATGATTTAAATTTAATAGGTGAAGAAACTGAACTTTAGCTGAAACTAAGTTAGCTATGTTTACAAGGTGGTAGGCTTAAATGTAATTATTTAACTGGAACTGTATAAAACTGTACTTGTAACAGCCAAGTTACAAGGTGAGATATTTAAAAAAAAAGAAGGAACTTGTCTAGAACAATGTTTCTCCAACTGAGTTTCCCAGATGTCAAGATGTTGATAGACATACTTCTGGAAGCTCGCAAGTTATCTATCTTAATTTTTGAATTTTAAAAATTGTTTTTAGGCTGATAATAATAAAATCAGCACAAACATACTCTAGATCCTCTGGATGACTACATTATTATGATCAAATAACACAAGTGATTTCAGTATTTCTGATTGCCATTATTTTTATGATTGTTATGAGTGCCATATACTACTAATCTAATTGGTGTATACCAATTACAAAAGAAGAACAGTGAATTTCATTCTGATTGACTTCATGAAAAATGAAAATAATGTTATCTTGCATCAGATAAACAAAATATTTCTGCAGAGAAAATGGCGGGAAAAATGGGCCAACACAAGGAACATGGTAGTGCAGGCTCATGAATTCAGCAAACAAATGCAATAATAATCAGGACCTTATTTATTTTATGCGTGATGACCTTTTGTCAGCACAGCAATTCAATTCTCTCCAAGGATCAGGGCAGCATAGAGGACAAGTACATAAAATATGAAACAAGACAGCCTGGCATCAAATCTCAGCTACGCTCCTTACTCGAAGCGTGACTTTGGGAAAGTTTAATTAACTTCTCTGTGTTATCACTCAAAAAATGAGAATTGTAATTTTCCTACTTCATGGGGTTGTTGTAAGTCTTACATTAATATATATAAGCACATACAAAGATTTCTACAATATAGTGAACCCTAAGTAAGTTTAAAATACAATTATTATAAATTATTATTTAAATTTAAATAATTTAAAATTAATTAAATTTAATTAAATTAATTAATTTAATTAAATACTAATTTAAAACATTTTTATGAAGTACAATTGACATAGACTAAAATATACACACTTAAACATGTATATACTAGCCTCTTTTTTTGTAGATTAATTGACTGCATATGAATTGGTCCATGTCATTATATTTAAAGCAAGTTTTTTGTAAGCAAGTTAGTACAGTCTTGTTTTTTAATCCAATCTGACAATCTCTGTCATTTAATTGGATTACAAACTTTCACAGCTGATTCCTGACATACACAATAGTTACGTTATATAATGTCACCACAATCACAGAATTAGGCACTGTTCCTTGGGCAAATATAGTTAGATTTCTAGAGCTTCTAGCCATAAGTGGTTTATCAGCCAGTCAATATCTATACTTGTTTTATGTGTGTTTCTTTTTAAAGACAGCTTATTTAACATGTGTGGTTGAGTCATTGAACTCATAGCTAAAAGTAATACAGCTGATACCTGAATGAAGCTTGTCTAACATGCTCACTGTCATTGTAAGGCACAGCCTTCTTGTGCTTGGAAACACTACACAGTGTTTGAGCATTATGCTCAGGGGCTATTTAAATCATAAAATCACCAACAAAAAGCACAAAAAAGGCAAAAATGTGGCATAAAAAGACCCTGAAAGGATATTTGTTTATAGTATGAGAATTGAAACAAGAAGGCAGAGTGTCACCTTGTTATAGTTCATCTGAGAACTTGCATGTTTTATCATTTCAATTTTTCACTGCTTTGTACAAGTCCAGGAAAGTACAGCAACTATGGATCTAGAGTTTACAAATAAATTTTAGTGAGTATACAAATTTGCAAATACACAGTCCAAAAATAATGAGAATCAACTATATTTTTAAAGTAATTATTAATAATGGTAATTTAAATCTACCACTTTTTCTATTTTTCCATAAGTTCTTTTTTTCTTTTCTGTCTTCTTTTGTTTAATTTTATTTTATTTAATATATCTTTTGGCTTATTAGATATGACTATTGTTTTATTCTCAAACTCTGTTTACTGATGGCTTTAGAATTTATATTATATTTTTTTAATATATAGCAACCAATATTCATGTGATATTATACAACTTTATATATAGTAAATATACACTTTCATTCCTCTCTAACCTGGCCTTTGTACTATTGTTCTCGTGACTTTTGCTTCTATATATATTATAAGGCCCAAAGTAAATTCTTATTTTTTAGTTCTTTAAAAAAATTGAAGTAGAAAAGAAGTTTCTACTCACATAATTACCATTTTCTATGCTCTTCATTCCCTTTCACAGAAAAAAAAGATATCTGCTCATATTTGTTCTCTTTAACATTTCTTTAATATGTCTACTGCTGATTAATTCTTCCAGATTTGTATGTCTGAAAACATTTTCATGTGACCCTCTGTTTTTATAAAAAAATATATTTAAAAAAACATATTTTAGTTTTTTGATTATAGTTGACATAGAATATTATATTAGGTGTATAACATGGTGATTAGACTTTTGCATTACTTATGATCACACTGATAAATCTAGTACCCATCTGATACTGTATAGTTATTACAATAGTATTGAGTATATTTTTATGCTATACTTTACATCCCCACGACTATTTTGTAACTACCAATTTGTATTTAATTCCTTCCTTTTTTCACCCATTTCTCCAACACTCCTCCCATTCTGGCAACCATCAGAATAGTCTCTGTATCTATGGGTTTGTTTTGTTTGTTTATTTAGTTCTTTAGATTCCATATATAAGTGAAATCATATGCCATTTTTCTTTCTCTGCTTTACTCCACTCAGCACAACATACTTAAGATGATCCATGTTGTTGCAGATGAAAAAATTTTATTCCTTTTTTAATGGCTGAGTGATATATATTACTATTATTTATTTATTCATCCATTGATGGACACCCAGATTGCCTCCATATCTTGGTTACTGTAAATAATGCTGCAATGAAGATGTGTTGTTTTGAGTTTCCTCAGATAAATATCCAGAAGTGGGATTACTGGTCTTCCTCTGTCTCTTGTGATATAGCCTTTGTGTACAAGTCTGTTTTGCTAAGTATAAATATTGCTACTTCAGCTTTTTGTTTTGTTTGTTTCTATTTTCATGAATTATCTTTTCCCACCTCTTTACTTTCATTCTGTGAGTGTCTTTATATCTGAAGTGAGCCTCTTATAGGCAGTATATGTAAAGGTCTTGTTTTCTTAACCATTAGCCATCCTATGTCGTTTGATTGCAGCATTTAACCCATTTATTTTAAAAATAGTTGTTAATAGATATGTAGTTATTGCCATTTCATTATCACTATTTTTAATTTTTTGTCTTCTTAATGAAATTCTTCTAACATGTCTTGTAATATTGGTTGGCATTGGTGAACAATTTTGGCTTTTTTTTTTTTTTTTAATCCAAGAAACAGTTTATCCTGTGATTCTAAATGATAGTTTTTCTGGGTAAAGTAATCTTGGTTGTAGGTCCTTACTCTTCATCAATTTGAATATTTTATGCCAATTCCTTCTGGCCTGCAAAGTTTCTGTTGAGAAACAGCTGACAGTCTTAGGGGAGCTCTTTTGTAAGTAACTGCTTTTCTATTGTTGCTTTTAGGATTCTCTTTGTCTTTAAGCTTTTGCATTTCAATTATTATGTGTCTTGGTGTGGAACTCTTTGGATTCATTTGTTTGGGACTGAGATTCTTGGATTTGTATGTCTATTTTTTATTTTTTTTGCCAGATTAAAAAATTTTCTATTATGGTTTCTTTAAATAGGTTTTTAATTCCTTGTTCTTGCTCTTCTTCTGGTACCTCTATGATACAAATGTTGATATGTTTGTCCTAGAGGTCCCTTAAACTATCTTTATATTTTGGGATTTTTTTTTCTTTTTACTGTTCAGACTGGGTGTTTTTGCTTCTTTATCTTCTAACTTGCTGATTTGAATCTGTGCTTCATCTAAACTACTGTTGATTCTCTCTAGTGTATTCTTTATTTCAGTTATGTACTCATAATTTCTGGCTGGTTTGTTTTTATTTTTTCTATTTTCACTTTTCTGTTTCTTATCTCTTTGTTGAAGTTTTCTCTGAGATCACTGAGCGTTCTTATAATCAGTATTTTGAACTCTGCATCTGGAAGATTGCTTGTCTCCATTTTATTTAGTTCCTTTTCTGGAGCTTTGTTCTATTTTTTCATTTGGTACATGTTTCTTTGTCTTCCCATTTTGGCTGCCTCTCTCTGTTTGTTTTCTATATTTTAGGTAGAGCTCTTAAGTCTCCTGGTCTTAGTAGAGTGACCTTATATAGTAGGTTTTCTGTGGATCCCAGTGGCACAGTCTCCCTGGTCAGATGAGCCAGGTGCTGCAAGTGTGTCATCTGACAAGTGTGGATTTGTTTTCCCCTCCTGTTATATTTGAGCCTTGGTTTTTGTTTGCACATTAGTGGGAGAGATTTACTCTCAGGCAAATTTGTTATGAGGACTGATTGTGACTACATTGGAGGAGACTTAGTGCAGGGGCTCACCATACAAAGCAGAATTCACTTTAGTATGGCCCTGGTGCCTACTCAGTTGGCCCTTCAGGTGTGTTGTTTGTGGAGGTGGCCCAGTGATGCTCCATTGCAGTTGAAGCCAGCCACCAGATGTGCTGACCCTGGGGCTTCCTCATAGGGGCACTGCCACAGGCCATGTTCACCACTCACTCTGCCTACTTGTGGTCACCAGCATTAGCCACAAAGTGATCAGCAGATGTCTTCTGTTCTCAATAGGCTTGAAGGTGTCTGGGAGAGGCTAAGCTGTGAACCAAGGCTATCTACTGGCTTTGGGAAGAGGCACAGGTCACACTGAGGCCCAATGCTCTTTGTTTGGGGTTCACAAACTTTTGAGAGATTTTGGTAGAGTCTGCAGCATGAGCCAAGTCAGTCCGCTTTTATGAAAAAGATGCTGGAAGTGGCTTGAGTGGTCTACAGGTTGGGTGGGATGAAATTTCAGAGAATCACCAGAGCAGAATGAATGGTGTTAGCCAGGTTGATGGAGATTCAGATATGGTGCTCACCTGTATCTCCTCTGGGAGCAGGGAGAGCTTAATGAGGAAACAATGGCTTCTGTCAGCACCTCTGTTTGGGAGAAAGCTGCTCCTCTAGTTCTTGCTCTGAAGTGAGACACTTCATTTCTTCCCCAAATGTCCCTGGAGACTTTCAAGCTGCTGCCCTCATGCTGGAGCTCAGAGCAAGTGAGTCTGTCAGCAAGTAAGTTTGTACAAGGGCCCCCTTTAAGAGGAACACCTGGGATTCCAACAGCCCTCAATCTCACGCAGGCACAGTTTTTGCTAGTTTTCACAGACAGAAATTATGGGGGCTTCTCTTGGCACTGGAACCCTGGTTTGGAAGGGGGGCTAGTGTGGGGTTGGGACCCCTTGCACCTTGGAGGGTACTTCTGCTGCTGAGATATCCTTCTTGATTTTTCATTACCACACACGTTCTGTGTCTCTGTCCTTTCTAGCAGTCTCCACGTGGCTTCTTCTGTATATCCAAAGTTATAGAACTTCTGTTTAGCTAGACTTCAGGTGATTCTCATGATCATTTTTCTATAATTTATTTGTAATTTAATTCGATGTGGTCACAAGATGATGCAAGCACAGTGTTTACCTAGTCGATTATCTTGATGGGAAATTCTCCCATGGTTTTTTCGCTTTATTGTCTCCATCAAGAAACTTACTGTTCTTATTATTTTTATTTTTTTACGAGACTTTATTTTCTGGCTGCTTTCAAGATTTTTCTCTTTATTTTTGGTTTTAAGCAATTTTATAATATGCCATGCTATAGTTTTCTTTGTTTCTCTTGCTTGGGTTTCATTGAGCTTCTTAGATCTGTGAGTTTATAATTTTTATTAAATTTTGAAAACATTTGGTAATTATTTTTCCAAAATAATATTTTTACCCCCTCCCTTTAGCAGTTACATTTATTCATATGTTATTTTCATCAATGTTATTTCACAGCTAACTGATTATTATTTTTTAAACATTTTTTATTCTCTCTTTCATTGCGAATGGTTTCTACTGCTATCTTCGAAATCATTAATATTTCTTTTACAGTTTCTTACGTTCCATTCATCCAATTGAGTGTATTTTTAATTTCAAATATTGGAGTTTTATCTTCAAAATTTCAATTTGTTTTTTTTTAATCTTTGATGTCTCTTTCTATGTGTTCAATCTCTCTTATTGCTTCTTGAACATATGAAATACAATTATATAACTGTTTTAATATTTTTACCTACTAATTCTATCATTTTTATAATTTCTGAATTGTTTTTATAATTTGTCTTCTTTATGGTCATATTTTACTTCTCTGAATGCCTGATAACTTTTTTTATTGGATTCTGGACACTAAATTTTACCTGTTGTGTGCTGGATATATTTGTATTCCTAGAAATAGTCTTGAGTTTGCTTTAAGATATGGTTATTTGAAAACTGTTTATCCTCTTGAATATTGTTTTTAAACATTTTTGCATTGAACCACAGCAAGAATAGCCACAGACTTCTGATTATGCTCTCTGATGCCCTGTGAATTTTATTATATTCTACTTTGATCGATAAAAACAAGCTCCAATCCTTTTTCTATGTGTGGTCCAGACATGATTTTCTCTAATCCTTTGTGGTTCTTTCCCCCAGACTTCAATAATTTCTTCACATGCTTGTGCTTATCAGAATTCATCTGAAAACTTGAAGTATAGCGTTTTTAAATTTCAAAACTTCTTTCTCTACAGCTCTTTGCTCTCCAGTATGCTTTCCTGCAAACTTTTGTCCACTTTAGTCTACCCAGACACCCAGCTCTGTCTCTTCAATTCAGGAAGATGAGGCTTCTCCCTCTCTACATTGCAGCCTGGAAACTTTCTCTAGTTGTCAGGCTTGGGCAACTTCAAAGTTTATTATGTTTGTTTTCCATTGCTCAGATATGACTTTCCTTCATTATCTGATTTCTGATTACTTGAGACATGTCACAGACAAGAAGCTAAATTCTTTCTCTATTACTTTATTTATTTAAAAAGTACTCTAACTTTTAAAACATTTTATTGGTTTAATGTCTTTGTCTTTAGCTTATGCTTTTAATTTTATAGTTATATAATACATATGAGCATAAGGAATATATTATAGCTTTAATATTTTTGAGAAACATAATATAATAACTGAAGCTAACCATGGAAGTAAGGAGAAAAGGAAGAATTGTTTTTTAAAAAGATGTCCATGTATATTATGAAACACTGTTCCAGTTTGAAGACGAATATGGCCTCAGTGTGCTTTAGCCTTGAATGACCTTATTATTTTTTTAAGTCTTTTTCTCTAATTTGTTGCCCTGTTATTTGCCTTCAAATGCCTTTCCACACTATTTTATTTCTGTGACTCTTGCAATGCAGATATAAACATTTCTCTCTCTGGTAAATACTATCTATAAATCCTAAGATTTTTACTTGTAGAGGCTGAGCATTAAGAGCACATACCAGATTTAACATATTAGTTTTTGAAAATTCTGAACTAGGACAACTTGGGTAAATAATAAACCATGGATAGTAGAAAAGCAGAGGACCCCCCAAAAAAGACCTTGATTTTTCCAGATACTGATTCCCCATCTTTTGGCGGATGTCATGACAATAAAAAGTGGGAGAAAGATTGAGAAACTAATCATCAGGACTTATAAAATTTTTGTGGAAGTTTCTTTCATTGATTCTGGCTTAAGATAAAATAACATATGCTTTCATTAAATTAGAATATTCACGGGGGCATCTTGTCTGTCTCTGATCCCAACACTTAGAACAGTGTTCAGAACAAATGCTCAAGAAAAAATATGCTGAATATCCAAGAAATAATTATATTAATACAATCTTCTGAGATTAAAAAAAATTCAAAGTATCTGTTTCTTCTTTAATTACTTTTACTTCCAAGAGGCCAAGACTAAGGTGAGAGGTGGAAGAACTAGATCTAAGTATCTAGAAAGCATAGAAGAGGTAATTCGAAGATGTAGAAACTGGACTCTAGTCCATGATTGCTGTTTTCATTAATTATTGGAAGACTTCCATGAGTAAGGAAGTCATGTGTGTTTTGTTTCTTTCTACATTTCCAAGGCCTAGAAAATGTTCAATGCATATACAATAGACGTTCAACAGAATTGAAAGAGAGATTATTATTTAAGATATGAGATGACTATGAACCATCTGTGATTTTGAAGGTATTCTGAGGGAGTTGTCCTTACTGTCAGTATCAGAAGATCAGAACAGTGGAATTTAGATATAGGATGGGTGGATCCCAATATGCTGTGGCATAACAGGGAAAAGGTTATATATATGCATACACACACTCTTCATCATCCTAATAATTCCCTGAAATAAGTTAAATTTAAAACCTGCCCTTTAAGGTACTGATTATTCTCCATATTGATTGAAAAAGTGACTTTGAATAAACCACTTAAATTTTTAATGCTTAGGTTAGTCTGTCCTATTATATTCGGTAGAATGGCATTAGTATTAACATTTAAAATGCTCTATCTGGTATTTGGTGTGGCCAAGCAGCCAAGATGACTTCGATAGTTGATTAAACTCCAATGACAGTCACAGTGAAGGGACAAGAAAAGAACATAAACAATGCAGTGGTAGAATTTTAGCTGAGAAAATGGCATGTCAAAAGTTATGTTAAATTATAAAGGATTAATTACTTGCGGAGCAAAAAATGGAGAGAGCTCCTACATCTCTGCCACTTGTCTATTCATTCATTCAACAAATACTTGAATGCTTACTATGTGCCAGATACTTCTAGAGATAATTTTTTACATCATTGAACAAATAATTCCTGCTATTACTATCCTTACTTAGTCTATGAAGAATAGGGGCACAGAGAAATGAATAGAGAGTGAATAATAGACTAAATAGATAATAAATAAATAAATGTTATAGGGTGATACAGACCTTGAGAAAAAGAAACATAGTAGAGTAGGATAAGGGAATTTAAAGGATGATAAACAAAGGGACTGCTAATTGCAATTTTAAATAGGTGAGATTCAATCAAAGACTTGAAGGAACTGAAGAAATTAGCCCTGCATATGTCTGTGGATTGAAATAACAACTAAAACAAAAGCTTAAGGCTGAAATGCCTCTTATGTTACTTGAACAGACAGGGAGTAAAATTGAAGATAAAGTCAGAGAGAAAACAGAGAGCCTGATTATGTGCAGACTCTTAAGCCATTGTGTGGACTCTGACTTTTGCTCTTCCCTGCAGGACTTTAAGAGGAAGAGTGAGTTGATTTGATTGTGGCTTTGAAAGTTGACTCTGACTGCTGTGTTGACAATAGATGTTTGGGTATGTGGGGCAGACACAATAGTGGAGATATCTTTTAGAAAACTTTTGCAATAAAATAAATAAGAGATGATGGTTTTGATCAGGATGGTAGCAATGAAGATGGTAAAAAATGGTCAGATTTTAAATATATATTAAAGGTAGATAAAGCAAGGTTTGCATAGATTGGATGGAAGATTAAAGAGTCAAGGATACCTCCAAAGCTTTTGGTCTGAGCACTTGAAAGAATGGAGCTTCCATTAACCAAAATAACAAACTGCAGATAGAGAACTGTAACTATCTATTTTTACCTGTACATCTCTATTTTTACCTCTCTTTGGTTCTTCATCTTTCTAAAATGTAAACCTGATCATATTCTTAGCTAATTAAAAGATTCCTTCAGGTTACAATTTAAAGTACAAGCTTCTTAACCTGATTTAATTTAGCTTTTGTATATTTCTTCTTCCTAGTTTTTTCCATACTCCCTACCCCCATCACCACACAGAATATTATTGAGACTACACACACACACACACACACACACACACACACACACACACACACACACACACACATATACACATACATACATATCTCTAAGCTTTGCAACTTCCATTTCCTACTCATCCTGCATGTGTAATCTTAGGTGTTACTTCTTCAGAAAAGCTATTGTTGAAGACTATAACCCATCCTCCAAATATACCCATACATTAATATATTGCCATTATTAGAACAATTTCCACATTATATTATAATTTCTGTTTAATTTAATTTATCATTCACTGTAAACTTTAGAAGAATGCAAATCTGGCTAATTTCTCTGTCCTAGTTAGTTATTGTTATGTAACAAACTACCACGAAACATAGAGCTTTGTACAGTAACAATCACTTACTTTGCTCACAAATATAAAATATGGGCAGTTTTTGTAAGGGAAGTCTATTTCTATTCAATGTGGGTCACCTGTGATGGATCAAACTGAGTTATACTCAAGATTCTATTTTAAAGCGACTCATGTATGTGACTGGCCAATATGCACCGACTGTAATTTCCTCTTCATGTAGGCCTCTTACGATGTTATTGATTCCAAGAGAAAGCTTTCCAGATCCTTCATGACCTGTTATATAAACTCATTTTTATCATAGTCCCAAGTTGCCCATATACAAAGAGAGAAAACATAAATCCCCAACTCTTTATGGGAAGAATGAAAAGTCACATTTTAAGAAGAGTATGTAGATTGGGAGCTATTGTTGCAGCCATTTTTGAATATGCAATCTGCCAACCTCACTGTTGTGTCTTTGTGTTTTCAACACAGCAAATTGTCTGACATTTGTTAGAGGCTCAATGAATATCTTTGGAAAAATTAAAATGTTTTTCTCAGTAGCTTTTTTCCCCATCCACTATAAGAAACTTCCCTTCACTTTGTGTAGATCAGTTTGTTCTTTGTGTTATAGGTTTGTTTTATTTCTGAAAAGCATACTATTTCCAAGGAGTTGGTTCATATAACTAATTTTGTGTTTCAACAGGATAGAACCTTTATTTCTTCTTTTGCAACCATTTAATCTATAAAATGTTTACAAGGACAAATTTCCAATATTTTTGGTTATTTTTCATTAGGATATTACCACACATTTTTGAAAAATATTACATAAAACAAACTGTTATTGTGTTAAGCAGTATTATTTTATGCAAATCAATTAGCTAGTTTTATTTTTGCATTTGACCTTTCTATAAAACTTTAGAGTTAATATTAATTTTTAGTTTTTATAGTAACAAAACTAACACACATATTTATTTAAGTGCCTTTCTTGTTGCAAAGCTCAAAATCTTCACTTAAAAAAAATTAAAGTAATAAATTAAAAGCTTTCTTTGCCATTTCTGAAAAGATAACTAATATATTTAAATAGGAGTTATATTACTAATGTCTCCAGAAAGTATTGCTTCAAATACTTTCTGTATTGATCAGTTTTTTCCATATGTCTATATCTACATGTATAGATAGATTCTTAACATATTATAAAAGGATAAAAATTCAATACTCCCATTTCCTAAAGATTTGGGAGATGAACAATGACATTTACTGAATACAGTGGAACTCTTTACTTTGTGATTTATGAATACACAAACCTCTTGAGTCTCAGAGAAATTGTAAATGTACTGTAATCTGTGCTCATTTTACTATAAAGAAGTTTTTTCTCAAACCATACTTAAAAATTTATAACAATTGTATTTATGGGTGCTTATTTTAACAAAGGGAGTGGTCATATGATATATATTTTCTTGATAATTTTTTATGTGATTTAAGATATAAATCTACAATTTTTGCCAGGAAGATTTTCTAGATTTTCCTAACAAAGACAATCTTTTCCTTAACATATTTCCATAATGCCCCTTTGGGCACCTTTTTACCATGACATTTTTTATTTACTATACTAAATACTTTCAAGAAATCTGTCTTCCAAGTTAAGCTAAGAGCTAAAACAAACAAACAAACATAGTTCTTTCCAAAACATTTAGCATGTGAAGTTTCCACACTTCAATTGAAGTAACATACTTATTTTCTTATAGTGCCAGAATTTGTACCTCTGTTCATTAGCTCGGATTCCTCTAGAACTAAAATTTGTACTAGTCTTTCCACTCTTTTTAAGAGGAGTCCTTTCTACCTGCTATCTCTAGACTCTCTTATTTCATCTCTATTCTGTAGCCAGATTTCCCAGTAGGATGTCAGTCTATGATTTTTTCCATCATACATTTTACCCTTTTCTCAATTACTGTTCCAACCATCAACACTTGTCTGTATATTCTACTACCTGATGTTTGGAACTTTCTGGTTGGTTTGTCCATCCCTGCAGGAACACCTGGTGTCTCTGTCCCTGTCATCTTTGATGAAGAGAACTCTCCCTTTCTTCCAGCTGCTTTTTGAAACACACTAGACTATAACACATTTTTCATGGTAGAAAACAAACGAAAAAACAAAAATCTCATGTGACTTTAAATCTTATATTATAGAACAGTTCTTTCACATAGGTGACTAAGAGTGCATTGAATAAGTGTTTTTCCAAATGTAAAAAACCTTCTATAGCAGTTATTTTAGAATTCTAAAGAACAAATTTTAAAAGTTGAAAATACATAGTGAAAATAATTTATAGTTGCTCTTTATATTAAAAAAAATACTTAGGAGGTGATTACTATTTCTTGCTATTTCTTAGAGGGGAAGGTTGGTAACAGATCTTTGTTCAGAAAAGGCCACTCATTTTGATTGCTTCACTGTGGTACTGAGGCAAAGAACCTTTATCTCTAGAGCACATATGAACCACCATCTCTGGAAAGACAAAAACACTACTTGCTAAATAGATGCCAACATGCTGAATTAGGTAGTTGCAACAATGCTAAAAGATGTCTTTTTGTTTGCCATTGTACCAAGTGCTCCAAATCGCTTGCAGTTTTCTTAAGATCGATGCCAATCTGACCAGTTGAGGCTTAGAATGTAAGCCAAATGAAGCCAGGCCAGCTTCTGCACTGGAAGAGCCTGCCCCAAAGCCTGAATGGGCCCCACAGTGCCTGGAAGACAACTCCAGAAAGACAAGAACATGCAAAATGCTGAAGAGAGAAAACAGGCTGCCAGTCAGGAGACTGTGAGCAACAATTTGTTCAACAATTTGATTATCAAAAGCTGTCAGATTCCTATATTCTTTCAAAAGGCTCTGCCTGCAGGCAATATTTCATTGTTTATCTATTCCAAAACATTAGCCTACCACGAGTTGATCTATCTGCCTGACTTCTTTCTCCTTCTCTTTCTCCTCTAGCCTCACTGGCCTCCTTCTGGTTCCTTGGACAAACCAAAAAGTTTCTGCCTCAGGAGTTTTGCACTGGCTCTTCTGCTATAACTTCCTTTGGAATTCAGCTCAAATATCGTGAGAGATGACTACATTACTCCTGATCAAAATAACTTTGTACCCCTTTTCACTCTCATCCTCCTCATCATGATTTACTTTTTTTTTTTTAATTTTTCGAAGTACAGTTTGTATATTACATATTCACACATTTGTTTATAATGTATCTCTCCCCATAGGATTTAAATCCCATAAAAGCAGAGATTTTGATTTCTGTTATAATCCCAAACAATAGAGCAGTGGCTCACACAGAGTTGGTACCCAATATATATTTGTTTGATGTCAATTTTAAATGTGTTGCCTCACTGTACAATGCATTCCACTTTGTTGTACCAAGCTTCCACTGAAATCTGCTAACCACACAAATATAGTATGCATGTTTTGGAGGACAAATCAAGGAAAATAAGTGATTTGCCCTTTTAACTGGTACAGAACAGAGAGACATAAATAGCTTCAAGAGGATGATATCTGAACTGACTCAAGATTTCCATTATTATTGGAATTTTTAGCTAGAGATGACTATAATTATGTAACTTCCCCACCAAACTCATAGAAATCTTGAAAGGCCAGGATATAAAGTAAGAAATTCAATATCATTTTATTTGAATTTTAAAAGATAAGGTGACCTACTCTGACATCTACATTATAGTTAATGATGCTGACTGCTCTATGTTATTTGCTTTGTATTCTGTGCTTTGGAGCAGGTGGGCCAGGAGCCTGGGGGAGGAGGGAATCAGTGAACATGAAGTCTTGTTATCATTTATTTTGCTTCTTTATTTCTGGGCTTATATAGTTATTTGTTATATTATACTTAAAAATGCAAGGAAGCAGGAAATACCAAAGCACTGCCTGCTAATTTCAGTGATGCAGTACTCCTTCTTAAAAGATTTTTAGTAATCCTGTGGGAAAAAATGTGCTTGTTCTGCCTCCCCAGCTGTGATGTGACTGCACAGATGCAGAGCTCTGCAAAGGGCTGAGCCTCGTTAATGGCACATGAGCACTATGTCTAGCTTCACTGACTCATGGACTATCTCAGACCCAAACTCTTCAAGGATGAAATATTATATCTAGTCAGTCTATAAGAGAGGTCAAGCTTACTGCACCTCCACCCCCACCCCCCATCCCACCCCACCCCCCCGCACACACAAAGGCTTTATTTTAAATTCCTGGCAATTGTGTGTAAACAATTACTTAATCATCTGAAGCATTAGAAAACCAGACTGCTTAGGCTTTACATATTTTTCTTGAGGACAAGGCAATAGTTTTACAGTTTTTTTCTGTTAATATTTACTTGACTCTTAGATACTTTACACATCAAATATCTCGAAATGATGACTAAGATGTGGCATAAAATGTTACATTTTTCTGTCATTCCTCATCAAGTCTTGAAGCTCTTCAGTCACAATATAAAGACCTATGATAAGTAATTTAAACTACATAAATACTTTACAAATTCAGGCAGTTATTTTAAATAGTTGGAATTTTAATAATAAGTAGTAAAAAGTGAAAACAAGCTATATAACATCTACAAAAAAAAGGTAGAGTCTGGAGTTGTAAGTCTCCTGATATATTCAAAAGATTTATTATAAGTCTTTAGTCAATAGTACTCTGAACATAATCAGAAGATGCTCATTCTTTAGGACTGGCAGATCTCAATATTTATTAAAGAAAAGTGAGTCAAATTTCTAAAACTTGATATTAAATCGGCATCAACTATTTCTAGTTCAAACCATAGATGACCATGGAACACTTTTAAAGTTTAGAATTTAGAGTCAGCTAATATAAGTGATTTTTCCTGCTTCTACAGAGTCAGAATTTTATTTGGAGGTAAGTGTTTTATATATCTTTTTAATCTAAAAGAATATAGAACTTCCATGTAAATTTAACACACAGAAGTACAGTTGGAAATGGAATGCTCTCATTGGCCATTTTCATGACTAAGTTAACTAATGTAATCTTTAAAAAAGAACTCAGACTCAGTTCACTGAACACTATTCTTGTAGAAAACATCATTTCTTGATTTATCTCTCAAGTAACTGGCAAACAAATTTGGCAGATTACAGATTAGTGCTTTGTTTTTCTAAGCAAAGATTAGGATTAGTCACATGTTCATCAGAAATAGTGTGCCAGTGTCGATCGGAAAAGCTGGTCTTGAGGCATTTTATGTGATATATTAAGCAGGAATGGTAGGAGGCCATGGGAGCACACCTATCTTAAGATATTAGGTGTGAAAAGAGATGAGCAGAGATTCAAGATTCCCATGATGCCACTCTGACCCCAGATGTAGCAAGATCAGCAAACAATTATCCCCTCAGCTGTCCACATTTCTTCCTCACATCCTTCACCTCTCTCCTTATTTTTTCTTCTTCCTGGAATCTTTCACTAATCTTCAAGAAAACCTCAGTAACAGAACTTTGAAACTCTTAATGGCCTGAATAAACTGAGAGAATGTCTCCAGTTAAAACAATGATCAATTTGTTGGGCATCTATTCCTGATATTGCTCCTTTTCAGTAACATAAGGAAAATTTTGGTAAAGGACAAGCTATCCCATCTTTAGATTATTCAATTTGTTACTTTTTTATGTGCTGCTAAAGGTTTTTTGAACCCCACTCCCCACCAATTCTTATTGATTCTGGGGGGGAAAAGTGGACAGAAAAAGTGACAGGAGATTTAAAAAAATAAATTTAGCTACAGTCTTGAGAGAAAAACAAGAACTTGAAACTACCATCGAAACCTTTAGATCATTTACATGAACACTTCTTAAAACTGTCACATGGGACACAAATATCAAGAAACATTATTGATAACAGTTTTCCTTGTCATCTTTTTTGTGTGTATTCTACTATAATTTAATGAAAAAATCTCAAGACTATCATCCCATCTCCATGCCCCATAAAATTAGCTATATTTCACCATGTGGGCTCAGGTACTTGTGGTCATCACTGCTTAATGACCCAGTTTCACTTTATGAGTTATTTTAAACAAAGGAAATTGGCAGAGTGATTTCAGAAAGAGGAAAAATAATCACAACACAAACAAAAAACAGAGATGCTCACCGAATTAATATCCCTTGAATATTAATCATGGAATTATTTATGCCAGGTAAATTGCTCCTGTGAAGCAAATATGACATCTACAATAAACACGGAGCTGTTTGGTGGTCCTTTCTGAGGGTCCTCCCTGTTCTACCTATAGCTACCCTGGGATAAAAGGCCTGTTTACCAGGAATTGATGTCTCTAGTTCTAGTTGTTAAGACAGCTTCCAGCTTGGGGACCTGTCTGGATACTGATTTATCACTTTGAAGTTTTCACAAGTTTCTTTCTTTCTTTTCTGTCTCTCAATCTAGTGAGATTTTAGCAGGCAATTCCCATGCCTCTTCTAGGGTATGCTTAATAGTAGACTTTTAAGACAGGTCTATTTTCCTTTTTATAGCTGGGTGGAATATATCTCCCAACTGTGTGCTTAATCTCAGAGTTTACTGAGAAGTGTGTGGGTTTAGCTTGCCCACTAAATAAAGCCTTACAATACACTAAAGGGATTAAAAAGTACAGTGAGCTCTGTTTCCACCTCTGTCTCCCACTTTGGGGACTAAATTGATTTCCTGCTCATCTGAGGAGAAATAAAATTTTTTAATTATATTTCTTTTTTTTAGAGTTTTTGTTTTATTCCTAAAAGCAAAAGTTATAAAATTTTAAGGGAGAAATGATTATTCTATAATTTATTTTTAAATTCCTTTAATATTTTGCTATCTTATCTAACAATAAATATTTTTCAAATACTGATACAAAAATGAGAAAATTTGTGATCACTTTTATTATATGTTTTACCAAAAGAGAGATATTATGTTTCCTTCTACTGTCTAAATTGCAAGATTACAAAAATACAAGATAAGAACATCAGTAGTATCTTGATGTTGCATACTGTTTAGCATAGATACCTCTGAGAAAAAGAAATGGGCCATAAGAACATCTAGTTACTTTAATTTCTTTCTGGTTTAGGCTCCAGAGAGAATATGGGCCAAGATTTTTGCTAACTGTTATTGCACCCTTATAATGTAAGAGAGTTTCCTGGGTGCTAAAGATCAATCTGTAGGAGAAAGAAGATAAGAGATAGCAGAAAAAAACATCATGGTGAAAAAAACATGGATTTGTGCTCACACACTCCTACTTTTTACCAAGTGGCTTTGGGCAAGTAACATCTTAGAACAAAATTTCCTTATTTATAAAATTGGAACAATAAAATTTATAAGAAGTATTGTTCTAAAGAGTAAAAATTATCTATGTAAAGTACTGGCATTGATTGGTATTTAGTAAATTTATCAGTATTATGAAATGGTCCTTGAACTCCAGGAAATTACTATTCATTTAGGGAAGAAGATAATAAATATACCAAAACAAATCCTGACTCATTTATGGTATTATATATTAAATTTCCACTAAATGGTAGAAACGTTTCTTCTCAAGCAAGAAGAAGCCACTGGGGTGTAGTAGTTGGGAAATCTTCAAAGAAGAGTAGGCTAACTATAGTTTGACTTTAGAGGATCATCAAGTGGATAGCGAGACTGAAGAAAGAATTATGGGAGATAAATATTTGAAGATAGGAACAGAAAATTTAGTATAGTAATGAGTGTGGGTGAAAAAGTACCAAAATCAGCAAATATACTTTTGAGGTTTTTAAAACTCCAATTTAAACTTGAAGAACATGATCTTAGATGATTTTATGGGTGTTCATTAAATCAATGTCTACTAAACTCCTACTACGTGCTTAGATTTACTCTAGAGTAGTGAGTACTGACAACATGGTTCCCACCCTCTGAAGGTTACAGTCTAGCAGGGAAGTCAAGAAAAAACAAGAAAACAAATAAAATATAAAATATAAAATGCTTTTATTTTTAAATAAATATATATCTATAATATATTTCTTGATATATTTAGAAAAAATAAAGCATTCATTCAAGATGAGTAGTCTAGTAAGGGCTTTTTGAGGAAGTCAGTTTTTAACTGAGTCCTAAAAGATAGGAAGAATCCCACATGCAAAGCATAAATAAGACTTTTTGATTATGGGAAACAGAAAAGAAAAAAGAAAAAAAGAAAGACAAAAACAAGACAACCAAAAAAAAAAAAAATACAAGATCTGAAAGCACACGTTGCCTAAGGAATGGTCTACAGATGAGCAGCATTAAAATGACCTGAAACTTTCTTGGAAAGGTAGAATCTTGGGTACCACTTCAGATCCACTGAATCTGATCCGCATTAAAAAAAAAAATCCCCAGGTGATTCATATATGCATTAGATTTGAGAGACAGATTTACCTTGAATTGGGTCAAATGGAGGTCTCTGGTTGAGTTGATAAAGGCTATTTCAACCGAGTTGGGTAAAAGCCAGATGGAAATGGGTTGAAGAATGGCTGGGATGTAACGTGTGAACACAGCATAAGTTGAACACAACTTATTATGCAAGTATAATTTGGAATGGTAGAGAACAGACAATAGAGGCAGTAACTGAAAGGGAATACTGGGTCAACAGTTTTTTAAGATGAATGATGTGTATTTGTTTGCAAAAGTGTTACATAGAGACAAGTGGGTGAGTGATGATGAGAATATAGAGAGAATATCTTAGAATCAGTAACTTTGAGAATGTAGGACAAGGTCAGGAAGTAACATGGCAAACTCAGGCTATAATGGGAGAAGTGACATTTTCTATACTGGAGCAAAAAGGAGCATAGAAAGCACGTGTGCCCTGTAGATTTATTGATGGGAATATGAGCAGCTCTGGTACACTAATGATATTTTGTCAGCAAAGCATAAAATATGGACATCAGCTATAAACAAGGGGGAAAAATGGTGGGGATTTGAAAAATGAGAATTTAGGGAACTAATTTTTGCACAAAAATAAGCTGAAGGGAAAGCAATGATAGGATTACAAAGTGGTGGTAACCAGATAGTGTTTAGTACCTATTTAAATTTAGAAATCCAAGTATATGGTGAAATCTGCCTAGTTACACAGTTCTTTCTTTTGTCATTCTTTCTTAGCTGTGCTCAATTTATGGGCACAGGTAGATAGAAAGCAGATAGCTGGGTTCACATAAGATTGGGTTAATAATCAGAAGTCATTGTTTAACACTGCAGCGTGTCTAAATCAAATTTTGGCAACTGTTTCTATCTACATAAGTTATAGGTTAGATGCAGATATTTAGCTCAAATTATAATAACATAGGGCTGATTCTTCACTTCCACTGTGCTCAGGTTTTACATACATGGCCTGGAAATTTCATAGCAATTCTATGGCTTAGTCATTATCAGCCCTTCTTTTTTGATGAAAGCTGAATATAAAGGAGGTTTGGTAAACCTTAAATAAGTTATAATGGCAAGAGTCAAATCAAGATCTACTTAACTCCCACCCCCAAAGTCATGTTATTATAATAATGAAAGGAATTTTTTAAAAGAAATACGAGATTGGAATTTCTCAATTTGTGGGGTTTTTTTTCATTTCTTAATCATTTTGATTCAAAACAAAAACTATTGGTTTTTAGTGGACTTTTATTTTAAGTGTTATTACCAAATTGAATGAAAGATGACATGCATTTTATCTTTTCAGCTTATACAATCATCAAATAAATACAATGTTGGAGACCTAGCCTTTTACATTTTCTTACCACTGTGTGAGAAGTCAAGACAAGGTTTAAGTTAAGTACCGTGTACGGAGAGGGTAAAAATAGTCTTTATAAGTTTTGGAGAAGTCTAAGAAAGATTTAACTTTTATTATTATTTTTTAATTTTTTATTTATTTTTAAATTAGGTTTATTGTGGGTAACATTGGTTAATAAAATTATATAATTTTTAGGTGTACATTACAACTTGACATCTATATATTCTATTGTGTGATTAGCACCCAAGTCCAGTTTCCTTTAGCTAGCATATACTTGATCTCCTTTACCCACTTTGCCCCCGCTTCCCCCCTATATTTGAATCCCTTTAATCTCCTCCTCCTCCTCCTCCCCCACCCCCTACCCTCTGGAAAACACTAGTTCATTGTCCATGTGATTTATCTTAACTTCATACTAGCTTATAATTTTTGTTTTTGCAAAACATGAAGGTATTTATTTATTTATTTATTTATTTATTTATTTTTTATTATGGTGGCATTGGTTAATGAAATCCAATGTTTCAGCTGTACACTTTAACAGTAAGCTATATGTATATTTACACTCTGTGTTCACCTCCCATAGTTAGATTTTTTTTTCTGTCACCATATATTTGGCCCCCTTTAAACTGTCTACATCCCCCTCCCCCAAACCCTGACCCTCTGGTAATCACTACTCTATATTGTCCATGTCTATAAGTCTCTGTCTGTGTGTCCTGTTCATTGCTGCTTTTAGGTTTATATCCCACATATAAGTGACAACATGTGATTTTTAACTTTGGTTTAATTCACTTAGCATGATTATCTTGAGGTCTATCCATGTTGTTGCAAATGGCAGTATTTCATCTCTTCTTATGGCTGAGTAACATTCCATTGTATATATGTGGCACAGCTTCTTTAGCCAATCAGCTATCAATTGACACTTCAGTTGCTTCCTGGCCACCGTGAATGCTCCAAACATTGGTATGCAAGTATCTTTTGGGATATGAGTTTTCAAGTCATTGGGGTAAATATTCAGTAGAGGGATCACTGGATCATATGATAGATCAATTCTTAGTATTTTGAGGAACCTCCATACTGTTCAATAGTGGCTGTTCCAATTTGCAGTCCCACCAGCAGTGTATGCGAGTTCCTTTTTTTTCTCATCCTCTCCAACATTTGTTATTACTTGTCCTATTGATTATAGCCATTCTAACAGGTGTGAAATGGTATCTCATTATAGCTTTGATTTGTATTTCCCTAATAGCTGGTGATATTGAGCATCTTATTTGTTGGCTATTTGTACATCCTTTAGGGAGAAGTGTCTGTTCAGGTAAGCTGCCCATTTTTTGATGGGATCATTTGGTTTTTTTTTGTTGTTATTGAATTGTATGAGTTCTTTGTATATTTTGGATATTAGGCCCTTATCACAGGTATAGCTTGCAAATATATTTTTCCATTCAGATGGTTGTCTCTTTATCTTGTTGACAGTTTCTTTTGCTGAACAGAATCTTTTTAGTTCGATGTGGTCCCATTCATTTATTTTTGTTTTTACTACTCTTGCCTTTGAGATAAAATTCATAAAATCCTCTTTAAGCCCAAGGTTCATGAGTTTAGTGCCTATGTTTCCTTCTATACATTTTATTTGATTCCAGTCTTATATTTAGATACTTAACCCATTTTGAGTTAATTTTGGTATGTAGTGATAGACAGCAGTTTAGTTTCATTCTTTTGCAGGTGGCCTTCCAGTTTTCCCAGCACCATTTATTCAAGAGGCTTTCCTTTCTCCACTGTATATTTTTCGCTTTTTTGTTGAAAATTATTTGCTTGTATAAATATAGGTTTACTTCTGGACTCTGGATTTTGTTCCAGTGGTCTGTGAGTCTGTTTTGTTGCCAATACCATGCTGTTTTGATTACTGAAACTTTGTAATATAATTTGAAGTTGGGCAGAGTGATGCCTCCAGCCTTGTTTTTTTTTCTCAGGATGGCTTTGGTGATTTGGGTCTTTTGTGCTTCATACAAATCTGATGATTTCTTGTTTTATTTCTGTAAACAATACCGATGGGATTTTGATAGGAGTTGCATTAAATCTGTACAATGTTTTAGGTAATAAGGTCATTTTAACTATGTTGATTCTTCCAATCCAAGAACATAAAATATCTTTCCATTTCTTTGTATCGTCTTCAATTTCCTTTAATAGGGTCTTGTAGTTTTCATTATATAGGTCCTTCACATGTTTTCGTTAAATTTATTCCTAGGAATTTTATTCTTTTCATTGCAATTGCAAAAGGAATTTTTTTCCACTTCTTTTTCTGATACTTTGTTGTTAGAATATAGGAATGCTATGGACTTTTCAAATTGATTTTGTATCCAGAGATATTACTGTATTTGCTTATTGTTTCAAGTAGTGTTCTTGGGAAATCTTTAGAATTTTCTATATAGAGAATCATGTCATCTACCAATAGTAACAGTTTGCCTTCTTCATTTCCTATGTGCATGCCTGTTATATCTTTCTCTTGCCTGATTGCACTCTCTAGAACTTCCAATGTTATATTGAATAACAGTGGAAATCATGGACAGCCTTTGTCTTGCTCCTGATCTTAGAGAGAAGGTTTTTAGTCTTTCATCATTAAGTATAATGTTGGCTGAGGGTTTATTACAGATGACCTTTATTATATCAAAGTACTTCTATATCGATTTTAAGTGTTTTGATTATAAATGGATGCTGTATCTTATCTAAAGCTTTTTCTGCATCTATTGATATGATCATATGATTCTTGTTTTTAATTTGTTTATGTGGTATATCTCAATAATCTATTGACATATGTTCAACCATCCCTGTGCACTTGGAACGAAGCACACTCTATCGTGGTGTATAATCTTTTAATATGTGGCTGTATTCAGTTGCTAGTGTCTTATTTAGAATTTTTGGATCTGTGTTCTTGAGAGATAAAGGTCTGTAGTTTTCTTTTTTGTGAGTTATCTTTACCAGGTTTTGGTATTAGAGTAATATTTGCCTTATAAAATGAGTTAGGAAGCATTGCCTCCTCTTCAATTTTTTTGGAAGAATTTGAGGAAAATATGTATTAAATTTTCTTTGAATGTTTGGTAGAATTCATTGGTGAAGCCATCTGGTCCTGACTTTTACTTTTCAGTAGGTTTTTGATGACTGTTTCAATTTCCATACTGCTGATTGGTCTATTTAGATTTTGCAGTTCTTCTTCATTCAGGCTAGGAAGGTTGTATTTTTCTAAGTAGTAGTCCATTTTTTTTAGGCTATTAAATTTGTTGTTGCATACTTTTTCATAGTATTCTTATACATCCTTTGTATTTCTGTGATATTAGTAGTGATTTCCCCTTTTTCATCCCTGATTTTATTTATTTGTTTCTCTTTTTTGTTTAGTGAGTTGAGGCAAGGGTTTGTCAATTTTATTAATCTTCTCAAAGAACCAGTTGTATGTTGCATTTGTTTTTTCTATTGTTTTTGTTGTTGTTTTCAATTTTATTTATTTCTGCTCTAATTTTGATAATTTTTTTCTTTAGCCTGACTTTGAGCCTCATTTTTTCTTCTTTTTCTAATTTTTTAAGATGAAACATTAGGTTCTTTCTTTGGGCTCTCTCTCTCTCTCTCTTTTTTTTTTAGAAATTGCTCTTTAATATGTGAACTTTTCTCCTATGACTGCTTTTGCCATGTCCAAAAAGTTTTGATATCTTGTACTATCATTATTTTTCATTTCTATGTATCTCTTGATCTCTCTTTTTATTTCTTCTCTGACCTAGTTATTCTTCAGTAGCATGTTGTTTAATCTCCATGTATTTGTGGGTCTTCCTGATTTCTTTTTGCAGTTAATCTCTAGTTTCAAACGTTATGATCAGAGAATATGGTTGGTATTATTTTAAACCTTTTAGGTTTGTTGAGGCTATCTCTGTGTCCCAGTATGTTGCTGATTCTTGATAATGTTTCATGTGTACTAGAGAAGAATGTATAAGCAGATGTTTTGAGATGGAAGGCTCTGTAAATGGTAATTACATCCAGTTAGTCTAATTAAAGAATGTTATTTAAGAATGTATTTCTTTATTTTTCATTTAAATTATTTGACCATATATTATAGTGGGATATTTAGGTCCCCTACTACAATAGTGTTTTGGTCTTTCTCCCTTTAGTTCTATTAGTAATTTCTTTACATATTTCAGGGCTCACTGATTGAGAGCACAGATATTAAGTGCTATGTCTTCTTGGTGCTAGGACTTCCAATACTATGTTAAATAAAAATGGTGGAATTGAACATCCTTGTCCTGTTCCTGATTTTAAGGAAAATAGAGTTAGCTCTTTGACATTCGATATGATGTTAGCTGTGGGTTTGTCTCATATGGTCTTTATTATATTGAGGTATGTTCTTTCTATTTTCACTTTGCTGAGAGTTTTTACCATAAATGGATACTGGATTTTGTCAAATGCTTTTTCTGCATCTATTGATATAATTATATGATTTTTCTCTTTCAATTTGTTTATGTGGTATATCACATTAATTGATTTGTGAATATTGAAAAACCTTACATTCCAGGAATAAATCTAACTTGATTATGGTACATGATATTTTTAATGTATTGCTCACTTTGATTTGCTGATATTTTGTTGAAGATTTCTGTTGCTAAGTTTTCAGGAATGTAGGCATATACATAGTATCAGGGTAAGGTAGCTTCATAAAATGAGCTTAGGAGCCTTCTCTCTTTTTGAATTTTTTTAAATAGTTTGAGAAGAATAGTTGTTAATTCTTCATTGAATGTTTGGTAAAATTCACCTTTGAAGCCATCCAGTCCAGGACTTTTGTTTGTTGGAAGTTTTTTGATTACTCATTCAATTTCTTTAGTGATAATTGATCTTTTTAGATTTTCCATTTCTTCTTGACTCAATCTTGGAAGATTTTATGTTTTTAGAAATTTATACATTTTTTCAGATTGTCCACTTTGTTGGTTTATGATTGTTTTTAGTGTTTTCTTATATTCCTGTATATTTCTGTGGTGGCAGTTGTTACTTATACTTTTCATTTCTGATTTTATTTATTTGGTTCCTCTTTTTTTCTTGATGAATTTTATTAAAGGTTTATTAATTTTCAAAGAATGAGCTCTTGGCTTTATCAATCTTTTGTGCAGTTTATTTTAGACCCCATTTCTTTTATTTCCACTCCAATCTTTATTATTTCCTTCCTTCTACTCACTGTGGGCTTTGTTTGCTGTTTTTTTTTTTTTCTGAATTCCCCTGACATAAGTATTGCTGCTTTTCTTTTATTTCTATTTGCACAAAATATCTTTTTCCATTCTTTTACTCTCAGTCTATATGAATTTTTCTATCTGAAGTGAGTCTCTTGTAGACAGCATATACATGGTCATGTTTTTAAATCCATTTAACTACCTTATGTCTATTGGTTAAAGCACTTAATTCATTTACTTTAAAAGTGATTATTGATAGGTACATAGGTATTGCCATTTTATTATTTATATTTATGTGCTTTTTTTTTTTCTTAAAGAAATCTCTTAACATTTTTTGTAATATTGGCTTGGTGGAGATGAATCCCTTTAGCTTTTTGTTGCCTGGGAAGCTCTTTACCTCTCCTTTAATTCTAAATTATAGCCTTGTTGAATAGAGTAGTTTTGCTTGTAGGTCTTTGCTTTTAATCACTTTTAATACATTGTGCTAATCCCTGCTGGCTTGCAAAATTTCTTTTGGGAAATCAGCTGACAGTCTTAGGGGAGCTCCCTTTAAAGTAACTAGCTTCCTTTCACTTGATGTTTTTGGAATTCTCTCTTTGTCTCTAAACTTTGGCATTTTAATTATGACGTGTCTTGGTGTGGGCCTGTTTGTTTATTTTGTTTGGGACTCTCTGGATTTATATGTCTATTTCCTTCACCAGATGAGGAAAATTTTCCATCATTATTTTTTTAAATAGGTCCTCAATCCCTTCCTTTCTCTCTTCTTCTTCTGGTACCTCTATGATGTGAATTTTGTTATGTTTAATGTGTCCTAGAGGTTTCTTAAACTATCCTAATTTGTTTGGATTGTTTTTCATTTTGCTTTTCCAATTGGGTGTTCTCTTCTACCTTGCCTCCCAAATCACTGATTCCATTCTCTGCTTCATCTAATCTGCTGTTGATTCCTTCTAATGTATTCTTCATTTCAGTGATTGCATTTTCATTTTCTACTAGTTCATTTTATGGTTTTATGTCATTTTTTATGAATACTATCTTTTTACCCTCCCCTTTAATTTTCCCCTTCCACACTTCCACCCCTGAACTATGGATGTTGCCATTTCCCCTTAAGAACTGGATCTCTGAATGGGGGGCATCATCTCCCACATGCTCACTGTGTGCACACCGGGCCTGGTGCACTGGGGCCTGGCACCCCCAGGGCCTGACTCCCCTGGCACATTCAGGGGGGAGTGCACCAAGGGGTCCAGGCACACCTGGGGCCTGGTGCACTTGGGGTATGGTCTGTGGCTCCACCTAGAGCTTTTCAAACTTTGGACTTCAGTATTAATTCCCCTTCACCACCTTTGAATTTCTTAGAATTTCTGGCTTTCTTATCAGATCTTGTTCCTGTCTAGGATCTTGTCTATTGTTCCTGAAAAGGCAAAGCCTATGCAAGAATTCTTCCATCAACTTGTATCAGTAACAAACATACTAATGACTTCTTCAAGCAAGAAGCCAAACATATTACTCCAAGAAAAGGCATACATGAGCTTGTAGGGTTTCAATATGAACTATAGTTTTTCCTAACTTTCCCATAAAATTCCTCTGCAAATGCTGCCTCTGTCATACATTTTGCTGCTGAGGTTTTTTGGGAACCTGACCTGGAGGTCTTCCTGGTCATTCTCATAATTCCCTCCATAACCCACTGTTACTTGGTGTTATATCAGTGGCTTTCAAACTTGAGAGTGGATCAAAATATCCTAGAGGATTTAGTAAAATAGTTTCTAAATCAGTGGGAGTAGGGTGGGGATTGAGAATTTGCATTTCTAAAAAACTCCCTAGTGATATTTTGTTACTGATCAGAGATTACACTTTGAAAATTACTGGATTATGGAATCTAGAACTCATCTGTTTATCAAACAATCAGTGGCAGTGACTGAGTTATGGATTGCAAGAAAATCAGCAACACTTATTTTTGACTGCTGACTCAGTGGATATTTTCCTTCCACAGAAACCTGTTATCCAGATTTCCTTGAGCATTCAGAAGTAATACCTATAACTACATTTTTAAATCTTCCTGTAATCTAACAATTTCAGCAGGTCAATTAAAAATTTTCTTTCTTGATTTTTCAAGCAGCACAGAAGTGGCAAGTATATGCCACTGAGGAATGTTCTCAGAACTTTTTTAGGTACCCCAATTATTTGGAGTCACCTCCAATCCTAGCTGACTTTGTTTACAGCTATAGAAGTCAAGCCTTGCTCCCTCCACCAAACAAAATAGAACACTCACTAACTGACTCCTTACATGAATTTCATAAAAAAATATCTTTGTTTTCCACTAAACTCCAGCATTAGCTTTTAGCAGATTTAAGCATATGTGTTTGGTGACTTCAGGAATGTCTTAACACTGGCAAATTCAAGCAGTTTGTATATAATGTGCATTCTAGAAAACTACACAGAGAATTCTATCATGGGGCCAACTCAACTGATACAGCCCCAAGACAGCAAGTCCAAGGCTTAAGTAGCAGTCCATATGATGACCCCTTTCAGAAATTAGCACTCAGCAACTATGGGAATATTTTATTGAGAGATGAAGATGAGGTTTAAAAACACGAAAAATAAATTGCAAGCCTTTCAAACAGCAGCACCAACTCACAGGTTGGAAATAGCAAATCAATATTTTCATAATTCTGTTTATTTTGATTTTGAATAAATTGAAAAGTTTTTAAAATATTAGTAAATCAGTCATAATTAGTAAAAGAGCTACAATTGTCTATTTTCTTTATCTTGCTTTTACTACCCTTTTCCATTAGTGTGGTAATAAAAGTTACTAACAATTGAGCATTTATTATTAACAACAATTTTTGCTGAGCAATTTATTATACAACTCTTATGCAAATCCTATAAGAAAGATACTAGCCGTGTTTTGCAGATGAGAAATTTGAGACTTAGATGAAATAATTTGCCCAAGGTCACAAGCTACAAAAACAGCAGCAAATTATGGATTTGTACTGGTCAGGCTCCCAACTCCAACCTTTAATCATTTTGCTGCGAGTACCACAGCAGGGTCCTTGACCATTCTATCAATTTTCTGGCTCTATTTCTAGGCTTTCCTGAGGCTTTTATATGGCAACAGCCAAAATATGTGGAGCAGATTTAGGTCCTCCCTGTAAAAGAAGCTGTAGTAGGAACCAGGCAAATCAATGGCACTGGCTGAATTGTGGAGTCCAAGAAAATTGAAAGAAGTTTGAAAATAAGAAAATTCTGACTCCCTGTATATTTTTTGGCCACAGGAGCCTGTTTTCTAGATTCTTTGAGCATGTTGAAGTTGGTACTATAGTTATGTTCTCAATCATTCCATAATCTAATGGTTTCAGTAGGTCAACTGAACATTTTTTTTCCCCCTGTTATTCCTCTTCTCATTTTCCCTCTGAATCAGGGAGGAGAGTGCATTGTAATAGTGAAGAATTTAAATTATTTTAATCCCAAAATATTTTGTTTTCCTTGACTGAACTTTTATCATTTAGTGATTTTGTTTTAATGATTTTTCTGTCTTGTTGAAGATAGAATTATGAGTTTATATATATATCTAGCTATAAATATTTAGAAGTGTTTCACAAAAATCTTTGTATAGATTGTTTCTAGTTTCTAGTTTCCAATAATAAGATTCAAAGCAGCAATAGTCCTTCCTTAATTCCAATAAATATAAGGGGCTCATCAGAATGCAAAATTGAATATTCACGTTAATGAACAACACTAGAGTGATACGTGTTTGTTAAATTAAAAATATCTTACCCCTCCAAAAAGTAAATAAAAAAATAAAAATACCTTAAGACTTGGAATTGTGTTTTGTATTTTATTTATAAAACTCAAAGGCAGAGAGAGAGACTTGTATACGTAATCCATTATTGAGGGTGACATGAATGTTGATTATAAGTACAAATTATAAGTACAATATTATAACAATGTTAAAAACAACATGGGAATTCCATTTTACAAAATACTTTTACATGTATTACCTGCTCTGATCCCAATATAAAACTTGAGAATAGAACTATTTATAGAGAATCTGATTCTAAGAGTGATAAAATAACGTGCTTATGATTATAGAGGTAGTACTTAAGTACTCTGGTTCTCATAATTCTTTCTATATGTTATACTACTTCCTGTTTTATTGTCTTATAAAAGCTCAAGAAAGAGAGGATGATATCAGATAATGTAGCTTTATGAATTAAATTATATAAATTTTATAAATATATAAATCTAATATTATGTTTAGCTATGACTTTATGTTCATATTAACAAGTATTTTAAATAATGTCAATTTATTTTAGGTGGTGCCGATTTCAGAACTCTTAGTGAGTCACTATTGTTACCCCTCTAAAGCCAGATGATATACACTAGGATCTGAAAAGCCTTCAGCACTAGTTAGCACACATTGGCTATAGTGCTTTGAGTCAAATTCCAGATAATATATTAGTTCTAGGACATTGGTTATTTTCTTAAAAAAACAAAAGCTACATAAGTTCACAAATCATAAAATTCACCCCTTCATAATCTATAATTCAGCAGTTTTTTTTTTTAGTATATTCACAAGTTGTGCAACCAGCACCACTAATTACAGAATGTTTTTATTGCCCCATAAGACATCCTGAACCTGTTAGCACTCCCACACTCTGGTAATGACTAATCTACTTCCATGTTTACAGATTTATCTGGAAATTTCTAAAAATTTTCTGGAAATTTTATGTAAATAGAATAATCTACTATGCTTGGCTTCTTTCACTAAGCATAAGGTTCTCAAGGTTTATCCATGTTGTCATATGTATCAATACTTCATTTCTTTTTCATGACTAAATAAATTGCCATTGTTTATATATAGCATATTTTGTTTATTCATATACCAGTTAATGAACATTCATGTTATTTTCAAATTTTGGATACTATGAATAATGCTGCTATGAATATGCTTATGGAGAAGAGTCTGTCTATTCTAAAATTGTTGAGTGATGAGTTCTATATTTGTCTGTTAGCTCTACTTTGATTTCAATTATTCTATTTCTTTGATGATTTGTCTAGTTGTTCTATCCTCTATTGAAAGTGGGGTATTGAAATCTTCAACTATTATTTTGAAACATCTTTTCTTCCTTTCAATTCTGTTAATTTTTGCTTCATGTATTTTGGAAATTTGTTCTTAAATATACATGTTTATAACTGGTATAAATTATTCATAGATTTACCATTTTATCACTATAAAATGTCCTTCTTTGTCTCTATAAATAGCTATTGTCTTAAAGTCTATTTTGTCTGATATTATTATAGCTCTCTTTTAATTATCATTGCATGGAATACATTTTTATATTTTTAATATTTTGTGTCTTTGGATCTAGTGTTTCTGTTGTATGCAATATATAGTTGAATCATGTATTCTTTTTTCATTCTGCCAGTCTCTGCCTTTAAATTGAATAGTTTAATCTATTTACATTTAATGTAATTACTGATTAGGTAATATTTATGCCTTTTGTTTTACTATTTGTTTTCTGTATGTTCTATGCATTTTCTGTTTCTCAATTCTCCCATTACTGCCCTTTTGTTGGTGTTAAATAGGTACTTCCTCTGCATCATTTTAATTGCCTTGTCTCTTATTACATTTTAAAATTATTTTTTTAGTGGTTGTCCTGGGAATTACTATTAACCACTTTATTTATAACAATCTAATCCTGGTTAATAACAACATGAATAATATATAAAACCTATGCTCGTATATAACTGTTTTCTTGCCTTCTTTATGCTGCCACTTTTACAAATTATATCTTTATATATTATGGGCCCTTAAACTTAGATTTATAATAATTACATTATGGAATTTTATTTTAAATAACATGAAACAAAAATTTAAAACTATGTTTACTTTTTTTTTATATCTGCCTATGTAATGCCTATATAGTTACCTATATTGATACTTTCTATTTCTTCATTTGGATGTGAGTTATTGTTTAGTGTCCTTTCATTTCAGTTTGAAGGACTCCTTTAACTATTTCCTGTGAAGTGAATCAAATAAAAATGAATTATCTCATTTATTAAAATCTGAAAATATCTTAATTTCTCTTTCCTTTTTGATTGATTGCTTTGTTTGGCAGTTTTTCTTTAAAGACACATGGCTACTGTCTGCTGGTTTCTATAGTTTATTATTTTTAAGGCTGCTGATGCGCTGGAGAATGGTGGTAGAGGTGTGGGACTAAGGTAAGTAAAAATGCCACAAATCTCACTGTTCTTAATGAGGTTTGGTTGTTTTTATCCACTAAATGCTCCCAATTTTCTGGACTGTTGCAAGCTTTTGGTTAATTTCCAGAGCTCTAAAAACTTAATTCTGATAATTTTTACAGTTATTTTATTGCCTTTATGGAGAGGGAAATTGGTAAACATCCTCAGTTCACTGTTTTCACTGTTATTAGTCCTTAAAATATATTTGGTTCTTAAGTTTTTAGTTGTTGGTAATTTTGTTGCTCTGGGATCTTTCTACAGATCTCATAAAAGCTAAGGATATAATTGCTAGAAAAATCCAGATATGTACTCACTCACATTACTTTGAACAACATTCTACTGGATTCACTAATACAATAAGTCCTACCACAGATCCCTCACCAGAAAATTCTGAGTTTAATACCCCTGTTTTAAAACCTCTCCTCCCTGAGCCAACATCAAACCCTACTACAAATAACTTCAGGACAAATCATTCCAGAAACAACCTAACAGCAAATTTATTAGCTAAATTCAGTTTTATTACCTGCCAATTTCCTTATCTGAAAAATCCTACCTCATAAGATTGTTGTGAGGACTGCATGAGAAATGAATATAATATTGGTTACAATAGTGCCATACAATAAGCACTTTCTAAATTCTAACCATTAATAACATTTTTTCCTTATCTTTCTTTTCCTCATTACTTCCCTGAAGAAGTTCCTTTGGAGAGCACTATATTTGTGCTCATTCTTTTAAGGTCTTTTAGAAATATATAATTTACTACCGTGCTAACATTATTTTGTTGGAGGAAGCATTTGAACATTAATCACCACTATAAAGCAGGAAGGATTATTTAACCACAGGATATGGCTTCGATTGCAAAGGTGCCAAGTCTAAATATAAATATGGAAAAGTGTAAAAAGAATTATGGACATTTTGAGAAAATGCTGTACAATTGGAAGAGAGGTTATACAAGTTTGATTTCTATAATGTTTTTCTTTGAATTACCTAATTTTCTCAGATATTTATTATATAGAATCCAAACCCAATCTTCATATGTCCAAATCCATTTTTAAAATCTCATGAGGGTTTAACAATGATATGAAATCTTTTTTTTCCATATAAAGAAGCAAAGTATTATTAGATAAGCAGAAATATTAAAACCTCAAATTCAGTTTATGCTCTTATAAACTATGACTTCTCAAGTTCAGTCATTATAATTGCTGCCAGGGCTTAGTTATGAACTACATGGGTCTTCATAGATGACCTAACATGGGATAAATCATAAAGTCAAATTACTTGTTTAGTGTGATATACTGATACTACACAGAGACCAAGATGTGAAACCCTTTAGAATTTTATCATTTATTACATAGTAATTAGTGGACAGATGTTTCACATGTGTTATACATCTACCTTAGGAATTCTGGGTTTATTTCAGAAAGTTGGTAAGACTGAAGGAGACAATGAGTGAAGAGAATAAAATATCCCACATTTCTTCCTCACTTAGGACCTCTATGCAGTCTGAGGGGTCCCAGATTAATGTAGGTCTCTAATCATAATAGATACAGAGCAGCTAAGATGCTGGATCAAATCATGTAGAACAAAGATCAGTTTATTTTTTCAAGGTCAACTTTTAAAAGGGACAATCATGAACAACATACCATAGTGACCATAAAACTTTATGTCATAACTTGCTAAAATGTTAGGAAATGCCATAGACATTTTATATGTAAATACATTTATCTCCCTTGACTATTAAGAATCTTTGCTATTATATGAAAATTTCTTGATTTATTTTCATACACTATGCTTGCTGATCTTGTTTATTCATTAGTGATGGACACTGGGTTGGAATTACAAAAATGCTATAATTTACATTTCTTTTTGTCTGAAATATTCCAAACTTTTGATTTTTAAGTCTGCATTATAGAGAAGCCAGGAAAATGTTAAGAATCAAAGGCAGCTTCATATAGATTTTAGGGCCCTATAAAATATTCCGGATTACTTCTGTAATATATAATTCAGATAATTTTACCTTCTTTCCTTCTTTTTAAGTTAAAACAACATTGAAGTGTGCTAGTTCATTTATGGATTTTGAAAGCTTGTCTAGGTGTTTTTATAATTAGACCCTTCCAGATAGCAGAAAATTTTGCTTTGCCTTCCCATTTAACAGCTGTGTTTCCAGCTGGGTATGTCTGTTATAAATGAAAATGGATCGTTAAATTTACTTTCTCTGCATGACCAAGCTTGGCATCATATGCAGTTTCTGGATGATGCCAAAGATAAGAACCAAAGGATGTCAGATAAAAACTCTAGATCGTAGTATGTTAGATGGCATTATCAGTCATAAACATATATTTCTATTAAAGCCAAGTGATGTGACCAATGGATCACTGAAAGGTGAATTGCTTCCAGTTTTTGAATGTTTTTGTAATGCGATTAAGATGAATCCTCATGATATGTCTATAGAACATAATGAACTGTGAAATATGAAAGAATAGAGGTTGTGGTAATACAGGACACTTGACCTGAATGATGATATTACTTTGCTTCAGGCCATTGGCTTATGGAAGAAGTGAATAACTTCTTCAAATACTATCCATTAAAAATCACAGAATAGAATGATGTTTTCCTATTTCTTTTAGAATTGTTTTGCCTTGCAGTTCACCCTTTCTATCTTCTTTATTAAAATCAATGGGATCTGCAGACTTCCCACTGGACAAGTCCCTGCAACATCTATGCCAATTTAATAAACATTCACAAGGTTCTATCAGTTAAAAAGGGCTTTAAAAAGGTAGAAGTTGCTTTATTGTTTTGAAGGAACACTTTTAGTTATAATCTTCGAAAGAGGGTTGGCGAGTTGAAGTTACAAAATAGCTACCGAACTATAAACATACACTTTGACTTCCTAAATATTGTTTAAATTATTACTTTTTTATTATTTTCAAAAGGTTCATCTGTGAAAATCAATATATAACTAAAAGTGACTGTTTTCCATGTCTTCAAAGAAGATTACTGACTTAAAGTACATCCTTAAATCTACTGAAATTGAAAAAAATACATGTGTGTATTTTAAAAATGTGTATATGTATTGTAAACTTTCTGGAGAGAAAATGCTTTAGGTTCTTTTTAGTTTTTTTTTTTAAGATCCTCAAACAATCCAGAATAGTTGAAAACCACACCTATTTAGTATATTTTTCTCAAACACATTTAGAAAACATTTTTAATTGAATGAGATATGTTCAGACTGAAATGTTTCTCCTCTCACCTCTACCTGGTGTCTGTAATCAAAATGCACCACATGAAAAAAACCTCCCACTTATTTCCTCTCTTTCCGATTTTATCAGTTTTCATCATTAATTATTCTGGTTTATACTATCTGGTTAAATTTTAAGTGTTGAATATACCTAATTGAAATAAAGTGAGACATAATTCAAGTATGCTTTCAATGAATTAAGCAGGCACTGTTTTTGAGCAATAATTCTTGGGTTAGTAATTAACAACATAGTTTTTTACTTTTTCTCTTTTGTACAGATGGATGGTAAAGCTTAAAAATACCTTATTAGGGTTTTCAGCAAAGCCTTGTATTTATTTAAAGTAGAAACTATTTAAAACATCAATAGTGATGAGTTTAGGTCATGTGTCTATGTTTCTATGCATTTATCTTTCAGCAAATGAGATCAGATCCTTAGAGACATGAACTCATTTTTCCTGGCTTAATCTAGGCAAATAAAATTAGTACTTGTAGTTCAACTTTCTATTCTATTTGCATTAATTGAAATTCTAGCACATGACCCCATTTATAACTTAGCACCTGGATACTTTAGTTAAGACCTTCGAAATGATATTGTTGATTTATAATACTTCAGCAAAATCATTTTTATATTAGAATAAAATATACTTTATACCTGTCACTAAAATTGGTTCTGTTCATATACAGAAAATAAGAAAAAAAAAAGTAAATTATTCAGTCAAATCTTTTCCTTCCAGCATTTTGAGAAATGTTAGTGAGAAAATTCCACATGTGTTAAAGTTAATTTATGTCACCATATTTAGTCTTTCTTGCATCAGTGCTTTATATTTTTGGTCATTTATTACATGCCAAATAAATACTTGACATGCAGTTTCTCATTTAATTCTCATCATATATACAAGAAGTTGGAGCTATGACAATTTTTATTCACAGGTGAGGAACCTGAGACTGAGAGAAGACAAATCACTTACCCAAGGCTTCACAATTGACAGACTGAAAGCTCTTAACTACATTATACAGTCATCTTCAGTATTCTTGGATTCTATATTATTAAACTGCTTAGTTGCTGAAATGTATTTCTAACTCCCAAATCAATATTGTTGCACTTTTGTGGTCATTTGCAGATATGAACAAAAAATTCAAGTCACCAAATGTACTTGTTCGCGACTAAGGTCCAACAAGGCAACACTCTGCCATCTTGTTTGAGCTTTCATGTTGTAAGTAAGTATTCTTCTCATGGTCTATTTAGTGACACTTTTTTTTTTTTTTGCATATTTATGTTCTTGTTGGCTATTTCTCAGTTTTAAAGGCACCTACTACACTCTTAGGAGAAGCCATATTTTCCCTCCCTACATAAAACTTTTAAATTTATATTTCTCCAGATTCAATAATAAAGATTACTAAACCCTAATATTATTCTTCATTTGTTTGTTTGTTTGTTTATCTCAATAATGCTAGCATCGAAGGATGTTTTATCCCACTGTTGATTCGGGAGAAATCTCAATTAGATTATCCACACATATGTTCTGAACACCACCACTTTCCTTTGTAGCTTACCAGCATTCTGTTATATTGTAACAGGAGTAAGGAGATGGAGAAGTTCTTAATGCAGGACAGATTTGGAGTAAAATCCTGGGGCACATCTGGTATCATTTCTACCAGTGACCAATAAACCATATGCTTGTTGCTTTTAAATGAAAGTGCTCCTAGTATACAAAAAGGAAGGACAGATAGATGCTACTAACACTCAGACTTTTTAGTGGTTCAGGACTGCATCCTAGGTTAGCAGTCTCATAAAAAAAAAAAAAAAAAACAGGTAAAACTAAAGTAATTGTTTTATTAAAATCTATCTGGAAGTGCTCTATGAAAGATCAGCCACATTTACCCACAATGAACACAAACATCAGTGCACTTGGCATTAATGAACTCAAGCCAGTTTTGGAATACAGTGGATTATGAATGAATTAGTAACTAATAATTTGCATTTCTTAATCTCTTCTCCAATTTTACCCAGCCCTCCCCCAACACTTCTCCTACCTAGCACCCATCAGTTTGTTCTTTGTATTTGTGAGTCTATTTCTGTTTGGTTTGTTCATTTATTTTGTTTTTTAGATTTCACATATAAGTAAAATCATATGATATTTGTCTTTGTCTGACTTATTTCACTTAGTATAATACTCTATGGGTCTATCCATGCTGTTGCAAATGGTAAGATTTCATTATTTTTAATGACTGAGTGATATTTCATTATATACGTGTACCACCTCTTTTTTATTTAATTGTCTATTGATGGGCACTTAAGTTGCTTCAACATCTTGGCTATTGCAAATAATGCCACAGTGAACACAGAAGTGCAATAGTCACAGAGATGTAAAGCACAGCATATGAGAATGCAGTCAATAATATTGTAATAACTATTTATGGTGCCAAGTGGGTACTGGAGTTATTTATATAACTTCATAAGTTACATAAATGTCTAACTACTATGCTATACACATAAAACTAAATAAAATAATATTTAATGTCAACTGTAATTGAAAAATAAATAACAATTTTTAAAATTCCAAAAGGGGGTTCTATTCGCATCACACAGAAAACTTGCTTCCATATTTATTGAGGTATAATTGACAAATTAAAATTGCATATATTTAGGGTTTAAAATGAATTAATAAATAACAACAAAAACAGCAGTCAAGAAAGGCAGCCTCAGAGTCTCAGTGTGGATATCAGTGACATCAGCATTTGAGTTAGCACCTAAGTGTGTATTTGTGGTTAATCTGTTGTTTTTGTTACTCTAAGAGACATTGTCACAGCTAGTCAGTGTTGAAAGAGAAGAAAACAATGGTACTAGGCAATTGTTAAGGAGGATAAATCCATAGGGTTCACTTAAGAATCTACTATCCTTCTCCCACTCTTCACCCCAGGGACCCTTAATAATAATTTTGTATTTTAGAAAAGGGTCAGGATTTTCTAAAGAGGAAGTGAGATAGTCAGATAAATACATATATTTTATTTTTATTTATTAATTTAATTTTAACTTTTTATTGTGGTTAAATTTATCAAATATAAAATTCACTATGAGTATCATTTCATACTTCACAACATTGTGCCACCTTCACTACTATCTAATTCTAGAACCTTTTTCTCACCTCATACCCTTAAAGGAAACTTCCTATCCTAAGCAGTCACTCACCTTCCCCCTTGTCCTCTCAATTCATGGCAATTACTAATCTCTTTTCTCTCTCTATGGATTTGGCTATTCTGGATATTTCATACATAGAGGGATATTTGTCTTTTGTGTTTGACATTGTTTACTTAACATAATATTTAAAGGTTCATTTCTGTTATGGAATGTAGCTGTACTTCATTTTTGTTCTGGTGAAAAAATATAGCATTGTAATTATATACTACATTTTGTTTATCCATTCATCAGTTGTTGGACATTAGATTGTTACCGTCTTTTGGCTATTGTGAGTAGTGTTGCTATGAATACTCTTACACAAGTTTCTACTTGAATACCTATTTATCAGTTCTTTTGAGTATATAACTTGAGGTGAAATTGCTGGATTATGTGATAATTGTATGTTTAACTTATTGAGGAACCAAAAACTGTTACTATAGTAGCTGCCCCATTGTATATACCCACCAGTGTTGTACAAGGATTACAAATTCATTTGTAATTAAATGAAAGAGAAAAAAGCTACAGGTGTGAAAGATTTCCAAAAGTTATATGGGAATATTATGAACTGCTAAATGCCAATGCAGTAAATAGATATTTTTGACAATATAATATGCCAAAGTTGACAGTGAAACAAAATTGGTGCACATTAATAATTATTACTTTTTCCTCTAAAAAGACAGTTTTACAGGTGAGTTCTACAAAATTTTTAAGGAATATATGTCTATTTTACATAATTTACTTCTTATAGCAGAAAAGCAAAGATATACAATTCATTTTGATATGATTGTAACTTTGATATCTGTATCTCAACAGGAAGCACACTCACACTGGAGAATTGAGGAGGTTTTAATGAAGGAACTATTTAGTGGTCTGGGCTGACTTTAGGAAAAAGCAACAGGGATAGTTTTGCACTCAGACTTACAACTATTACTCTTTGATATTGCAATCACAACAATAATCACTCTTTGATCTAACAGAAATTATTTGCAAAATTAAGAGTGAAACTCAGATCTTTGGTAGAAGGATACATCAGACTGGAATCTCTCAGAATGGAAATTGGAAAAATACCCTGACTTCACTCATCTTCAGCCCTTAAATCTCCTGCCAGAGGAGATAATGACCACTTTACTAGAAGCCAGAGGTTAAAGAAGTCAACTGGTGGAATCCATTTGGTTACATTCCATAATACAGGGCAAAGAGAAGAAAAGAATAGAGAATAAACCCAGAAAGGCAATTGAAAAAATATCCAGCAGAATATCAAAACTAGATAAAGATACTATAAGAAAATAAAGATAAAGCTCAATTCATCTTTTGAGAATAGATGAAAATCTTCAAAATATTGATTAGCCAACAAAATTCAGCAGCATATTTGTAAAAGACACCATGAACCAAAGAGGATTTATCTCAGAAATGCAAGGACAGTCAACATCAGAAAATGTAATAACATTATATATCACACTAATGGATACAGAGGGACTAGTATGTGTGTGATCATCTCAATATACCAGAAAGAGCTTTTGATAATGTTCAAAATCCATTTGTGATTCTTTTAAAGCTCTTTAAAAAGTAGAAATAAAAGGAAACTTCTTTAATCAGATAAAGACTATCTTTCTTCTTCTCTTTGGCACCCATCCCCCATTGCAATATAAAGTAAAACAAGCAAATTAACAAATAAACCAATACTAAATGTCATATTTAATAAAAAAATTTAGAAGCTTCCTTTCAATACTAGGAATTAGGCAAAACTCTGATCTACTGCTGTTTAACATAGTATTACAAGTTCTGTCCAATTAAATACAAGGCAAATAAGCATGTAGTTAAACTAAAAAGAAGACAAATCTTCAATATTTGTGATTAATTGATCATTTACAAAGAAAATTCCATAGAATCAGCAAACTTTTAGAGCTATTAAGACATTACAGTAAGACCAATATGCAAAACTCAATAGTATTTCTTTGCAATAGCAGTAAACATTTAGAAATTAAAATAGAAAATAGGATACTATTTATAATTACATTAAAGATAACCACTCAATTCCTGAAATAAGAAAGTTCAGAAGTCATTTTTAATATCTTGTTTTATTTGGTTCTCTACTTCTAATTTACCACTGACTAAAATATTTTCCAAATCTGTTCACTTCTCTTCACTTTCATTATTATCACCTTTGTTGAATCTAAACCATCATGTTTAGATTTCTGTTCAACAAAGCCAACATAGTTGAAATTAACATGCACTTGACAGACTAAGAGAAAATATTTGCAACATTAAGAAATAAACTTGTTTTTATCATATACTGTACAACATGGTGACTATACTTACTAAACAGTTTTGTGCCTGAGCCTTATCCCAACTGGTTCTGATCTAAAGCTTTTTTGGTTTGTCTGTGCACCAGAACTTTCAACAGCTCCCAACCTCTACCTCAAGAACCCAGCATGTGACTAAGAAAAACAAAAACTTTTAATTTTAGAATAGTTTTATATTCATAAAAAATTTACCAATAATTTACCAAAAAATTTACCAATAGGAAAATCAACTTAAGGGTAAAATTAAGCTGTCTATACAATCTTGGCCATGCATTAAATACAAACTCTGGAACTTAAGGGGTAGAGTTCACTTGGATAGAGGGTAAAGAGGAAACAAGTAAATAATAATACATCTTAATTATGCAGAACATACTTTACTGATATTTTGTTATAAACTGAAAAATAAGATCAGCTAAGTTTGTGAGGGTCAAAAAAGCCCCACCATACCTTACTCAAAGCATACCAGAGAAGAGACTTCCAGTCAAGATGACAGAATAGGAAAAACCTCCAGCAAAAAGAAAAAAATTAAATGAAATGGAGGCAAGCAACCTGCTAGCTACAGAGTTGAAAACACTGGTTATAAGAATGCTCAATGAACTTAGAGGAAGACTATATATGAACTCAGTGGCAGCTTATACAGAGACAGTAAACATAAAAAGAGAATATAGAAACCATAAAAATAATTGAAAAGAAGAATACAGTAACTGGAATACAATACAGTAGATGGAATCAACAGTAAATAAGATGAAGTAGAAGATCAAATCAGTGATTTGGAAGATTGGGTAGTGGAAAACAGTTAATCAGAACCACAAAAAAGAATAATAAATTGTAAGGATACTTTAAGGAGTCTCTGGGACAACATCAATCATACCAGAATTCATATCATAGGGGAACCAGGAGGAGAAGAGAGAGCAAAGAATTGAGAACCTATTTGAAGAAATAATGACTGAAAACTTCCCTAACCTGGTAAAGGAAATAGTTATACAAGTACAAGAAGCACAGAGAGTTGCAAACAGGATGACTCCAAAATGGCCCACACTAAGACACATCATAATTAAAGTGCCAAAGGCTAAAGACAAAGAGAGAATCTTAAAAGCAGTAAGAGAAAAGCAATTAGTTACCTACAAGGGAGCTCCCAAATGACTGTCAGTTTATTTATCAAAAGAAATTTTGCAGGCCAGAGGGATTGGCACAAAATATTCAAAGCGATGAAAAGCAAGGATGTACAATCAAGATTACTCAGCAAAACTATCATTTAGTAATAAAAGAACAGATAAAGAGCTTCCCAGAACCCCTCCCCCCCAAAAAAAAAGCTAAAGGAGTTTATTACCACCAAACCAATATTACAAGAAATGTTAAAGAGACTTCTTCAAAATGAAGAAAAAGAGAAAAATATGAAAATAAAATGGCAATAACTACATATCTAATAGCAATTACTTTAAATGTATGAATTAAATGCTCCAAACAAAAAAGACATGGTGGCTGAATTGATAAGAAAACAAAATTGTTACATATGCTGCTTACAAGAACTCACTTGAGATTTAAAGACACATACTAATTGAATGTAGAGATTAGAAATAGATATTTCATGCAAATGGAAGAAATAAAAAAAAAGCTGGGACAGCAATACTTATATCTGACAAAAGAGACTTAAGACAAAGGTTATAAAAAGAGACAAAGAAGGGCATTATACAAGAGAGCATAACCCTAGTAAACATTTATGCACCCAACACAGTAGCACCTAAATATATAAAGCAAATATTGACTGACATAAATGGAGATAGCAACATTAATATATTCATAGCAAGGAATCTTAACATCCCATTGACACCAATGGACAGATCTTCCAGACAGAAAAATCAAGGAAACAGTGGCCTTAAATGACAATCTAGGCCAGATAGATTTAATTGATATATTTGATCATTTACCCCAAAGCTACAGAATACACATTCTTTTCAAGTGCATATGAAACATTTTCCAGGATAGGCCACATATTAGTCCACAAAACAAGTCTCAATAAACTTAAGAAAACTGAAATCATAACAAGCATCTTCTCTGACCATGATGGTGTGAAACTAGAAGTCAGTTACAAGAAAAAACTTAAAAACACACAGACACATGGAGGTTAAATAACATGCTACTAAACAATGAATTAGTTAATGATGAATTAAGGAAGAGATCAAAAGATAACTTGAGACAAATGATAATGAAAACACAATGATTCAAAATCTATGGGACACAGTAAAAGCAGTTCTAAGATAAAAAATCATAGAAATCCAGTTCTACCTCAACAAACAAAAAAAAATTCAAATAAACCATCTAATCTTACACCTAGAGGAACTAGAAAAAAAAACAGCAAACAAAGCCTACAGTAGTTGGAAGAAAATAATAATGATTAGAGTGGGAATAAACAAAATATGGTCTAAAAACAAAATACAAAAGATGGATGAAGCCAAGGGCCCATTCTTTAAAAAGATAAACTAAATTGATAAATCTTTAACCAGACTCATCAAGAAAAAAAGAAAGAGAAACTCAAATAAATAAAATCAGAAATGAAAGGGAAGAAGTGACAACTGACACTACAGAAATACAAAGGATTATAAGAAAGTACCCCAAACATTTATGCTACAAACTGGGCAAACCTGGAAGAAAAGGAATACATTTCTATAAACATACAATCTTTCTATAAACACATAAACATACTAAGACTGAATGAAGAAGAAACAGAAAATCTGAACATACTGATAACCACTAACAAAATTGAATTAGTTATCAAATAATTCCCAAGAATCAAAAAACCTGAAACAGATGGCTCCACAGGTGAATTTTACCAAACATGCACAGAATTAGCACCTATCCTTCTCAAACTATTTCAGAAAATTCAAGGAGAGAAGGCTCTTCAGCTCACTTTGCAAAGCCAGTATTACCCTAATTCCAAAACCAGAAAATACATTACAAAAAAAGAAAATTATAGACTAATATTTCTAATAAACATAGATGCAAAAATCCTCAACAAAATATTAGCAAACCAAATTCAGAAAAACATTAAAAATTCAAACACCATGATCACATGGAATTTATTCCTGGGATGCAAGGTTGATTTGAGATCCATGACTCGATTAATATGATAAACCACATAAACAAAATGAAAGATAAAAATCATATAATCACATCAATAGATGCAGAAAAAAAGCATTTGATTAAATCCAGCATTCATCAATTGAGGAATATTAAAAACTTTCAATAAAGTAGAAACAGAGGGAACATACCTAAATATAATAAAGACCATGTATGACAAATTTATAGCTATTATCATACTCAATAGAAAAAGGCTAAAAGCATTTTCCTTAAGATCAGGAACTAGACAAGGATGCACACTTTCACCACTTCTATTTAACATGGTATTGAAAGTCCTAGCCACAGCAGTAAGGCAAGAAAGAGAAATAAAAAGTATCCAAATTAGAAAGGAAAAAAACAAAAACTGTCATTATTTGCAGATGACATAATACTATACAGAGATAACCCTAAGGATTCCACCAAAAACTATTAAAACTGATAAATTTAGTAAAATAGTAGTATACAAATTAGTATTCAGTAATTGGTTGTATTTTTATATACTGATAACAAACTACCAGAAAGAGAAATTAAGAAAACAATCCCTTTTAAAATTGCATCAAAAAAATACCTAAGACTAAATTTAACTGAGGTAAAAGACCTATACTAAAAAAATTGTATGATACTGATAAAAGAAATTGAAGAAGTTACAAATAAATGAAAGCATATTCTGTGGATAGGAAGAATTAACATTGTTAAAATGTGTATACTACCCAAAGCACTTTGTAGATTCAATGCAATGCCTATCAAAATACCAATGGCATTTTACACAGAACTACAACGAATAATGCTAAAATTTATAAGAAACCACAGAACACTCCAAATAACCAAAGCAAACTTGTGAAAGAATAAAAAAGTTGTAGGTGTCATGCTACCTGATAGCCAACTATACTACCAGGCTATAGTAATCAAACAGCATGGTACTGGTATAAAAATAGATGTATATAGATCAATAGAACTGAGTAGAGTGCCCAGAAATAAACTTCTGCATATATGGTCATTTAATCTATGACAGAAGTGGCAAGAATATACAAAGGGTTAAAGAAAGTCTCTTTAATAAATGATGTTGGGAAAAATGGACCGACACACCCAAAAAAATAAAACTAGAACACTTTTTTACATCATATACAAGAATAAATTTAAAACACATTAAAGACTTAAAAGTAAAACTTGAGGTGATAAAATTAGAAGAAAACATAGGCAGTAAACTCTCTGACATTGCTCTTAGTAATATTTTTTTTCTGATATGTCTCCTTGGGCAAGAAAAACAAAAGAAAAAAATAAACAAATGGGACTAAATCAAAATAAAAAGTTTTTGCGCAGCAAAAAAAAATCTTTAACAAAACTAAAAGACAACTTACTGAATGGAAGATATTTGGCAATGATACATATGATAAGGGGCTAATATCTACAATATGTGATGAACTCATACAATTTAAAACCAAAAAGATAAACAATCCCATTAAAAAATGAAGATCTGAACAGACATTTCTTTAAAAAAACCAAATAGATGACCGACAACATATGCAAAAATGCTCAACATCACTAATCATCAGAGAAATGCAAGTTAAATTCACCATGAGATATCAAGTCATACTTGTTAGAATGGTCATCACCAATGAATCAACAATCGACAAGTGTTTGGAAAGATGTGAATAAAAGAGAATGTTTGTGCACAGTTGGTGGGACTATAAATTGGTGCATTAAAGAGTTTCCTCTAAAAATTAAAAGTAGAACTACCATATCATATAATTCAGCAATCCCACTTCTGAGTAATTATCCAAAGAAACCAAAAACACTAATTCAAAAAGGTATGTGCACCCCTATGTTCATTGCAGTGTTGTTTACAATAGGCAACAAGATATAGGAGCAACCTAAATGCCCATCAATAGATGACTGGGTAATACACAATAGACAGTGGAGTATTAGTCATAAAAGAGAATGAAATCTTATCATTTGCAGCAACATGGATGAACCTAGAGGACATTATGCTAAGTGAAATAAGTCAGAGAGACAAATGCCATATGTTCCACTTATATATGAAGCCTAAACAAAATAAATTAACAAACAAAACAGAAACACACTCATAGATACAGAGAACAAAGTAGTGATTGCCAGGTATGAACGTGTTGGGGGTGGGGGCTAGGTGAAAAAGGTGAAGGTATTAAAAGGTGCAAGTTGGCACTTACAAAATAGTCACAAAGATATAAATTACAGCATAAAGAATACAGTCAATAATACTGTAATAATTATATGTGATGCCAAGTGGGTACAGACTTAATGGGGAGATCACTTTGTAAATTATATAAATGTCTAACCATTCATTTATACCATATACCTGAAACTAATATAATATTGAATGTAAACTATAATTGAAAAATAAAAAAAAGTAAACAAAAAACATACCAACCAACACACCAACTACCATGACAATTAGCAACGAAGTTGTAAGTATAAATAAAACCATCTTAAGTTGTTCTATTTTAAAATAGCAACATTTATGTTAATGATTATCATTAATCATTTAATAATTCAAAAATATTTTTGAGCTTTCAAAGCATTGTACCAAACTCAATTGAGGAATATAAAAATGTGCATTTAAATCAAATTTTGGAATTATATTAAATGAAGATGTGAATTAGCATGAAACATACAGAGTTTCTGAAACATATTATAAACATATTACTTTTGTGTTGTTCCTTATTGTTGTTGGCTTTTTATTTTAAAATTTACTTTTCATAGACAGAAAGCATCAATTTAAAATCTCTAGGGAAATCCATTATTACATATTCCATTCCATTTCTAATACTTGTCTTTTAAAATATAATTTGGCATTATTTATAGTATCCTCACTTGTAAAGAATAACTGAAAGCAATTTTTGTAGGTACAGCTAAAATTTGAACTTGTACTCCCTTTTTATTTCCCTTCTCTGTGAAACTTGTCAGATTCAACATTATTCTTAGATTCAAAGCTATTATTAATTTATTATTACCATACAGCTTCTATTTTATACGCAAAAGCTTATAGTACCAAAGAGTTCTCCTTGAATGTACTGGCTCTACATTCTAACACTACAATAAATTTAATAAACAGCCAAAAATTTTCTTTGACATTGATTTTTATTCTACAACTTAACAACTTCCATCTAGTATAACATCTACATTTTATTTGAACACAAAAAATTATATTTTAATCTGGTTTATAAATACCTTTTTTTTAAGGTAACTATATATCCTACAGATCTCTCCACAGTTTTAGGTAGAGATATTCGTCACTCCTTTGTACAACCACATCAAAATTCATTGTGTGAATATTCTATTGTTTATTTAACCAGTCCCCAAATAATAGACATTTAGAAGGGACAAGTGCTCTGGATATCTTTTCTAACTTCCAGACATTAAAGTTCCCTCTTGCATTGTCTTTGTGAACTGTTGAAACCTAAGGCCTAAAGATATTGTGGCTTTTTCTAACATTCAGGACCTTCCTTTTCATTTACATTGTCCCTGTTCTGCGAAACTTGAATTGTGTTCAAAGCAGGTTCTCTTTTCATCCTGAAAAGGGCTACATGACCAGACTACTCTAGCTTCTCTGGACCCCACTGCAGGTCCCATGCACTCATCTGCAGTTTGGAGAATGAGGAAAACCTACTTAGTTGCAGTTGTTCTCTGAAGACTGCTGCTCTTCCCAGGGGCATCTGTGAGAATTTGGAGGTTTTCCTGTTCTAGCATCTGTAACATGCCTCATTACTGCCCACTGTTACAAATGTTGATCCTACACAGCTTGCACAGCTATAGAGTTTGTCACCAGATTTAGCAAATAAAAAAAAGATGTGAGATTTAGCCAATAAACATTCAGGATGCCCAGTCAAATGTGAATTTTAAAAGAAGAATGCAGGGAGATTTAAAAGCAATACTGCCACAATAGTCATCAACACAGCATTCCTATTTTTTTTATTGGGTTTTAAACTTTTATTTTGGCTATATCTTATAGTTACTAAATCATTGATTGTATTTGTTCACCTTTTATTTATTTGAATCACATATAACATTAGGTGTGTTTCCAGAAAGACACAGTCTTCTATTTTTACCTTTCTATAAATGTGCAGAGATATTTGTAACTAGACATGTTATGAACTGATTATTTGTGTTCCCCAAAATTCATATGGTGAGATCCTAACCCTAAGTGTGATGGCACTGAGGGAAGGGGGCTTTGGAATGTGATTATGTCATGAGAGTGGAGCCTGCTTGAATGGATTAGTACCCTTCTAAAAGAGGCCCAGAGAACTTTTTCTCCCCTGCAGAGGACACGAAGAGAAGGCCATCTATGACCCAGGAAGCAGATCTGCCATGAATCTACCAGCTCCTTGATTTTATACGTCCCAGACTCTAGAACTGTGAGAAATAAATATCTATTGCTTAAGCTACTGAGTGTATAGTTTTCTGTTATAGCAGCCCAAATGAAGACAAGATGCATCAGTTTTAAATTTATCTAGCTCTGCTTCATATATATATATATATATATATATATATATATATATATGTAATCATGTAATACTGTAATATGTAATCTGCTTCATATATATATATGTATATATATATGTAATCAAGATATTGATTCTGTTGGTGGTAGGCCTTTTGATAGGACACTAATTTACAATAAAATGCAGTTCATTTGGAAGTGATACTTCCAATTCGATAAATCTTATAATGCTTTAAAGGAAGAATCACTTATGGCCTTGAAAGGAGAAGGAGACCTTAAGGTAACATTTAAAAGAGAAAAAATTACTCTGTCTTAGTGGGAAACAACAAGAGTTCCAACTATATCAAAAGACAAAAGAGATGACACAACATTTTCAGGTCATAAGAAAAGAACTAAGAGCCCCAAATAAAGAGTCAACAGATATGTCAACAGAACATGGGGAGGGGCTTTTAAAGGTCATAATAAATTCTTGGGATATTAGTTGATATACACGTACACATGCAAACACACAAGAGGAAACATAGCACCCTGAAAGTACTAATTTTCTAGGTGAAAAGGTTGATATCCAGGCAATCTCTCCCACCTCAAAAAAACAACAATCACCTCCTGTATTTAAGTAGAATATGAAAGATTATTTAAGAAGAAAATTTAGAAGAATATTCTTACTCCAGAATACCTGAATACTTTAAATAAGATATTTTAATATTATAGACATAGACAAACAAGAATCAAGATTATAGAAAAAAAAAGCATAAAAGCAACAAACAACAGAAAATGTACAGAGACAACATCACATGAAATGCTGTCTGTGATGAAAAAATACTCATTATAATGGGTAGAAGATATATGAATAACATGATTAAAATATTAGAACACACTGATTGTTATGCCCACAATAGATATATATATATATATATATATATAATTTTATTTGATTCAGCAAAGGTGAGGATAGAATTGCCCTACCCAGTAGAGTATCCTATCCCACTAGACATGTGTACCTTTAAAGCACTTGAAATGTGAGTAGTCCAAATTGAGCTGTACTGTAAATATAAAATACAGGATTTCAAGCACTTTGTAAAATATGCAAAAATATCAATGATATTTTATATTGATTATATGTTAAAATTATGCTTTACATGTACTAAGCCAAATAAAATATATTATTAAAATTAATTTCACTTATGTGTAGTAAAGAATTTAGCCTTGCTCAGAGAAATCTGGTCTTTACCTTTAGCTCTTGAGAGGTAATCTCTAAGTCCTTGGAATGCCCTCTTGATATGGGGGTTTGTTTATCTGGAAGTCTTAGGCAACAGCAGACAGTCTAATAATGTAATATATGAAAGGGGCTTTGAGTCACATGATATCAGCTCAAACTTGGGGGGGGGCTGAAGATGGAGGTCAACCATGTGAATAATTGGCCATGTCTAATAGACACTCTGGACACCATCTCTCAGGTGAGCTTTCCTGATTGGCCATACTTTGTGCATATTGCCACACATTGATGATGGAAAAGTTATCACTGTCCATGATTCCTCTGGGAGAAGATACCTCGAAGCTCCACGTGTGGAACTTTCCTGGACTCTGCTCATGTATCTCTTCCTTTGAATGATTTTAACCTGTGCCCTTACCCTGTAATAAACCCTAACTACACTTATAAATACTTCCAGCGAGTTCTATGAGTTCTTTTAGCAAATTACTAAAACTGAGAATGGTCTTATAGATCCTCAACTTCCTATTGGTGTCAGAGGGAGGGTGATTTTGAGGAACCTCCAACTTGCTGTTGATATCAGTAGTCAGGATAGCCTTCCTGACTGCTCCTGAATTTTGTACCTGTTTCTCTTTGTTTAGTGTGGTGTCTAGAATTTTTAAATGTATACCCCATGTTTCACTTTTGTGGCTTGCACTATATTTCTTTTAGACAGCAGTAAGGTAGAATCTGGGTCTAGCAGGAAAATGTGGAATTGGCAGTACAAATTAACAGCAAATGTAAGAATTATTTAAATGACAATTTGTTTTTTAAGTACATAAATTTGTTTGAATTTGAACTATCTGGTTGAAACATAGTGTTATAGATGTCATAAGCTGGATCCACAAAAGGGCTTTGTTCACACAGTTTCCTGCCTAGACTCTGACACAATGCTTACAATGATCTTTGAGAAAAGGCATTGAGAGAAATTCTAGATTGGAAGAATTGAATAGGAAATAATTACCTTATAAAATACATTATGAATTCTATTTTCTTCTTTTATTGATAAAAGAAACAATTTATATTTTGTCTCTGCTCATATTTTTTCTCTACGGTGTTTAAAGCATACGTGATAAGTTATCTCATTAATCCTACTCATCAAAACAAATTATTAGTTTGAGACAGGATATAAAATCTAAGAGATGTGAGGTAGGAAATGGAGACTACCTCTTAGATTAAGGGGATCAACATCTGTACTAAGATACAAAATTTTAAGTGTCAATATATAAAAATTGATAAGCCATCTTAAAACAAATAGAACCATGGAATAAACTCAAGGTTCAAGATAAAGAGGAGAATCAGGGGAATACTACCCAAACCTGATATTATGCCCCATTTTCAAGGAGATTTTGGTGCTTGTCACAAAGAAAAACAGTGGAAAAATATTTACTGAAAGAATTAGAAGTAAAATATTAAAGGCATTTACTGTTCTATTATTAAGAATCTTTATCCAGCTGCCAGATATTGACATGTGCTACATGAGAATTTAAGGCACAGGAAGGGGCAAACTCTCATTTATTGATTGCTTACTGTGTGCTAGGCACAATCCTGAGTACATTAATCTTTAATAAAATTCAAGTAGCAAATATTAAAATTTTATTTTTTATGGTTATATTGAAGCTCTAATATAATAAGTAGGTAGCCCAAAGTGAATAACCCAAAGCTGAACTGATTTTTCCAAATGTTATAAAAATCCTAGGTTGATGTCAAATCCTTGACTAATAAGGCAGTAGAGTTATTCTGATCCTCAGACACATTTCCAGACATGATTAATTTCTTATCGGGAGAAAATCCAGTGAAATAAGAAAAATGGCTACTTGATATCCTATTACCATGGTCTCAAATGTAGGCTCCTTTAAGGGTCAAAAGGCAACATAAAACATTTTACTTGAAGTTCAGTCTAGAAATCTAAGGAAACCTTAGTTTATTTGATCTCAAACCTGCTGAAAGGCTGGTTGGGCCATTTCTTTGCTATTCAGGTGATATCATCCCTCTTATTCAGTCTGTTTTTAAGGAAGACTAGTTGTGCCTCTTAGCCAAGGCCTTCATCAGTTCCTTGATCCCTTCTTTCTTTAGGCTTTGTTCCACTAAGCATTCTCACGCTTCCATAGGGTGCTTCCTCTCAGTCTACAGGCATGCTTATTTTTCTTGCTTCCAAGGTCTTTAGATAAACCCTGATAGTATATTCTCATTTATTAATGCAGTCAAAGTTTATGAATGTTTTGTGCCTATATAGTCTTTCTCCTACCATTATCAGTCAGCTTTTATTCCCACATTGAAGTAATAACAAATATGAATTCAAATCCAAATCCAAAGACTAACAGTTATTAGCTGTGTGCTCTTGGGTAATTTACATTCTGTTCATAAATCTTTATTTCCTACTTTGTAAATCAGTAATAATTTATAAGTTTCCTCTATATAATTGCTTTTGCTAAGTTATCTTTAATGTTTGGCCCTTAGTTCCTAGTTGGGATAAGTAGATTGGCTGCTAAACTTAATCTGCTATAACATTTATATCAGGCATATTATTTGTGCTATTGACTATTATGTACTCAAATTGCCTTAAATATAGAAACATTTAACAAATAAATCTGCTTTCCCAAAAGGATTGGTAATTTCTTTTTTCTTGTGGATAATTTCAGTTATGTAACTGATCACCTTTTGCTTCCTCTAGGAAGTTCATATGCCACATGAGCCAAATTTGGGTCAACTTTAATAATTCAGGATACTATAAAATATGTAATCATGTTTAATTTTTTTATTGGTTTCAATCTTGTATGCTATATCTAGATTTTTATCTAGTCATATTTTTCTATAAATCACCTTTCTGAAACAGGTCAGGGTGAGGATTGGTAGATGGATAATTACATAGATCAGTGAGACAGTGTTGTTACTAACTAGTCTTGCCTTATGCTATAATTTAGATATGAAATATTATTCCCTATCATCCAAGTCTATGAAAATTATGTCTATCTTTTAGAGCTTATAAATTTTACCCCTACTACCTTCTTCTTTCAGCATTTTCTAATCCTTCAACCAGAAGTTCTCTCTTTTTCTGCTGACCCTCATATCACCTTGTGTATTCTTCTGTTGAAACATTAACCTTACTCCTCTCTATAATTCAATCTCTGGATATTTATGGGTTTTCCTAATTCTCCTTTCCAATGTCGCAAGTTTTTAGTGATAGAGGTATATTTCTATTTATTTTTTTAACCCACAGTGCACTTAGCAGAGTATGTAATTGATATTCAACACATACTTGTTAAATTTTATTGAAATAAACTTGGTATAAATTTAGTTTTTAAAGCTACCTCAAAATGTTGATCCAAACATAAACACCATCTTTACTTTGGATATTTTGGTTTAAATAACTAACAATTTCTGTTTATTTGATCAATTTCCCGAAGATTGGGCAGAAAAATTCAAAATTTTTGGTTTCATCGATAGCCATGTACCAAGATGTATTATATTTATTGGTTTTCTAATCTTTTAATAAATAAATAAGATGAGTAATATGAAATAAATGAATGTCAAACTGGTAATAATGAGAAAAAACGAACATAATGTGTTTTGTCAAGGAGCTGATGCTTTTGTTGGGAAAAAGAGTGAACTTCAGAACACAGAGATTGCAATATATACAGTAAATCTATATTCATTATGTAATGATCAGAGTAGAGAAGATGGTTGAAAAACTGGGTAACAAGTAAATGTTTATGCGTTCACAGATGTATTCATGTTTACTAGGTCAGAATCCAAAGATGAAAAGAGATGATTTACTGAGGGAGTATGAAGCCTTGCAGATGTTGTAAAGAATGTTAAAAGAATGAGGCAGAGGGGAGTTCTGGATTAACTAGAGCAAAGGCAAATTGGCTGAAGCAATTTATTAGAACAGAATAAATGATCAAAATGAAAAAAATGGAGATTTTTATTGAAAATGAAGGAAACACCTGGCTGTCCTTTCATGTCTTTAAATATTGGTTTACGAATTCAGAAAACCACACTACTGAATTAGTGTTTGTGCATGTGTGTACACCTTTTTGAGTTAATGTGTCCCCATACATCACAATTAGGTATGCAAAGCCTGTAAAATGTGTGCTATGGCAAAATGTTATGGCTCTCTTTACAGAACACTCTCTATATAAATATCATAAAGGATGTAATGATACTTGATTCTTACAGCTTTTTTTTTTTGCCATATTTTACTTTCCAGAAATGGCCACAATATTTTTAATCTCACATGTTCTTTCAGAATGTGTCCACTCTCCCTTCAAGTAGTAAAGTCTATGTATTCTCCCCTTCAAACTGGGAGAAACTTTGTGGCTGCCTTGCTTAATAGAGGTGACATTTTGTGACTTCTTAGGTTGTTATGTTATGTGATACAATTTCTGTTTGGCTGTCTCTTTTTTGGGTCAAGCAACTTTGGAGGCCTGAGTCACGGTGATAGAAAGACCATAGTCACGAAATACATAGAAAAAGTGCGAGAGAGAGAGAGAGAGAGAGAGAGAGAGAGAGGGCATGCATGTGAGTGAGAGCACAAAACTATTACAATCCTCAGTTTTTTGAGTCTTCATGGCCCAGGTATCCAATGATTCCAGTGCAGCCATGGTTTGATTATAACCTGTGAGAGACCTGAGCAAAAACCTCTAGTTGGGCCTAGAAACAATAAAGATAATAAAGTGATTGTTGTTTTTTTAGGCACTATGTTTTGGGTTGGTTTGTTGTACAGCAATAGATAATCAGAACAATATTTCCCAGAATACATTAGGATGTGTCTATTTGACCAGCTAGGGAAGTGAACAGAAAAGATACCTGCTCTAGGTCACTTAGTAAATCTGTGTCATTTTTAGGGCCAAGGTTATAAATCAGTTTGTATCTTTTTCAGAACAGAGGTCCATTCTAGCTGTGATGGTAGAAAAAAACACACTCTAACATTCATTGGCATGAAAATTTATAACACAACTTACTTTAAAGATAGATTTTCAAAAAGTAGTCTACTGACCCTGAATAATACAATGTATTATAAAGGGTGTTAGCTGAATTTATATCTTATGTTAGAATGTTCTTCCTAATGCCTGATGGGAGTTTGTGCTTTAGTTGTACTTTTAAAGTCGGATCTGACTGATGTACTTTTAAAAGTCAAATCTGGTAAAGTACAAATATCAATATTTTCCTAGTTTAGCAGTACATAGAAGAATTAAACAGTACTACAAATGCCTGTGAGTGATCTCACTGCCAGTTAGTCACAGTGTAGATAAACAATTTGCACATCATAATTTTAAACTTCCTGTGTAAATAACAGTGAATTGGAAATAAAACAACTAGAGAATAATCACTGTTTTGAGTTTGTTATCTAGGTAGAGATAGAAAACTGACACATCTGAAGGGTAATTCAGAACACATACAAACTAAATGTAAACAGATAGTTCTTTGTCCAAGCTATATTTAAGTGCTGAGGGCATCAAAGTAATGTGGTAGACATAACTTTTTTGATTAAAAATTATAAATATTTAGCACACTTACATTTGCATGTTTAAAACTCAAGTTATGAATTATGCATTTTAAAATATTTAAGCATTTAGTAATATGATGCTAGATTAATTGTTCTTGATACTCAAAAACAAGAACTATATAAAATTGCCAGTTTTTGATAGTTTTTACAGAATTGGCTATTTGATATGGTTTAGCCTGACATATCACTTTGGTGAAGATACTGTCATAAGCTCAGACAATCAAGTGCTACCAAAGACTTCAGTCATTTGACATATATTCAATCTTCCTTTCAAAAACTCCCAATGGCAAGACCATTATTAATTGTAAATGAATATACTTTATTTACATCAAACTATCAGCATTCCTATTCCTAGTCTACATTTATCATTTTTAATAGATTCTGAGGACATTTATTTTAAATTATAATTGCTTCTTTTTAGATATAAAATAGTTATCACACATTTTATTACCTACAAAACTTAGATTGAAAATTAATTTCATAAATCTAACTCATCTTGTGCTCCTACTGGAAATAAGGGAAGCATCATAAGATAAATATACTATTTACAATAACACTATTTTGGTTCCATATTAACTTCTTTTGAGGAGTGTCAAGTGCCTTAGAGTCATTATCTAAATAATCATCTTGACAAACATAGTAGGTAGGACAAAAAGTTTAAAAATATAGAAAGTGATTGAATTCCTGCTGTGATTAGGCTTTTAATGATGGAGTCAAACTCATCAATTAATAGTCAGTCACTGGTCAAAATAACAAATTTAAAAAAAACTTGTAATTTGGGGGCAATTCCAAAGAAAAATCTGGTTGGTGGTCAGAAATTAACATTATCTTGCCTTCTATTTTAGGTTATTCTTCCAACCAGTAAAACATTTTTTAATGATAGCACAGGGATGATGACATTTACATTATGTATGTAATATTACCAGTTTTAGGTGCTGGTTTATGTTATCTGATTTCGTTTAGAATCCATCCTGGATGAGAATAGTATCCCTACCATCCAGTCAACAATTTTTACCCAGATGTTCTAATGCTATGGGAAATTATGCTGCCCATTCCTCCAAGCTTTGGGGAGCTAAGCAGTGTTTCAAGGAGACAGCCAGAAGAAATACTAGACAATCTGTTGCTAAACTTTCCCAAACATATATATTCCCACACATATATGATAAATTAGTCACCTCCAAAAACATGACCTTTACCTAATGTAAGTTAATATGAAAATGGTTTACAGAAAGTTTTATTCATAAACATCTATTGATCACTTTTTATGTGTCAGGCATTATAGTAAATGCTCAGATATATTGAATCATAATTTATACAAGCTTTCATTAATTTCATTGAGTGTTCACTTTCATTTTAGTGTCACCCTAACCTTTTATTGTGTGTTTGTAATATTTGTAAATTGGAGCAAGAGCTCATATCACATTAAGATATTTAAATTTCTGTCATGTGCTACATAAGATGCACATCAAGCACTGATACTCTGAGTTTCTTAAATACTTAATTTACAAAGGTTTCCATTTCTTAGCATTATTGAAATTCTCAAAACTCATATGTGAGATTTTGAGGTGAACTCTGCTTTCCAAATTTTCCCAGATCCTATAGCAGTTGCTGAATTTGTAGATGGTCCTTCTCATCTTTTATCTAGTCTTATTCCCACCAATGCTGGCCTTGCTCGGGCAGCAAACCTTGCAAGAAGTTGTAGGCCTTTGACTTGGCCTACTTTTCACAGAAATAAAAAGTAAAACTTACTTAGATTTCATCATTATTAGATATGAGATGTAAAAGGGAAACCAAAATTCTTCCACTGATAGAGTATATATTATTTTCTTTCTTATTTTTAGAGCTTTTCTTTTCTTTTTTCTTTTTTTTTTTTTTTTTTGGCTAGAGAGGTGCTTCATGGTCTCCATTCCACGTGTTAATGATTCTACTCAAGTGTTGAATTTTAGTCTCCTTTCAAGGCTTGTACTAACATCTGTTAAAAGACTTGTTATCTTACCTAATTCTCAAAACAAATAGGTTTTTAAGAGTCATGAATGTTCTAGAGCTGTGCTATACAAAACAGTATCCAGTAGATACATGAGGCTGTTGAGCACGTGAAATATGGCTAATTCAAATTGAGTTGTGTTATAGATGAGAAATACATATGATATTTTTATGTTGATTATGTGTTGAAATGATATTATTTAGGATATATTTGGGTAAATAAACTATATTGTTAAAATAAAATACACCTATTTTTATTTTTTATGTGGCTATTAGAAAATTTAAAATTAGATATGTGGTTCATACATTTTTATAATATAGCGCTGCTCTAAAAACTGCAAAGCTTCTGATATGGAAAAGAATCTCAGGTTTTTTGCTTAGAACTTCAAATACTAGAATTTTTTTATTTTTTATTATCTATTACTTTTTTTTTGAAAACTTTCAACTGCTTTAAGCAAGATAAACAGATACCAGATGGGTTTCTGAAAATTAGAAGTACAGTTGGCCTTGAAAACAAGCAAACTAAAAAGGATAATTAGACCACAGTCAAAGGCCTTAAGAAAGTTAAAAAAGAAAGAAAGAAAGAAAGGAAGGAAGGAAGGAAGGAAGGAAGGAAGGAAGGAAGGAAGAAAGAAAGAAAGAAAGAAAGAAAGAAAGAAAGAAAGAAAGAAGGAAAGAAAGAAAGAAAGACAACAGGACTGAGGTAAATTAAATCAATAAAATTATATCAGTGTCTAGGATGATAAAGTACAATAAGAGAGGGACAACAATGGCTAAAGACAGGGAAGGACATGTTGAGGGTGGTGTGGGATATTCAATGGCAAGACAGTATTACCTCAAGCCCTAGGAGTTAGGTAATTAGTAGAAAGATAGGTACAGCTACTATAATCAGTTTCCTGCCTTTGGATCTTGGCCTTATCTAGTTAGGATGTGGCTCTGCTTTCATTCCTCAGAATAATGGTGTAAAACACATAATAAATATAGTACACGACATTGAACTAGAATGGTCTTGTTACTGTGATATCATCACAGTGAGAAGTCTGTGTTCTTTTTATTTCCACTGTCCCCATGAGGAAACAAGTTCAGAGGAGTTAAGTAACTTGCTCAAATCACAAAGCTAGTAAGAGACAAAGGTAGATTTTTAACCCAGTTCTTCCTGACTTTAAATCTTATTGTTACTATCTGTGTTCTTCCTCCCTTAATCAAAGAAAATATTTTCTGCTTTTAAGTAACTGTCAGCCTAGTGAATAAATATTTAATTAATTTTAATTACAAATTATTTGTTATAATCTGGAGTCACTGTATCATTTTTGGTTAGTTGATGGCGCTTTTAGAAACACATAAGATTGACTGTTATTTTAAAATGAATTGGGACTCTAAAGTGATCCAGTATAGTGTGTACTCTGAGAAGTTTTATGTTTTATCTTTGCAGAACAACAAATCTAAAAGGACAAATATCAAGATCATTTCAGTCTTGGGAAAATTAATGATATCAGCACCTGAGAACATGATGATTCTGATTACAGTATTGGTATTGATTGCTCAGTTTTTACCAAAAACGATAGCTCTATCTAATAGTGTCTACCTCGTTCTTGCTTTTCTTTCTCTTTTGGATCTGAGTTTGTTTTAATCAGATTCTGTTCTCACTCATTCTGATTTGTGAGGGACTGAGTTTTGCTCATCTCTGCAATCTCACTGCTTAGCCAAGTATCTAGCACACAGTTGATGCTTTGCCAACCATTCATGATATGAGTAAAGTTCTATGCAGTAAACATTCAATAAATAGAAATTAACTATCTCCTATGAACTAGAAATCATGCTGGGGGATAAAATAGTATATATAGTTGTACACCATACTGATGAAAGATGATGAACATCCATGTGATAAATATGGGTGTTAGTAAAAAGCTAAAAGATTTCCAGAGAATTGATATTTAAACTGGGATATAAGGGAAGAGGTAAGGAAGGGGAAAGAATTAGGAAACTGGTATAAAAGGAAAGGCATTCCTTGCAAAAGGAATGAAAAGGGAAAGACATTCTGGACCTATAATTTGTTCAGTTTGGAGTTTGGTTGAAGGGTATAGTTGGGGGGGGAAGGGTTGAGAATAAGAGGAGTATGGGAGGAAAGGGATTAAGGAGCAATGTTCAATCAATGTTGAAGGAATTCTTTTAAAAAGCAAAATATAGAGAGATTTCAGAAACATGGTAGAGTGAGAGATGTTCTCAGACTCTCTACTTGAAACAACAATAAGCTGAACATTTAAAACTTAACAAAAAAAATACCCAACCTGTACACAGGCAGTTCTGAGCATGGGATCTGCCCATAAGAACTACTACAGATCAGAACCCTGGGAGTTGGGCAATATATTGGGAGAAACAAAGAAGCTGCCTTTCCCAGCTGGAGCTCCTTGTAGGAGAAGGAGGAGGAGAGAAGATGAAGTAGGTTACCTAAATAGCCCTGCCTGGGAGAGCTGTGACCCTCCATGCAATGGAAGTGCCCAGAGATCAGGTCAGAAAGCAGAGAAGTGGGATGGCAGAGAAGCAACAATTGAATATTACCAGCCATGGTTGCAAAACGTGAGTCTGAGCTACAGTTCCCATCCCCTAGTTCAAAGGGCCCCTCCCCCCATATCCTGCAAGACCAGACACCCTGGAGCCTCAGGGGAATCTGAACAAACACTACCAAAACTGTCATTAACACTGACAGGGACTGAGACTGAGGGTAGTGAGAGCGATAGAATATTTATAAGAAAAAAAAGGCATTATTAAGACGATATAAAGCTGGGATCCAAGAGGCTTAGATACCACCTACTGGAAAACAAAAGAAAAATGCCATCTTAACAACAGGCTAAAAAGATACCTTTTACAATAAATCTACTTTCTGGAAATAAGGCAGAATACACTTCCATCAATGCCCAGAGGAAGAAGTAGTCCATTAAACACTATAACCAAGGTAACAAGGCAGCTCATTAAAAAAGAGAAAAATCTCAAGAAAATAAGCTTAAAGACATAGGAATATGTGACCTAAATCACAGGGAATTCAGGATTGAACTTCTGAACACAGGAGATCCAAAATAATCCAAATTAACAATTCTAGTAATAGAAAGAAAAAAAAAACAGCTAGATCCGAAAAATCAGTTTCTTAGCAAGGAGACTGAAACCCTCGAAAAGAACCAAATAGAACTTCTGGAGATGAAGAACACACTGAAAAAGATAAGAAGCAAAATAGCAAGCTTGAGAAATAGAGTCAACCAAGTGGAGGAAAGGATCAGTGATATCAAATACAGATATTTAGAAATAAATCAGAAGGAAGAAGACAGAACCTGAAGAATGAAAAATAATAAAAGAGAAGTTCAAGAACTAGCTGTTACCATTATGAAAGGAAACATAATAATAGGCATTGTCGAAGTGAAGAAAATGGAGCAGGGATTAGAAAGCATTTTCAGACAAATAGTTGATGAGAATTTTCTAAATCTAAGGAATGAACTGGAGTTGGAATTCAAGAAGTCAATAGAACATCCGATGATCTCAACCCAAAAAGGCCTTCTCCAAGACACAATGTATTAAAATTATCAAAAATCAATGACAAAGGAAGAATTCTCAGGGCACAAAGGAAAAGAAGACTGTAACCGATAACAGAAAACCCATTAGATTGCCACGGAACTTCTCAGCCCAAACCTTTAAAAGCCAGAAAGGAGTGGAATTAAATATTCAGACTATTAAATAAAAGGAACTACCAGCCAGGAAAAATGTATCCAGCAAAGCTTCCCTTTAGATATGAAGGAGAAATGAAGACCTTTGAAGACTTATAAAAATTGAGGGAATTCTCCACTACGAGGCTTGCATTACAGGAAATATTGAAAGGAGTCAGCATATCTAAAATGAAATGAAAAACAAACAAACAAACAAACAAACAAACATAACTATGAGTAAGGTGACTAGCAGGCAGATGGAAGCAGAGGAGTGCAACCCTTACTAAGAACAGGAAAGATTTGTTATTGCAAGGTACTAATGAATGTTCATCATATGTAGTGACAAATTGAGACAGCCATAACAGAAAAGAGAAGGATTCAAAGATCCATGTTTGCAAAGGGAAATGCAGATAAGGCACACACAGAAGAAAATAGACTGGTATATGTTTATAACTATCCCCTATATATTCGTATTGGTAACCACATGCCAAACCTTCAGAACTAAACTATATAATATAAAACAAGAAGGACCAGAGGGAAAACACACAAAACTCAACCTAATTAAACACACACACTCACGCATGCGCGCGCACGCACACACACACACAGACACACACACACAGACACACACACAAAGACAATGAAACAATGGAAACACCAAAATACCAGAAAGCAAAACATAAAGTGGTTATAAAAAAAACTCATATTTCAATAATCACCATAAATATAAATGAACTTAATTTATCAATAAAAAGGCAGATTGCAGATTGGATCAAAAAACAAAACCCAACCATATGCTGCCTCCAGGAGATACATCTCCATTCCAAAGACAATATAGACTCAAAATAAGAGGGTAGAAAATGATATTTCAAGCAAATGGCATTCAGAGAAAGCAGGACTAGTGATACTAATATCGGACAAAATAGACTTCAAAATAAAAAAGGCAAAGAAAGATAATGAGGGACATTTCATAATGACAATGGGTATCATAAACCAAGAACACATAACACTTAATATCTATGCTCCCAATCAGGGAGCCCCAAATTCTATAAAGCAACTACTAGAAACTAAAGGGAGAAACAGATCAAAACACTATCATAGTTGGGGACATAAATATCCCACCATTGAATATGGATAGATCATCCAAAAGGAAAATCAGTAAGAAAATAACATCTTCAAATGACACATTAGACCAACTGGACATAATTGACATTTGCAGAGCCTTGAATATCAAAACAGCTGCTATACATTCTCTCTGATGCACATGGCATATTCTCAAGAATTGACCACATACTGGGACACAGAGATAGCCTCAACAAATATAAGAGGGTTAAAATCATGCCAACCATATTCTCTGATCAGAATGCTTTGAAGCTGGAAATCAATCGTAGAAAAAAAAAGTGGGAAGAACCACAAATACAAGGAGATTAAACAACATGCTATTGAAGAATGACTGAGTCAGAGAAGAAATTAAAAGAGAAATCAAGAGATACATAGAAACAAATGATAATGATAGTACAACATATCAAAACTTTTGGGACATGACAAAAGCGGTCATAAGAGGAAAGTTCATGTCATTACAGGACTAACTCAAAAAACAAGAATGACCCCAAATAAACTACCTAATGCTTTATCTTAGAAAACTAGAAAAGGAAGGACAAATGAAGCCTAAAATCAGCAGAAAAAAAAATTATCAAAATTAGAGCAGAATTAAATGAAATTGAAAAAATACTAGAAAAAGTAAATGCAACAAGGAGCTGGTTCTCTGAGATGTTTAATGAAGTTGGCTAGACTCACTAAAGAAATAAAGAGGAAGGTTACAAACAAAATAAGGAATGAGAAAGGAGAAATTATGACAGACACCACAGAAATACAAAGGATCATACAAGAATACTATGACAAAATATGTAACACCAAATTTAATAACCTAGAAGAAATGGACAAGTACTTAGAAAAGTACAACCTTCCTAGCTGAATTAAGAAGAATTGGAAAATCTAAATTGACCAATCAGCAGTATGAAAATTGAAGCAATCATCAAATAATATGTAAATACAGTAAAGTTTCTGGATACAAAATCAATGTTCAAAAATCCAGTGTTCTTATGCTCTAATAATGAAGTGTCAGAAAAAGAAGAAGAAAAAATAGTTTCTTTGAAATAGCAAGAAAAAGAATAAAATATCTAGGAATAAATTTAACATGTAAGGGACCTATATAATGAAATCTATAAGACCCTATTAAAAGAAATCAAAGAAGATACAAAGAAATGGAAATACATTGTGTATTCTTGGGTTGGATGAATCAACATAGTTTAAATGACCTTATTACCTAAAGCATTGTATAGATTTAATGCAATCCCTTACAAAATCCCATCAGCATTTTTTAAAGAAATAAAATAAAAAATAATTAGATTCATATGGATGCACAAAAGACTCTGAATTGCCAAAGCCATCTTGAGAAAAAAAAAATAAAAAAAATGGTGCTGGGTAAACTGGAAAGCCACCTGCAAAAGAACGAAACTAGACTGTTGTTTATCACCACAACCAAAATTAACTCAAAATGGATTAAGGACTTGAATATAGGAAATATAGAAACTAAGCTCAAGGTCCTTGGGCTTAAAGATGTTATGAATTTTATCTCAAAGGCAAGGGAAATAAAAGCAAAAATAAATGAATAGGACTACATCAAACTAAAAAGCGTCTGCTCAGCTAAAGAAATCATCAACAACGTAAAGAGACAACCATCTGAATGGGAAAATATATTTGCAAGCAACACCTGTGATAAGGACCTAATATCCAAAATATGCAAAGAACTCATACAATATAACAACAGAAAACACACACACACACACACACACACACAACAAATGATCCAATCAGAAAATGGGCAGAGGACCTGAACAGACACTTTTCCTCAGAAGACATGCAAATGACCAACAAATATATGAAAAGATGCTCAACATTGCTACCTGTTAGGGAAACGTAAATAAAAACCACAATGAGATACCATCTCACACCTGTTAGAATGGCTATAATCAACAGGACAAGTAACAACAAATGTTGGAGAGGATGTGGAGAAAAGGAACCCTGATATACTGCTGGTGAGACTGAAAATTGGAACAACCACTAGGGAAAAAATTATGGAGTTTCCTTTAAAAACTAAGAATTGATCTACCATATCTGAAAAGATATTTGCACACCAGTGCTCATCGCAGTATTATTCATGGTGGCCAGCACATGGAAGCAACCAATGTGTCCTACAATAAATGATTGGTTAAAGAAGCTGTGGTACATATATACAACGGAATATTACTCAGCCATAAGAAGAGATGAAATACTGCCATTTACGACAACAAGGATGAACAGCAAGATTATCATACTAAGTGGAATATGCCAGACAAAAAACATTGAAAATCACACAATATCAGTTTATGGGTGATATAAACTCGAAAGCAACAAATAGAGATTCATGGATATGGACAATAAACTACTGGTTACCAGAGAGTAGGGTGTGATGGGGAAGTACATGAGATTAAAGATGAGGTCAAATATTTGGTGACAGAAAGAAATTTATCTATGGCTGATAAATATATATATATATATATATATATGTCTTACTGCTAAATTGTACATCTGAAACTTACTCAATTTCATTATCTAATGTCACCATAATAAAAAATAAAGAAAAAGAAAGAAAAAGCAACACATCACACAATGCAATTCATTAAGAATTTCTACAATGAATCATTTAGAATGTAAATTTTAGATCATTTTATCTTATAAGCACATTTTATGTAATTAAAAAAAATAAAATGGATTTTACCCTGACAATATTAGAGACCTCAAATTCATACATAAATATGCATACATATTATGTATCCACTTCATTATAATTCTATAGTCTGTACTATTTTTATCATTAGGGTCATTTGCCTTATGATAAACAGGCTTCATTAGTTGTTTGAAGAATTATTATTTATTCATCTATAAAGGTTATAAAACTTCTACTAATTAATTTTTCCAGGAACTATCATTTTAAATCAAAAATGCTTTTTGATTTTAGGTTTTAAATAAAGAAAGATAAAATGAGTTCTACTTAATTTGATTAATAAGTTCATATATTTAGGGGGAGGCAATATGCTTGAATAAGAGGATTGCATGAAGTTGGACATCACAAACCCAATTTTAATCTCAGTTTTTGGCAAATACATTGTGCTCTTTCATTGGTCCATTAGGCTCTCTCTGCCTCAGGTAATCTAACTTCAAAAATAAGGATGTGGCTTAAAAGGACCAACGAATTAAATGCAGTTTGTAATGCTCTAAAGAATAATGTATTATTGATGAAATTCTTTATCCCAAGTACTTTTTTTTTTGGTGGAGTCAAAGAAGAGAAATTCAAAGTGTAGGCACTTAGAATTTTTTTTAAAACATTAATATCTGTGTCTTATTTTAACTGTTAATGGATAAAGTTCATCTATAATATGATGTCTGAAGAAACTGCTTTATGTCACAGTATACTCTTTCCACTTTTGCACTTTGTAAATGAAAGATTTTTTTATATTTCTCAACACACAAGGATGTTCCCAGGTTGGATAAGCATGCTAGATTGTGCCACATCATAAGATTTGCCACATCACTTTTTATCACAATTAATGCTGATTTTGCAGAATGGACCTATGCTAAATACAAATGGAAATTGAGGTGAGTTTAAATTTATATAATTTTCATTTGTGATCTGATCTTTGGTATTAGAAGACTAATAAAACATAAGCCCCCGCTACTCGCTTACGGAGTTGAAAAGGAAATGGAAATTAATGAAGGGATCATTAAGATTGGAAACTAGGAACAAGTAGAGTTGTTGCTCTCCGGTTCTGTCCTTTCCTCTATTAACATTTATTAAGCGTCTTCTATAAATTAAATAGAGAAAAGATGAAAGAAGAAAACGGTCACGTTACACAAAACCTTTTATTAGTTTTGTGAACTGAAATCAATTTAGTTTTAAAAACTCTCCAACTATATGTGTTTCATGCAGCTAAATATGTAATCATAACATTTGATTTAATAGACATTTTGATATTTCACTTTTTATTTCGAAAACTATGGTAAATCCACTGTAAGAGGCTAAACCTCTATTAAGTAATTTTTGCGATCACTGCTCAAATGGCAACACAGTAATTTCAGATTAGGAGGTTCGCAGTTTTGTTACATTCCCTCCCCCCAGACTCGCCCCCCCCCCATTCCACTTTCCACTTAAATGCAAGAATTAAAGAAAAACAAAACTAGTTTTACTGTGCGAACGGGGCCGAGAGAGACAAGGAAGGAACGGAGAGGAAAAGGAAAGGAAGGGAGGAAGGGAAGCACGAACAGACAGAAGGAGGGAACGAAATGAAGGAAAGATGCTGTCCTTTTTCCAGTTTGTATTCGGAGGTTCCCCGCCGGCTTCTCCAGGCCGGCAGCCAAGGAGCATCTCCTACTGGCGCGGTCCCCGGCCCCGCCCCCTAGCGTTCAAGCCGGGCAGCCTGCGGTTGGCGCTTCTCTCTCTAAATGACAGCTGTGGCTGGTGTCCCAGCCCTGGGTTTGACGTCAGAGCCGCCTTCCCGGCTGCGGGGAGTAGTTAGCGCCGCCGACCGCGCTCGGGACTCGCGGCGCGCTCGCGAGCGGCCGGGGAGGCGAGTTTCCTCCGCTCTGACCCCTCCTCCCGCCCTCCCCACGGAGTGCCGAGCGGCAGCCTTAAGAGCCTCTGGCAAGTCTCTCTCCCACTTCCCCGCCATCTCCCCACGGGAGCCGCCGCTCCTCCTAGCGCCTGCTCCGCCGCTGCCGCTCCCGCTGAGCCCCTCTCCCGCGCTTCTCCTCCCGGATGGAGCCCGCGCGCCGCCGCCGCCGCCGCTGTTGCCCTGAGCACTGAACCGGGCCGACCGGGCCGACCCGGCCGGAGCAGGGTACTGTCGGCCCGCGGGCGCACCAGGTGCACGCCAAGGCCCGGGGCCGCGGAAGGCGCAGGGCGCGGGCTTGGGGGCCGTGAAAGTGCCGCTCTCCCGGGTTACGTGGCCAGCGGCGGGGTGGACCATGGCTTTGAAGGACTCGGGCAGCGGGGGCAGCACCGTCCTGCCCATTAGCGAGATGGTCTCCTCGTCCAGTTCGCCGGGCGCGTCGGCAGCCGCCCCGGGGCCCTGCGCGCCCTCGCCCTTCCCTGAGGTGGTGGAGCTGAACGTGGGGGGCCAGGTCTATGTGACCAAGCACTCGACGTTGCTCAGCGTCCCGGACAGCACTCTGGCCAGCATGTTCTCTCCGTCCAGCCCCCGCGGCGGAGCGCGCCGCCGGGGCGAGCTGCCCAGGGACAGCCGAGCGCGCTTCTTCATCGACCGCGACGGCTTCCTCTTCAGGTACGTGCTGGATTACCTGCGGGACAAGCAGCTCGCGCTGCCCGAGCACTTCCCCGAGAAGGAGAGGCTCCTGCGCGAGGCCGAATACTTCCAGCTCACCGACCTGGTCAAGCTGCTGTCGCCCAAGGTCGCCAAGCAGAACTCGCTTAACGACGAGGGCTGCCAGAGCGACCTGGAGGACAACGTCTCTCAGGGAAGCAGCGACGCGCTTTTGATGCGCGCGGCAGCGGCCGCCGCGCCTTCGGGCCCGGGCGCGCACGGCGGCGGCGGCGGCGGCGCCGCGGACAGAAGCTCGGGCTTCCTCACGCTGGGCTACCGCGGCTCCTACACCGCGGTGCGCGACCACCAGGCGGACGCCAAGTTCCGGCGCGTGGCGCGCATCATGGTGTGCGGGCGCATCGCGCTGGCCAAGGAGGTCTTCGGCGACACGCTCAATGAGAGCCGCGACCCCGACCGGCCCCCCGAGAAGTACACGTCCCGGTTCTACCTCAAGTTCACCTACTTGGAGCAGGCGTTCGATCGCCTGTCCGAGTCTGGCTTCCACATGGTGGCGTGTAACGCCTCGGGCACCGCCGCCGTCGTCCCGCAGTACCGCGACGACAGGATCTGGAGCAGCTACACGGAGTACATCTTCTTCCGTAAGTCCGGGGTCTCCGCGTGTCCTGGCTGTCCCCGCCCCCTCGCCGACCTTTGGCGGATCTTGCCTTCTTCCCCGCCTTGCCCCTGGAGGCTCTGGGCTCACTCCTAGAGCGGACGTCAGGGAGGGTCAATTTATGTGGCTCTCGGTGTTGTCCCTCTAGAGGGCAGGTTGACAAAATGGCATCGCCGCGCACCACCAGGATTACTTCCTGTCCGCGCGGGTCTAGCGCACGAGCGTCTAATAATGGTGGTTTCAGAGGGGACAAACGGAGAGGTGACGACTAGGTCGCCAGAGCTCTTCAGTGGGCTTGAGAGAGAGAGAGAGAGCGGCTGGCGGGAAAGAGGTCTCCATCGACCCTCAGAAATCTCAGATTTTCCATCTCCCAGTTGTCCCCTGTGGTTGTCTTGTTTGTTTGTTTGTTTGTTTGACAGCGGAGGGTGGGGGGGAACTAGAGATTTTGGATGTCTGAGTGCTGTTGTCAGAGTTGGAGACTAGGAAGGGATGGGGCGTGTGTGTATGCATCTCTCTCTCTCTCTCTCCCTCTCCCTCTCCCTCTCCCTCTCCCTCTGCCCTCCCTCTCTCTCTCTGTGTTTTCTTTCTGGGTACCTCAAGTACAAAAGGGGGCTTGAGCCCACTTTCCCAATGGGAATAAATGCTATGATTTTTCTGAAATGAGAGAATGAGGAGAGGATTTAGGAAGCATTTGGCATGGTGGTTTGTATCGTGCGCTTCAAAAGGGGGCTCCGTGGATCAAATTCAAGACCTGGGGGTTGGGGAAGCAGGCTTGGGTGCAATTTTTAGTGATGTTTATATAGCGAGGGAGAGCCACAACTAGAGAGGTATTTGAAAAAATGAAAAACCAGTTGGGATGGCAGCAGGAATACCAGTTAGCAAATGGTTTTTCTTGGCAAGACACAAGGAGTTTCGAAATTTGCCTGTGGTATTAGGAAGAGTAGCATTTACTGGAGGTGATAGAAACAGACCAGATTTCATTGTATTTATTTATATTGGTAATTTACTCGCTGTCTGAGAACTAGAAACATTTTCATACTTTATTTTGACTGGAGAAGTGGAAAGGATGTCTTGATTGGAAGGTGCTCATTGTTTATATATTCCCAAAACCTTGGCAGACTGATGACAAAACAACAAACTGGGGCTTAGAGTTAGATTGTCTTTTCTAATAGTGCTGGATTTCCTGAGAAAGCCATTTCTCAGGAAACAGAGAAGCAAAGCAAGTGTCCACTGAAGTGGCAGATAAAAATCTAATTGTCTTAATTACATCCAAGTATTATTTGTTTCACAGTAAAAAAGATTAGTAGAAAAGCCACCCAAAGGAGGGTAATATTTTATCGCTTATATAAAATGGGATGTCTTCAATACACATTAAGTAATTAAACTATTTTTTAGCATCATTCTTTACATTTTATCTCTTATCAATGGGATCTTTATTAACCTTTAGACCTTAAACATTTATGTCATTTCAACATGGGTATATTTTCAAGTATTTCAGAAGATGAGATAAAATTTCTTGTGGCTAGTGAAATTTTTTAGAGAAAATATAAGCATAAGTATTCTGCAGTTAAGGTTCTTGTATTTTGGACTCTTTCACAGTTTTGCTATTTCTTTATCTCTAGAAAGTTGTGAACTTAAAAGTGTTCATTACTTTGATTATGAAGAGATAATATAAATTGTATCTAAAATATGAAAAAATGCCCTTAAAATAGTATATTGAAGTTGGAAACAGTGAATTTTACTAATAAAATAATTTGAAAGATATTTGGAAGCCAGTATATGTCATTTCAGAAGCTAGAAGTTTTAACAAAATAAAATATTCATATTATAAACAACCATTTGCAGAGTATTCACATAACTAATGTGCTCAGATTCATTCATAAAAGTCCCAGAATTCTAAGGAAGTGACCCATAACTTTCTTCATTGATTATCATGTGGAGGAAAATACAAAATTCCAGATTAAATATATATATTTTTGAAGTGGTATTCTAGCTATTGACCAACCAAATGTAGTTATCATTTTTTATTTATGATATAAATTTGTACTTAAATACTATTACACATACATTTGTTTTATGTTTTGTATAGTTTGCAGCATATTTTCACAAATTATTTTGGATGAGATTTCTTTTAATAATGGTGAATAAAAATACATTGTGAAGTTTTTATATTTTCATTTTATTCGGTTTAGGTAATTATATAAGTATACAGAGTGTAATTATCATGTTAGCAGTACTTAAAAAGACTATCAGTGTTATTCATTAAAAACAATTATTGAATGGACTTCTTTGTTCTCTGTTTTATATGCGGAAGAGGATCTTTTATTTCACCTTTTGACACAGTTCTTCAACAAATAATCAACATATATTTATTTATTGTATAAAATGCATCAGCCATTTTTTACGCATTTTTAAATTCAGGCTACTTATGAACTTAGTAATTTCATGGTGCTCTAAAAACTCAGCAGTCCCTCTCTTCTTCACCTCTGAGTTTCTATGTAGAGGGAAAGAGGTTGGTGGACAGTTCAGTAATCCCAGACACTGCTATCTGCCAAATGTATGATCTTGGTTAAATTGTTTACTTGTTCTGTGTCTCAGTTTTCTTGCCTGTATAATGGGGGTTATTATGCTACCAATTTTATAGGATTTGAGAATACATATAAAGTGTTTACACTAGTGCTTGACCTACAGTAAAAACTCACCAAATGTTAGCTGTTAAAATTATAATTAATAGAGTACAGACTTTGTTATTCTTGTTGAAGTTAAATTTTAATTTTGTTTTATAGTAAGTATAAGAATAGTATAGATTTAATTGTAAAGTTAATTGGAAAATTGTTTTGCAATTAAATTTTAGCAAATTAACTTTCAGAAGTTTGAAACAACCTATTTCATAGTCAACCTCTTTCCTGGAACTTGGATTTTTTAAGGCCAAGTTTAAGTCACCTAGGTTTACCACTCATACTTCAGTTAGTATTTTTTTTTTTTTTTGGATTAACTCCAAACAGGATCATTTCCTGATTCAGAGCAAATAAGTGTTTTAACACTCTCCACTAAGATTTGAAACTTTGACAATATTTTCTGGCAAACAATGAGCTAGATTCATATTTCCTTAAAAAGTTGTGTCCAAGTCATTAGGTTCTAATGCTCAAGGTTATCTACAGGCTATTAGACATTTAATACCAGCTTCACTTGATTACATGGACATTTTAATCTATTCTCAGTCTAAACTCATTATTTCATCAAGTCTTTTAGACTTTGCAACATATACTAGTATTATTAAACTTCATATTACTTTTCTAATACTTAAGATGGATTGTACTTTCTTGACGAAAACTGATTTATTGGGCTTTCTTTTTTTAGAGGGTAGGGGTTCACTAAGTGTAGTTGTGGCTGTTTTTAGTAATATCCAAGAGAAATTAAAAAGATATTTTTTGTTGGTATTGTATTATATAGACAATAGTTAACTATCTGCTTAGAATGTGATATGTAGACTACCCATCATTAAAACTAGCATTACATACATCCTTTATTTCTCATAACAGTGAGTTTACAGAAAATGAAGTACTACTGATTTATTGATCTTACAGCTTTTTGAGCTTAGTGCTCCTTGTGTTCGCTGAGTAATATGTGGTGTGAAGGTATACATTTCTCTAGGATGCACTTGATATTCTTTCAGTTTGGTATATCTTTTTTTGTTGTGATGTATGAGAATGCCAGATCTAGGAATTAATGCTACGACTCAACTGGGCTATGAAATCTAATTTTTCTTACTAGTTTTTTCATATCAACTCTTTCAAATTCATTCTAATTTAATTTATCTTGTTGCATTGAAGAAATCTAGTAGAGTTGAAAACAGTGATTCAATCCTATGTTGGAAGTCTTGTATTAAAAGTTTTCTAAGAAACATCTTTAAAAAGTCATTCTACTTAGACTAATACCTTTAAAATTGTATCTTATTTTCCAGTCTAAAAATACTTCTACATTTATCACCAAACACTATTTTATGAAAACAATTTTGTTAATCACTTTTTTTTGTTGGTGGTTATTTTCCTCTTGAAAACTTACTAGTTATCTTTTATAATTATAATGTGAAAATTTCTTCTGCAACCTCATGACTGAATGGCTTTTGAACCAGTGGAGAATAAATAAAAGGAACACATAGTTTAAACACCAAGATTCTGATTTTATGTAAATAGTTACAGTAATAAAGCTAACAGAAAATGACAAAAACTTTGGAGTGTACAAAGTTTGGAGACTGTGCATTGTTTTATGTTTAAGGACATTAAACTTTTATGTCTGGCATAATACTGTCTCTAAACTTGATCTTTTTTATAGTGTTAGGCATTAGCTTTTCCTGCCACCCTTTCTACAGAATCTTGGTCTAACATGTAAATAATGAAGCTGAAAGTCAGAATGGCATTATAAACCTTATTTGGCAAAGGTCTTTCTTTTATAGCTTAGAATGCTAGAACTCACAATTTGTGTTTATTATATGTGTATGAAAATGTGTGAGTATGCCTTAGTTAAAAAGAAAAAAAAGTTCTTTTTGTAAAAAAGATATGTTTGAAAGTACTATCAGTCATTATCTATTCTATTGTCAAACTTATTAGCTGGCATTAGTTTGAAAGTGTGAAAATGTCCACTTGTCGTTCAAAAGTACCTCTTTTTGATTATGAAAATAATACATACAGTTTTAGAAATTTTATAGATGAAAAATAAAATTTTAGAAATTACCTCCAGTAACTGTTAATAAAATCTTGATTCGTTTCTTTCTAGTCTTTTTGCTCTGCATATATTGATGACAAACACTTTTTAAAAGTTATGGTTATACTATAGAGAAGGTTTGTATGCTGTCTTTGTTTTCCTTTGTTTTATACATTTAATACATTGATGCATTTAATGTCATTTTCCCTGTGGCATTAAATTCTTTATTGACATCTTAGATAATAAAGTATAATACAGATCCTTTGTCATAGACAATATTGTAAATAAATATTGGAGTTGAATATTTTCCCTGAAAGCTTAGAAAAAATACTGTTTAATAAAAAAATGTATTGTGCACCTACATTTGTGATGTGTTTTATGTACGTATTTTGTTTACTTTTTTTTAACATTCTTTAAGCTTAACATTAGTTCCCTAATACTTCATTTGAGAAACTATGATTTGAAGAGGTTAAGCAACAAACCTAGGTCATAGAAAAGGTATGGGGCTGAGCTGGAAATCGAACAGTTCTGACTAACAAGCACTTCCTCCTAAACATTTAAAAATAATGCCTGTTTCACAGAGTTAATTTGACAAATATGTTTCAGTTCTACTGTGTACTTAGAATTTAACTATACAAACAAAAAATGGGGGTGTGAATGTATATGATTAAAACCAATGTTTCTTAATCTATGGTGAATTTTCATAAGAATGTCATAAATATATGTCATATCTTTACTTGATGGAAGGATTAATTTTTATTAAGGTTATAGTATTAATGAATATTTTGACATTAAAGAAAATAAACCATTTTACCCAATTTAACATTTTTCGGTGAACAACTAATACCTATTCATTTGATAAACTGACTTAAATTTAAATAGTTAAGAAAGTCATATACTTTTTCTGCAAAAAATCCATTTTACCTTGTATAATAAAGTACATTTTATATATTCTTTTCTCAGAATGTGGTAAAAGGAAGACAATATATATATTTTAAATTAATTAATTAATTTATTATGGTGACATTGGTTAATGAAATCCAATAAGTTTCAGCTGTACAGTTTAACAGTGAGACATGTATGTTTATACTATATGTTCACCTCTCACAGTAAGATTTCTTTCTGTCACCACATATTTGACTCTCTTTACTCCATCTACCTCCCTGCTCCCCTCAATGCCGAACCTCTGGTAATCACTAGTCTATAGTTTATGTCCATGAGTCTCTTTTTGTCCTGTTCCTTTGTTGCTTTTAGATTTACATTCCACAGATATCATGAGATATCATGTGATTTTCAACATTTTCTGTCTGGCTCATTTTGTTTAGCATGATTCTCTCAAGGTCCATCCATGTTGTTGAAAATGGCAGTATTTCATCCCTTCTTATGGCTGAGTAATATTCCATTGTATATATGTACCACAGCTTCTTTAGCCAATCATCTATTGTAGGACACTTTGGTTGCTCCCATGTCCTGGCCACTGTGAATAATGCTGCTATGAACATCGGTGTGCAAATATCTTTATGAATATGATTTTTCAAGTCTTTGGGGAGAGGGAGAGGAATTGCTGGTTCATATGGCAGCAATTTTTTGAGGAAACTCCATACTGTTTTCCATAGTGGCTGTACTAATTTGCAGTCCCACCAGCAGTGTATGAGGGTTCCTTTTTCTCTGCATCCTCTCAAACATTTGTTATTACTTGTCCTGTTGATTATAGCCATTCCAACAGGTGTGAGATGGTATCTCATTGTGGTTTTGATTTGCATTTCCCTAGTAGCTAACTTTGTTTAGTATCTTTTCATGGTTTTTGGCCATTTGTATGTCTTCTGGGGAGAAGTATCTGTTCAGATCCTCTGCCTATTTTTTGATTGGATTGTTTGTTTTTATTGTTATTGAGTTGTATGAGTCCTTTGTATATTTTGGATATTAGGCCCTTATCACAGGTATTACTTGCAAATGTATTTTCCCATTCAGATGGCTGTCTCTTTACCTTGTTGATGACTTCTTTAGCTGAGCAGAAGCCTTTTAGTTTGATGTAGTCCTATTCATTTATTTTTGTTTTTACTTCCCTACCCTTTGATATCAAATTCATAAAACCCTCTCTAAGTCCAAGTTTCTTGAATTTAGCTCCTATGTTTTCTTCTATGCATTTTATTGTTTCAGTTCTTATATTCAGGTCCTTAATCCATTTTGTGTTAATTTTGGTGTGTGGTGATAGACAACAGTCTATTTTCAATTTTTTGAAGGTGGCTTTCCAGTTTTTCCAGCATCTTTTATTGAAGAGGATTTCCTTTCTCCATCATATGTTTTGGCTTTTTTGTCAAAAATTATTTGCCCAAAAATATAGGTTTACTTCTGTACTCTCAGTTCTGTTCCACTGGTCCATGTCTCTGTTTTTCTGCCAATACCATGCTGTTTTGATTACTGTTGCTTTGTAATGTAATATGAAGTTGGGCAGAGTGATGCCTCCAGCCCCATTCTTATTTCTCAGAATGGCTTTCACAATTCAGAGATTTTTGTGCTTCTCTATGAATCTGATGATTTCTTGTTCTATTTCTTTAAAAAATGCTGATCGAATTTTGATAGGGATTGCATTAAATCTGTACAATGCTTTAGGTAATATGGTCATTTAAACTACATTGATTCTTCCAATCAAGAACACTGAATATCTTTCCATTTATTCGTATTTGCTTTGATTTCTTTTAATAGGGTCTTGTAGTTTTCATTACATAGGTCCTTCACATGTTTTTGTTAAATTTATTTCTAGGTATCTTATTCTTTCTGTGGCAATTGCAAAAGGAATTATTTTTCCACTTCTTTTTTCTGACACTTCATTGTTAAGAGTATAGGAATGCTATGGATTTTTTTAACATTGATTTGGTAACTAGAAACTTTACTGTATTTGTTTTTTGTTTCTTGTGGAGTCCTTAGGGTTTTCAATAAAGAGAATCATGACGTCTGCAAAAAGTGACAATTTGACTTCTTCACTTTCTTTTGCATGCCTTTTATATTTTTCTCTTGTCTGATTGCACTTGCTAGGACCACCAATGCTATATTTAATAACAATGGCAATAGTAGACATCCTTGCCTTGTTCCTGATCTTAGAGGGAAGGTTTTTAGTTTTTCATCATTAAGTATGTTGGCTGAGGGATTGACATAGATCATCTTTATTATGTGAAGGTACTTTTCTTCTATACCAATTTTATGAAGTGTTTTAAACATAAATATATGCTGTACCTTGTGGAAGTCTTTTTCTGTATCTATTGATATGATCACATGATTCTTATTTTTTAATTTGTTTATGTGGTGTATCTCATTAATCGATTTGCATATGTGGAACCGTCCTAGTGCCTTTGGGATGAAGCCCATTTGATCGCGGCATATAATCTTTTTAATATGTTGCTATATTCAGTTTGCTAGTATCTTACTTAGGATTTTTCTATCTGTGTTTATGAGACCTATTGGTTTTTAGTCTTCTTTTTTTGGTGTTATCTTTATGAGGTTTTGGTATCAGGGTAATATTGGCCTAATAAAATGAGTTGGAAAATATTGCCTCCTCTTTGATTTTTGGAAGAGTTTGAAGAGAACAGGTATTAAATCTTCTTTGAATGTTTAGTAGAATTCACTGGTGAAGCCACCTGGTCCTCGATTTTACTTTTTGGTAGGTTTTTGATGATTGTTTTAATTTCCATACTGCTGATCAGTCTATTTAGATTTTCTAATTCTTCTTGATTCAGTCTAGGAAGGATGTATTTTTCCAAGTACTTGTCCATTTCTTTTAGGTTATTAAATTTGGTGTTATATGATTTTTTATAGTATTCTTGTATAATTCTTTGTATTTTTGTTGTTGTTATTTTGTTTTAGGTGAGTTGACCCCTTTTGGTATTTCCTGTAGGGCAGGTCTTGTAGTGGAGAATTCCCTCAGATTTTGTAAGTCTGGAAAGGTCTTAATTTCTCCTTCATATCTAAAGGAGTGCTTATCTGGATATTATTCTAGGCTGGTAGTTTCTTTCAATCAATAGTTTAAATATTTGATTTTATTCCTTTTGGCTTGTAATGTTTGTGCTGAGAAGTCCAATGATAATCTAATGGGTTAACCTTTATATGTTACCATTTTCTTCTCCCTGGAGGTCTTGAGAATTCTTTGTCATTTATTTTTTATAAGTTTAATACAATGTGTCTTGGTGAAGACCTTTTTGGGTTGAGATTATTGGGTGTTCTAATGACTTCTTGAATTCTAAGCTCCAGCTCTGTCCTTAGATTTGGAAAATTCTCATCCACTATTTGCCTGAAAATGCTTTCCAGTTCCTGCTCCTTTTCCTCACCTTCAAGATTGCCTATTAATCTTATGTTTCCTCTCCTGCTGGTATCAGCTAGTTGTATTTCTCTTTCATTATTTTTCATTCTTCCGGTTCTTTCTTTCTTCTGATGCATTTCTAGATTTCTGTCTTTGATATCACGGATCCTTTCCTACATTTGGTTGATCTATTTCCCAGGCTTGCTATTTCATTTTTCAGCTCTTGTAGTGTGTTGTTCATCTCCAGAAGTTCTATTTGCTTTTGTTTGTTTGTTTGTTTGACAATTTCAGTCTCCTTGCTCTCCTCATCTAGTTTTTTTTTTCAGTTCCTGAAATTATTGATATGATTTGTTTTGAAGCTCATTGAGTTTTTTCAGAAGTGCCATCCTGAAGTCTCTGTCATTTAAGTTGCATATTTCTATGTCTGTAAGTTTATTTTCTGGAGATTTTTCTCTTTCTTTCTGAGATGCCTTGTCACCTTGGTTGTTCATGGTGTTTAATAGACTCTTTCCCTGCTTGGACAATGGAAGTGTAATATGGTGTTTTCCAGAAAGAAGTTTTATTATATAAAGGTCTGTAATCTGTTGTAAACAAGGCACTTTTTCTTTTGGTTTCTAGTAGGTGGCATCTAAGCCTCTTGGATTCCTGCTTTATACAATACCTTAAAGTACCTGTGGTAGCTGTTATATACAGATCCCAAGCTCAGATGTGCTGGTATGCAATGTGGGTGTATTTTGTTGAGTTTTAGATGTTCAACTTATTGTTCTTTCAAGAGGAGAGATCTAGTGACGTCTCTCACTTTGCCATGCTTTCCATTAAAATGAGTCTCATACCAGTGGTTGCCTGCTGGGAATTGAAATGTAGCTTACAAGGCTGGCTGCTTTTGATGCGATTGGAAAGGCCACTCACAGGAATAGCCACCGAGCTGTGAACACTTGGTCCTGAATCACTCAGAGCTGAGCTTGGCAGCAAGCTAATAACAGTGCTCTGGGCAAACTGCAGGTTGGGTGGGGTCGGGTCTTAGAGAGACAGTAGCAGTCAGATCTATATAGCCTCAATCTTGCTGCAAGTTTTGTAACTGTTGTGAGTTCCTGCATAAGACCCAGGTCACAGCAAGACAAGCTGCTGTCTGAGACTGGGCCACAGGCCCTTGGTATCTGCTCACGTTCATGAGGGAAGCAGCATCTGCTTGACCTTATCTCTGCAATTGGAATCACAGTGCTGGCTGCCTGCTGGGAATGGAAATGTAGCTTACAGGGCTGGCTGCTTTTGCTGCATTTGGTAAGGCCACTCACAATGATGGCTGCCTCCCTGTGAACTCTTGGTTCTGAATCACTCAGAGCTGAGCTTGGCAGCAAGCCTATATTGCCTGCCTTGGGCAGTCTGCAGGTTGGATGGAGCAGGGTCTCAGAGACTCAGAGAGACGATAGCTGTCAGATCAAAATAGACTTAGTCTTGCTGGAATTTTGGTAACTATTGTAAGTTCCCATAGATGACCTAGATCACAGCAAGACCAACTGCTGTCTGGGACTGGCCCACAAGTCCCTAATATCTGGCCAAGTTTGTGTTGGCAGCAGTGATCTGCCTGATCTTATCTCTGAAATGAGGCTCCCAGTGCTGGCCGCTGTTGCTGGGATTAGAAACACTGCTCACAACAATGGCTGCCCCACTATGAATATTTCACTCTGAATTACTCAGATCTGGGCTTGGCAGCCAACAATAAACAACTGCCCCTGGTAGTCAACCATAAACAACTTCCCCTGGCAGTCTGCAGGTTGGGCGGGGTGGGCTGATTCTCAGATCAGTGGGTCTTAATGGCTCTGTGGGAGAAAACTGCACAATCAAGCTGGCATGGTCTGTAGTGGGGCTGGACTAAGGCACAATCGTGGCTGCCTTTCCATCCCTCTTTCTGTCTCTAGGTAATGGAGACTTTTTCAGAATAAATTCTGCTTGAGCCTCAGACCCACTGCCAATGTCCTGGGTGAGTGTCTGCAGGTCAGAAAACCTTTGCACGTTTCCTTCAAAGGGACATCTAAGGGCTCAGTTGCCTTCCATCTCACCCAGATGGCCAGAATCCCTTCTAGTTTCTACATTCAGAATTATTGGAATCTCCTCTTTCCTGAGCTCGAACACTGGGCTGGGGAGCCTCCAGATGAGACCAGGATCCCCCACTCCTTCCAGAGAGCCTCTGCAGCCTTGCTCTTCCTCTTGGTGATTCTCTACCACCCATGGGTGTGGGTCCAGCCTGATTTGCGACTTTGCCCTTCCTACTGTCTTCATTGTGGCTCCTTTATATTATCAGATGTAGGTGTTATGATCAGCTGGGCTTCAGGTGATTCTCCACATTGATTATTTTATAAATTAGTTGTAATTTCAATGTGGTCCTGGGAGGAGATGAACCCTGCTTTTACCTAGTCCACCATCTTCCCTGATCCTCCAATTCTCTTTGTTTTTATTTGTCTAATTTATTGATTACTAAAAGTTACTTCCTGATGTGTTTTTCTAGCTTCTCACCCACTGATCTACACTCAGAAGGTCTTCAACTTGTTATGGACAGATCTACTGTGGACCTGTGTGAGAATTTCTTTTTAAAATATACATATAGTTGGTGAATTACTAGGTCACTGCGCGTGCATATACCTCATTTGATTAAGTATTGTTAGACTGCTCTCCAAATGACTGCAGCAGGACTTTGGTGAAAGCTTGTATTCCAAGACTGGACGAATGGGAAATGCAGCACCACAAGTCTATAGCAAACCCTTCTGTTCAGACATGCAAAAGCTTCCTTTCCTGGCAATAGAATAAATTACTTCTTAAACCTTTGTGGCAGCACCTGTTTCTGCTAATGAGCAAAACTCTCTTAAGTCTTTTATGGTCCCTTTCTTTACCTTCTTGGTGACTCTTACCTGTGAATGGTACTCTGTGGCCATATTTGAGACAAAGATTGGTCAGTACACCCTCTTTGCAGCTACACAGATTTCGCAGCTTGCATCCTAATTCAGCAGGTGCAGGATCTTTCAGGTTGCTTTGAATAGCCCATGCTATTGATGACCAGTTTTGCAATTTCCTTGGCAAAAGATTCCTTCAGATTTGTAGTGCACTTTTGGTCATTTCATGAGTAAATTCAGGGCAAAAAAGATCTTATGTAATGTAATTTTTAGGCCTGAAGACTGTTTTGTGGTCTCTGTGAATCACTCATTCCTCCCTCTCTCAAATTAATGGTTTAGGACCATAATGCTAGCTTTGTCAGCAGGGCAGTCACCCTTGTGTGAAAGAGTTGTACTTCCTTCTAAGATTGAAATTTTGTGGTTATGTTTTGTTGCTGCTATCTTTTTTTATTTAAAATTTTATATGATGAAAATTTTAAACATAATGAAAAAAGGCAGAATTGTTAAAAAAAAAAACTTCCATTTTTTCATCTCATAGATTCAACAGTAATCTACAGTATTTTAAAGCAAATCCAAAATATATTGTTTTACCTCTACATATTTAGTATCTAAAACATTTTTCCAATGATATGCAGTGAGTTGTTGCTATTGTTTTGGTATTTTGGTGCTTTTCTTTCTCTGTTGCGGCAGTTTTCATTCTTGTTCTCTTTTGCTGCTGCTTCTTTCCTCAAATTGTCTCTCTTCCTCTGTCTCTGGCTGTCTGTCTGTCTGTCTGTCTGTCTTTGTCTTGTGGAGTTGGGAAATCAATATTTTATATAGATCAGCATTTCAGTCAGTGACAGTTATTATTTTGGATATTCAAACTTTTCAGTCTTTGACCAATGAGAGACTGTTCTTTCAACACAGCCTATTAAGTTCTTGGTGGATTATCTTCTATTATGTGGCCACAACCTTTAACTGGTTTGCTTTGGGTATAGAAAAAGCCAGATTTGTCAAATTCTCAAATTTCTAAATTATTAAATTCTCCTTTAACTTCTCTATAAAATTTCCGGCAAAGGGATTAAAGAATGACTCCTTTAGAAGAGCTATATTCTCTTCATCTCTTCTGACAGGTTTTCTGGCTAGGTCTTTCTAAGACTTTGCTGAAAGAAGCAGAATGCAAACACAATATACACAAGTATTCTGAGATTTCCTGGCATGTCCTCATGGTATAGCTTTAGTTGGAATGTGTCTAGTCTACCTTCCAAGGTATAGTTGGTCGTAATTTGACAAAAAGGTCACCATCACATAGTAGTTCTTGCAAGCTTTTCCATTTGTAACGTCTTTATCCTGTGGCTGACCATGTGACTGCCTCCCTGCTACATTAAATGAGTATTATATTTTAAGTTTTGTTGTTGCAGCAAGAAACCATATTCTCTAGTCTAAGTCATATTTTTAACTGAATAAAACCAAATGAGTCACTTCCCCCACAACATGCCGATGCCCTGCCCCTAACCTTCCCTAAATACTGAATAAAATTCTATAAGAGGACAACTGAGGAGTAGAATACAGGTCACACCCAGAAGCCCACCACAATGGAATCAGGAAATTTAGGTTTTTTTATATACCAAGCCCACCCATTGTATCCTGCACACGTGTCTAATTTTAATTTGAGTAGAGCATCTAAAAGACAAGAATTTTTATTAAACTACCTGTAAATATGTTCATATTCATACATCTCATTTATGCAAAGATATCATTTCTTAATTCCCTTTATAGGCATTTCTTTATATACAAATATGTATATAATAGAAATGAGACTAATAATTTTAATCTCATTATTTCAGTGCAAGTTATCAATAAGGAAAAGGTACAGGAAATAGGATTGCAACCCGGATAATAAAAAATACTCATGAAATATTTATATTGTGGAAATATGTAGTTTCAAAATATGTATATTAGAGTCTAAGATAATTATAGATTACTATAGGTGTGATAATGTGAAAGTGTATACGGATTCTGGCAAAGATTAGAAAAATAACAGAGGATTTTGGCAAACATTTTGCTTCTGTCACTTTCTAGGTATCAATTCTGTGAAAATTGATATCTTAAAACTTAATTTAAACAAAATCTTAAGTACCTTGAGATTATTTCTCTATATTTTATCTGAAAAAATGAGCTGAAAATAATTGAAATGATACTTGTCCGGTGTTTTCAGCAACTCAGTTGAATTGTACGGTGTAAACTGAACCAGTAATAACAATACATAAATTGTTTTGAGGTAACACATGAGGAAAAAGCTGGTTAAGAAGTTTTATTATTTTTTTGTAATAGGTAGGATAGGATACAAGTTGATGCTCTACCCTACCTGTTTTCCAGATGAATAACTGTAGCTTGGCACTGAAATGTGAATTTAAGTTCATAAAGTTTGAGATGTAGAGCAAATGTAGGAAAATTACAGGCAACAGTAATAATGCCTGTACATTGTAATTAAGTAATCTCACAAGAAACTCATGAGTGATAGCAGTTACTAGGTGAACTTAACTCCCCAGATAAATTAACTGTTGAACCTGACACAGATATTTTGGCCAATCAAGTTAAGGAGATAATTTCACAATAGATTTGCTGTCCCTTCCTTGTGGAGTGAAATCTTGCACTGCGTCTGACACTCAGTTACTATTTCTTGATTGAAGTAGTGAAGAGTGGTATGTACTAAGGAGGTTTTTAAAATGAAATTAAAACTCATGTTTCTTTAGTTAGAAAGGGTGATGTTTTTAAAATAAGATTTACTCTCCCTGCCTTAGTCGGTGAAGCCTCATACTGCATTTGGCACCAGACTGTCACTTAGCAAATGTTTACTGATTTAATTAGGGAGACTGTGTGATGGGTGAGTAGAGACATATTAAGACTGGGTTTAAGGAGGAAGGCTCTGCAGTAAACCAGGGATACAGTCATATCTTAACCGTTTCAGTTTATAATTATGTAACTTTGGGTAAGTCATTTATTGTCTCCAATCCTTGTTTTCCTCTCCTGTAAAATTATTGGAATATTAGTACATATTTCAGAGGGTGTTCTGAGGGCTAAATGATATGATGCACATAGAACACTTGGCACAGGTGGGACTGCAAATTGGTACAGCCACTATGAAAAACAGTATGGAGGTTCCTTAAAAAACTAAGAATTGATCTACCATATAATCCAGCAATCCCTCTACTGGGTATTTATCCCAAAGACTAGAAATCCCATATCCAAAAAGATATTTGCACACTGATGTTCACAGCAGCATTATTCACAGTGGTGAGAACATGGAAGCAACTGAAGTGTCCTATGATAGATGATTGGATAGAGAAGCAGTGGTAAATATATACAATAGAATATTACTCAGCCACAAAAAGAGATGAAATATTTCCATTTGCAACAACAGGGATGGACCTTGAGATAATCATCCTAAGCGAAATAAGCCAAACAGAAAAAGTTGAAAATCACGTGATATCTCTTATATGTGGGATATAAACCTAAAAGCAACAAATGAGCAGGACAAACAAATAGACTCATGGGCATGGACAATGGACTAGTAGTTACCCGAGGGTAAGGGAGATGGGGGAGGAGTGGGGAGGTGGATGGGTAAAGGGATTAAATACAGGCGGGTAGGGAGAAGGTGTAGTGGGTAAAGGGGATGAAATACATGGTAGCTGAAGGAAATTGGACTCTGTGTGGTAATTGTACAATTGAGTATATAGATGTCAAACTATAATGTACATCCAAAAATTATATAATTGTATTAACCAGTGTTACCTCAATAAACTTTAAAAAACACACACTTGGCATAGCATCTTATTCAAAGTAAAGGTTTTCTAAAGTTAACTATTCATTATTATTATTGTTGTTGTTGTTGTTGTTGTTGTTGTTATTTATCATCATCGTCATCATCATCATCATCATCATCATCATCATCATCATTATTTGTAAAGAACAATGGCCATACAGAGGAGGTGTTTATTGCCTGAACTAAATGGAGGGTTGAAGGAAGGCATTAGAGAAAAGGTGACATTGTAGATTATTGACAGGCTTGTGGGCATCCACATGACATTTTTGGAGCTTTGCTAGGCCTGGTTTGTTAGAGAATGGTTTGATTTGTCTGGATATCAGGGAATATGTTGGGGAAAACATCTGAAAATGTGGGCAGAGTAAAACTGATGCAGTACATTTTATATGAAGTAAAGGATTTTAAACTGGAAGGGAAACAGTCAGATATGCTTATTCAAGAAGCAACTATGGTAGCAGAATGACACGTGGAGTAGGGAAACTATAGATACTTGGTTAGTTCATGGTGATTGGAGGGGTTCAGGCCAGAGACCAGCCTATGTGCTCTAGTAGAGATATGGAGTAATAGTAGGTGGTATAATCAATTAAACTATGGGGGAAAAGAGTTAAAACATCTGGTAGCTATGATTCATTTATTCCCTTTACCAGGAGGATGCCTTTGGAGAAAGAAAAGAAAGCAGGTGACCTGGTCTAATTTCCTTGTCAACTGGCTCTGTAAGTAAATAGATGTATGCTATTTCTAGGAAGAAGTGACTATATCTAGTAAAAGCTTTTACCAGATGACCCTGGCTAAAAGGATGACTTGTAGTGAATAAGTATAGAATCTATAAGTCTTGGTTTTTTGGTGGATACCATATAAGCTATTCATTTCTCTGGGTATATAAAATGTAGAAGTTTTATGTTACATTTTTTTTTTTCTGTTTGAGGAGCCCTTTAAAATCTCTCTTGATTTTTCATCAGTCATTCTATGTCAGAGAGCTGTTATCCTACATGGTAAAGAAGGAACTGGGGAGCTATGTGAGATGTTTCAGATCACTTTTTGTTTCATCCATGCCTCTGTTCTTTAAATTATTACTGAAACTTGATAATCTGATCTCTATTTCATGGACTGTCTCATCTTTGATGATCTGATCCTGTGCCTTAGCTCAGATTTTGTGACCTATTGGATATAGTGTAGAGGGAGAAAGAGATATAGAGGATGTGACTCCAGAGTTGGTGACAGCCTTATCTGAGATAGTGCATACTGGAGGAGTGAAGAAATAATAATTAGAGGTATAGACTGTTTTAATACAAGAGAGAAAGGGAGGTAGAGTCAAAGATTACTCTACTGTTTCAGTGTTTAGAACCTAGAAGAACTGACAGGAATATGGAAGATGACAGGGACTAATTTAGGCTAGGAGGGAGATAATGAGTCTATTATATCAAGTTGGTCATTATAGTCATAGAAATATCCATGAGAATTTATGCTTCTGCTCCTTTCAAAGTATGCCTTCGTGGAAAGAGGATTATCAATAAACATTCTAGATGGATGGATCACCAAGGGGAGACATAAAGATTGGTGAAGGTGCAGATGTTGGCTACAAATATTTTTCTGGTCACTAAATCAGGACAACAAAGATAGACCATATGCTATATACATAGTTTCTCCACCTTCAAAATTGTTAATTCAAAATCTGATGACCATAGTATTGTTTCCTACCAGCTTGTGTGATTACTCTCTATTATAACTATTTTCTCTTGATTTATGGGTCTTCTTTTGTTCATTGCCCTCATTATCTTTATATACGTAAGTTATAGGTTTATAATTACAGTGACCCTCCTAGAAATATCTTAAACCCTCTTATTCTTCTGTTTTTATTTTTTTCTCAATTTCTTTTGTGGCTCTAAGGGGACCCAACCAGCAACGTTTTTTCCAAAGCAACCAAGCATTCTAGAACTACTGAAAAAAGTCATATAACAGAACAAATAATTTTTACTAAAATCCATGAACATCAGCCTTGAGTAGACATTCATCACTGCTTGGTGATTCTCCTATACTTCTCTGGTAAGCTCTTCTAATCTTCACAGTACATTCTTATTGTAACTTTTTTTTTTTAAATGTTCTGTTACTTCACCTGTTTCTCACTTTAGTCTCAGCAAATGTCTTTGCCTCTTTCTTTACTAAAGAAATAGAGGCTATTGCATTTATTCATTTCCCTGCTGTTAATCCTACAAATCTATCCACAACTGAATTCATCTTATATATTTCCCTTCTATTACAATAATAGAGGAACTGTTACGTCTGTCCTAGGATGGTCCTTCTGTCTGAGGTTCCTCTGGGTCCTATCACTCTCATTGTATTAGGAACATTATATTACTGATCACTATTTTGGCATTCAACCTCTCCCTCCCAACTGTATCCTTCTCATTAGCTTTCAAACTTACCAGAGTTCTTTTCACTAGAACAAAGATGAAATGCCCCCAAAGTTATTCTTTTTCTTTATGCAATTACCTTTTTACGTAGCTGAATTGTTTGAAAGATAACCCTTATCTCTACCCAATTACCACTTGAACTTGACACAATTAAACTTTTCAAAGTAATGGTCTATATTTTGATGTCAATATTTCCATATTTTCACTTTTTGCTTACATCTCAGCACGCTCTAATTTGGCTTTTGGTCCTTAGCACCTATTTAAAATAGCTCCTTAGCACCTATGTAAAACAGACCCAGTGTTTTCCATCTATACCATTAAATCCAGTAGCTATCTTTCTTTTTTCATTTATTTCTACCTCTTAGCATTTGCCATTGTCGATTATCCTGTCTTGAAACACACATTCTCTTGGCTTCTGTGCATATGACTATTCAGCTTGGGCCTAACTATAGGATAAAAATCTAATGTGTGATTCTCTATTCAAGTCTTGAACAAAAGCATGGATCAGTGTAAAACTAGAAGAGAAAGGATATTCATAAGAGACACTTTTAGGGTTCTTAAATTTTGATACAACAGTGTGCTTATCACTTTGGCTCTTACTTTTATTTCCCTTGTGGGTTCATCATTCACTATTTAACATTTAAATATTGGAGTTATTTGTTTTGTTCACCTTCCCATGTCACTCAGCGATCTCATCACAATGATGCAGTTATCACCTATATACTGATGGGTCCCAAATTTATGTCCATAGCATAGACTCCTTTGAATGTCATACTGACTAGTAATTCAGCTCCTATTTGAAATTTCTGTGTGAATATGTGAGCGACATGTCCAATTTATTATGTCCAGGTTAACAACTCCAAGATTCACAATGTCTCTCCTCTTTCCCATTCCTACCAACACATTTCTTTTTCAGTGCTGTCTCTTTAGTAAATGACTATCTTTTGCATTCTGATACATAATCCAGAAACATAGTAATATTCCTTGACACATTCCCCTACTTATTTACATATTTGTTTGTTTGTTTGTTTGGGTTGAAAGGATTTGCTAGTTTAAAAGTATTAAATCTGAAGTGCAAGGATCTCTTGCAGGTCTGTGAATCCTCTATATTTGATTCACATATTTTTGAGCCTAATTATCTGAAGCATTTTAGGAGAGAAGAAGGTCCCCTAGAATTCAGGATATTCTTAAAAGAGTCTATAATTAAAAAATATTAATAACAATAATCAATATTTTAATCAACATCCTAATTAATTGATGAGGAAACTGAAGCCCAGAGTAGTTATGTGACTTTGCCAGGGTCATAGTAGGAATTGGAACCTGAGCTCCTTTATTCCAGACCACTACTCTTTCCCTGTGAAGGCTGTTAGTGGTCAAAATCAAATTTCTTCAGTAGAGGTTGTCACCTCTTATCACAAATGAAAGTTCACTGACAGTAATGTAAGCCTGAAGGTACTTGCTCTTTGCTGTGCATGAACATTGTAAAATTCTCTGTTCAAACAAGTTAAGGTTATGTGAAAAATAAAAATTTTGATGTTTTTATAAAATTTTATATTTATATTTTTAAAATTATTATAGAATGAACTTTTTAACTTATTTGAACAAATTAATTTCCATTTTGTTTTTTGTGCCCTCATCTGTTTCTGATTTATTATCACCCAGCCCAATTTCTGGGGCCTATTTTACTGTTCAAAGTAACAACTAGGCCTCCACTACTATCATAGGGTATCAAAAATGAGAAGGCAAACATTGTATAAGATATTTCTTTTATTAACTTCATTGATTTACTTCTTATATTAAAGTCTTTTAACCATCTGTAGTACTCTTTTGTAGGTGGTATTCAAAAGTAGGGATAGTTTTTTTTATTTTCTATCACACAGAAATTTAGCCTTCACTACTACAAAGAAATTTTTTCCAATCTTAATTTATGCTACTACATTACTCATCACCTTGATTCGTGATATGCCCTTACTTGTATATTGTTATCTTTAATGTTTCAGAGATTCTTTGTGTCTCTCTGTTATGTTCTATTTGTTTTGTTCATACCATAGTATTTTTATTACCATGACTTCATATATTCTTTCTTAAGTTGATTCCTACTTTGTAGGCTTCATTTTTCTATTATAAAGAGTATTTTATATCTCATTATATTCTGTAGCTGGCTCTTTGGTTATTTCTAGTGTAGAGAAATAATGATTTTTATAAATTAATCTTGTATTTGATTAAACTCTTACTAGTTTAAATAGTTTGTCTACTTCTATTTTTTTTTTTTGTATTGTAGACCATCATATTATCTAAAAGACAGTTTGATTCCTTCTCTTCTAATCTTTGTACATTTATCTTTTCCTCTTCTTTACTGCACTTGTCAGGATTTATACTTACTATCCCAAGCATATAAAATCTTGCAGTTTTTGGACATCTTGCAATTCTGTAAGTCCCCTGAAATTCAACATACAGTTTTGTATGAATGCCTATCTTAATTGTAAAAAAGGATGTCCTGAATTTTTTTCTTAAATTTAGTGTTTAAGCACAATGTTTGCTTTAGGCATTTGGTGCATAACTGTCACCAAGATTAGACCTTTTCCTTCTATTTCTAGTTTTCTGTGGGTAGATTTCTATTTTAATCATAAACAGGTTTTAAATTTTATCCAATTCTTTATCTTTGAAAATAATTACATGTTTTTCTTTTATATATATTGATATGGTGAATTATATTCATTCACTTTTGTACTAAAATATTTTCACAATTTTGGCAAAAATCCTACTTGATCATTTTGAATTTTGTTTTAACAGACCTTTATATTTGGAATTTGCACATACATTTGTAACTGAATGGAATGTTAGTTTTCTCTTTGTCCTGCCTCATTCTAATTTTGGAATTAGTATTGCACTACTCATGAAATGGGCATCTTTCTCTCTGTTTTTTTCTGTTCCTTGTTGGTTTGGTAGGATGCACCTAAAAATCAGCAAGGCCAGGGAATTTTGCAGAGGAAGAGATTTTGCCTCTTTTATTTCCTTAATACTTATTAATAAATTTAAATATTCTGTTTCCTTTTACACTATTTTGATATTTTGTATTTTTCTTGAAATATATGTCTTGCCAGATTTGCAAATTTAGTATAATATTGGTGCTCATATTATTTAAATTAACATTTTAATATTTTTTTGTGCTGATAGTTCTTTCTCAATTTTGTTTTTTATTTGTATCTTCTCTTCCTTTCTCTTTCTCTCTCTGGTTCTCCTTCCCCCTTCACCTCCTTTCCTCTCTCCTTCCACCTCTCTCTTGCCTCAAATTAATAGCCAGAATCAATTTATCTACTAATTTCCTTAAAACTTTAATTTTTTTTTATTTTCTCTGATTTTTTAGGGTGGATTTGTTCTTTATTTATTGATTTCAGTTAGTGACTTTATTATTATCTTCCTCCTTGTTTCTCTGGGCTCACTCTGTTTTTGTTGTTGTTGTTGTTTTCCTGCTTTCCAGGTTCAGCTGGTGCATTTTTTTCAACACTGTTTTCTTTATGGAGGTACTTAAAATAAATTTCCATTTATTAGTGTCTTATACATGTTGATATGTTTAAATTATTTTATAATTTTGATTTTCTTTCTTAGTATATGTTACTTAGTAGTATTTTACTTGGTTTCTAGACTTTTTTTTTGTATTCCTCTTTTTTGTTTGCTGATTTTTATTGCTTTGGTCAGATATCTTTGATATAGATATGCTGTTACTACTGATTCCTATTTGGCAAATGGTGTGAGATAGACAATGGTTCTTTGAAAACAATGTTTATGAGAAGCAAGAGCAGGGTCCCTCTCAAAATTATCTTCTGAGACTGTGCCTAACCATGTTCTACCACATGGTGTTATAATCCCACCTCAGTTTTTTCCCACATTTTTAGGTTAGTTCCTCAGATCTGTGGTTCCTTCTATCTTTTGTCCTAAGAGTGATTTTTTAGGGAAGAAGCAGCAGCCTGTGCTAGTTTGCCACCTTGTCAGGAAACAGGAGAAGCTACTAGTGTTTTCTATTCATTGATCTTTCAATGTTCAACAACTATTGATTAAGCAATAATAATGTCCAGAATAATTCTAGTTGCTGAGGATTAAGTAGTAAAAAAAAAAAGACACACTAAACTTCTGCCTCTAAGTACTTATACCTTTACTGCTTACATACATACATACATACATACATACATACATACATACATACAGTTTGCAAGCCAAAATAAAATATCTCCTTATATTTATAAATGCAAAAACAACTGATTTGTCAAACTTAATTTAATGTAAGGATAGGTATGTGATAATTCAGTGTCAAGAAAAGTGGAAGCCTGCCTGACTACAGATCTTCACTCCCTTGTCCTTTAGATTCAGACTGAACAAAATGAATAAATCACTTTTAACTGTGAAAATAATCTATGGTAAGTGGAAATTTTTTTTTCTTTATAAAAAGTTTTCTAGAATCAGAATGTTTAGGGTACTTGAGTGTATTCATTTTCTAGAGCTGCCACAATAAAATACCACAGACTGTGTGGCTTAAACAAATTTATTTTGAAATCTGGAGGCTAGATGTCCAAGATCAAGGTGTTGGTGGGGCTGATTTCAAGGCTTCTCTCCTTGGCTCGCTTGTAAATGGCTGTTTTCTTGTTTTTTCACTGTTTTCTTTGATCTTCCCCTGTGTCTTAATTTCTTCTTCTAATAAGGACATCTATCATATTGGATTAGGGCCCACCTAAATGATCTCATTAAACCTTAATTAATTCTTTAAAGGCCCTCTCTCCAAATACAGTCATATTCTGAGGTATTGGGACTTAGGACCTCATCATATAAATTTGGTGGTGGGGGAGACACAATTCATTCCATAATGATGGGAATTGTGTAATAATTAAGTATTTCTTAATATTATTATAATAAATTTTACTGGCAGATATTCTTTATGGTTAAATTAGCAGAACTATATTTCATTTCCATATGTTAACTTTTGAGTAAACTTTTGGGGCTATTTTAAATGAAGTGACTATGTCTTTAGCTTTTCAGTACAAAAGTCTAAAGAAATTGCTAAACTTATTTTTGATGGACAAGCCTGATTTATAAAGGGAAAATCACGCAATTATATCAAACAGGATTATTTTCAAATAATATTTCCCAAACAGTATTTAAGGGTCTTTAACATTTATAAAATGTTATTCTGTTCCGAACTTCCCATTCTTCTGTATTAATTTTTGCCTCTAAGTATAAAGCTAGCATTGATTGACAGAGAAGAGAGAATGACTGTTTACATTGTGTGTATATGTGGAAGTCTACTGGATTATGTAGAAAAGCAGGGTCATTTAGTAGAAGGACCTCTGAGAGTGCTGTGCTGGGGATGAGAACAATAGGTAAGGCTCTAGGAGCTACTACTATATATAAAGACAAATATAGGTAAATAATCACATTGATGGATGACCAAAGGAAGGGCTGGGGGAGTTGACAGGAGACCCAGATAGGGTCCTTAAGGCCAAAATATTGGCCAACCCATACTGGTTAAGAGTGTCTCTCTGGACCTGAAGAGTAGATAGTGTTCATTGTGTAAAATCAGATTAGAATCCATTTGGCTGGGTTAAAGATGAATAGTGCTAAATAAAACCTACATTAACTATCTACTCAGTACAATTTTATTAGGTATAGTTCAATATGAAATATGATCTCATTTATATATTTTACCATCACCACCTGAAAATATGTAAGCTCTCTGTGAATGTTTCACTATTATATCCAACCACAAGAATTATTCAAAAGTCTCATTAAATATTTGTAGAAGAAATTAAACTTCTATTTAATATAAAACTTAAGAACGTATAAAAGGTGTATGTATTTGATAGTGATAGCACTCTTCTTTCTATGTTCTAAGCAGCTCACCTCTGTTCATAGCTCAGAGGTATTTTAAAAGTTTATATTTTATTATGATTGTTTGTTAAACAGTAATCTCATGGCATGTTTATTATTTTTTTTCCTGCTAATTTTCCCATTTGTCTTTAGAATTCTGGGTTGCCTTAGAGGGGAAATGAAGTTCACTGTTCCTATGGACCATTCTTAAGAACTTTTTCCAGCTTAACAGAGGAATTGGGTCACATTTTTATTAAGTAGGCAGACTTGTAGGCATTCTTTGGAATCACAGCTGTGTCAGTTAATGAACTGCAGAGAAGCTATTGTTTCACTGATGTCTTGACAATTCACAAAATAATTAATGGAAAACTGTTTTACTAATGGAATATTTTGTATTTAGAGTGTTGTGATTTCTTACATCAAAAAGTGCAAAAGAGTAGGAAAGCATATACTCTGCTCTTTGTCGTCGGTATTCATTGAAGAAATATGTGTCAGCCTTACTAATTTTGGTCAGGTTTCTCAATTTCAGTACTATTGACATTTTGGGTCCAGTAATTTTATGTGGTGGGTATGTGGAGGATGTTTAGAACCATTCCTGGCCTTTACCCAGTAGATACCATTAACATACCTATCTTGTACCCCTTGTCCAGTTGTGACAACTAAAAGTGTCCCCATATAAGTCTGAGAGCAAAATTTCCCTTGTTGAAAGCCACAGAATCAAATCAATGTTAAAATTTACCCTGGAAACTGAAGCATTAAAATTAGTGGTTGGTGTAAAATAGAGTTATGTTAGGGTCGATCTTATTCCTAGCCAAAAACAACATCAACAACAGCCATCACTACCACCCTTGGGTTGAGGGGATGGAAAGGTACATTTGTTGGATATAAACCAAGTGCCAGGTACTACCTTAGGTCCTATATGTTATTTCATTTATTCCTCCTGATAGCTCTAGAAAGAGAACATTATAGTTCTCATTCTACTACCATGAGAATTGAGGGGTAGCGTAATTAAACTACCTCTCCAGGGTCAAATATCTGATAGGTGGTGTGGTTGGGAAAAAAACCTAGCCAGATCCATCTCCAGATCCTATTCTTTCTGTCTCATTTCACTGTACCTTTAAAACATTTTTTTCTTCAAATTATACTATTTCTGTCAATGGTAATATCATTCTAAGCATTCAGGGTTGTATTCAGCTTTAATATTTTTTAATTTTTATATTAAAATTATTATCTCTACTTCACATGTGATATGATTTTCTGTTTTAAATGTACACAATAGAAATTTGTGGGAAGCACCCTAAACTACATCCACTCTTCAAGGAATTCTAATATAGGATTTTTTTTTTACTATGAAGTTGATTCTATCCCTTTCCCCTACTCCTACATACCCAAATTGAAAATCATACTAATACAGTTAGTACAATCATACTTAAACAATTGATAATGGAGAAAATCTCATATTATAAACACCTTATTTTCTAAATTATAAGACTTCGTTTCTAATAAAGTTCGATAGATTTAAGTTTAGTACTTTTTATTGTTCCCTTGAAGAGAGAGGTTTGACAAGTAGGTAGAAAAACTAAGGAGGAGTAAATTGTAAGTTAAAAATATGAACGTCAAATTTGAGGTTTCTATTTTGTTGCTAAAGAATGCAGTGTATTCTATTAAGATGAGACATTTAGAAAGATATTGATAAGTATCAAAAATATGGATGAATGGTACATATTTTAGGAACAGTTAATTAATGTCCATGCTCAGATCGTATATTTGCTGTTAAGCACAGAATAAAAAGTATAGAGGAAATGAGAAGATCCAGAAAAAAGTAGAGTTCAGTAACCAAGCCAGGGAAAAGCATCCAGAGATCAAGTCACCATATTATTTTAATACTACACAAACAACAAATGGTGAGAAAAATCTACCAAATTAGCCAGATTCTTTAACAGATAAATTGTAAGGGGGGCAGAGGAAGGGGGTGAATGGAGACTCTTGGGTATCTCTTGGAGAGGTAGAGAGTTGAAAGACCTTCCCTCCACCTTTAAACAAAAAATGATGCATGTCTTAATTCATTTGGCCTGCTATAAAAGAATACCACAGATGAGGTGGCTTATAAACAACAGAAATTTACTTTTCACAGTTTTGGATTTCAGGATCAAGGTGCTGGCAGATCCAGGGTTTGGTGACAGCATACTTCCTGGTTCAGTGTGTCCTCCTATAGCAGAAAGGGTGAGAGAGCTCTCAGGGGCTTCTTTTATAAGGATACTCAAAAGGGCTCCACTTTCATAACCTATCACCTACTAAAGGCCCCTACTTCTGAATGCTTTCACATTGGGCAATAGGCTCCAGATATAAATGTTTTTATTTTAATTTTTAAAAAATGTTAATTGTTTATTGGAATAACATTAGTTAATACAATTATATAATTATGTGTATATTATTATTTGACATCTGTACATTTAATTGTGTGATTACCACCCAGAGTCCAGTTTCCTTCGGCTACCATGTGTTTGCTTCCCTTTACACACTTCACCCTCCCCTAAACCCTATATTTGACCTCTTTTATCTTATCTACCTCCCCCATAATCCCTCAACCCACTACTAACCCGCTACTCTAAAATCCTCTGGTAACCACTAGCCTATAGTCCAAGTCCATGACTCTACTTGTTTGTCCTGCTATTTTGTTGCTTTTAGCTTTCTGTCTCACATGTGATTTTCAACTTTTTCTGTCTGGCTTATTTTGCTTAGCATGATTATCTCAAGGTGCATTCAAGTTGTCAGTATTTCATCTCTTCTTATGGCTGAGTAATATTCCATTGTTTATATGTACCACAGCTTCTTTAGCCAATCATCTATCGTAGGACACTTCGGTTGCTTCCGTGTACTGGCCACTGTGAATAATGCTGCTATGAACATCAGTATGCAAATATCTTTATAGATATGAGTTTTCAAGTCTTTGGGATAAATACCCGGTAGAGGGTACTGGATCATATGGTAGATCAAGTCTTAGTTTTTTGAAGAACCTTCATACTGTTTTCCATAGTGGCTGTACCAATTTGCAGTCCCACCAGCAGTGTATGAGGGTTCCTTTTTCTCCACTTCCTCTCTAAAATTTATTACTTGTCCTGTTCATTTTAGCTATTCTAACAAGTATTATCTCATTGTGCTTTTGATTTGCATTTTTCTATTAGCTATGGGTGTTGAGCATCTTTTCATATAGCTGTTGGCCATTTGTATGTCCTCTAGGGAGAAGTGTCTGTTCAGGTCCTTTGCCTATATTTTTTTATCAGTTAATTTGTTTTTATTGTTGTTGTTGCTATTGAGTTGTATGAGTTCTTTGTATATTTTGGATGTTAGGCCCTTATCAGAGGTATTGCTTGGAAATATATTTTCCCATTTGAATGGTTGTCTCTTTACCTTGTTGATGATTTCTTTAGCTGAGAAGAAGCTTTTTAGTTTGATGTAGTCCCATTCATTTATTTTTGCTTTTACTTCCCTTGCCTTTGAGGTCAAATTCATAAAATCCCCTTTAAGTCCAAGGTTCTTGAGTTTAGTTCCTATGTTTTCTTCTATGCATTTTATTGATCCCAGTCTTATATTCAGGTCCTTAATCTATTTTTAGTTAATTTTGGTGTGTGGTGATAGACAATAGTCTATTTTCATTCTTTTGCAAGTGGCCTTCCAGTTTTCCCAGCATCATTTAAAGAGGCTTTTCTTTCTCCACTGTTATGTTTTTGGCTTTTTGTCAAAAATTATTTGCTCATATAAATATGAGTTTACTTCTGTACTCTTTGTTATGTTCCTGTGGTCAATGTGTCTGTTTTGCTACCAGTACCATGCCGTTTTGATTACTGTTGCTTTGTAGTATAATTTGAAGTAAGGCAGAGTGATGCCTACAGCCTTGTTCTTTTTTCTCAGGATGGCTTTGGTAATTTTGGGGTCATTTGTGCTTCCATACACATCTGATTATTTCTTGTTCTATTTTTTTTTAAATGCCGATGAGATTTTGAAGGGGATTGCATTAAATCTGTATAATGCTTTAGGTAATATGGCCATTTTAACTATGCTGATTCTTCCAATCCAAGAATGAAGAATATGTTTGTATTTTTTTGTATATTCTTCGATTTCTTTTATCAGGGTCATATAGTTTTCATTAGATAGGTTCTTCATTTGTTTCGTTAAATTTATTTTGAGGTATTTTATTTTTTTGTTGCAATTGTAAAAGGAATTATTTTTTCCACTTTTTCTGATGCTTCATTATTAGAGTATAGGAAAGGTATGAATTTATGAACGTTGATGTTGTATCCAGAGACTTTATTGTATTTGCTTAATGTTTCTAGTAGTGTTCTTGTGGAGTCTTTAGAGTTTTCTATACACAGAATCATGTCGTCCACAAACTGTGACAGTTTAACTTCTTCACTTCCTATCGCATGCCTTTTATATCTTTCTCTTGTCTGATGGTACACACTAGGACCTCCAATGTTATATTGAATAGCAGTGGAGATAGTGGACAGCCTTGTCTTGTTCCTGATCTTAGAAGTAAGGTTTTTAGTTTTTCACCGTTAAGTATAATGTTGGCTGAGGGTTTGTCATAGATGGCCTTTATTATGTTAAGGTACTTTCCTTCTATACTGATTTTAAGTGTTTTGATTATACATGGATGCTGTATCTTGTTGAAGGCTTTTTCTGTATTGATATGATCATATGATTCTTATTTTCTAATTTGTTCATGTGGTGTATCACATTAATTGATTTGCATATGTTGAACCATCTCTATGCCCCTGGGATGAAGCCCACTTGATCGTGGCATATAATCTTTTTAATATGTTACTGTATTCGGTTCACTAGTATCTTATTTAGGACTTTTATATCTTTGTTCATGAGAGATGTTGGTTTGTAGTTTTTTTTGTGTGTGTTATTTTTGCCAAGTTTTGGTATCAGAGTAATCTTGACCTCATAAAATGATTTGGGGAGTATTGCCTCCTCTTTGATTTTTTGGAAGATTTTGAAGAGAATAGTTATTAAATCTTTTTTTTAATGTTTGGTAGAATCTACTGGTGAAGCTATTTGGTCCTGGACTTTTACTTTTTGGTAGGTTTTTGATTATTGTTTCAATTTCCATACTGCTGATCAATCTCTTTAGATTTTCCAATTTTTCTTGATTCAGTCTAGGAAGGTTGTATTTTTCAAGTACTGGTTCATTTCTTCTAGGTTATCAAATTTGGTGTTATATGTTTTTTCATAGTATTCTTTTATGAACCTTTGTATTTCTGCGATATCAGTTGTAATTACCCCTCTTTCATCCCTGGATTTGTTTATTTGTATCCTTTTTCTTTTCTTTAGTGGGTCTAGGCAGGGGTTTGTCAATGTTATTAACCTTCTCAAAGAACCAGCTTTTTGTTGCATTTATTTTTTCTACCTTTTTCGTTTGTTTGTTTTTAGTTTCATTTATTTCTGCTCTAATTTTTATTATTTCTTCATTTCTGCTGACTTTAGGCTTCATTTGTTCTTCCTTTTCTAGTTTTTTAAGATGAAGCATAGGTTGTGTATTTGGGCTCTTTCTTGTTTTTGGAGATAGGCCTGTAATGATGTGAACTTTCCTCTTATGACTAATTTTGCTATATCCCAAAAGTTTTTGATATGTTCGTTTCTATGTATCTCTGAATCTGTTTTTATTTCTTCTCTGACCCAATTATTCTTCAGTGGCATGTTGTCTAATCTTCATGTATTTGTGGTTCTTCTTGCTTTCTGTTTGCATTTGATATTTAGTTTCAAAGCATTATGATCAGAGAATAGGTTTAGTATGATTTCAACCCTCTTATATTTGTTGAGGCTCTTATATTTGTTGAGGCTGTCTCTTGGCCCTAGGATGTGATCAGTTCTTGAGAGTGTTTTATGTGCACTGGAGAAGAATGTATAAGCCGCTGTTTTGGGATAGAAGGGTCTGTAAATGCCAATGATGTCCAGTGGTCTAATGTGTCATTTAAGGCTGTTATTTCCTTATTGATTTTCTGTTTAAATGATCTGTGCATATCTGACAGTGGGGTATGTAGGTCCCTGAATACAATAGTGTTTCTTCCTTTAGTTTTGTTAGTAATTGCTTTACATATTTTGAGGCTCCCTGATTCAGAGCATAGATAGTAATAATTATTATGTCTTCTTGGTGCATGCTTCCCTTTATCATTATGAAGTGTCCCTCAGTATCTTTACCTTTTTTATCTTGGAGTCCATTTTGTCCAATATTGATACTGTTAGTCTTGCTTTTCTCTGAATGCCAGTTTTAGCTCCTTGGTTAAAAAACAAACACTTAACAACTGCACACTTTTTTTTTTGCATTTGTGTTATTACTTATCTAATAACATATATTCCAAACTATACCTGAATAAGCATCGTTAAACTTGCAGATATCATTTTGTTTACCTATATTTGCCACAAAATTAACCTTTTATTTTGCATGACTCTTCTCTGAGAATTATCGAAGTGCAAATAATATGTTTTCATGTAGCTTACCATATCCAGCAAAATTAAATATTTTAATTAACATTTGTACTGACCTTTTTCTATTTTGGGGTCTAGTGTTTATATTCATTTATTAAACAAAATGAATTTTAGAGATAAATTAAAAATTGCCATCATAAAAACAAATTCAGATTGATTTTCTTTTCTCCATCTTCATGTACTTCATCAACTTAGATTTTCATCATTCTTTTATTCATTCACTCATTTATAATTTTCACATATGTATTGAAAGCTAATAGCTGTGATCTCTAAATAGGTTTACAATTTGCTCAAGTCAGGAGTGATAGACCTCTTTGAAAAAGATTCTGCTTTAATTTTTAAAATCACAATGAGATAGACATTTTAGGACATCAATAAACACAGACTATACATATGATTTTACTATTCATTTATTTTCTGATCAAATGCAATCTTAAACAGTAATCAGAACTTAATTAAACCACTCTGGCCCCCTACCTAAAGGTCAAATTATTCAATTTTCCAAATTAGTCTAGGCTCCAAGTTATCATTACTCTCTCAATGACTGGGATTGATAAGTGAAGATATCTTACCTTAAATAAATGTTAAATACTTTACAGGCTTAGGGGCTCCTGTTGTAAAGGTGTGGCCTTTTGTCTTATTCTTAGGTAATAAGTTATTGGTCTTAGGATGGCATTTAAACATTATTTTCTTACCTCACTGTGACACTTCAGAGAATATTTATCTCTATTTTCAAATAGAAATACAGGAGCAAATTATTCCTAGAGGATGTTTGGTGTTCTCCTTTCTAATTGCAATATACAATCTTTAGGTTTGGAGAAAGGCACACAGACCTTAGTGCAACTTGTTTTAGACAATAGATACCATTTATACAGTGTGTTAATGCTACCAGCTTCTCAGAAGAAAGAAAACATTTTCATTGGGTGTTGTCATTGTGTTTCTCAGGTCTTGTGGAGGAGATTCTTCTAAAGAATATGTTGTAGATAGGGATACAAATTTAAGTAATGCATATTTAAATTTCACAGGTGGTTTTCAATCAAAACTATAAAATGTTTTGCTAAGGATAATAAAACAGTGTGACAAGTTTTTCTGAGTCAGTGAGTTCCTCAGAAGTAGTCAGTAACTTACTGACTAGACAGTATTGTTATGTATTTTTAAGTGATTTTGAAGAATAATGTTTTAGCAAAATACAATTTGTATGTAAAATGCTCTCTTAGAGAATAATAGCCTGAGCCATAATCTAGACATAATTTTTAATAAGATGCGTTTTCTAATTTATATGATATATATTAATTAGATTCTCATAACAAGGTAGGAAAGCCCAATAAAGACACCATTCAAGAATTTAAAAAATCTAGCTCTCCATAGCAGTTTGCTATGGGAGTGAAAAAAAAGTCCTAAATACTTAAAACCCCAACAAAATCATTGGTGATCATAGTTCAGAGCTTGAGGCTTTGAAGTCAGACACATAAAGAGCTAGCTTCCGGCTCCTTATTAATTGTGTGGCCTTGGATAAATCACTTACCTGTTGTAATTATTTTAGTCTTACCTGTGAGATGCCTTGGAAATTATTTCAAGGATAAAAAAATTATAATTATAAACATTTATAGTATAGTGCCTGCTATATAGCAATCCGTCAAAGTATATTTATGTTACTACAACAATGCCCCTGCATTGTTTTGAAATTATTTCAAATAATTTAAGTCTGTTTAGTCAAAAAAAATTAAAATAAAAGAGAGTGAGATGTAGATATTATAAAAGGATCATGGCAAGTCACCCAGACTTTAGGAAGGGTGGCCATCAAGCTAATAATCCTCAACTATGAGGGGCCAGATGCTCGGTTTTGTTAGGATGCACCTTTTTAAATATGCTCAGGTGGACCAGGAAATGCTTTCTCCTTTTGGCTAATTTTTATAATACGCTTCCCAGAGCACCCTCTTTCTACATTTTGTCCTAGAAGCCACTTTGGTCATTAAGCATTTTTACTGTGAGCACAGAAGCTGATCAAAGGGAATTGCAGTTTTGTAAAATTTTTGCCCAGCTGCTCAAAAACCCATTAAGATCTCCTAACCAAGGAGAGTGTACCGTTCTGCTAACTAATGTACTTCAGTCTCTCTCTCTCTCTCTCTCTCTCTCTCTCTCTCTCTCTCTCACTCATTGGTCAGTGCTGAATAAAAAACATAACCAATCTTTTGCTCTTTTTCAGTGTTCTTTTCCAGTATTCTATGAAGTCCACTATATTAGTTTATTGTTACTACTGTAACAAGTTACCATAAATTTAGTGGCTTAAAACAACTTACATCTTACAGTTCTGAAGGTCAAAAGTCTGAAATGGGTCTTGGTGGGCTAAAATCTAGATATCAGTAGGGCTGTGTTTTTTATGGAGGCTCTCAGGGACAATCTGTTTCTTTCCTTTTTCACCCTCTAGAAGCTGCCTGTGTTCTTTGGTCCCTGGTCCTCTTCCGTCTTCAAAGCCAGCAGAGTAACATTCCTTATCATTCTCCCTGCCTCTATCTGATGTTCCTGTTACTCTCCTTTACTTAAAATGAACCTTGCAATTAACTTGGGTCCATCTAGAAAATGCTTGATTGCTCTCCCATCTCAAGATCCTTAACTTGATCACATTTGCAAAATCCCTTTAGTCATGTAACACAAGGTATTCAGGGGTTCTGGGGATTTGAGGTGGACATTTTGAGGGAGGGGTCTATTCTGCCTACGTCAACCATCTGCTGTTGATTACACAATGACAGTTTTCACAGTTAACAATGCTACAATTAGATTTTTAGGCTTCTCTTTAAGTACTGATTTGGGAAAAACCTGGCAGGTTTCTGTAATAGCTCTCCTTATCCCTTATTTTTAAATTTACTAGTTCAAATCTTAAAGGCTAATACTATATTCAAGTTCAAATACTTCTTTTACTTACCACTTAGAAATCAAAAAGATATAGTATTAGGCATTTTCATTGATTGGGGGAAGATTTCTTTTCCAAGGTTTATATTTAAAAGATGAAAGTGTCAGTTAGCTGTGAAATTTACTTCTGTGGAACTGCTCATTTTCTAAAGATGCTAATTTGGTTAGATATTACTACAGCTTATGCATAGGAATTTCTTAAAATTTGAGGAGACTTTAATCTGTCTCCTCATTTAGATGTACTCATACTTTTCATTGTCAGTTTAGATCAATGAAAAGTATGAGTACATACTTTTCTTATATGGATATATGTGTTTCCATTGATTTAATGAGTCAATAGGTATAGTTATTATAGGATTTACTATATTAAACAGCAAACTATAAAGACAGTGTAAACATCTTTTACCTAGGAGTGACTTCTAGTTGGCATAGAGGCAATATTTTATTACATTATTAATTCATTTTACAGGTCCTGAACTACCACATGAATTGCAATAGCAAGGCAGCATGATTTTTACAAGGTGAAGATGACTAGGAGAAAGGGCTCAGAAGAAAAAAAAGAACTGTGTTTTTGTGCTTTAGACCAGCCCTTTGAATAAATAAAATATATAATTTGTAAATTATTTACAAATAATTTCAATACTTGACTGTGTGGGTAGAAAATGATAGCATTAATTTAAAATTGTGTTTTGAGTGTCATTATAGTAAATGCTTATTTTTCTTTCATTTCATTATCTACTTGCAGGTTGTTCTGTCCAGTTAAATGTTCTTAAAATCTGTAATCTTAGGCCCAGCTCTGGCTATCTAGTTTATCTAAGAAAAGCAAATGTTCTAAGAATTCTTTTAATAGAAGGCTAATTTTCAAAGATGTGTGTCTCCATGCTATCTTCATTTAAATGTATTGCTTTTAGAAGTTGTACCGACTCTTCTGAGTCATTAAGCTAATGCATAGTATCTTAGGGTTACTATATTTAAGAAATTATAACTTGGGAATCTGTAACCTATTTTTTTTTCCACTAGAATAACACTTATGCAGTGACTTTGGAGTTCTCTCAGGTAATTCAAGGAGTCAACAAAATATTGGTGGCTGGAGGTGGCTGGAGAGAAAATTTTGATAGTATGAAATAGCTGATGAAGTAATAGATTTCAATTGTTTTTTTTTTATATGATATGTATCACAGTTAATCATCATAATATTATTGTAAGGTAGAAACTAGTAGCTCCATTTTCCAGATGAGAACATTGATTTTAAGACAAATGTTAAATTAGTTCCTCTAGACTAGTTTTTAAAAAATCAATGTAAGCAAGTTGATTTCTTCTAAATTGACTACACAAGTATCTGCTCTAATATTTCTTTCCAAATTATTTACTCAGTTCAATTGTTATACAGTGCTTTACTCTAAATATTTTAGATTTTATCTCACAATCAAGGTATCGGAGTCTTGTCTTCTTGTAACCCATAAACATTAGTTTTCTAGGGCTGCTATAAGAATGTATCACAAACTTGGTGGCTTAAAACAATAGAAATGCATTATCTCACAGTTCTGGAGAAGTCTGAAATCTAAATATCTGCAAGACCATGCTCTCTCTGAGACACTGAGTAATAGTCTTTCTTGCTCTTTCCTAGTTTCTGGTACTGGATGTTAGTCTTTGGCATTTCTTGGCTTGTAGCTGCCACATTCCAGTCTGTGCTTCTGTCATCACATGGCATTTCCCTGTGTGTCTTTACATGGCATTTCTTATTCCTGTGTCTCTCTATTCTTATGAAGACACCAGTCATATCAGAATAAGGACCTACCCTTCTCCTGTATGACCACATCTTAACTAATTACATTGGTAAAAACTCTATTTCCAAATAAAGTCATACTCTATAAAGCCTTGGAGTTAGGATTTCAATGTATCTTCTTTAGGGGACACAATTCAACTCATATACCATGTGTACCATATTTGGAAAAATATAGGATTATTTATAAGTTGTATATATTGGCATTATATCCTCAGATTTATATCAAAGGATGTCCCCAATAATAATTGAATATGAATAATTATTGTGCTTTCTATAAATAAGGATTTCTTCAAGTTTGTTCCAAGAAATACAAGTTTTAAACATGCTCTAAGGAAAATGGTGTGCATTATTAAATAACCATGGGATATACTGACATTATTCTATATTTTATGAACCCTTCTTGAAGACCTATTTTCCCTCAGAATTTTAAAGTCACTGAAAAGTCCTGTGCAAAACAATTAAACCTGATCCTAAATTCCTCAAACATGTTTGATGATGGAAACTCTTTGCCTGTAATTTTGCACAACTATCTTGGTGAATGCTGAATTAAGGGATCACAATATACATACTATTGTCTCTTTTCATTAAGAACATGATTACTTAACCTTTGTATGCTTGTTTTTTCAATCGTATAGTGGGAATAATTGTAGTTACATCATAAAAATTACTGAGACTATTAAGTGAGTTAAAAGAGTAAGAAAGCATGACCCAGCGTTGGACCACAGAAAGGGCTCAATACATGTTTATTATTATTATGATTAGTATTATACTTAGTCATTTTTACTAGTCATGAAACCAGAGTGATGTTGAGATCCATCAAACAAGAGGGCCATACTTATTAGATTGAACACAATTTCTATATAGTTTACAGAGTAAAGAAATCATAGATTTTATTCTTGAAGTATTTAAGAACTTTAGCTGCTTTATAGCAATACTTTAGGAGACAAAGAAACAAAAGGTTATATTAGAATCAGTTTAATATGTATAATTAAAGGGAATTGTGCAGTATATTTTAGAAATAGTTTGGTGGATACTGATTAAGAGGTTTCCTTATTTAGAGTACTAGTCATTTTATAATCCTATTAATAAAATGATGACCCTGGAGCAATTGAAATACATAGTCTGAGAGAACTTGTAATAAAAGTCCCAGAATGTTATGCTTTGGATTTGTGTGTGTTTTCTCCTATTGACCTTTATTTATGTCAGGCATTCAATTGACAATTATTTTTCTTGTTTCCCAGGTGCTTTATTCTGTCACTTATTCTGACAGCTTACTCTTTTAAAATATTCTATAAACTAGGAAACCAATAATGAGAGTTATTCAATTGTTTCTAAAATTATAAACATAGCTGAAAACACTGCCCCCCCCACCATAGATTCTTGAGCATATTTTTCTACATGGTTGAAATTGCTAGCTCAGTGACCTATATCTGGTTGATAATATGTTACTGTATTATGTCTGATAAAATGATTATTTTTGTGTAAGCTAAAGATAGCCCCCAAGCTACCACTCACCATTATGCCTTAGTCTCTGAAAGCCCCTCTTTCACCATCAGTTCCTCATAATTTCTCCAAATGGGTGCCCACCTGGCTACTGCTATGCCTCTTACAACACTCAAGTCAAAAGCTTGCCTTTCTGCCTATTAGGGGATGTGAAATGCTCTCCAAGCACAACTTTATACTATATGACAGTTCTGTCTTGGAATAGCTGAAGATTATGCCTGGTGTCTCCCCTGGGTATGTAAAAATGCCACTCGATTCTTTGTCAAGTATTTTACTTAAAAGAATCATAATGCTAAAAGGATGGTTAGAAATTTTCCATTCAGGTAGATCTTCTGGAATTCAAAATGTTTACGTTTATTTCTCAACTTTAAAATATATAACACTGTTCTGGCTATCTGTGGGTATATCATTGAAAGAATTATTAATTTTTTTGTTAATGAAGAATTCTAAGTAAATGTAACATATATACAAGGTGTATATTATCAATTTTCAAAGAGCTCATAGAACAGGGACTGTATAGGCAGCAATAAAGTATACCACAGAGATTTTCTTTTTGTTTAATAAATATTTAGGGTTCATGTAGTGAGTCCAGGTCATAATTTAACAACTACTTTATGATTATATTTAAAAGTATGGATTAGTATTTAATAGACTGCCAAGTAAAATCACTTGTTCATGCAAGTATTTTAAATACACTTTTATTTAATCTTTCATTGCCATGAGTTTGGCTTTATTATCCACTGTATTGCAGATAATGAAGCCAAGGCTCAGGGATTTAACTTGTCCTTTATAGTGGATAACAGGCCTGGGATTTGACCTCAAAGCTGCCTGAAACCTCAGAGTATACATTTCCTACTCTACTATACTGCTTCTGGTGACACAAGGGTAAAGAAAAATCAAAGAGGTAAGACCAGATTAACTGTTGAAATATGAGAATTTGGTAGGCAGTAAGAAAGTAGAACATTTTGGGGGCAAGGTGTGGGATAGAAAATGAGCAAATATGAGATCTAGGGTTGTTTTCAGGACTTTAGGGAATGTTCTGCTCATTAGTAGAGTTAATAGGAGATAAATTTAGGTAGTGTTACCCTTAATAACAGACTGGAAAGCTTAAAATTGTTTAAGTAGATGATGAAAAATTATTGAAGTGTTTTATTTAGGATGATGGAATATCATAATGAATCTGGTGAATTAAAAAAATGTGATGATTATATAAAGGTAATTGGAAAGAGGTAGACTTTGAAACATTAAAATGCATTAGAAGTTTATTGTAATAATTGAGATGAGAATGATATGAACATAGACTAGGTTAATAAAGTAGATTTTGAAGGCTTTCTCTTTAAAACTCATTTGGGGATGAAAGAGATGAATGAAGATGCTGAAATTTTTGTGTTAAACAATTGGAACAATTGTGATATTGATTGATTGTTTTCTGGACAATGTAAAAATAATGCATTTAGAGAATAGTGGGGTAATGGTTGGACAATGAAATGAATATGTCTCATGGGCTAAATTTGTGGAGCTAAATTTGTTGGCCGAGGATTAAGGGGAAAAATTAGATAATCATGTATATGCATTTAACATCTAAGATTTGTGTGCTCATGTTTATTTAGTTGTTATGCTTGATTCAAACATTTAACTATCCAACTTGAGCTCTTAAAGCTAACGTGAGAACAGAAACATTTGTAAATACAATATGTAAATTTGAGGATAAAAATAATGTGGCAAGAAGCACAGATGGGATCTTCTTCAGTGGAGTCATAAATACTTTTTTTTCCCAAAATTTTTATTCCCTTTTCTGTCTCTGTGTGTGAAGCTATCATTCCCATAGATATTTATATTCTTACATACTTTTCTTAGATTTGATATTTTATAATCATGTTTGAGTTAAGTAAAGAGAAGAGCCATAGCTTTCAATATATAAATGTATGCTTTCAAATTTACTGTCCAAGCTATATTTAACTTATGAAAGACATTCATTATATATTCTGGGTATTGTGCTGACTACCAAAGACTTGTTCCTTTTCTATCTTAACCTCAGAACTGATATTCACTGTATGTCCACCTCCTCGTCCTTGAATGCTGTCCCAGCATGGAAAGAGGAAAAAGATATCCACAGCAGTATGAAGAAAATGGATCTGTCTCAATACAAAGGAGATATGATACCTTATTCTACTGGCTATAACTTTACAAAGAAATACAAAACATGACCTCAAAGAAAGCAGGGCTGCCAAAATAATCATGCCAGGCTTTTAGCTTGGCCATTCATTTTTTTTTTCTACTCTTTTCCTCTCCTGAGCAACTGAAACTTGTTAGAAGAATGGCTCAGATAAGACATACTTTGCAATGAGAAAAACTATATTACTGCTTGTTTTCTGGAGGAAATGGGACAAAACCTTCAAAATACTCATGGCTAGAGGAATGATTGATTCAATCCTTGATTCATAAATAAATATTTACACCATTTGACTTTCTAGTTTTTATCTTGAATTAAGATAAAAATAGAAAAAATATTTTTCTTAGTATTTGGGCTAGTTGAGTAGCATTCCAGAGAGGAAAACAGAATAAAGTTAGAAGAGTTACACTACGACCATGCCTTTCTCTAGTTTTTGTGATTTTTAAGAACCTGGCTGATCAGATCTTTGACCCTTACTAAGTGCACATTTTGCAAGTAACTTTTAAAAAACCTTAAGGCCATGTATGGGTGTTTCAAATCTTTATTCATTTTGGTTGGAACAAAACCTGGTATATTTGGTCATGAATATTAGATACCAGAAGGTAAGAATCCAGATTTAATTAAGAAGCCTCATAAAATTTAAATTTAGAAAAATAGAATTGCATATATTTTTTTGAACTGTAATTTCATTAGGCTTTTCAATGCAGCTTTGTCATAAGAAACTCCAAATATTTTACTTTAAAGATTACAAAGTAAAGGTGAACTGTGATTATCACGAAACAAGAAAGGCAGTTAGAACTCGAAAGTTTGACCTAAATTCTTAACATTTCAGGGAATGTTCAAAATGAGATTGCTTGACAAGCTTCGTTACTTTAATGTGACTTCAAACATGAAATTAACTATAAAATGATAGAATCGTGAATGAGTGTGAGTTAGGAAATTTCTTGAAATGCAAAACATGAGGATTCAATACTCAGTTTATCTATGTTATTCTTCCCCTGATTCTCAAACAGGCCAGATCTTGAGGCCATTCAGCTTATTTCCTCTTCTGGACTCCATCTCCTTAGTCCTGAGGCAAAACTTAGATCCTGCTGAAGGGCCTGCTGGTGTCTTAGGAGACACTCTATATGTATAGGGTTTACACAATTAATGCCTCATTAAAAATTGATGTATAGACTTTAATATAGAAATACAAAACATAGTTGTTCTCTCAGCAAGGTCAGGCTCATGTAGATATTGTTGGTGTTACTTGGCAAAATTTTTCTGACTTTTACTTTAAACATTTTCTACATATGATTTTATATATATAGAGAAAGGAACAAGATATGAAATATGATAATAACAGCAGAAATTTAATGGCTGGACTTTAAGGAAAGCTGAGTTTTAAGAAAAAGATTTGTTGTTTTTTTTGGACTTCTAGGAATTAGTTTCAACATATGACATTTCAAAGATTACCATTTCTTTTCAAAAAATAATTTTCTATTGAAATAGAAATTACAACTTTTTCAATGTCAAAATGATTTTGATTTTAGAGATTAATCATTTGAATCCTGGTACTCTATAAAGGCATCAGATTTATGAGATGGGAATAGAACCCAGTTTTGTAAGGATTGAATTTAGTGCAATAAGGAGCCAGGAAGCTCTCCTGAAAGAAGACAAAACAAATTATCAATACGAAGTTAGTATAAAAGTGAATATGTTTTTCACATGAGGAAATACATTGCAACAAATTGTGTATTTAAAAACATGACAGATACCAGAAACATCTCAAAATTTATAAAAACAACATACTTTAAGATACTGTTAATTGCCTACAACGGTTATTATTTTTTTCACTATATTTTATGGTTGCATACACAGCATCTTCTATGGGCTGAATTGTGTTCCACTAAGTTCATATGTTGAGACACTCACCCTCAGTATCTCAGAATAAAGACAGGGCATTTAAAATGGTAATTAACTTAAAATGAGGCCTTTAGGGTGGGCTAATTCAATATGACTGAGATCCTTATAAGAAGGGGAGATTAGGACACATAAAGTGACACCAGAGATGTGTTTTCCCAGTGAGAAGGTTACTATCTGCCAGCCCAGAGTAGAAGCCTGAGGAGAAACCAAACCTGCCGACACCTTGATCTTGAACTTTTAGCATGCAGAACTGTGAGAAGTAAATTTCTGTTTTTTAAACCACTCGGTCAGTAGTATTTTATAATGCAGCCCTAGCAAACTAATACAGTGCCTCTACCTTCTACCTATTAAAATTATTTTATAATATTTTCTATATAAAATAGAAAGCTAATTCAGCTTTTTCTCTTGTATGTTTGATTGAAATGTATTTTTATTATTGGGATGAATAAACCATGTGACTTTACACACAGATGTACTCACTTTATGATAAGCAGAGTAATTTTGTTAAATTCTAATTTGTTCAACTCAATCCTCTCCAAAAAATGTATTTATAATAATGTATGCTGCATTGTTGAGTATCTTGACAGCAGATAAATTCAGTTTTAACCATGTGTTGATAAGTTTTCCATTTTCAATTTTACATTAAAATGTTTGATAAAGAATTTCCCACAGACTAGCTTCTAGCTTCATTTATTTCTAATCTTTTTTCCCATCCCCTGACCACACACTTTTAGTGCTAGGTGACACATTTATATTAATCTTTAGTTTATCCTTTTGTGTTACAAAGACGAATGTGTTGTACCAGTACACAGTAGAAGTATCCTTGAAAGCCATTTGTACACTGAGATGGCTAATGTAATGGGAGCTACTTAAAATCATTTCAATATATTCAACTACATGTATTCCTAACTCACATTTCCCTTAGCCAGATTCCTGAAGTGCTTATAAACATTCTGGTGCCCGCTGACACGAGGGGAGGTGTGATAGAAATCAACATGGAAGAAGAGAGCAATTACAATCAATTGCATTCAAAATATATTTTGCAAATTTTATAAAAATCTAAATATAAAGATATTGCTAGGGCCTTTTGGGCCTAGGAGGGAGCCTGGAAGCTTAAGCCTCTGGGTAATTCAGCTTCTGAGATTCGAGGTTTGTCTAAATTCACATAGTGGTTACTGGGGGCACTACTGTAGGTTTCTTTCTCCGTGTAGTTTTCTTTTCCTCTTTCTTTTTAAAAGCATGGATTTATGCATTTTTATTTTTTCTAATATATTTAAATGTCATATGATAATTAATTTCAATTATAAAGTAATTAAATACCGATATTCTGTTAAGGACTCTAAGGCCGAGGAAGAAGTCTTAGAATATTTGTATTACTAGTTTATTGTTTACATTTACTGTTGAGCTAAGTTCTTCTGTGCTTAAAACAGAAAATCAGCATATGAGGTTGAAAGGCTTAAACTCAGATGACACTACGGTAAAAAAATCAAATGGCAGCATGACTAAATTCTAAGAAGTTAGATATGTTAACTCCTTTTATTTTGTTCTCCAGTTAAATCTTTTTTCTATATAGTCATTCAAATATCAAGTTTACTGTTGTAAGTTCAGTTTTTGCTCTAGAATATAGATTTTCATTCTAAAATTTACAATTAAAAATTATATATAGAGGATTAAAATAGCTAAAGTAATCTTTGTTGAACTGCTTTACGCTTCATCATATATTTCAGTTTGTGGAACTTCATGGCCTTTTGTATAAAACTGTTTTGGGAGAGCTATGTTGCTCTTGGCAATGTAAAAACTAAAATTAATTTTTTTCAATACCATAATAATATTGTATTTTTTGGATGGAGAAGTATAGGCATTTTGAGGCTTAGAGCAGTATTATGAAAATGAGAATAAGAGGAGATGCCTAAGTAGAATAGTAATCACTGCCATTTATTTAAGATTTCTTATGTCCTCTGTTCTGTTATTCTACTTAACTCATTTAATCTTTAACACAATGATAACATAATCAGTTTTCTATCTTTATTTCATAGATGAGGAGACCAAGACTCAGAAAGGTAAAGTAATTTGTTCAAAGGTGACTCAGACTCAGATGTTTCCAAGTTCAAAGCCTGTATACTGAACTTGGGCTTGTATTGCTCTTTTGTCTTCAGCAGTGAGTCAGTGACAGCTCTAAGAAGAAATACACCAGAGAAATACATTAAAAACAAGCAAGGATGAAAACTCCAGTCATACCAGAAAGTTCTAAAGGATTCATGCTTCTGATATGGTGATTTACTGGAAAAGAACTGAAAGCAGGAATTGCAGTCTTATTTGAAACCACTCAGCACCATAAGCTTACGACATTCACTTATCATACCAAACTATCTTAAGAAGTACATAATCAAAACAAAATCATGAAATTTGTCCACTGAACTAAATTAAATAGCCACATAGTGAATTAAAATCTGTGAGATTGGTTGAATTTGTAGAAGTGAAGGTGCTAAAAGAATTGCTTTTAATGTCTCATTTTTTTTTTTTCATTCTCTCAGGTCCAAGCATGATAACAGCATGCTAGAGGAGATGGAGACTAGAAAATAGGGTGTCATGATTTTGGCCTGATATAACTATCTGATTGAAGCAGTGAGAAAGTAGATGAAATTCTATACTTCAAAAGATTTTTAAATGTCTTATGTCTGATTTAAACAATTAACATTGAGTAGGCAATACAGGCCATTATTTTAGCATTTGAAGAAACTTATAAGCAATTAAATAGGACTGAGAATATTTGAAAGTTGATATTAATAGTAAATTATCTAGTTTTTAACTTGTGTTAGGTCTTATCACCAAAAAAAAAAAAATTGCTGGATTAAAGAACAATAGAGGGAAATTTAAAGCTCTTTCAGAGAACATCTGAAAATATGATGAATTGTCTTGTCTAAAATGAATATACTTATTTTCAATAGCATTTAGAGTACATGCGAAGTAAAATATTTATCCCCATTACAGTTGAAAAGAGATAAACACCCTCCCACTTAAGTTAGGGACTTTTTCTTCTGTTGTGTGATTACTACTATTCAACCTTAGCTAAACCCTTACTATGGCTCCATTGCTTTTTCATCTTATGAGGGAGCCTGTGATATTTCATAGAATATTTTCTCCCTGAATCCTCAACCCATAAACTCGCTGTTGCTTTATTAGATACCCTTTATTGTGCTAGGGGACCATCACTTGTGAACTGTACTAGCTTTTTCTAATTGCTTAAAAATGGCCATTGATCTTTTCTTTTCTTCAACCTTTGTCCAGGGCAATTCTTCCACCTCTGATTCAGCTCTCATCCCTGTCTCCTCTGTGATCTTGCTTATGTCCTTAGTCTCTCCCTGTTCCACTGGCTTTTTTGCCTCTACCTGCATCACCCTAAAATTTCCACTTGCCCACAATTTTTTTTTTCACAATTGCTTACATCTGAGTGGTCTCTTCACTGACCTTTCTTTTAATCTCTCCACTTGCAAAATCCAGCTGCCCAAATTCTTTCACTGATCCATTATCTTTTTATAATTATCTTCTTTTGTAATTTCCTGCACAATGTAGCTTCTGTATTTTCAGCGTTGTATTGAAACTATTCTCATCTAATGGATACGTGGAACGACCTCCTTGTTGTGCTGTAAGTTTTAGCTGCACTGATCAGCTTCCTTCTCCCCACCTGTGACAAAGTTTTTTTCTCCCTCCTTCAGGTTCTCTGACATTGTTCTGTCTTACTCATTGTTCATAGTGCCCACACTTGCTGGTTGCTTTATCTTCTTCTCTGCACCATGTGTATGAAGGCACTCTTGAAGGTTTTATCATTAAATCTTGTCACATTTGTTTATTGACTTAAAATTAAATCCAACCTCCTTACTATCCACCTCAGAAATCCGTGCTCTCTGGTCCTGGCTTATTTTCTGACCTCAGCACTCATATTTCTCTTCTTTGTCATCAGTTACTCTGGCCTTCCTTCAGTTCCAAGAACCATATGTCATCTTTCCTCAATGTGTGCTTTGTAAATGCTGTGTCTGACTCTTCATGTACTTCTTTCTTCAAGTGTCAGTTAAAATGACTACCTTATACAGAGTAGGTCTCCTCTCTTGTTGCCCAGTGAGATCAGCTGGAAAATGAGTTTGTACTAGATGTCCTCTAGAGTTCATTCTAGATCTTTAATTCTTCAATAGACCAAAGCGACCTAAGATGATAGAGTTAAAATACTGTTATAATGGCCATCAAGCAAAATACCTTCAAGTTTCATTCCCTTCTACTCTCTGTCCCCAGCAGATAGAATATAGTTGGCACATAGTGGATGCTTATTGAATAAATCAGTCATTACTATGTGACAAGATAGTCACTTATCTTTGTGCTTTACCTTTGATGTTTAAGCTTCAATTTTGCTTTTTTAATTTCTGATGAGAAGAGACATAGATAATCTAATGCTTTCAGGGCTAAAGGTAAAAATGTTAAAGAGGACACATTCCTGATCTTTTTGCTTTCCTGATTTAATAGTTGACTGCAGTAGTTGACTTTTTTACACTTATTTTCAGGGAATAACTTTAGGCAAATAAATTAAAGGCTTTGACCACTAAAGGCACAGAATGATATAAATTTCTTATTTACCCAAAATATGTCATTTTAAAGATTTTCTTACGACTCTCCTATAAGATGAAATACATTTTTCTTTCTCTGAACCCGAAAAAAAATTTTTAATTTTTTGTCAATGGTTTTTCTACAAGAACTTGGCAGTAAATGAATTCTTTATATTAATAAAGTACATATAAGCAAAAGGAAATTTAGTCTCTCTTTTTAAATGTAGATTTACCTATAATTTGTTATGCTAGAGCTGCTTTGCAACCACAAATTAATTCCATTTGATAGATACTATAATTATAATAAATTGGGCTTGAAAGAATAGTTCAAAATTCTTATGTTTTCTCACATAGTAAAACAGTTTGCCAGAATATTTTAGCTTTAACACATTAACAACAGTAAATTTTAATTTTTTTCTAAAGAATGTTTTAATTTCTTTTGTAAGAAAAGGTACAAGCTCATTAATAGAAAGATAAACAATACAGAAACATTCAAGAATAATAAAATTATTCAAATGTAACCACCCAGAAAATACTATTACCAAAATTATGCAGATGACATTCTAGTCATTTTTATATGACTTGACTACTTAATTCAATTTTAAATCATGAACATAAACTCCTATTTACCAACTAATTATTGCCTGCTCTGATGTGTGTATATATATATATATATGTATATATATGTTTATATTTGTAGGTATGAATGTGTGTCTATACTATACACACACATACACATAAACTTTCTATCTACATATGTATAAATGAACAAGAATATATGTACACATATTATTACTTATATTAATAATATTAGAGAAATGAGCTTAATATTTGCTACCCATAGTCAAGGTACTTATAAATCAGTAATAGTTTCACTAATTGGCATGTGATCTATAAAGGAGACATTTGATTCTTAATATTTCTGTGGTCCTCTTTTTTATATAAACTGATTCATTTACATTTTGTGCAATATTTTTATGTCCGATTGATAATTCATAATCTGGCTAACAGAACCTAAAAAACTATGAAACCTATGGCTTAAATTAAATTTTTGTTCTGTTTTGTTTTTTATGTGAAAAGGTCTAGAAGGAGGAAATCTAGGGCTGTTAGTTGAGGTCCTGTTGTGTCCTCAGAAGCCAGACTCCTAGCTTTCTCAGATTCTCTCCTTAGAGTATGATGCTTCTCATGTTTGCACATTGGCTGCTAGAGTTCACCCAGGAGATTTTCAATTCAAGCTGTAAGTAAAAGGAACACTAAGGGCGATGTGGGTTATACCAGCTGAGTTGGTGCCTTTCTTTTGAGGAACTTTCTTAAAACTCCTTCCAGCAACTTCCATTTTTATTTCATGAGCTTGAAATATGTCATGAGGCCATTCCTGGATGCCAGGAAAGGAGCTTTTCTTAGTAAAGAAGAAGTGGAAAAAAGATATTGAGTATTCAAATAGTGGATTCTGCCACAAATATTTGCCTAATGGGTTAAGGGAAACAAAAATTGACTTGATTTTTTTCTTAGATGTTAATCAAATTATTATTTGTTTGTTTCTTCAGAATTTTCATGGTATGAGCTGATCCTTGACAAAACTGATGAGGTTGTTTTAGATTTTTGTGAATTAATTTTTAGAATAAACAAAATTGCAAGTATCTGTCTTAACCTGAAGCATTTAAAAACCCTGCCTTGTAGTTTCAGGCAAACACTGTTGTTGAATTACACAATGCCCTATACCTCTTTCCTGTCTTTTCTATGTAAGTCTGGAAAACTGAACACTTATTTTCCCCACCTTTCTTGGTGGGACGGTTGGAAAGCTCACACATTTCTGGCTACTAGACATAGGAGGAAGTCTGCTAGGAATATGCCCAGGAATGTTTTTCTTTCTCATTAAAAGGAAAAACAAGGGGGATAACATAACCCATCTCTCCTTGTTCTTGCCATAAACACAGTTATGAAATCTAAGGACCATAGATGAAGGAAAAGTCAAGATAATCACAGAGTTAAACAAGTAATGTTGAGTTACTGGACCATGGCCTAGATCAGAACCTAAATGCCTGGTTAATGTAAAAAAATGTGTATTACTGTTTTTCCATTATTTTTAGGTAAACTACCCAATTGATGCAGTATTTCCTTCTTCACTGAATTGAACTAAGGATTTTGCTTTTGTGTTTTGTTTTTGAGACTTGGTCTTGTTTAGAATTGTAATCAAAAGCCCCTAGAAGAAATGCTTTATATGTTTATACTATGCATTTAATAGCAAAAAGGCGGGTGCCCCAGTTACCTGATTTGAGCTCAATGTGGTTTTACATTGTGACACAGACTTGAGTTTGAAGGCAGGATTTGATCTTAAGGAATTAAATTTAAAATAGGAATAATAATGACTACCTCATGTGGTCGTTGTGACATTTAATATTATGAAATGGGAAAGCATATTGCACAAACATTGGCTTTCTCTTGGAATACTTGCCAGAAGACCAAATAATAATTTTTTTTTCTTTTTAAGTTTTCTTTGAGACATATTATGATATTTATGTTGAAATCATGGAATTTTGAAGCTCAAAGATAAGTATTCAAATCTCACTCCTATTTATTGTGAATTTGGGATAGTTACTTGATCTTTCTGAACTGTTTCTTTGCCTGCATCGAAGGGCATAGTAGAATGTATTCTCAGCTAAATAAAATGATGCATGTGAAAACTCCTAGTCCTTGCATTGCTTTTGGGCAGTCAGTAGATATTATTTTTTCTTCTGATGCATTTTCATTTGTTATTTATATTTTAGAGTGAATGTCTTACATTTTAAAATAAATATTACTTTTGATACTTTCTAATGACTTAAGAGAAAGTAAACTAATGACAGTAAACTAAACCTACAAAATGGTTCCAAAATATCATATTCTTTTGAACTCCATATTCTTATTGACCAAAACCATACTGTACATTATCACATTCAAAGTAATTGGAGAGTTATACATATAATTAATACTAACATATTAAATACATTTACTTTTACATTAATAATTCATAAGATATTTTAATATTCTGGCAATATCAATTCAGAAATTCTATTGCTCATGAACAATAGTTTTAAAAAAATGCTCATTTGAACTTTATGACTAGATTTTTTTTTAAATTGAGTTTAATATTTACAATGGTAAGCAGATAGGGCTTTTTTCATTTTATTTTTTCAGTGATTTTTAGTAGCTGTTCTGTTTTAAAAAATAGTGCATTTACTAATATTATTGGTTTAATTTTAATTGCCTGAGTTTTTTTGTTGTTATTGTTTAATTACCTATTTTCAACCTCACTGGTGTAGAAAAACTATTACATAGCTGTAGAAATTTTTTGACACTAATTTTTTCTAAGGACTTGTTATGTACAAGACCAAATATATATTCTTTTAACTCTCTTTATAACTTTAGGAAAATAGCATAACTTTGTTTTTGTTCCTACAATGTCTGTTGAAACCTGATCCTACATTTGAAGAGCCAGCAAAGCTATGTTAAAATGCTCCTAAAAATACCGTACTTAACTGGGGCTGCAAAACTGTCCTCACAACAATCAATGCTTATATATGGAAAGAGTACAACTCTGGTCTTGGCACAATATTGCATCTTTCCCACATTTTGTAGCACAACTATTTCCATCAGGAATTGGGATTCAGTGTCAGCACTTTTCCCAGCTATGACTTAGCAGTGATCAGTATTCTTGCTTTGTAGGCTGGGAGGAAAATGCTTCTTTGTCCTTATCTGTTCTGACAATTTGATATATTTAGCTTTATCTCATGAATATCATTGGTAGTATCTTTGGAGTTTAGCAAAAATAGATATTTTTCAGCTGTACAGAGCTAAAGTTTATAATAAACTTTATATTGCAGTGTTCAACCAAGAAATTATGATAAATTGAGACCATTCTCAGACTGTAAACCCAATCTCATCATTTTAACACTTCTCCTCATTTGGCCTGGAGAAGTTGTATCCATCATTTGGGATTATCTCACCTGGCTATTCTTAGCTTCATTTTTTTTTTATCATCAATGTGATAAAAATACTTATTAAGTATCTTTTATGGTACTTCCTATGAATGAATCAGCCACTAACCTTTAGATGCTCATGAATATTGGTAGGGGAAACCAAGGTGCTTTGTAGTAATTTAAAGACTTCTCCAAATATGCGCAAACTATTTAGCTAAGGTTTGACTTTGATGTGAGCAGTCAGTTTCAATGATAGTTGAAACGGTATAATGACAATTAAAATCCTAAACCACAAGCTCAACTTGTGTTGCTGTTGGGTTTTTTTTTTCCCTTTTTGAATTCAAAAGAAGTGGTCAACAAATGTTATTTAGTATATATTTAATACCTGATTTGGCAGGCCGTGTATATCACTGTAGGAGGCTGCTGTAACACATCTCAGACTGGAGGCAGTCACAAGATATACTCATTCAAAGGACCAAATCTCTCTCCTTCCACAAACTTTAATGTCCTTTCTCAGCATCAACTTAAAATAATAAAGAGGCTTATTTAAGTTTTAGGAACAGTAAAAACCTATAGGTCCAATTCTATAAGTTAATGGAATGAGCAGTAATCTAAATAGTACGTGTGGGTTGAGGGAAGGCAAATAGGGCTACTTGACCAAAAACTTGTTCTCAACTTGTTGGCCAAACTTTCTGAAATTTTCACAGTTGGTAAGACTATAAAAGTTTTATTCCAGCTCATACTGAGGTTTGGCTTAGGCCTTGAAATTTATTATACACTTACTGTTTGGCTTTATCTTCAGGCTCAGATTTTGGAAAATGGATTTGTTGAATGCCATCTCTTCGTCATTTTTGGCAGCCTTGAAATTGTGTGATATCATGAAGATTACCATTATACGATGATACATATAATCAGTATAACAGTAATACAACCAAAATATGCCATTATACTGCTTTTAAAAATCTGAGCATATTATCATTATTCAAATTTTTTAAATTATAGTAGAATATACATAACATAAAGTTTATCTTCTTAATCATTAAGTGTACAGTTAGGATTAAGTACACTCATATGGTTGCACAACCATCATAATCCATTTTGTCCACCATAACAAAATACTATGGACCTAGGGGCTTATAAATACCAGAAGTTTATTTCATACAATTCTAGAGGCCAAGAAGTTCAAGGTTAAGCCACAGACAGATTCAGAGTCTGGTGAGGACCCACTTCCAGGTTCACAGACTACCTTCGTGCTCTGTCCTCCTGTGGTGGAGGGGGCCAGATGCCCTTGCAGAATTTCTTTTAGAATGGTACTGATCCACTCATGAGAGCTCCACCCTCATGACCTAATAATCCTCAAAGGCCCTATTTCCATCACATCAAACATCAGCTTTCAACTTATGAATTTTGAGAGGATGCAAACATTCAAACCACAGCAGCAAGCCGTCTTAGAACTCTTCATTTGATAAAATATAAACCCCATAACCATTAAACAACTTTTTTATTCTCTGTCCCCCGCTAACCTTTGGCAACACCACACTTTTGTCTCTATGAATTTGGCTACTCTAGGTACTTCATGTAAATGGGATCATATAGTTTTTGTCTTTTTTGAATGATTTATTTCACTTAGCATTATGTCCTCAAGGATCATCCATGTTGTAGCATGAGTCAGAATTTCCTTTCACTTTTAGATTGAATAATATTCTATTGTATGTACAAAACACATTTTGTTTATCTACGGATAGACACTTGGATTGCTTCCACATTTTAGCTGTTGTGAATAATGCTGCTATGAATGTAGGTATAAAAATATCTCTTTGAGACACTGCTTTCAGTTCTTTTGGGTATATACCCAGAAGTGGAATTGCTGGATCATATGGTAATTATACTTTTAATTTTTTTGAGGAATTAACAAATTGTTTTTCATATCTGCTGTACCATTTTATTATGTTAGTCATTCTAATGAGAGTGACATTTTGTGGTTTTGATTTGCATTTCCCTAATAATTAGCGATATTGGGCATTTTTTTCTTGTGCTTGTTGAACATTTGTAGTCATTTGTATATCTTCTTTGGAGAAATGCCTATTCACGGCCCTTACCCATTTTAATCAGGTTGTTTGATATTTTTTTTGTTATTGTTGAGATATAAAAGTTTTTTTTGTATATTCTATATTAGCTGCTTATCAGATATATAGTATGCAAATATTTTCTTCTATTCTGTGGCTTGCCTTTTTATTCTGTTATGTCCCTTGATAAACAGAAGTTTTAAATTTTGATGTAGTCCAACTTATCTATTTTTCTTTTGTTGTCTGTGATTTTGGTCTCTTGTCAATGAATCATTGCCAAATCCAAGTGAAGCTTTTCACTGAGGTTTTCCTCTCAGAGTTTTATAGTTTTAGCTCCTATGTTTAGGTCTTTGATCAATTTTTAGTTAACTTTTGTATATGATGTAGGATAAGCGTCCAACTTCATTTTCATTTTTGCATTCTTCATTCTTCATTCTTTATACTTTTGCATATGGGTATCTAGTTTTCTAAACATAATTTGTTCAAAAGACTGCCTTTTTTAAATTGAATAATCTTAGTACACTCATGCAGAAGAATTTGACCATATGGGTTTATTTCTGGGCTCTTTACAATACCCCATTGGTTTATATGTCTGTCTTATGCCAGTACTATACTTTGGTTACTATAGCTCTGTAATAGGCTTTGAAATCAACTTTGTTCTTTGTCAAAGTTCTTTTGGTTATTTGGGCTTCCTTATGGATCCATATAAATTTTAAGATGGATGTTTTATTTCTGCAAAAAATGCCATCAGGGTATTTTTTAGGGAGGGGTGTTGCATTAAATCTGTAGATCACTTTGGGTAATATTGAGATCTTAATAATATTAAGTTATCTAATTTATGAACACAGAGATATCTTTCCATCAGTTTGCATCTTCTTTATTTTCTGTCAATGTTTTATAGTTTTCAGTATACAAGTCTTTTGCCTCCTTGGTAAAATTTACTTCTAAGTATTTTATTCTTTTTGGTCCTATTGTAAATGAAGTTGTATCTTTATTTTCTTTTCAGAATGTTTATTGTTAGTGAGCAGAAACACAATTGATTTTTGAGTTTGATTTTATATCATGCAACTTTGTTGAATTTATTATTTTGTTTGTGGATGAACATTTATTTTTAAAAATAGGTAAACATTTTAGAGGTGACAGACCAAACAAAATTTCATGTGATTTATACATTGGATTATACATGCATGTTAATGTGAACATAAAATGCTACAATGAAGAATAATTGAATAAGTTTTAATTTTATTAACAAAAAATATTTATCAAAATTTTACAAATAAATTAGAAGTATATTGAAATCTAATTGGTTAATTAAGAGTGATTCCATTAACTACATAGATTTTATATATAATTAAAAGTTAAAGAAATAAAAACAGAAATGTTCCAAGAAAACAAGTAGAGTTTAGATGTCTGAATTATCTGCAACTTGTTCTGTATTTGTAACCTGAAAATTTCTCCTGTTTAAAAGGTCAAATATTAACCTTAACAATAAAATTTATTTATTGCTAGAGATTACATAAAGGACACAGATATTTTTCACTAATTAATTTACTTTTTGCTGGACCTGTAGCCATAGTTATTTTTTTATATACAAAATCAAATAAGCAGAATTCTGATATTGAATCATTCTTTATGAACATACTGTCAAAACTGCTATAAAACATCTAAAATTCTCTTAACTCTCCTTTGAAATAGAGCTCTCAGAGAACCTGTGAATACTGGTAGCTTGGAGTCACTTGTACTTTTATTATATTCGCCACTTTTATTTGGGTTATGAAAGAGTAAATCTACTTATTTTGGTCACTTTATCTGAGGAAATCATAAGGAAGCATAATTTTAAAATGTTTTCTCATCAATGTAAATACCCACATTGAATTGAAAACTAAGAACCTGTCAAAGTCTTGAAGCCAACTACTCCAGAGATACAAGTCTTTGAAGCTATTTACCACTCTTTGAGAACTATTAGAAAAGGATGATTTTGGGAATGATTAATTCTTATTTGTGGTTTTGTCAAAGTTTATTATTATTATTATTATTATTATCAGTAGTAGTAGTAGTAGTAGTAGTAGTAGTAGTAGTAACATATCACTAGCTTAGTTTAATGGGAAAAATATGACCTTTGAAGTGAGAAAAACCAGACTTTAAATTCAAGATTGAAATAGCGCTTTGACTTTAGGAATATCAGTTATTTTCATTAAGTTTGTTTCCTCAATATTGATGTGAGTATGTACATATATATAAAACTCATTGATTACTTGTAAAGAAGAAAAAAAATTAAAGAACATCTATTATGAAGTTGGCACATATTAAGTGCTCAATAATTAATTACCTCTTAAAATTCATCTCTGTCTTTCTTAACAGCATCTACATCTGCTAAAATACAGGTAAAAATCTTATCACATGCCAGCACTCCTCTCTATCTTGATTATCCTTCTTCTAGGAGCACCTTTATGTACTTTTGTAAATTAGTCTACACATTTTACAAATTTGGGCCCATCATCAGTATATAGTAAAAGCTTGCACAAACACCTGAAAAGTTCTAGGCTAACAAATATTGACCATTATCTACATGATAGACTGGTTTTGAGGATCGCAAATATTCTGCTGAGAAGATTGTAATCTTTGCTTTACCTTGTCTATGTAGCTATCTATAAACTGTTTTGTTATTTCTAAAGAATAGTACGTGGGGGAAGAAATAGACTAAGATATCTTTAACTAAGCCTGATCTTTCAGTGCAACAATGGAGTATGTGAAATGTCACAATGTCTAACAGAAGGATTTTAGAATAATTTGAAGTATTGATTGGGTATCTGAAATGTGAGTGACTTAGAAGCATAAGAGGGAAGGAAATGGTGGTGGAGCTTAGAAGAGAAGGAAGGAAGTGAGGCAGAAAAAGTGGGAAGAATGAGGTAGTAGAAAATATTTGGTCAAAGATTTTCTTCCATTCATTTCTTCAACACGTATTTATTACACGTTTGGTGCCAGGAATCATGTTAGGCTTGGGCATACACTAATGATTACAGCTAAACATATAGCTAAACATATATAGTACTTACTAGAGGTCAAATTCTAGAATAAATGCTTTAAAAATGTTAAATAATTTATCTTCATAGCAACCTGTGAGATAGGTATTGTTATGGTCCTCATTTTACAAATGAGGAAAGTGAGGAATAAACAGACTAGGGTACACATAGTCATAGAGACAGCAAGTGGCAGAGCTGGGATTTGATCTCAGGCAGCCCTGCTCTGGAGCCCTTGCTCTTAACCATAACACCATCTTTTGATCTTTCTTGAGAGTCTATAGTCCATGAGAACTATGAGCATAATGAAGGAGAAGGTACAATTAATTAATAGACATCGTTAGGATAAAGAGCATGGAAAGATAAAGGAATAAACAGGAAATATTTTTCTCCCAGAGTTCCAGAATTAGGAGGGGACTCCAGAGAAGGTGATATATATGCTTGCTGATGGTTGAGTGGAGGTCAACCATGTGAGGGAAGCAAGAAGGAAGCCCAAGGAAGGGTGAACTCCATTATTAAAGGTAGATTTCACACTTTATATAAAGACATAGTATTTGCAACAGATGCATCATTCTATATTATTGAATAGAAAAGTTTCATATTTTACATGAGCTGCTAAAACCTTACATGTGGATTTCAAAAGCCGTTGACACAGCTGGGATTTTAATTATTGTTGTGCTGTAATAAAAGATAACAAGTTATTTTTTCTGTACCAAGCATGCAACTTGTAATAGAGGGTCTAAGGTTTTCTTTTTGAAAAAAATAAAGCAGTGTCTCTGAAATGTGATCTTATTTTAAGAAGCATAAATTAAGACACAAATTTGTACCTAGAAAGTCATCCTATTATTGGCTGTAAGACCTTTCTTTTCCAACATAGTAAACAGTGTTTATTAATCAGAAACTCACTGGATTTTGAAGCGAGTTTGTGAATAAAACGACTGAAGGAAAAAAACGCCAGACTTCTTTCCATAGAAATGAATAATCAAAAATAAGTAAACAAAAGATGTTCTCTTTTTATTCTTCTTAAATGTTTTACCTCCCTTCCATCCCCTTTAAAGTCCATCTGTTTTTGTAATACGGATCTCCTCTGGTATCTCTTCCTCCATCAAGCTGCCTTGATCCCTCTTGCTTCTAGTTTATCTCATAACCTTCCCCTGAACTTATACCCAAACCTTCACTATAGCTTTCGCACCACTAGGCATCTGCTTAATGTACGTATAATTCTTAGTATATCTCCTTGTCTTTTTTTCTGAACTGTGAGCCCCATCTTCTGCACATTAAGTGTGTAAATTCTGCTAGCAGGTTGGAAGGTTGTTTTCTCTTAAACTTTATCTTATCTTGCTTTGAACTATGGAGCATATATTGAACTAGCTCATTATCATTATGCTCAGCTCTCCTAGATAGTAGACAGAATCTTTCTTTGAGAATTGTTTTCTAGAATGCTAAAAATGACCTAATTAGGAGTACAGATACTATTAAAGGAGCTTAAATAATCTCTCTCCAATCAATTACAGAAGACTATGCTATGGTGCTAAGGGAATACTTCTCTCTCTTTAATGTATTTCTTTCCCAGTGTAGAGTCCTTTTATGTCAGTGAAGTGCTCTAACAGTTTCCCTAAACAATAGGAATTTTTTTTATTCTATGACTTCCTTACACTGGTGTATATTCAGCTAGTATGTGAGTAGAGTCGCAGGTTTTAGAAAACCTGGATGGCCAGTTTAAATATAACTTTGCAAAAAAGGACAGAAGGAGCCGAGCAGTGTCTACACAGATGACTCACTGAAGCCCAGTCAAGTGAAAAATCAAGTTAGAAACATCCCAGTCCAGATACTGAAATGTGCCAGAAGGTAAGATTTCTAGAAAGTGTGCTTTTTTAACTTTAATCCTTTCTTAAAATATCATTGCCTTTCATATTTAATTATAACTCTGGGTTACGTTTTTTTTCTCTGAAGCAAATGATTTTGACAATACTGAGGTGTAAAGATGAGTCCAGCAGGGTTTATGATTTGTTGTCTCTGGACTTACTGTTTTACTTTAGTTTACATAACAGCTTTCCCCCTCATAAAACCTGTTCCTGGTCTTGGTGCCAAAATCCATATTTATCTTTCTACTACTGACTGATGCCAAAGTTAAGGGATCTAAAACGTACATCATTCTATCTGTATTTATAGGAGTTTTTCATATACCAAATGTGGACCTTTACTTAATCTTACAGAAAAATAATTTTGTGATTATTAGCTTAGTGTTGCTGAGTGTCAGCCATCATTGGCTGAATTCCAGAATATGGCTCATACAGAATCCGATTTGCCTTTTAGAAAGATATCAACTAGATACTGATGAAACGTTCAAGAAGCTATATGTGATGTCTGTGAAATCCTGATTTTATCCTTTATCTCAAAGATTGGGCATGAGGATTTCAGCTCCATGTCATCTTGATAAAGCGACCGAAAGATATTCTGGAAAAAAAAATTTTTTTCCCTACTCTTGCCAGTTCATATTTTCTGTTTTGTTTTGTTTTGTTTTGTTTGATTATTATCATAGTTTAAGGCAGTAACCTACAGTGATAACTTTAAAGATTGAATAAAACTATGAAGATCTTTAGGTGAGTGATGATATTTTTTGGTCTCATTTGCTGTATTTTATACATTTAATAGCTCAAAAAATATTTAAAAGATCATCAAACTTATAGTCAGTGAAAAAGAAACACAGCTATCATTTTTTGCTGTATCCACCTCTGAGATTTTCAGTAATGCCAATTTAGTGAATAGAATAGATGATGGCATTAATTCTAATTTTGAGTATGCTGAAGTCTCCCTTCCCCAAAAGTTGAAAATTGAGTGAAATACCTTGCTCTCTTATTCTACTGATATTTAAATTATTTTTATAAGGTCAGTGATAATCTGTTCAGATACAATTTCTTGTTGTAAACATGATGTACAGTGTAAACATTACTATCTGATCTGCTAAACCATATTCAGTAATAGAAGATGAACCTCTAAGAATTCTGTTTTACTTTAAGATTGATTGATGGATTAAATGAATGATTTATTGAGTTCCTTCTGGGTATCAGGATGCTTGCCACCATTGCAAAAATAAGCAAAACTAGAGATGTTCTCTATATACCCTTGGAGCTTACTTTGAAGTAGGAGAGACAGACATTAATCAAATTTATCATAAATTTCAGCTTTGGTAAGAACAACAATAGAAGAGGTACATAATACAATGTGATTACATAATAGGGATTTCACTGAGTCAGGGAGGTCAAGGAGGGCTTTGCTGAGGACTTGATGCTTAAATTGATATGTGAAATAGAAGAAAAAGTTAACTAGGAGAAGAGGAAATGGAGAAGAAGCCACCATTCCAAAGAGTCTGTGGCAGAAGGGAGCCCAGCAAGTCTGAGGGACTGAAGGAAGAGAGGGATAGCTAGAGTGTAGGGAAAAATTGGCTCACTGTGAGGCTGGAGATAGAGTAGGTAACAGTCACTCAGAAAGGGTCTTAAAGTATTTTATCTTTACTTTAAGAGGAATGGAAACTCGCTAAAATGTTTTAAAGTAGGTGATTTAGGGAGCTGGATAGAATACATATAACATGATAAAATTCTTATTCTTAAAAAGACCATTCAGGCTGGAAAGAATTGGAGGGAGGAGAGTGTATACACATCATATGGTTAAGGCTTTCTAGGACTTTACAAATGATAGAATGGTAGTAAGAGGAAGACCAGGTTGCTCCCCAAAATTGGTAATGATTGTAATTCTGAATCCTGTTATCATGAATTGCAGATGCAACATTTATTTTGATGATATTATTAATTGATAAGGTAGGCTAATCCCTGTGGCCTTACAGTCTTCATAAATAAGCTCTCTGGTTTGTTTTGGTTTGTTTCCTTGCCTCCTTCTTTTATTTTTTTTTCTAGGCCCACCTTCTTAAGAAGTATGATATAAAAATAAAAGCTAAGATTTCCTCCTAGGCCCTTCTCCTTGCTCAGCAACATCCACAATGAGACATATAAGTGTATACATGCAGACAGCTTACATATACTTTTATATAAATCATGATAGAAGTATAATTTTACAATCTATTTTTTATAGCCTTTGTTTTAAATTCTATTTTGTCTTCCCTGGGAAAAGTATCGCTAACCTAGCTTTTTTGTTTGTTTCCATTTTCATGAAATATCTTTTTCCATCCCTTTACTCTCAGCCAGTGTGTGTCTTTCAATCTGAAATGAGTCTATTATAGACAAAATACATAAGGGTCTTGTTTTCTGCAATTTACTTTTCAAACTCCATTTGTAAGCAAGATATTTCCTTGCTGATGAGACACATAGCAACTTTACTTTGATGGCTGGATAGTAACCTATCGAAAGGAGTGACCAGAATTTATTTACTAATTTCCCCCTTGATGGACATGTGTGTTATTTCAAATTGTCCCTATTATACAAGACTGGAATGGATATCCTTACACACAAATCTTTTATCTTTATATGAATATCTCATTAAAATAGATTTTAGATGAAAATATTGGGTCATTTGTATACACGTTTATAATCTCAATATATTTATGAATTCACTGCCCTTGAAAATTTCTAAACAATTTAATATTTATCAATTTTGAAGATAATGTTCATTTTGCCACATCTTTCTGAAGAATGGATAGATGTATTTTATTCAAATTATTATTTTTTGCCTTTCTGATTATGGATGATATATTTTACTGGTTTCATTCACTTTTTTTTTTTTAATTTTTAGGGGAGGCAGCCCTTGGTTGACCTCACAGATTTCAAGGACCTTGTTGGCTTACAATCCCTTTTTTATAAAGCTTACAGCACCTGATCTCCTAGGTGTTCTCCCATCCAAGTACTAACCAAGTCCAACCCTGCTTTGCTTCCAAGATCAGATAGAATCAGGCTTGTTCAGGGTAGTGCCTGTAGACAGCTTGCTTTCTTTCTTTCTTTCTTTCTTTCTTTCTTTCTTTCTTTCTTTCTTTCTTTCTTTCTTTCTTTCTTTCTTTCTTTCTTTCTTTCTTCCTTCCTTCCTTCCTTCCTTCCTTCCTTCCTTCCTTCCTTCCTTCCTTCCTTCTTTCTTTCTTTCTTTCTTTCTTTCTTTCTTTCTTTCTTTCTTTCTTTCTTTCTTTCAACTAAGGTCATTGTTTTCAACAGCTCTGTATCAGATTTTGGTGTATTCATTTTTAGAGAATTCATTTGAAATCATTAAATATTATTAAAATATTTTAGTGTTTAATATAACCTATCTTTTCTTTGTAGATTCTGGAGTCACCTTTTTTATTAAGAAATAGTATAAATTTTTGGTGGCATTAGAAGTAATTAACATTAAAAAGATAGATTTTTCTTGATGCTGTTATGCAAAGCCCTATTTTTCTCAAGACTGTGGTTCACAGATGTTTCTTTATAATCTTTTAAAAATTAATAGACTTTACTTTTTAGAAAGTTATAGGTTTACAGAACAATTATGCAGAAAATAAAGAGCTCTCATATGCCCATTATTCTCTCTGAAGTTTTTCCTGTTATTAATAATAACTTTCATTAGAGGCACATTTGTTATAATTGATGAATCAATACTGATACATTATTAACTATGATTCATGGTTTACATTAGGGTTCATTCTTTGTGTTGTAGGTTCTATGGGGTTTTGGAAAATGTATAATGGCATGTATCTACCAAAACAGTTTCATACAAAATAGTTTTACTGTCCTAAAAATCCCCTTGCTCCACTTGTTCATCTCTCCTCCCTTCCCTCACTCCTTACCTGAATCTATAGAAGCCACTGACAATTTTACTGTCTTTATTGTTTTGTCTTTTCCAGAATGTCATACATATAACTCGAATCATATAGTATGTAGCCTTTTCAGATTGGTTCTTTCACTTAGCAATATGTATATAAGGTTCTTCCATGTACTTTTGTGGCTTGATAGCTTACCTTTTCTTATTGTGGAATAATATCCCAAACCAGAGATTGTTCATCCATTAACCTGTTAAACAACATCTTGGTTGCTTCTATCTTTTTGGAAAATATGAACAAAGTTACTATAAACACTTATGTGCAGGTTTTTGTGTGGACATAAGTTTTCAGTTCATTTGGATAAAGTGCTACTGCTGGGTCATACAATAAGAATATGTTTAGCTTTGTAAGAAGTTGTCAGACTGTCTTCCAAAGTGACCGTACTGTCTTATTTTCCCACCACCAATAAATGAGAGTTCCTCGTCCACATTCTCCACATCCTCGTCAACGTTTGTTTTTTCTGTGGTTTGGGTTTTAGCCATTCTAATAGGTATGTAGTGGTATCACATTGTATTAATTGTGCACTTTCCTAATGACATTTCATCTGCTTATTTGCCATCTTAGTATATTCTTTGGTGTGGTATCTCTTCAAATATTTTTCCCGAGTTTCAACTTATTTGTTTATTTTCTTATTGCATTTTAAGAGTTCTCTGTATCTTTTGGAAACCAGTCTTTTAACAGATATGTGTTCAAAAACATTTGTTGTGGCTTGTCTTTTCACTCTTTTAACAGTGCCTTTACAGAACAGTTTTTAATTTTAATAAAGTTGAATTTATCCAATATTTTTTAATAGTGCTTTTGGAGTCATATCTAAAATGTCATCATCAAAACAAAGGTTATTTAAAGTTTCTCCTATTTTACCTTTTAGGTTTTATAGTTTTTAGTTAAATTTTGTTAATTAATTCACTTTGAGTTAATTTTTGTGAAAAGTGTAAGGAAGGGCTGTGTTTTTATTCACTGCTTTTCATGTGAATGTTCAGTATTTCAAGCACTACAAATGTTTTTGTCCATGCTTGGAACCCTCCAACATTCCTGTGTTATTGTTACTAAATTACAAATGTGGCTGTAGATTTAGGTACAGCTCTGAATATTTTGCTAGTTTTCAATAGTCTGCCTGAAATCCAGTAAAGTGACTTCTATTTATTCCAAGAGTCTTTAAGTTAGGATGTGATCACTGCTAGGAACACTTCCACAATATCCAATTTAAATAGAACTGGTACGTTGTTTAGGGATACACAAAGGACTATTCAAAAATTGGTGCAACATCTTTATCAAATCATCCGTCAAAGAACACTTTGGTTGTTTCTATGTCTTGGCTACTATAAAGAATGCTGCATTGAACATAGAGGTATTCATAGCTCACAGTATAGTATACAGATGTCATATTATAAAGTTGTAACCCTGAAACTTATATGATGTTATTAACCAATATTATCCCAATAAATTTTAAAATAACACTGTCTTATAAATCTTCAAATCTGAAAAAAAATGAAAAAAAAATGATGCAAAATTGTAGGTGTGCCTAGAGGAGAAATTCTATTTCTACATTTCCCCTCTCTGCCCTGATCCTTCTTACTGCTTCTCATTTTACTCAAGTCTGTGATCTTTGTCTTTGCTGGGTAAAGGTAAACTTCATTCACTGATGTTGGAAGCAGAGAGTTTTTAGTTAATGCTCTAGCCCCTGTTCTGTACCCCTGGAGACTAGCTGTAGTCTCATTATTAAGATGTGCAGGAATACATCAAAGATACATTTTTTTCAATGTCATTTAACCATAGAATAAATGATTTGTAAGTATTTATATTAGTTTCTAAGCTTTGATATGACTTACAATGGATTAAAAATACAGAAGTTTCAGTTCCTTAACATTTCTATTCTAGTAGTTCTCTGATTTGATACCATGGTGACATGCATCAAGGAAATACTTAGGGTTAATAATGTTCTCAGTTGATTTGAAAAAGAAATATATTTTAAATTATTTTAGCTTCTTGGTTAAATTACCATTTTGCATATGAATTCCTTTCCGGCATAAATGAATTGAAAATACAAATTTCAAGAATTATTTTAATCCATATACCATGCTTATGTTTGCCTAACTTTACCAGGTTATTTTAAACAAAATTATAGAAACACTAAAAAAGAATAAAGCAGATGGATTAAATATGATAAATATATCTTACAAAACTTTTGGTATTTAATTATGTTTGGAATTGCTGAGCTATTTCTGAGTATTTAAATATTTGTTATTTCTTATGTAGGTATATATTGATTGATTAAATGATTGATAGATTTATCATAACCAAAAGTAAAGGAAATATAAAAGGTACAGAGGAGTCCCAAAATAAGAAGCTTTTCTACATTGTATCTTTAAGAGTTTAACATCTGTCAATGCTTTGCTTACTCTGAAGTTTAAAAACCTTTGAGGTGTGCATTTATAGTCTCGCTAATCTTAATTTTTTTTTAATCTTCAAATACTAAATTATTATGATTGGCTTTCTAAAAGGATCTCAAAATGATTTCTCTATTATCACTTTGGTTTGTTTTAAACAAATGAATAAGGGCTGCTTTTCAGTCTATTTTCTTTTAAAAATATTATTATTATATTTTTAATTTCTATTTTTCAATTAGAATTGACATTCAGTATTATTTTACATTAGTTTCAAGTGTACTGCATGGTGGTTAGACATTTATATAATTTACAAAGTGGTCCTCCAATTAGTCTAGTACCCACCTAACACTATACATAGTTATTACAATATTATTGACTATATTCTCTATGCTCTACTTCACATCCCTATGATTATTTGGTTACTACCATTTTTTACTTCTTAATCCCTTCTTCCTTTTCACCTACCTTCCACAAAACTCCTCCTATCTGGCAACCCTGACAATGTTCCCCATATCTATGAGTTTGTTTCTGTTTCATTTGTTCATTTATTTTTTTCTTTAGATGTCACAGATTAGTGAGATCATATGTCATTTGCTTTTCTCTGACTTATTTCACTTAGCATAATACCCTCTAATTCCATTCATGCTGTCACAAATAGTAAGATTTCATTTCTTTTCATGGCTGAGTGATAGTCTGTTGAATATGTATCACATCTTCTTTATTCAGTTGTCTGTTGGTGGACACATAGGTTGCTTCCATACCTTGGCTATTGTAAATAGCACTGCAGTGAACATAGGAGAACATATATCTCTTTGAATTAGTGTTATTGAATTTTTCAGATAGACACTTCTCCAAAGGGACATAGAGCTGGCCAATAGATGTATGAACAAATGCTCAACATCTCTAATCATCAGAGAAATGCAAATTAAAACCACAATGAAGTATCATTTCACACCTGTTAGAATGGTTATTATCGATAAATCAACAATCAACAAGTATTGGCGAAAAGAGAACACTTGTGCACTATTGGTAGAATTACAAATTGATGCAACCGCTATGGAAAACATTATGGAGGTCCCACAAAAAATTAAAAATAGATCTACCATATGACCTAGCAATTCTGTTCTATTTTCTTGATGCTCTTGGCTATTTGAAAAACAACACTCAATTAATTTAATAAGGAAAATACTTGTTTATGGTTCTACCTCTTCAGGCTCCCAACAAACATAAGGATAATTAAAATTATTCATTAGTATTGCTGTTGTTTCCCTTCTACAGCTTCAATTCTATTTTTTCTTGATTATGTCTAAGTTTTCTATAAGAATTTTATGAAATTGTCCATGAGAGTTAACTATAATTCTGGATGGCATTTAAAGAAAGTGAGTTACATGTAGTTAGAGTGCAAAGTGTAATGGAGAGCAGGGCTTTTAATAGTTTATTTTATCTTTCCTTTGAGGCCATGTATACAGAAAGTAAATAAATATTTTGTAGTTTCTGTGAGAATTTGAGTGTTATGTATGAAATAATTTGGATTCATTATATTACATTTATAATTCATATGGTCCATACATTCCTTTTTAGAATAAAGTATTTTATTAAAATATAGATGATAGCATGTACATGTTGGGTTGCTGTTATCTTCTATCTACTGAAAAAAAATTCACTGGAATATTCCCAGTAAAGTGTCACAAGAGTACAGAGTTTTTGCTCCTGAGAAGTGTGTATATGTTTCTGTGTGTATGTATCTTCTGTATCCTCAATGTAATCATCAACTCTCCTTTTAACCTTGCTGAAATAATGCATTATTCCTTATTTTTTAAAAAGTCACTAGTGTGTATCTATTCACTCTGCAGTACATAATTGTAGAATTTTTCTATAAATACTTATTAAGTGAAATAAAAAAATTCTACCATATAATTTCTCCAAGAGTTAAAGTAAGTTGTATAATGTTTTTGCTTTTGTTTTGACAGAGCAAGGGAATTCAGTTAGAGTTGGTATTTAACCCTTTTTCCAGTTCCACAGTCCCAGTGATGCCTCCATCTTCAACTGTATTACAAAGAGTCACTTGCTGTGCAGTTGGTTCCATATGTATTAGGTTTGCAGAGATTAATTACATTTAGAGTAATGTTTAGGTATGTGCAGAACTAAATGTGAGAATGCCATGGTAGTCTATTGTACTTTCAAGAGACCTCAGAAATATTTTAGTTCAATCCCTACCTGAAGAAAGAACTTTGCCTATGTATCTCTGGACTATAATTGCCTAGTATCCATTGGAGAGCCTGCTGTGATGAAGAATGGTACTCTTTGAGACAACTTTCTCCATTACTGGGCAATGCTTATTTTCTTATCAATTTTTAAGATTCTACTACTCTATTTACTTTTTTTATGAAGTAATTTTCTTTCATTTTAAAAATAATGCATTTCATTTTTAAATTTCATGACAGTCGTATTGTATAAAATAAGACATGAAAGCTTAAAAGTGTCTTATACTGCTAAAGTAATTCTTCCTCACTGCTTGTTCCATATTTTTGTCTAAGTTTAGAGTTCTGGAGCAAGAGAATGTGTGTCAACTTTTTCTTCATATGACAACACTGCAGTAGTTGTACATAGTTATCATGACCTCATTAAATGTTTTTTTTTCTTATGTGCCATGTATTTTCAGTTAAGATAAATGTTTTAAGTATAGATGAGATATCTTAAAAGGTAAAATGGAATTGTTTAATATGCTCTTATAGTGGCATATCTGTAGGACATTTGTGCAATTTGATTTTATAACTAAAATTTAAGACAGAACTGAATAGATTGGCTTAACATTCTGAGTTATGTTTCAGTTATTGCTGAATTTTTACATGAAACCTCTGTATGAATGCCTGTAAGTAGAGATGTATATATACATTTTTGTTTGGGACAGTGATTCAATAGAAAGGAACATTATTTTGTCATTAAAGTGTTATGTCTCTATTTTGTAAAGATTTTAAATAATAAAACTGCTAATTATAACCCTCCTTTTGATAAAAGCCAAAGAAAACATTAATTTGTAAAATCACTGCATTGAAAGATTTTTAGTGTCTATGTCAGTATTTGATCACCTTCTTAATGAATGGAAGTGTCATTTCAAGGTCACATATGTGTAATCCAGTTCCCATGAGAGTTAATAGCAAGTGTTTTTATTGAGAAGACTTAACAGAGCAATGGAATGTAGAAAAAAAAATAACTTAAGCCCATGATTGTGTCACTGAGATATATTTTTTTCAGGTAAAGAATTTCTTTTTTAAAAATATGTTTTTAATTTTTTTCAATTATAATTGACATACAATAGTGTATTAGTTTCAGGTGTACAATACCATGATTAAACATTTATATAACTTACAAAGTGATCACGATGATAAATACAACACCCATCTGATACCATATGTAGTTATTACAATACTACTGACTATATTCCCCATGCTATATTTTATATCCACCTATTTTGTAACTACCAGTATGTACCTGTTAATCCTCTCCCCCTTTACAACCCTACTAACCCCACCCCCATCTAGCAGTCAACAAAATGGTTTTTGTATCTATGAACTTCTCTCTGTTGTTTGTTTATCCTCTTGATTTGATTCCACATATAAATGAAATCATATGACAGTTGTCTTTCTCTGACTCCACTAAGCCCAGTAATATTGCAGATGGCAATATTTCATTCATTTTTTTGAATGAGTAATATTTCATTGTATATGTGTACCCCCTCTTCTTTACGCATTCATCCATTAATGAACACCAGGTTGCCTCCATATCTTGGTTATTGTAAGTAATGGTGCAGTGAACATATGGATGCACATGTCCCTTTGAAGCAGTGTTTGGGTTTCTTCATAGGAATACCTAGAAGTGGGATTACATGATCCTTCTTTGTATCTTGTTATAGCCTTTGATTTAAAGTCCATTTTGTCTGGTATTAGTATTGCTACCCAAGATTTTTGTTTGTTTTTATATTTATGAAAATGGAAACTTTCTTTTTTCATTCCTTTACTTTCAGTGTCTATGTGTCTTTTGATCTGATGTATCTGGTGCAGCATACATAAGGATATTGTATTCTTATTCATTCAGCCACCCTATGTCTTTTGATTGGAACATTTAATCCATTTACATTTAAAATAATTATTGATAGATATGTAGTTATTGCTATTTTATTCTTTTTTATCTTTATTTTTCTTCTTCTTATAAAACTCCCTTTAACATTTCTTGTAATACTGGTTTGTGATGAACTTCTTTAGCTTTTTCTTGTCTGGGAAACTCTTTATCTGTCCTTTGCTCCTAAATGATAGCTTTGCTGGGTAGAGTAATCTTGGTTGTAGGTCCTAGCTCTTCATCACTTTGAATAATTTGTGCCAGTCCCTCTGTTTCTGTTGAGAAATCAGCTAACAGTCCTAGGGGAACTCTTTTGCAGGTAACTAACTGCTTTTCTCTTGCTGCTTTGAAGAGCCTCTCTTTTTCTTTAATCTTTGGCATTTTGATATGTCTTGATGTAGGCCTCTTTGGGTTCATTTTGTTTGGGACTCTCTGTACTTCCTGGGCTTGTCTATTTCCTTCCCCAGGGTACAGAAATTTTTCATTATTCTTTCTTCAAATTGGTTTTAAATTCTTTGCTTTCTCTCTTCTCCTTCTGGTATCCCTGTGATGTAAATATTGGCACTCTTGTTGTTGTCCCAGAGGCCTTTAAAAATATCTCACATGTTTGGATTCTTTTCCTTTTTGTCTTCTTGTCTCAGCCACAATCTCTGCTGGTTTTTACAGCCAGAAGTTGTGGGGATTTCTCTTCCCAGCACTGGTACTCTGGGCTGAGCAGGCTGAGGTGTTAGACCCCTTGCTCCTCTGCTCCTTTGTGGGGACTTCTGCTGTGGAGATATCTCTCCTGATTCTCAACTGCCATGCATGTGTGTGGGATCTGTCCCTTGCATCTCCAACCCTGTTACCACCGGTCTTCACATGGCTTCTTCTATATAGCTTTAGTTATAGGACTCTAATTAGCTACACTTCAAGTGATTCTCATTAATGATTGTTCTGTAGGTTAGTTGTAATTTTTAATGTGGTTGTGAGAGGATGCAAGCACAATGTTTAGCTACTCTGCTATCTTGACTGGAACTTGAAATACTTTCTTAATGTTTTCCCCTGAGTGTAATTTATAAGAAAATGATCATAATATGTAACTATTCAACACAAATATGTTTTTAAACTGTAATGTATATTTTTATTAATAGATTTATTGTTTAAAAATAGTTGCTTATTATTCTATAGCTTGGGTTGTTAAAAAGACTAATTTACCTATTTCTTTTTTAATGAGTATATAGATCTTTAGATTATTTATAACAAATAATGCTGCAAAAAACTTTGCAACCATATATGAACATTTCTATAATAGAGCTCTTACACTGGAATTACTAAGTTCAAAGTATGTGATTTCAATATTTGACATATAAAGCCTAATTGTTCACTAATGACATGGTGATTTCCGCTCACACCAGGCATGTTGTTTGGATACAAGTTTTCTCACATCCTCTCCAATGCTGAATAATAGTCACAATCTTTTTATTTGGGCAAATTGTTACTAAAAAATAAAAGCATTTTAATTTTTATTCATTCATTCATTCATTCATTCATTCATTTGATTTTGTTAAGGAGGTTGTAATTTAGGACCATTTGAGCATCTTTTCCTGTGAATAGCCTTTTCTCATTTTTAATTATTATTGACTTATTGGAACCCTTTTAAAATTAGGGGTTGTTATGCTTTGTCTATCATGCATGCTGCAAATATCTTATTCTAGTGTGGTATTGTTATTTAACTTTGTTTATGGAGGTATTTTTTACAGACCTTTTAATTCTATATTTAATCTGTTGATCTTTTATAGATGATGGTTTTCTGACATGTTTCAGGCACCTTTTCCACCCCAAGATGATAAACTGTTATTCTATAGTTCTCCTATTGATATCATTTCTTTTTTTTTTTAATTGAATGCCCAAATAGAAATAAGTGGAATGTAACAATTGCTAATACATTATGGGGTGCTTACTGTGTGGTGGGCAAGTTTTTCAGATCTTTATACACATTGATCTATTTAATCTTCAAAACTATCAGATAAGGTAGGTTATCCTCACTAGGTAGGTAAGGACACTGAAGCATATAGAGAGATTAAGAAATTTACCACAGGCCACTCTGCCTTTAGGTGGTGAGTTAAGAATCAACCTTCTGCAGTTTGCCTTTTGAATGTGTCTGGTAAACCATAGGTTTACTTAAGAATTATATTTGAGTATTTCTTTGCTTCCGGTATTCTGTTGCATTCTGTGGGGAATATAATAGAAATGTAAGTGCTTCTTTTTACATAAAATGTAGAATTAAGAAAGTTGTGTAGTAACTTAAAAGCAAGACAAATCAGTAGATCAAGCAATCAGGAAACAAATTGTGTACTTAAGAAACGAGAAGCTCTTTGTGATAAAATTCACAGGTTATATACCATGGAGGTTTTGGTTTTGCAGATCCTTCTTACCTCTCTCTGAAACATCAAAAATATGTTGAATCAAAATATGATATTTCCTTTGGAGGAACAGAGGTGTCTGTATTTCTGACATTAAGAAGTAACTCAAAAATATAATGTTAATCTAATACATCATGGCACCTTAGAGATCGTCTGATATAACACTTTTTTTTCACAATGAAAAAAAGAGAGAGATTCATAGAGGAAAGTGATGGCAAATGTCACATAGGAGCAGTCTGGGACAATAACTCAGTACCTTAGCTCCTAAATCAGTATACTTTTTACTACCTCTTGTTTTTCTGCCTCATATTCTTTGTACTGTAATGGCTTTTATTTAAATAATTTTTGAATTGCTAATTAAGCAGTGACCTTACCTTAAAATTTTAAGCAACATGTGTATGCTCATGTTGCTTAAATACCGGGAAGACTGTAAGTTCAAGAGAAGGAACAAAAAATAAACTCAGCTTTGACCTTGTGAAGTCCTTCCTGTATGGATTTGGTAGAATTTCCATCTGTTTCATTGTCTATATTTAGGTACTTTACAGCATTCAAGGTTACCATTACCATAAAAAAAATATTTCTGGCAGTATTTATTTCCCCTCATATGTTTTTTTTTTCTTGTACTATACTGTGAAGTAAAAGAAAAAGAAGAAAAGATGAAATCCAGAACATCTAATTAAAGAATATCTATGTTTAGAGAGGATATTGACTATTATGCCTGGTATAATTATTTCTTAACTTTCATATTTCCTTTTTTTTAATGATACTAGAAGATTGCATTTATTCAAGCAGAAGGTACATTGTACAAAATAAAATATCTAATTCAAAGTATATACAAAAATTGATTATTATTTTTCCTTCAATTTTAGGTAAGTTACAGAATGGTGACTATTATATGTCGTGCTCTCACTTTAATTCTCTGAAGGATGTACTCAATTCTGGTGATTCCTTTGAGCAGATTTTCTTATGGACTTTAACTTGTTCCCTTTTGTGGAGAAAAATTTTTTTTAAGAGGATAATCCTCTGCCATTAAATAGTCTGCAATATTTTTGTAACACACTTCAGTTCTTTGGTTTTTTGTATTGAGGGCCAATAAGTCATTTTATGGAATTATCTAAGAGGAATTCTACATTCATTCATTCATTCATTCATTTATTCATTCAAATATTTTTTCTCTGTTCTGGTAATGATGGAGGAAAGGGGCAAAAGGGGAAAGAGTGCACTGATGAAGAAAGGACAAGGGCTGAGTCCAGAGAGGTCTCTATATTCAGGTTGTCTGAGTTCCAGCAATTTACTAGTGTTACATCTGTCAAATTATTTAACCTCTTTGTTTCTCAGTTTCCTCACCTTTAAAAGGGGAACAGAATGGTGTGGTAGAGAGAGCAAAAGATATAAGTTAATTTGTGTAATGTAAATGTTAATTATTTTTATACCTTTGTCCTGAGTATCTTGTTTTGCAATAATTACCTTTAAATTGAGCGCTGAGAAAAATGGCATGACATCTTATAAAGGAAGCTTTTCTATTAACTATACATTTTTATACAAGTTTTATACAAATGTAAAAATATATAAAAATGTATAAAATATATAAAATGATCTACATTTTATACTGTTTATAGTTTTCACACATGGAATTATCGAGTCTCATGACAATTTTATGTCATAGCTATCATGGTCAATAATATCCTTATACAGATGAAGCCTCTTATTCCAAGTTATATAAACCACAAATAGTTAAGACAGAAGTGAAATATGCATCACATAAATTCCAGCACACTGTTCTTTTTATTTGATACTACCTTATCTGGGCAAGGGATCTAAAAATATATTAAGGGATCTTTAACAAGAACAATCACTCTTTTATAATTTTCAGCTAAAAATGCTTAGTTTTCTCTTTATTTTGCCATAGAAAAAGAAATGATGCAAATAAATGTTAGGAGAGAGACTGCATCTATTATTATTATCTTAGCAAACTTCTTGGGATCTTTAAGGTATTAGTAAATTTTAGGTAAAGTAGATTAAAAGATTAACATTGAGTGAGAGTCAATAAAAAGGACTTTTGATGCAAAGTTATTCTTAAGCTATAGACAAAATCTGAAAATTATGAAAGATTCAGAGGAAGTTAGAAGGATATATACTACGCAAGTATATATATCCTTGCAAGTATATAAAGTATATATATCCTTTGTAGGATGGGAACATCCTACAAAGTCCATTTAAGATTATAATATGATTAGGACTACGCAAGCATGAAGGTCAAAGCCAATATGGAATAAAGTGCTGTATAGTTATCTGTATGTTTAGAGTTAAGCGTGTGTTCATTTGTTTGTATAATTATATTCCAAGCTTAGCAACAATTTTGCAAATTATTATTGATGATAATACTCAGATTTTGTATTTCTTTAACTTTTGCTATACATTATATTATTTTCTTCTGTGAATTTTCATTAATGATATTTAAATCTTTCAGTAGCTTTGCTCATTTAAATAGCTACACTGTGTCCTATGGAACACAAAGATGAATAAGTCACATTTATAGTTGGAGACTGACATTATCAAATGGGGAATAATGCTAATCTGAATTTCTTAATTGATCATTCAAAGCCTTTAATATGCAGATCAAATAATTTTTGATAAGATATTGGATAATAACTTTTTCTAGTTACATAAACACTTTATTTGTGTAGAAGCCATATTTTGGTCAATCTGATAGACAAAACAAATTCACTAAGGAATACATGAAAACAATTTTTTAATGGTAACATCCTACAAAGTCCATTTAAGATTATAATATGATTAGGACTACTCATAATGCTAAAGAATATTTTTCAAATTATGTGTAAAGTTAATTAATAAATTTTACATCACAAAGTATTAATAGCATGAATTAGAGTTACTGAAAGCTGAAACTGTATCATTGTTATTAATAAGGGCTAAGATACAAGAAGCAACATGCCTAGTAATAAAGCAAAAGTCTTCAATGGTCTCTCTAATTCCTACAGGCATGACCTTATAACTGCATAGGTTAGCAATCAAAATTTTTAATAGCTATATTATTAAGAGAAAGGCTAAATTATATTTTAGAATTCTATGATTTGAAAAACAGGACAACATATATGTTTTAAGAATTTTCTCAACAATATTATTTTTTAATGATAGTTTTGTAAAGTAAAGGGACAAACCTTATCTTCAAGCAGTATTTCAATCATAACTATTAGTTATTGAGTTTTTCTTAATTGACTCAATTTTTCATGACATTTTCCAGTTTGTAGTTTTAGTGAAAAAAATATGCAAAATAAAGTGTTGAGGTGGATAAAACTATTGTATTAATTACTGCCTACTTCCTAATTCTTATGATTTTATTCATTTCACCACAATTAGATCAACTTTTAAAAAAGAATATCATTAAATGGTCATTGTTTTTTGATTCTCACTGTATTCCAGATCAGGAATAAATCTTACTGTATAATACCTGCTCTATGCAAGGTCTTTGCTAAATGTTTTGCAAAGCTCTTGCCCTCATGGAGTTTATATCTATGATACTGTAAGGATATACTAAGTAAAGGAACATAGCATACAATTAGTACTTACAAGTAGTATAACATCAGACAACTTATTTGTCATCCTTATGTCTTGGTTTTCAATTTGTAAGACAGGGCTAATAACAGTACTTAGTAAGACTTTATTAAGCTCAAAAAAAATTTATGCCTAACGCTTAGAAAAATAAGTGGTACACGCTTAAAATAAGTGGTAAGTGCTCAATAAGTTAATAAAACTAGAATGTATTTTAATGAATCAAGGTTACATCGTCTTTTGGCTTCATGAAAAATATGGTTTTTTGAGATGGACTTTGACAAGTGGGGAAGGCAAGGCTTTGAAAGAAGAGGTTGTTTGGGGTGGATAGAGCCAAGGTTTGCAGATGACACTTTCTGTCATTTAAGGAAAAGTCATCCAGTTTTATTGGTATGAAAAGTAAGCATGAAAGAATAAGATCAAGCTAATTATAGATATTATATTGGGGATAGGGAGTGGTAAAACTGCAAGACCAATCTAAGACATTTTATGTAATTTAGAATTATAATCTTCCAAAACTGAATCAAGAAGAAACAGAAAATGTGAACCGACCATTCATTATCATCAAAATTCAATCAGTAATCAAAAACCTCCCACAAACAAAAGTCCTGGACTAGATGGCTTCACAGGTGAATTTTATCAAACATCCAAAGAAGAGTTAAGACATATCCTTCTCAAACTTTTGCAAAAATTTCAGTAGGATGGCAGGTTTCAAAACTCATTTTACAAAGCTACCTTTATAGGTCAATATCCCTGATGAATATTGATGCAAAAATCCTCAACAAAATATTAGCCAACTGAATTCAGCAATACATTCAGAAAATTATACAACATGATCAAGTAAGAATTTTTTTCTGGGATGCAAAGTAGGCTTAATAGCCATAGAAATCAATTAACATGATGTACCACATAAACAAAATGAAGGATAAAAATCATATGATCATATTAATAGAAGCAGAAAGTATTAACAAAATTCAGCATTTATTTATAATAAAAACTCTCAGCAATGTAAGAATAGAGGGTAAATCTAAATCTCAACATGATAAAATCCATATATTATAAACCCACAGCTAACATCATACCAACAATGAAAGGCTAAAAGCATTTTCCTTAGGATAAGGAACAGACAAGGATGTTCACTTTCACCACTTCTATTCAATATAATATTGGAAGTCCTAGCTATAGCAGTCAGATTGGAAAAAAAAAAGGCATCTGTACTGGAAAGGAATAAGTAAAGCAGTCATTATTTGCAGATGATATAATTCTATACATATAGAAAACCTTAAAGATTCCACTAAAACAGAACTGATGAATAAATTTAGTAAAGTAGCAAGAAAAAAATTAATATTCATAAATAGATCAAAATTTTTATACACTAGTAACAAATTATCTGAAAGAAAAATAAAACAATTCCTTTTACAATTGCACCAAAAATATACCTAGGAATAAATTTAATGAAATGTAAAAACTTGTACTCAGAAAATTATAAGACACTGAAGAAAAATGGAAAAATATACAAATAAATAGAAGCACATATGCTGCTCATAAATACAAAAAAATAACATTGTTAAAAATGTCCATACTACTCAAAACAATCTACAGATTTAATGCCAATGGCATTTTTCATAGAACTTGAACAAACAACTATAAAAATTTATATGGAGCTAGAAGGGACCCTAAATAGCCATGACAATCTTGAGAAAGAACAAAGTTGGAGGTATTTCACTACCTAATATCAAACTGTACTACAAGGCTATCAAAATAGCGTGGTACTGGCACAATATAGGCAGCAAATTCTCTGAATTGCTCTTAATAACATATATATATATACACACACATATATACATATATGTATATATGCATATATACATACATATATGCATATATATATATATATATAATTTTTTTCCTGATATGTCACCTCGGGCAATGGAAACAATAGGAAAAAATAAATGAGATTGGTTTCAAACTAAAAGTTTTTGCACAGCAAAGGAAACCATCAACAAAATGAAAAGACAATCTACTGAATGGGAGAAGATATTTGCCAATGATACATCCAATAAGGGGTTAATATCCAAAATTTATGAAGAACTTATAAGACTCAACAAGAAAAACAAATAATCCAGTTAAAAAATGGGTAGAAGACCTAATAGGTATTTCTTCAAAGAGGACATGCAGATGGCCAATAGACATATTAAAAGGTGGCTAAGGTCACTAATCATCACAGAAATGCAAATTAAAACCACAATGAGTGATCACCTCACATCTGTCAGAACAGTTATCATCAATAAATCAGGAAACAAGTGTTGGTGAGGATGTGGAAAAAAGGGAACCTTTATGCACTATTAACAGGATTACGAATTGGTACAGCCACAATGGAAAACAATATAGAGGTTCCTCAAAAATTTAAAAATAGATCTACTATGTGACCCAGCAATTCCACTTCTGATTATTTATATCAAAAAAAAAAAAAAACAAATCCAAAGCACTAATTTGAAAAGATATATGTACCCCTATGTTTATTGCACCATTATTTACACTAGCCAAGATATAGAAGCAACATAAGTGCCTATTAACAGACGATTGGATAAAGAAGAGGCAGTACATATTTACAAAGGCATATTACTTAGCCATAAAAAAGAATGAAATCTTACTATTTGTGACAACATGTATGGACCTAGAAGGTATTGTGCTAAGCAAAATAGAGAAAGTCAAATACCATATCATCTCACTTACATGTGGAATCTGAAGAACAAAATAAACAAATGAACAAAACAGAAACAGAGTTGTAGATGCAGGTAACAAACTGCTGGTTGCCAGCTGTGAGGGGAGTTAAGCGGTGGCGTGAAAATGTGAAGGTATTAAGAAGTATAAATTAGTAGTTACAAAATAGCCATGGGGATATAAAGTATAGCATAGAGAATATAGTCAATAATATAGTAGTAGTGCCAAGTGGGTACTAGTCAGGGGACTGTTTATAAATTATTTAAATGTCTAACCACTATACTGTATACCTGAAACTAATATAAAATAATATTGAAAGTCAACTGTAATAAAAAAAATCAATATGTGGCAGACGCATAGGGAAATAAGAGGTTCAAAATTCTAAGTATAAAACATGTAAGTCATGCGATGTACAGCATAGGGAATGTATTCAATAACATTTTGATAGTGTTGTGTGGCCTCAGGAGATTGCTAGACTTATTATGGTGATCATTTCTTAAGATATATAACTGCTGAATATCTACTTTGTACACTTGAAACTAATATACAATATTATATATTAGCTGTATTTTAATCAAAATCTTTTAAAAATATTCTGTAGTCATTAAAATTGTATTGTAAAAAATGTAATAAACATGACACAATATTCCTATTATATAACATGGAAAAATCAATCTACGAAAAGCTGATACTATGTTGTTCAATGGTTATGTACATGTGTTTAAAAAAACTGGAAGAATATGTCAAATTTTCACAGAGGCTTATCTACGCAGTTGTTTAATTCATTTTTTTCCCCACTTTCTCTCCCCTGTGTATTTGTTTTTTCAAATTTTCTGTAGGAAATATGTAGTAAACCTGGAAGCAGACCTGATTAATAATATTTTATCTTAGAAAATTAATATGGTTAGCTTGTTTAAGAAAATGAGATTGGAGGAAGAGAGACATGTATATTACTGCAAAAAAAACTAAACAAATAAGAATTAGGTTAGTGATAATATGACAGGGAAAGGTGGAGTTATGAATGGATATTAGACAACAATTAGCTGCTGTTTCAATTGAGTATCTACTAGATTTTTTTTTTTTTTTTTTGGTAATGTGTATTGCAAGGTATCCAGTAAAAATGCTTAGAATACTCCAAAACTAATTTTCTAACAATGATAGTATAACTGGAATCGGAGTAGCTGTGTCTCAGTAAACAAATGAACACTGGATAAAAGAGGTTAAACAACTGGTTTTAAACATTAAGCAAGGAGAAATTAAGGACTGTAATCACAGAGGGAAGAGAAAAAAGAGAATTGCTCTATGATCACCTTGGATTTTTCTTTGAAGACATTTTTCTAATCATAATGCAAGGTGGAAAAGCTAAGACAGATTTCAGTAGTCTTTAAATTAAGGCGAAAGAAATAGAGTTTTGAAAGGCCCAGATGGCTAGAATTTGCAAGTCAAGAGGGAGCTATGGAGAAAAAGAGTTCCAGACTCCTCTAAACAGTGGTGTCATTGAGTCTGTTGTTGAATACTAAACCAGGCAGTTGTAAAGGAAAATTCCATGAGCTTTGTGGGGAATGAGTAGGAAGCTATAATATGATCAATTTTCAAAGATCACACAAAGCTAGATGTTTGAATTCCAACAGGTTGAAGTAGGAAGAAATGTTTGAACACCCAAGATATTCATAAAAGACCCCATAAGAATCATGGCTTAGAAATAGATTTAAATTTAGCTTATAATAAAGACTACACTATACCTACTATCCCCCAATACCCACACCCCCCCAAAAAAAACCTCTAAAATAAGACTTAAAAGGATCAAGCTGGCCTGCACATAACTGCCTATTATAAAAAAAAAAATGTCTAAAACACTTTTTAAAAAGGTCAACAAAGTGCAGTATTCAATAACATAACTTTCACAATGTCCAGAAACAAACAAAATTTACTAGATGTGCAAAAAAATTATCTAATCCTAATCTCGTTAGAAGAAAATCTGATACTAGAATCTAGAAATTATAGATATGATGAAAAGAGCAGAAAATAACTTAAATCACTTGTTATAAACATGATCAGAATTTACTTAAAAACATGAACATAAAAATAGGAGAGAGAATAAAATGGAACTTTTAAAGTTGTGGTAAAAAAGATTTTAAAAGAAAATTCAATTGACTGGATTAATAGCAGTTTACAGAATATAGAAAAACAAGCAGTAAATTTGAAAACAAAAAAATATAAACTATACAAATTGAAGCACAAAAGTAAAAAAAAAGTTAAAAAATGTATATATACATGTGTGTGTGTGTGTGTGTGTGTGTGTGTGTGTGTGTGTAATCATAAGGTCTAAGGAGAGAAGCAGAAAATTTTTTGAAAAAGTCATGACCAGATTATTCCAAGTTTGTTAAAAATTATAACCAATGGCTCCCCAAAAGACTCAGAGAACCCAAAGAAAGATAAAAATAAAGAAATTCAAAACAAGACATATTATAAGCTTACTGCTGAGAACTAGAGTTAAAGAGAAAGTCATTAAAGGAGTAAGAAAAACAATGTATATCATATTTGGTGAGGGGAAATCAGAATTATTACAGGCATTTTATCATAAATAATTCAAGATAAAAGTGCAATGTATTTTTTAGAGAATGCTGAAGAAAAAGGCTAAATTTTTAATTCTAGTTAAAATTTTCTTCAAAATGAAGGCAAAATAAAGATATATTAAAAAGGAAACAAAAACTAAAACTCAGGAAAGTCCAGGCTAAAAGAAAATATTACTCAAGGAAATGTGAATCTAAATAAAGAAATGAAGAATGCTGGCATTGATAACTATGGGTGTTATGTAATGGTTGATATTTTCATTTTTTAAAAAACTTTCAAGAATAACTGTTTAAAGCAAAATAGTAACAATGTATTGTGTGGTATGTAATACACATAGTAGTCAAAGGTGTGGTGATAATAGCAAATTGAACAGATGGGTAAAATTGAAGCATCCTCTAGTAAGATTCTTACATTTTATATAAAGTAATATAATTAAAAGTAGATTATGATAAGTAAATGATGCATATGCATATTATAAACCATAAAGCAACCATAAAAATACCCAGAATATATGCTGCTAATAGACAAAGAATAGAGATAAAATGGAACAATTTTTAATTAATCAACAAAAAGAAATAAAAGAAATAATAAATAAAGCAGATAGAAAATAAGAAGCAAGATGATTTTAAAGCTTAAAATATTTATAATTATACTAAGTCTAATAAAAGTCAGTATACAGAAAAAAAATGCTATTTACAGATAGTAGAGACATATGAAATACTTGGGTATGTGCATAACAAAGTATAAGCAAGATCTGAACAATGAAAACTATAAATTATTAATGAGAAATTAAAGATCTTATCTCTTTGCTTTATTATAGCATATTGATATTTTACATTAATGATCTTTCCTGTATTGTTACATCATTCAACTTTTTTATATCACCCTAACTAAAAGAGACATTGTATAGGACTTCGTTATTTATTATAAAATTAAAGAAAAAAAGCAGATGAGAGAGAGTGTGAGCCTGAAGCAGCCAAAACTCAGAACTCCATGTTTTACTAATTTCAGGTCTCCAGAGAAATCTAGAATTTCTGCTGAGATCCTTGGACCTCCTTAGAACTTAGGGTCCATGAGCACAAAATGTGAAAATCAATGACAAAGATAATTTTGCAGCAATATATATATATTTTTATTTCTGCAACATAGGAAAAAAAACAATATGGAAATCTAACTTAGTTTTAATTCTAACTATGCAAGTTTGGGTATTTTTAATGTATGAAAATCATTTTTTTAATAACTAAAAATTAAACTAAACCATAATATTATCCTGAAAACATAATTTATTCATGCAGACCACAGTTATTTATTGACAGCCAGGAGCTGTTCTAAGTGCTGAGGATTAAAACATTGAATGAGGTAAGTCTATATGTCCTTAAAAACTTGTATTCCCAGAAGGAGACAAAAAAAATCAAACAATTTAAAGAGTTGATATGTAAATTATGTCAGCTAAGTATAGGGACATGAAAAGAAAGCACAATAAGAAATAAAAAAAAATGAGGGATTTATTTTTTATTTTTTATTTTTATTTTTTTAAATTGAGGTTCAGGAAAGCCAAGGAGTTATTTTTGGAGAGATAGCTGAATGAAATTGAGATCTTGAGTAAATCAGAATTTACCCTATAGGAGTTCCAGGTAGATAAGATGGAGTTGATTGGAGAATGTTTTAATAGTTGTAGTCATGTAATGGAAATAGAAGTCTATTATAGTGGATAGGAGGATAGGAAGAGAGCTGAGGAAGAGAATAGTTATGGACAATTCTTTCAAGGACTTTAGCTGAATTAGGGCAGAATATCAATATTTGTTAAATAAATGATGGAAAGGATGACTTTGTTTTTCCATCAAAGGATGACTTTGTTTTGATTCATTGTGATGCCATTTTACACTGATTACATTTCATAGAGACTATCAATTTTTTTCTAAATAAAGTTTTTGTTCATTTTGCCAAAGTATATTTTTTTGTGGGACCAACATACATAAAAAGATATCCCTTGATACTAAATACCCTCATGAAGTTGTTAGCTTGCATAACACCAGATATTATATCGAAATATTTATTGAGGATCTACAATTGCAAATGTTGCACTAGAAGCACTGGTATTTATACATGAATACATATACTGAACTGGACCTCACGGAAGACCTATTTTAGGAATAAATGGAAACCAATGGGTACAGAAATAAAAAGAACATGTGGTGATTTGTAAACATTCCCCTGAAACTGGTTTGTTTGTATTCTTTTTTGTTTTTGTCTAAATGTTGGAGCAACATCTGCCAGAGGTGATCAGAAGGGGTTGGGCTGTAGAATTTCATATGATGAGTAGGATTTTAATAGGTATTGGAAGATGGTATGGTGCAGGGAAAGGTTTTAAGTAAGGGTCTGAGATAAAACATAGGCAAGAAAGTATGAGATATATTTAAGGCATAGTAAATGATCTGATTGGATACAGAGGAGAAAGAACAGTAAAAGAATTAAAATATATTGTGCTCTTTGTCTCTGAAATGTCTTTTCTACAGCATTTTACTGTCTCTTAGATAAATTCAAAAAGAATGATTGTGCGCAGTTTTTGGTGGGCCTTTGGTACTGAGTTAGAGAATTTTAACTTTATTACATGGTAAATTCAGCTGACCCTGAACTACATGTTAAACTACAGAGATCCACTTATACATGCTAAATTATTATACAGTTGGCCCCCTGTGTCCCAGATTTTACATCCATGGGTTCGGCCAAAGGTGGATCAGAAACAGTGGCTTACAAGTGCATTTTTGACTGCCTGGTTGGCCTAATCACCTGCATTGTGCGAGGGTGAACTGTACATAATAAATAATAATATTAATTAATATTGAAAGCTTTTTGAATAGACATTGGTACAATCTGAATTTTGCTTTTGAAAATAAACAGAACTGTTTGGTATGGAGAAATTAGGATAGAACTCACCAGGCGTAAATCAAGTGTATCATGTAAGTGGAAGGTGTTAAGAGGATGGCAGCCACAGAGGTGTGTCACTTGGCTCTACCTTCCATAAAGAACTTGCTGTTCAGCTGAGAATTGTTCAGTTCCTAGATTCCAGCTGTTAGTGCTTTCAAGATCCACACTGACTTTTGTTCCAAGGCTATGCTTTTTTTATCTGGGCAACTCTTTAGCAATAACTGAGAATGTTAGGGGTTCTGGAACCTGACCATTTCTGACCAATGTGAGACTCCTGCAATGGGAAATCCTTGTGCCATAACTTCCCCTTGGGTTAGCCAAGACTGTCAACTCTTTACTGTGGTTTGAGGCACTCCCTACTGAATCCTATTTCTCTCATCCCTGCAACTCCTTTTTGTTAAACATTTTTTCAGATCTGTGTCATAGTTTGAAGGCTTTTCTTACCTAATCTTCCTCCTCCTTTATCTGTCACAGACGTTATTCTCAACACATCTTATGTGTTCCTAACTCCATCTCAAAAACATATGTCCTAGAATAAAAGAAAATCAAAAAGCGAAGACAGATGATAGAGCTTTTGTTGAATGATAATGATGCTAATGATAATAACACTGATTTTAGCATCACTTAAGTTTTTCTATAGTCTCACTCAGAAATACAGTTTATAAATGTGCAGTGTCTAGAAATGACACTGTATCTAAGAAAGAGAAAAAGTCAGAAAAAGGGAGGCTCAAGGGTATAAGACATGGACTGTGCCAACAGAGAGAAGGATTTCAGTGAGGAAGAGGGAATCAATACCTTAAATTCTGCAAGCTGTCAAAGAGGCTGAACACAGCAAAAAGGTCAAGTTACCTGATTTTCTTGTTGTTTCGGAAATGTGACTTTGTTCTTCAACATAAGCATAAATGACTATGAGCAACAAGGGCCAAGAGGGGTCATTAATCTCCTAGATTCTTGGGTCTAGAACTTAATGGTGTCAAAAACCCTGAGGGAATATCACTTCCCCTCTGAGGTAACAAATATATCTTTTCTTATAAGTATTTTCGATAAGGAATTGATATAATAATCATAATCAACTACAGTTAAGTCACACAGTTTATTCATTATTCGAATACTATTGATCACAAGAAAGGAAACCTTTAAGATACACACAAATACATTTAGTATGCATTTATCTTTGTGATTCAGCCCAGTTTGCATTCATGTTCCACCCTAGTTTCCATTTATTTACACCCTGGTTGAAGCAAATGGAACTAACATAATATCTCCTTAAGCTGGTTTACACTTATATTTTGGAGAGTGTGACTTTCAGATTGTTATTACATATACCACCTGCATTATTGCAGTTATTTAAAACTGCTAAGAAAGGGGAAGTAGAATAATAGGGTTTTAAATAATGACTTTACTTGTCTAATATTTAGCCCAATTTACCGTGTCATTTCTTTGGGTGATTTTCACAGCTGACCTACAGCTTTTACCATGCAAATTATATACTCTTTTTTCTGTAATACAGCTATTTTAATTATGGTCTTAATTTTGTCCTATATGTTATTTGAAGCCAGACATATTCATTAGGAAGGAATAGTGTATTTCCAAGTAAATTAGGCTATTACTCCTATACCTGCTGTGTGTATTCAGAGAACAGTTCTCCAACTGTGATATAAATATTACATTATTTATCATGAAGGAAACTTACTGGCTTATTTTAAGTGAAAGGCCAAGATTATGCCTTAGAAGGATAATAATGGACATTTTGTATTAAAGTATTCATCTAATTACTTCTTTAATGGTACCAGGAGAAACATATGGCTGTTTTCATCACCATTAGCTTGATTCTGGTTTATACAAGTAACATTAAGTTATATTTAAAATTAATTTAAAAATTTTATATCTGAAAAGTTTTATATAGAATTCTTGTATTGATTGTGAATGTCAGAGTGTTGGCAATGCTGATATATTTATATCTAATATAATTTTTTAGTTAATTGTAATATGAACATATATAAAAATTGTGACGTAAAATACCTCTCTGATTAATGATTTACTGGGTTTTAGTGCTAACTAAGCATATTTAGTTGAGCTCAGGATACTGCATTGAACAATGGAGAATTAATCTGAGGAAACAAAGGGATTTCTCCATGGAACTGTTATTCCAGGATCAAATCTTGGGAGGTCTCCACTGACTGATAGCCTCTGCTCTTGATGTGTTTAGGAGTGCATTCTGAATTCAGTGTTTTAGTTGCCACCAATTAGCACTGGAAAAAAGCTGAGTCACTTGGTGTCCTCTCTGCTTTTTGCAGCTATTATAAAAGTTGAAGAATTGGTATGAGCTGTCTGTGGTTCAAAGCCTTTGTTCCAACCATGATTGTCATGGACCTAGATCAGAAGAGTTTAGACGGCCCTGGTTGGCATCACATTTACTTTAAGAAGGGCTAGAATTTATCCACATTCACAGCACCTGAGCAGTAGCCTCCACTTTGATATCGCCAACCAGGACATGTGGGCCATAGCATCATCCAAGATAATGTGTCCTGGGGAATCTAAATCTGAAGAACCCTAGAGGGCAACTTGGTACACTAGACTTATTTCCCCATTTCCTGCTGGGCTGATGAGAAATTCAGCCCAAGTCTTAGTAATCTCATTATTTCCTTCAAAATATGTACTTTACATTTTATGTTTATGAGTTTATGAAACCACGGTTACAATCCCAGTCCTGATTACTAACCATGAAGAGGTCTGTTGCTTTTAACTAAAAGGATGTGTATTTTGTTAGGAAGAGCATAAGCTCTATAAAAAAGTCCTGGTTTATAGTGACTTGGAGTGTTACATGTTTCTCTTTGTACCACTGCTACGTGGTCATTTGTCTTCCAGTACCCCTTTTTTTTTCATGAAGAGGTGGGGAGACATTTGTAATTGTAAACATTTTTTGTTTTGACTCATTTTCATTCTTTCTCTGGAATTCGAAATCTGTCACTAAAAATAGGCTCTGGATACTAATTCATTAATTAAATCAATCATGGGATACAATGGTTCTGGGCGATTAACAAGTCATTAAAGGAAAATGGTGAAATGAAACAAGCAAGAAAACCTGAAACCTGTCTGTGGCCGTGCTACCCTGAACAAGCACTATCCGGTCTGATCTCAGAAGCTAAGGAGGGGTGGGCCTGGTTAGTACTTGAATGTAAAACCACCTAGGAAGAGCAGGTACTGCAGGCATAAAAAATAAAAAAATAAGGGACTGTAAGCCGACAAGGTTCTTGCAAACTGTAAAGTTAACCAAAGGCTGCCTCACCTAAAAAAAAAAAAAAATATATATATATATATATATATATATATATATATATACACACACACACACACACACACACATATATACATATATATGTATGTATGTATGTATTTTATATATATATGTATTTTATATATTTATATATATATTTTATATATATATATATATATATGTATTTTATATATATATTTTAAACCCTGAAACCCTTGTTAACCTTAAAAATGAAATAACAAGAACTTTAGCTAACCAGAATGAGTTTATTTGGAAATAGAAGAACTTCAATTCAGGACAAGCAAACTATGGTGAACCATAGGCAAATACAAGGAGACAACAGGAAAGTCAGTTTTTATTAGGTCATAGGAGGAAGTTGCGGAGGCTGTGGCAGATTTTTATTACTTCATGTGGTGGGCTGCAAGCTTGTTGCTGGTCAGGAGAAAATTCTTCCTGGTGGAGTCTAAAAACTGTAGTGAATGGTGTGCTCTAGAAGCCCTCCTTTTGAGGCTTTTCAGCTCCACTGATTTAGGTATCCTGTGTTCAATTTCACACCTTTAATAGAGGAGAATATATTTATGTTTGGGGCATAATAAAAACGTGTAAACTTAATCGTATGTACACTAGATATACTTTGAGTGTCTTATACAGTAAAGCAAACTGATCCTTATAGTGCTAGCTCTCTAGCAGGTAATTTAATGTTTTGTGAATGTTATATGGTAAACTAGTGTATATAAATGGTCATTTAAATAGCTGGGACAAATGATATATCTATATTGGTGGAGTGTAGCTCTCTTATTTATCACTTAATGGTCAGTTCCCTGTTTACTTTGCATAAGTCTATCCAGAGAGTACTTTTAAAGCCATTTCTTTAGGATATTTTATTCTAATCTGCAAAAAATTTGAGAAAATTTTCAGTTTTCTTTGTATGTTGAAATCTGATATTCATTCTTTTATATTTATTATTTGTGAAAATTATTTGTATTCAAAATAGGGGATTTTAAATGTTAAAAATAATTTCTATGGTAAATTCAAAATTAAAGGCTAATGTTCTTAGTACTTAATAAAATATTCTCAAACAAAATAATGAATTATTGGAAATGAGCAAAAAAATAAGCTCTAGAAATACCTAATAAAGAAAGTAGAAACTGTCTAAACTATTCAGGCTTGAGAAACATGCTGTAGTTCAATTATAGTACTCCCTCAAAGGTATAGGAGACAATAAAATTGTCTCTTGAGACTTGCTGAAAGAACACAGAAACCAGGAAGGAAAGAACAACGTGAGCATTAGCTGAAACTTAAAAACTTAAAATGAGGAGGAGAGGGCATGTTTTACTAATTTCTTCCCTGCTGTCTAGAGAATTTGCACTGCTAGTAGAAATAGTAAGTTTCTAGCACTGTATGTCAAACTGCAGCCCAGAGAGCACCTCCTTTCACATTTGTGGGAATTCCTTAATATTATAATTCTGTTTTTTGTTTTTTTCTAATGATTGTCTTTGGAAAATTACTATACATATATTCTTAACCCATGTTTGGCCATTATATAAGCATACCAGATTCCATGCCTGTATTTGCATTCGATTTTAGGTTTGTATTGTATTGCTGCTTTTATTTTGTAGCCAGTAACAAAGGAGAAAAGGAGACTTAACGTGGAAAGGATACATGTGAACTAGAAATCCTAACATTATGGGATTATGTACAATTGAAGGTTTCATAGCAGTTTGAATAAAGAAAATAGAACTAGTTCAGTAGTCGGCGCACAAGCAAAATGAATTCAAAAGACCCTTTAATGTGGCCAGTTCAACTTTCAAGTGTTAATACTGATTTAGTTTAGTATAACATTATCTGTTTCTTTATATTAATGTGAATATTAACATATTTTATTACTTTATTATTTGTAAACTATATTTGTGTTTTGAAAGTTTTGATTTTATAGTTGATAAACTCTAATAGGTTTATACCTCATTACATGTAGATTTTGAATTTTTTTTATTATCACATACATTTAAATTCATAGATTACATATGTACAAGTTAATGGGTTCTGACAAATACTTCCATCCCATACATGGGCTCATACAAATACATACTATAATACATTCCAATTAAAATATGGAACATATCACACCAGAAAATTTCATCTTGCTTTTTCTTCACCATCATTCATCTCCAAGGCAAGCATTCTTCTGATTTTTATCACCATAGATTAGTTTTGCCTGTTTTTAGACTTCCTATAATGGGATTGTGCTCTTATGTGTATATATATATGCTCTTGTGTGTTCATTTACTTTTGTTTAGCATATTTATCCATGTTTCTGAATTATCAGTTCAGCTGTTTCATTTTTTTTAAGACTTTTTTTAGAATAGTTTTCAGGTTCACAGAAAGATTGAGGGAAGGTAGAGAGATTTCCCATACCCTCCCTACCCACCCACCCCCAACATGCATAGCTTCCACCATTGTCAACATTCCCCACCAGAATGATATATCTGTTATAATGAACCTGTATTGACACATTATCATCCAAAACCCATAGTTTACATTAGAGTTCACTCTTGGTATTGTATATTCTATGTGTTTGAACAAATATACGAATGATATCTACCCATCATTATGTTATCGTGCAGAGTTTTTACCACAATAAAATTTCTCTGTTCTATACCAATTTATCTTTCCTTTCACCTGCAACTCCTGGCAACCACTGATCTTTTTACTGGCTCTATAGTTTTGCCTTTTCTAGAATGTCATACAGTTGGAATCATACAGTATGTAGCCTTTTCAAATTGACTTCTTTCACTTAGTATGCACCTGAGGTTCCTCTATTTCTCTTTACAGGTTGATAGCTCTTTTTTTTTAGTGCTAATAATATTCCACTATCTAGATATATCACCATTTACTTACCCATTTATCTATGAAGGACATTGTGGTAGCTTCCAAATTCAGGCAATTGTGAATAAAGCCATGGTAAATATCCACATGTAGGTTTTTGCGTGGAAGATAAGTTTTCAGTTCCTTTAGGTAAATACCAATGAGCACAACTGCTGAATTGTGCAGTTTCTTTTGTGAGGAATTAACAAATTGTTTTCCAAAGTGATTATACTACTTTTCGTTTCTACCTCAGTGAATGAGATTTCCTATTGCTCCACATTCTCACCAGAATTTGATATTGTCTCTGGTCTAGATTTGGGCATTTTTTCCAATTGTATCAATGGGTAATATATAAAACTTATGTACCCTTGTGTTAAAATCTGTTCTTTAAATTCTGTCCTAATTTCTATCTTAATTAACATTAAATAGGTAGTGAAATCTAAAACTATATTTTGTTTGATTTTTCTCTTATTTCTAACAGTCTTTATACCACATAGTTGGATAACTTTTTAGTGTATCAAGGATTAGGAATATTGTATATTTTTAAGACTAAATATGTAACATGATTTAACCTGTTTTCCTCAATTTCTTTGACTACTAATAATGTAGCAATTCTTTTTTTTACATTTAGATTTGCCTTGTGATTTTGCCATTCATTTTTAAAACTTTTCTTTCAAAAGGGTGTCCCCTTTTCATACCATCAATGTCATTCACTTCAATAAATCACATCCTTAGCTCAAGTACTGTAGCACCTTATTTTTATTTTCTAATCTGTTATATATTACCAGGTAAAATTGTCACTTAATAAATGCGTGAAGAAGTGAATGAGTGATGGGATCAGTTATGGGCAGTCATCAGGGCATTCCTTGAAGAACTGTCAGTTATGACTTGTTGCTAGGTAATTATGAAAGACTTGACCTTAGTTAGATTTACCCAGTTTGTGCTCAGCCTGCCCTTGACAACTGACTACTACTGTGCATCACATGGAGGATGTGGGCAAAGCACAGCATTTGAGAAGTACTAAGTTATGTCTTTAGTTTAAGACAGTAGCCCAGGTTTTTATACAGAAAATCTCCAGTAAAAGTCTTACTTGGTTTGCTGGTGATTTGTTAAAGGGCACAATATTTTCCATACATTTTGTTTTTCTATGTAATTTGATTCATAAATGTTGATTATAGGTCTCTCATCTTGGTCTCTGTATTAGATTTTCTATCTTTCTCTTCAATATCAAAGAAGAGATATAATGTTTTTAAGGTCCAATAAAGTACCTGTATATTATACAAAGTAGTCATTACACTCTTTCCTTATGGTTGAAATGAGAAGGCTCCAGTGAATTCTTTGGTTATTTTGGTCATTTAAAAACAAACAAACAAAAAGAATAGTGTTGCTTTGTATTCATTCTGGACAGTTGTTCAAATACTGTAAATATAGCAGGCACTTTGAAATGAAATAGTCACTGCATTTGACCTCAGTGTTTGTCTATTAAGTGTTTCTTAACGGGGTAATTGGCCCCCTAAGAGTTATTTGACAATGTCTAGAGACATTTCCAGTTATCACAACTGGGGTAGGACAAAAGGAATATACAGAATAAAGGCCAAGGATGCTAGTAAACATTCTATAGTTCACAGGACAGCATCCCACAAACGAAAATTATCCAATCCAAATGTCAATCATGATCGAATTAGTATGATGGATTTGTCATTTACTAGGTATTGAAATTTCTTTTTTAAAGAGAAAGCCTAACACAGTAAGAAAGAACCTACTCCTTTTTCATTTATACTTGTCTTGCCTACTTCATTTGTGGTAAAAGCAAGCAAGATAATGAGAAACTGTATGAAAGTGATTTGTAAGAAGTAAAGCAGCACATAAGTATGAGGTAGACTAGCAAATGAAGGCATTTGAGATAATATCACTTATTGAGCACTTACATGCTGTATGATTCTACTGAAATAAAAAAATTGAATAATATTCCATTTTCTGTATTGAAGACTGAAATTCATAAGTTTGAGATTAATAGCTTTTAGAAATTGAGATTCTTGGTTTGAAACAATGTTTAAGATATTTATATAATGACCATGTGCAACAGATAAGGATCCTGAACCATGTTCCTCTCATCTTCATTGAAGCAAATCCACTGTCATTTGTGAGAAACATTGAAATTCTGTGTAGACTGTGATAGAGAAAGAAGAATTAGCTACTCAAAAGACCAGTTGGAAAAACACTGGGTGATGTAGTCCAATTCCATGTATGATAATTAAGAATACTGAAATTTAAAGTATGGGTGACTTACTCCACGGAGGGGGGTAGAAAATAATTAAAAGGTTAGAGAAATTTAGGGCTTCTGACTCCTTAGAGCTTTTTCTTAGCATATGGTATTATAATTTATGTTTATTGAAGGGTGATGACAGAGAAGTTGATCTGTATATTAATAGGTGGTATTTGCATGGACTCTCATAGGGGGTTGGTCTCTTACTCTGTGTATGTATGTATATGTATAGTTACATGTGGTTCTATAGATATATACATAGTTACAATATATATCATGTCATACAACTTCTGCAAATTCCTGTCATCTCCAAAATCAATGAAGAAGGTTAATAGTGAATTTTCAACTCAAAAATGAGTTTTGTTTATAGATTTATTTGAATTCACATTGTGTCCTATTCATTATATAAAAAACAATATGATTATTCCATTGTTAAGATTCTCTGGTCTGTTTTTTTCACAGAGTCCAAATTTTCTTTTGACGCTTCATAATAGCATAAAGAATATTTTATTGAATGGACACATTTTTCCAAAGGAAAATAATTTTATAGCACTATGATTGTTAAAGTGTATAGAAGTTCATTTTATTTGTCATCATTGAATGAAAATATCTTCAACTCTGGGTGTATCTGGGTGTAATTAATACTCTGGTCATTGATTTTTCTTAACATTATTAGAGGATATAAAATTAAGAATACATATCTATGACAATTAGAGCTATTCTTTTTTCAAAATTCAAATTATTGTGGTGACAATAAAAGCTAATATGTTTCAAGTACATAAGTCAACAATATTTTTTTATCAAAAATCTTTTGCCAAACTGAGAAACAGACAGCTACAAAATGTAAATTTTTTTTTCAATTATAATTTTTCTTGGACTTTCTTTAGAAGTCATGTGAAGCTATCATGGCTTCTCGGCTGACCATGTTCCTAGGGTATAGAATAATTTCTTTATTGATGAACAATGTTTAACATATATAATCACAAAAAAGTACAAGTTATTCTGTCTTATCAGAAAGCATCTGTTATGCCTTAATGACATGTAATGAGGATAGAGTTGGAGGGGCAGTTTCACAATGTGGTATACCTCCTTTCTGCTCTGACAGATTATATTTGTACCAAAGTCCTTCTTTCTCTGGCTCAGAAGGAAAAATGATGGGAGCTCTGAATGAGCATAATTGACACATTGCCTTTGTTATCCTTGCAGCCATCACCATCATTATCACAGCCGATCCCAGAATGAAATTGAGTACCTGTGTTTACTATGTACCATGTGCCTTGCATATATGACATCATTTTATTTTCACAGCAATCCTTTTGCCAGCTATTTTTTTTCATGCCTAATATGTAGACATATTCACTGAGACTCAGAGAAGTTAGGTAACTTCACTTAATTTCACACCTCTGATAGCTGTAAACTCTGATTTATACTCAGGACTCTCTAAATTTGGATTCTAATTTATTCTCCTTAATTCATGCCAAAATTAACGACTTACTTTTTATTATAAAAGCTACTACAAAGGTGGACTGGAGCCCCTGAAAAATGGATAACATCCTGGGATACTGATAACATAGCACCTATGCTAACAAAGCACTAATGAGAACTGAAGTATGAAACTAAATCCCAGAGATACAAACTTTCTAAAAATTCATAAAGAAGAGAAATTGATGTATTTGAGAAAGGCAAAAGTAAATAAAACATGAGAATGATCTAGAGACAGTGTTATGGAAAAGTAAAGACAGCACTGACCTGAGGTTTCAAGCTAATAGTGTTGGTATAATTGTTATAAATGAAATATCCACCTGAGGCATGACCCACATTTATAAATCTTACAGGAAATTCTAACAGCATATTACTGATGGCTGGAAGACTAACTGAAAGATCCACCTACCTGCTACAATTCAAACATATCTAACTGGAATGTGAGGCTTTTTGTTACACTGAAAAAATAGAATGACAATAGAAAAGGCTGACAGGAGCATGTGCGTTTTTTGTTTGTTTGTTTATTTTGTTTTTCTTGAATTGTTAGGGTATTTTTATGTAGAACATTGAATGGAAGCAGTGGCCAGATTGTCAGGTATTGAGACGTGAAGTTTCGTGACATATTTCTCATGGTATTCTTGGGAAATTCCAGGGCTATTGACTCACCATTACACTCAATTTATCTCTTGTAATCTAAAATGTACCAGTTTAAATTTAAATTTTACATGGAAAAGCTTATTTCAAGATATATGGAAGTGATTTATTTGAGTTGTTAAAAATAATTTCCAGATTTAGTGCATTCTACTCTATGTATATTTCCCTATATATATCTTGTACAAACCGCAGTAGTGATTTTAATTACATTTTAAAATCTACCTTTTTTCTTCATTGACTGCTACCACCTACCCATGTAAGCTGTATGACACTGAGAAATAAAATTAATGATTTAAGTCCTTTGTAACTTAAGAAAATTATTCTGGTAGACTATTTGAATATTACAGTCTCAGCTCATTTTTGTTTTTGATTAAATAAATTTATGTTAATTGCTAAGGTTTGTGTTGGATGCTGATATTTTAATCTACACAGAGCTAGCTAGCTAAGGATTAAGTGTATCTCTGATTAGAATTAAGAACATGAGAACAATGGATGTGTTACATCTCTATAGAGTAGAGCTTTGCAGTTTACTATGTATAGAAATCACTTGAGGATTTTATTAAAGTATCATTTCTGAATTCACCAAGTCTGGGATGGGGACTGAAGTTCTGCATTTCTTACAAAGTCCTGGTTGATACCAATGTTGCTGGTTCACTTTTAATAGACACTTTACCCACTTGTTCCTCCTTTGCTGCATGTGAAGCAACTGAGGATAGACCAATCAAAGGACTAGCTTGGTCCCATGGCCAGACCTGGTCAAGCCAGGAGAAATACACGAGAAGCTTGATTTAGACCAGTGCCCATTCCACTTCTCCTTGATGTTGCCTTAATGCCTCTCTTTTTAGAGAGACCCTCTAAAAAGAAATTGGATAGTAATACAAACCTATTAAAAATGTATAAAATGGAAGAAAGAACATTTTTCTTTTTCTCAGTCTTCAGAATACTAAGAAACTTAATTTGATCATTTTTTTATATCTTAACAAATTTTAAATAGAACAGACTTTAAAAGATAAAAGAAAAAATATAGTGAGGTTCTTTTCTATCTAAAAAAAGTAGAAAATTTATCTTAGCAATATTGAAACTCATTAACTAGTTCAAGACACTAAGGCGATATTTACTTCTGATATAATATTCCAAAAGGAACACTGTTACTTGTGGTGCCTAAACACAACCCTCAAATTTCGCAAGACTTTAAGAAGGACATTTAGTGCCAATATGTACACAAAGAAAACAAAAACCCTGGGAGAATACATGACATGCACAATATGTCAGCTAAATAAAGACAGAATGGAGACTAGAACCCAGTTCTCCTTTTCCCTCTGCTCTTCTCCTTAGCTGTGTAGGAGTGACAGGCAATAATGAAGTAAATCTCACAGCCCTCTGATTAGTGGATTTTTCAAAGTAACTTGGGGTAGTTCAGATTTGACTCAATAAAAACTGGAACCATTTCCCTTAGCTCAGTTCAGCCACATCTATTATTCGTTAAAGTTTAAAAGCAATTCTCTGAATAGCACTGATTACTTAGCACCTTGACTCTCGTGGTCTTTGCTAGTGCAGAGTAGTTAAGAGTTTTGTTTCCCTAATGGATAATCATCTAAAATTATTTTTATTGAGTACTCACTATGTGCAATAAGACCTGTATGGTTTGTGGATGCCCTACATGCACAGAGTAAACATTGCCATAAGCTGAGAGAAGATACATGCAGTAGTGCCAAGTCATTGAGATGGCCAAAGAGTATACATGCTAGCAAAGTGGTCATGCAGTTCTTTGTTTTGCAAAGACCTCTATTTGGTTCAGTGTCTGGTGGAGTCAGAAACAAATATTTGATGGGTGTTAGGAATGACCCTTCAAAAATAAGTCAATTACAACACTGCTATATATAAATTTAGCAACTATGTGGTTTATTTTTAGATTGAGGTTTTATGCAAAATGCCTTTTACAAGCAAATAATTCTAATTATTATGTGTTTGAAAATGAATATAAGGTCAGTTAAATATTAGTAAAACATATAAAATTAGTATTTGACGTTAGATAGAGACATTTCTTTTAAAAGAAGTGGCTCTGAAGGAGTATGTAAATTCCCAATGTACATAGAACATTAATATTTTAAAACTTGCTTTTTTGTATTATAATTTACTTAGACTAGTGTCTGACACAAAGCAAGTGACAACTCTTTGTAGTGATTCATTAACTCTTCACAACAGCTCTATGGGTTAAGAACTACTTTACTTTATCCCCCACATCCACCCCATCTCCGTTTAACAGATGAGGCTATTGAGGCATACATATATTTTTTGCCCAAGATCAGATAGCTAGGTAATGGTGAAGCTAGTATGTGATCACAGAAAATTTATTGTTAATTCCTTCCTTCTGTAAACTTTTAAATAAAATAATAATCATAGTAATAATATTAATGATAAGGTAAGTAACTTTATCTCAGATTCCTTTTTCTTTCTGTGCTTTGATTAATTCACTATATCCTTAGAGTTTACTCTCAGTTCCAATATTTATAGACTCTTGCAACCAGAGCTACTGTGAAAAATATGTAAACATTCTTTGTTACCCAATGTATTAATTAGAAAATATTTTATTTGCCAGAAAATGTAAAACAGTTACCTATAATTGTAAGGAAATAGAGATGGTGAGGCTGAAGTTAACGTGCTTAATACTTAAAAAAAATTGGCTTCTGAGACTAATATGCATGAAAAACTAACATATCAAACAAGACTTAATTTAAAGTGTTTTCAGAAAAATTGCCCAAACTGTTAGAGGCAAATCACAGAAAAAATTGTGTTTACAATTTTACTTCAAGTTTGAACTTTCTTGCTATAAAAATAAGTCTTTTGACCCCTGACTTTTTATACTTCACTTGTTTAAACTGCATTTTTTATTTTCTCACAAATTAAAAACCATATTTTTCAGCAAAAAGCCCATTAGAGAAACAAATCTCCCTTGAAAATGTTCTGAAACAGGCTTCATTTTCAACCTTGTGTAGTTTTATTTCCAAACTGAGAGCCAACTGGAGCATGTCAGAAACAGCTGATGAGTAGATGAAGTAATGGCTTCTTACATAACAAGATTAGTTTTCTCATTTGGAAGAATAAAGGGACAAAGAATATGAGGTGGTTAATTTCATTGCCAGAATACCTTTTACTCATGCATGGGGATCTTTTTGGAAAACACTTTGCTTTCAAATGTTCAGATATTAGAAAGACAGGAGTATCAGCCATGACCACACATGGTAAATAACAAGAAAGAAGAAAGCTAACTGAACAACTAGAGATAAAACACAGGAAGAAAGATACAACCTGTTTATACAAAAAAAGTGAGCTAAAATGTCAAAAATAAAATTATACTTAAGCTTTAAACTGTTTAAATAAGTGCGATGGAGAGTGGAGGCAATTATCTTGGTAATTCAGGCCCCCAAAATGTATGGGAATAGACTTGATATGAATATATTTATGAATATATGTATATATACATATATATATGTATGTGTATATATATATATATATATTCACTAAATCAAACTGCTTGCCTCATAATTTTAAATGCATAGGGATTCAAGGCATATGGTAAAAAATAGAATTCTAGTTTTTAGAAAAACTTAATCCAGATGGTGTACACAGCTAACAAAATACATAGGCACACATATACACACACAGAATCTTGTGTAATAATAGTGCTATGCTGTTGTTCATGAAGGTAACAAAAGACTCATCACACATAAAAGATGCTCAATTCATTTAACAAGTGAAACAAAACAAGCAAAAATTAAATCAGTCAAAGTTTTGAACATAGCAAGAGCAATGGCATAAAATGGATGAGCATTTCAAATTAAGTGTTTAAGAGCACATCTCAGATTTGACCATTTACACAATGGCTATCTTGTTCACTTTTGTTTTTCTTTTATATTCAGAGAATCTATTTTGAGAAGTATGCATTGAGTCTAGACTTTTCCCACCTCGCCACTCTTTGAAGGTGATGAGAGGCATATCTTGTATCTGCACAAGTTTCTTCCTGCCCTCTTTTGGATTTCTTGTGCCTTACATGTTGATTATATTTCTCAGGAATTAAGGATATGAGGATACACCCACTTCTGTAGGGCTGTATATATGTTTTTCTAAGTATGGAGAGAAGTAAGACTAAGCAAGCCTCCTGCTAATATTTGCAGGCTCGTGGCAAGAATGTATAATACACACACACACACACACATATAATTAAAGTTGTATATATTAGCACCTTAGTTTTCTCATGCCTATGCAATCTGATTTTTAAAACAATGGTGTATGATAGGCTTGGCAGATATATCACTGGATGAAGAAAATGAAGTTTAGAGATGTCACATGAGTTGCCTAAAATTACAGTTAGTAAATGTAAAGCCCACCTAAATTGCAACATTTAGGTTCCAAATTCTTGCTCTTAAAAATAAAATAAATTGGTAGTGTGTTGGTGAACATTAAGCAACCAAACATTCAGAAATTTTTTAAATCTTAGGTTAAGAAAAAATACATTTACCAAAAGTCTTAAAGGGAAATCCAGTATTATAATATGGAGACTTTAACAGAAGAGTTTTCATTCCTAAAATACTATTAGGAATGATTATTTAGCCTAATAGCAACTGAAGGAAAAGTAAACAAACTTTGGAAGATATTTTATGGTGAATCTCTTTTAGTCAAGTTTATAATGCAAACTAACTATAGTCTATTTATTACATACATCCTTTGTCAATATTTTATGCTGAAATATCTTAGGAGAACTTAGGGAAAAAAATGGAAATGAAATTGCTTCCTGAGAGTTAAACTGTGAAGTCAGCACATAATATATCAAATCAGAGATATGCAAAGTTGCCTTAGAAAAATTACCTTCCTGAATTGCAAGACTAAATTTAATCTAATTGAATATATTAAAATATCAAAAAAAGAATATGTGCATCAGAAAAATGTTAGTCAGAATATGAGGTGTAGAGAAGAGAGGATTCCAGAATTAAGAGTTGATTGTGTTAATACAAATATGGTCTAGGGAAAAGACACCTTGTCAACAAACTGAATATTCCTATCTCATTGGAAAGGCCATTCCTAAAGTGGGTATGCACACACATCAGGCTGTCTTATCTTGCCATTAAATTGTATTTTATTAAGCTGTCTCTCTTTGTTCTATCTCAGTACTCCCTAGGCTTTTTTCTGATAAATATTTTGTTTTCTGTATAGAATAGTCTATGTGGCTGCTGAAGATTTTTTGTTGTTGTTGTTAGCAATTAAGAGGTATTTAATGTATTTAAGAGACTATTAATTCTCTGCTCAGACATCTTTTTTATTAACAGAACCCTGATATTTTAATAATATTCTCAGCTTAAGTAAATAAAAATCTCATTTTCTAGCCTTTCTTGCAGAATGCTAAAGCTGGGAACACAGAAAATAAAAGAATCTCAGGACCACGTGGAACCAGTGTGGAGTTGTCACGCCTTTCTTAAACTACTTATCTCTGTACACTTTGTTCTTTCGAAAAACGAAACAAAACTATAGCCTTTGAATGAGCAATTGTAGAGTCTCTGTTGCTTGCAACCAAATACAATCCTGAGCCACACAGTAAATAGTACAGTCAGCCTTTGGAATACTGCTCTCACAAAGCAGAGGATGGCAAATTAACTAAGTCAACAAATGATAATCAAGTTCCTACTGTGTGTAAGATTATTGGTGGACAGTTATACATAAAATAGAATTGTTTCTGATCTAATTGTTCATACAATAAAAATGGGGGTTAAAAAAAGACAGAGAGTGAGAATAAATGAGTGTAAATAAAATTGGTATTATGCTAAATGACTTGAAGGAAATTAATAGAGTGAAGAGATAGGCAAAAAAAAGGTATGAAGTACTTACCTAGAATAGTTGGTAAAAGCTGCAGCTAATGGCAGTTTTGGAACAAAAATGGAACAAATAGAGCATGAGCATTGCAAGGAACGATTCTAGAAATGTAGAACATGTTCATATCATCTGGGAATGCGATTTTGTGAGGCCTTTTGTTTCACTCTCAGGCTTCTCTTGTTGCTCCAATTGTGGTGTCCTTTTGCTTGCCTTCTTGAAAAGTCTTAAAGCAAACAAAGTGCATTAGCAAAAGGAGGTACTGATAGACTGTTTTTTAGAATCAGAAGTGAAAAGTGGATTTTGTTTCATTTCTCTCTTTCCATTCTTCTAAAAACCATTGCTCAGGGATTTATAGATCAATTAACATTGAATCTATTTTCTCAAACACAGATACTGCCTTACTGTTGTGTATCCTAGCCTTTCAATTTCCAAACCTTTCCTGAAAATTAATTCTTACAGAATTCTAAGGCCTAATATGCTTCCAAAATAAAAATGCTATATTGGGTTAGATCTATTTTTCAGTGATTCTCTCTATACTACCAAGATGTATGGAAGCTTATTTCACAATATTTACAAGGAAAAGGTACCAACGACTAGGCATTGCTATATACCTGAATCATAACATGTATTCTTGTTATGTAAGGTACTAACAGAAACTAAAATGAAATTTCTATTGAAGAAAATTTTAAAATATCCCTTCCTAAGTGCTCTTGAAAAAAACGTAGCTACAGATAAAAATTTTCCTTCAGATCAGGGGTTCCCAAAGTTTTCCACAAAGTGGTCGTATTCTTTATGTGAAATTGTGTCTGAAAGGATGGGTAGAAAATATAGGAAGGATACAAGGCAGAGAACTGTTATTCTCTATTTTTCTCTTAATGGAATATCATTTAGACAGAGAAAGAGTATGAAGAAAACAGGATTGACTGTAGATACACCTGTTCTTTTCAAATTTCAGATCTATTACATTTTGACATGTGTACCCCTTTACAAGTTTCTGTTCTGAGACTTAATTTTCTCATCTCTAAGAGAAATGAGCAATAATTCTTCAATTTTATGTGAGAATTTAATTAGATAATTCTTCTGAAAAAAATACATGAGTGGTGAATCGACATAGAAGTGCTTTATCTTTATTATTTTTATTTTAAATATTTTACTCTATAATCTCGGCTTCTTTTTTGCAACTCTCTTACTTCGTGTTTTTACACTGTCCTGTATTTTTGACCTCAAAAGCACAGTCCTAAACTCTTCTTTATTTTTGCTCTGTTAGTTACCTTCTGTTTCTACTTCCTTCCTATTCATCCATCATGATTAAATTTTGGTTAGTCTCTTGGTAATCTCACTATGGAAGAATGATACCTACCCTCAGTTGGATTCTCTATACTACTATAGTACTTCAATGTTATCCAAATTATCTCTCTTTCATTATTTATGGCAGCTATTCCAACCCTCATTGAATTTCCTACGCTAGCTAACACCTAATATACTTTGACAGCTGATACTTCACATAGAAAATAAAAGGAATAGGATAAAATTTTATGATCAACTGCTATCAATATCAATATTATATTCTTCCCTCTTTTATTCTTGTCTACCATTTTATCTAAAATAAATTCTATTTGTGCCTAGGTTTCTATTCTTTTCTGGCTCTTCAAGGAAACATTTCATAAATTATTCTCTCTCTCACTCTTTCTTCAACAAAATTGCCCCTCTGTCTCAAAGTTTCTTCCACTAGATTTTGTTTGATTTATTCACTTCTATCTTAAAAAAGGAAAAGCATCAGTAACAAGCAAGCAGACAAAGCCACAGTCGGATCACACATTTCCTGCCAGCCACACATCAGCCTATTTGTATCATGCCCTTCAGAGTCAAACACTAGAAAATTATATCTGTCTGCTGTATCTCTTTCTTCAAATCTCAGTCATTTTCCAAGCTACTGCTCTCTGCCCTCTTTCCCCACTATTCCACTTAATGTGCTGTCTCCAAGATAACCAATAACTTCCTTGTTTCTATATCTAGAGCCACTTTTCCACCTACATCTCACTTGAAGCCTCTGCAGTATTTAGCAATATTGATTATTTGTTCTTGTAAAACTTCTTTTGGAGTTTTATGTATTAAATGAGAGCTTGAACATAAGAATCTAGCTCACTTATTTCTAAAGCTTTTATAGACCTATCAGAAATTTTGTGAAAACAGAAGATATGGCTATAATGATAATAAATAAAAAATAATTTATGCCAATAGTAAATCAGAGATTTTATGATAGATGAGATATAGAAAGCAAATAGTATAAGATTGATATGAAATTACTACAAACACAGAGATATGCAGGGATTTCCCAAGAAAATCCAGAGATGCTCCCAGTTTAGAGTTAATAAATGCAAAGAACATTGAGAATAAACCATGTAATTTATTAAGTAAACACTTTTAGAATACCTGAGACAGATGCCTTTTTCCCATCTTTCTATTATAAACCAAGTATCCAGCAATTGGAGTTTTTGCCATCAAGATAATACTGATTATTTTTCTCTAAACACAGAAAGTAATCGACTAGAGCACAGTTGCTAGTGAGTATTAAAAGGTGAGACAAAATTATCAGAGCTTAAGGGCACTCTAGACCAGGTGTTGGCAAGCTTTTTAAAGAGAGGACCACATAGTAAATATTTTAGGTTTTGCAGGCCATAAAATCTTGTGTTCAACTTCTCAACTCTGTTACTATAGTGTAAAAGCAGCCAGCCATAGGCAATATGTAAATGAATGAGCATAGCTATGTTCTGATATATTTTTGTTATGTATCTCAACTCCTGCCCTAGATACATACCATACACACAGAGCCAAGGAAAAAAAATCAAAAGAAACATAGTTAATATAATTTCATGCTGTAGTTAAAGGATTGCCTACACTGCAGAATTACTTACTTTTCACTCTGGGAAGTTTTCAGTGTTTGATTTCCTGCTTCTTATCTATGCGAACCATAAAAATATTAGCTTTTGACATGCACAAATATTTATATAAAAACTGCAATTGGTCTTCCAATTTAAGAGAGATAACCTAGAAGAGATATAGACAACTGGTGAGAAAACAAACCTTAGCCATGCATATTAGCAAACATAATATTTTATATTAATGAATGGACAATAGCAGGCCATGTATCATCTGAAAAGTCAACATCATCAAAGAACCAAGACAAACTAAAAGAAAAACAAGCCTGGAGGATTAGAGATAACTCAGAGAATGAAAAAAAACTTAAAGGTAATTTTTACTGTCCTTATAAAAATTTAGATGTAAATTGCATTTATTGAAAAATATAATTTTTAAATAAGTATGAAAATTAAAAAGAACAGTTGAACTCTGAATGGTAAAAATGGATATCATTAGGTATACAAGTGGAAGAAATTATCACAGACAAAAGCAACAAGTCATCTGAAAAAAGAAAATCAAGGAAACCTAACAGAATTTTGGCAAAAAAGAAACATGAAAATTATGAGGAATTAGTTGATAAAACTAAATCAGTAAAGTCCAGTGTATGTTTAAAATGAGTTTTAGAGGGAGACTAGTTGGAGAAGGAGACTAGACATTGATTTACTTTATCTGACTGCTTCAGGACATCTCTAGTCCACAAGTCACCTGACCACATGACTATTATGTTCACTAAAAGCTGTCATAACTGTAGGAAAATCTCTTTGTTGGTATGCTCAGTTAAATGCTTTCGACATGCAATAAATAGTAGCACTCACCCCATATTTAATGCCACTGATACACAGCTTTGGGGGCACACGCTAGTAAAGTGTGACCTTGCTCTAACTGGGGCTTTTAGGCAGATCACAGATATGTCTCTACTTTTCTTGGAATTCTGCAGAAAACTTGTGTGGGCTGGACAGAGCTGGACACACTGTAGGACTGTGTTACAAGAAAGTGACCCCACCATACTGGTGCTTTTGTTTTATGTGAGGTGAGTATGACAGTGACCTCAAAAATGGGAGAAAACAGTCTAAGTTTAAAAAGATAGTCTGATCCAGGATATCAGCTAGTAAGAGATTGGAGAGTGCCAGATGCACACCAACAGCAGGCTTTGAGGAAAGTTAAAATCTTACAAGGCATCTCTTGTTGGGCCAGAAGGAAAATGCTTGTCTCAGCTAGTTTAATGCCAGACAATTTCAGGAGAGAGCCTGGACCATTCACTGAACAAACCTGTTTGTCTATCCACAAATATTATATATACAAAATACCAACAGTAAATTTTAAAAAGCAAATAATCAGTTTATGATGCGTGTGTAAAAACACATTGTAAAGAAAACTGTTGGAGGTATATAAAATTTCAGTCTTAAACAGGGTATAAGTAATGCTTTCTTTATACACCTATTTAAAATTTAAACATTATTTTCTAGGTGCATCAAATGCATTTAAAAGTTAGTTCTATATTTACGTCCTCTATCATTTTCTTGAAATTTTATATCTTGGATAATTTCCATTTACTATTGCATTAAACAATGAGTGAATGATTGAAAGAAGAAAAAATAACATCAATATTAATCATATGTCTTTATTGTAACCTAAAAATATAACAGATCATTGATCTGAGTGTTAAGTTTTGACTTAAATGGCCTATTTGCAATATGATTAGGAAGTCTAGTTCAATTTGAGTCCATTTAGATGAGCTACTTGGTTTAGAATCTCCATTTGTGAAGCACTTAAATATGTTCTGAGAAACAGAGATAAAACATTCCTTCCACTCTTAAGAAGCTCTCAAGGATCTATGTACTTTATTTGAAAAATTTTGGGGGAACACTTTCCAAGGTTTAACTACTTTAAAATCTAAAAATATACCTCTCCCACACACGTTTAACTTTTTAAAAATCATAAATCAAGACACTTAAAACTCAAAAGAGAATTTGGGTTTTGGAATTGAGAGGGGAAGATGACACATGGAGAGTAATTATGGTCCTTTATTTCTATTAGGTGCCTACACAAAAATGAGTGAGCAGTCTGGTTATGACCACAAGTCTCTTCAGTTTCTTCAGTTACTCAGTCTTTTTTGATAATGACATGGGATTAGATTAGGTCAATGAGGAAGTCAAGGGGAATAAAAATATAGCATTAAGCTTTTAAAATATAATACAGAGGTTTAGAGATGCAAATAAATTAATTTGGCTTTTGTTCTGCAGATCTTGGATTTCCTGCATCTCAACTTCATACTATAAAGCACATTTGTTTATTGTTCCCATCCTTTGGATTTATTTGGGAATGCCATGTTTTGTTGAATATTAAATATTGTATGTGTTCATTTGAGTCTCAACATTGTAACTACAGCCTCTTATATGACTGGCAAAAGGGATGAGTACTCCTACATTGCCATGGACATACCATGGTATCTGTCATTGACCTTTAGATTTCAAAATATAACTTCTTTATAATAAAGTTAAAGTAGATAGCATTATTCACTATATTTAAATATGATTTTGGGTTGAATGAGCAATTTTCATTTTTGTCTGACTGATCTGTATATAATCGATAGAAAGTTTACCTTCCTTTATGGTGAAAAAAGTTTCCCTTATTACCACAGAAAATGATAGTGTTGAAAGCAACACCTCCATAAGACAGAAAAGTCATGGAGATAGAAAACTTATTGCAGATATTATCTCTATTGTCATTTAAACTATGGATAGAAAATAATTATTTTCAAAAATTTAGAAGAGGAAAATGATGGGAGAAAGAGGATAGTAGAACTAAAGGCTATTAATGTCTCTGATTCTAAGAGATTGGTTAGAATGTTATTTATGGAAGAATTTGAGTCTAAATGTGTCTTCAAAGAAGAGATCTTAGACAATTATTTACCTTAAAAGTTATCACCAAACCTGAACTTCAGACCTATACTAAAATAATACAAAGGAGTAAGAAACGAAGGGTATAGATGTTTATGAAAGATGATATAGAACAATTCTGTCTTGGAGAACTAGTGTGACCTAAAATTAACATTCCAGTCAGAAAGAAGCAAATAGGTTCATCAGGGCTAATTTTTTCTTCTGAATTCAGAAAATAGAGTTAATTTATATATAAGTGAATTTATGTGTATATACATATATATACATGAAAGCAAAAATAAACTTTTTATAATGTGAAGACTGATCAAATGAAAAGATTTTTAAATATTAAGGTAAGATTTGGAATTAAAACGTGTTAATAACATCTATATTGTATCTGCACATTGACTAAATATGTTGACTATCTCCAGTTTACTCATGAATCTGGTTACCTGCCTTTCTTTATAGTGCAATTAATGACTGGTAAATGAAACATTTCAGAGTTTAAATTTTTATAGTAAGGTAGAAAGCCTATGGTAGTGAAGTAGTGTGGTAGTGTGTTTTTTTCCCATGAAAGTGATTAACCAGTAGTATCAATGGTTCAGACCTTGTCAGGAAACATTAGACCTTAGTCTGCTATGTGTTAAAATTTTGTATTTTTGTTTCTGTTTTTAATATTTTGGTTTTTTCATATAACAGTTTTGCCTTTTTTATTGTAGCACTAAAAATCATCTCCAGTTCAACAACTCTTCATTATACTTAGTGTTTCTTGATCTAGAATTATGTAGTAAGGGTGTTTTTATATCCAAAGCTAGATTATTCATGAAGTCTTCATTATACAAGCAACACCTATGCTATCAGTTCATTTATTTCATTGCACTAAGTGTAATTTTCAAATCTATGTCTAATATGTCATGTTTCTAAGTAGTACATATAAAAAATATATTTCTTCTCAATTGGATCTAATTTACTAATACCATTCCCCATGCCTTTAAAGAATATGCATTTATTTTGTTTTTTTCTTTTTAAAGAATCACTCCAAAGACTTAAGAGTCTAAAAAAGATATAAATCCTATGATCAGATTGCCTTCAAAAAATTCAATACTCTATTAGGCAACAGTTCTTTATATTATTGTTATTTTTTATATATACAATTATTGGATAACTATATTTAAAAAATCAAATGTCAAGAATTAGAAAAAGGAGATTATAGAAATAATCTTACAAAACATTATCTAACTTTTTGAAAGTCATAATTCATTCCATTTTATCTCAACTATACAATTCTAATAGAATAAGTTGCTGAATATTTAGTAAGAGATCTGAATATAGCCAAAAGACTTTACTGGTTTTCCAGATCATCAATGCTCAGAATACTGCAATTTGTAAGATATATATCTTCCAAATAGACTTTAAGTTCTATAAAATGTTACTATTAAGTTTTTGATAATTAAAATTTATTTCATTCAAATACCTGCTTTTAAGTGTTAGATTTAAATTCTTCAGTTTGGTTTGTCAAATGTGAGTCAAGGAAATGTATATTATTTCTTTGATTTGTATTGGATTAAGATTATTATTTTATACAATTATGTCCTCTAGGTACTATATATCAATTATATCTGCTCAGACTAGGACTGATTTTCTGTTTCTAAGCAAATTTCTAAAGTTTCAAATTTATAACTGTACTATGAAATGTATATGACAGTGATTCAGTATTTATCTATATTTCATTAAAATTTTTTTAGTGTCTTAGTGAATTTTTTTTGTTAGTCTGCATTTGTTACTGATTAGTGTATTACTTTGTTTTTAAATTGAAATCTAGGTTTGATTTTTATCTTCAAAAGTACTCTGTAAGAGCGACATCATAAACATTAAATAAAATGTGTGCATAGCTGTAAACAAATTTGCTCTCATTTAATAGTATGTTTCTTCTTGTAAACATTGCAAACTTATAAAAAAAATGCATCCATAAAATCAAACTAAAATACATACAGAATGAAATATTGTGCTACTGCATCAAATAGATCTTATACATAGAATGGGTCAAATTGTATATATATTTTTTTACTTTCTACTTTCCCATATACATATGACTCTTTCTGCCAGCTTATGATTACTATACAATCTATTAAATCAGAAAGAATGAGATTTAAATACTCTTATTAATGAATTGTCTGAATATGGAATGGTTTCTACTTTTTTAGAGAGAAAGAAGAGCTTTTGAAAAAAATCTAACTTCTGTGGGCATAGATTTAAAGCTTAATGAGCACTTGATTGATTATACTATATTAATATATCAGTTTGAAAATTTTGTTGCCATATCCAGCTCTGAAATAGTATGTTACTTAAATGTTTTTTTTTTCATCTTGACCTATGAACAGTTTTATCTAACTTATAAACATAAATCACTGAATTATATATAATGGAGCACCTACATAGAATGGGAAAATTTTGCATCTACATATAATAATAATTGGATATATGAGAAACAGACAAGGAATATATTTCAGTATATGGCAATAAACTATAATGATTACAATAGTGGGTTGTAGTCCATGTTTGTAAGATGCTTAAAGAAATGTTATTCGTATTTTTGTAATTAGTGAATCTGTCTTTGATCTTGATCTTAAAATATTATGCACTGAACTTCTACACTATTTTAATTTTACAGATTTTTAAATAGAGTGTTTATTTAGGTACTCAGACTTATGAGCTATAACACTATGCATTAAAAATTATGCACAGATTGTGGTGTATTTTGTGAAAAATTCTACTTTGCTCATCATGTCAGTTGATATAATGAGAACCATTGGCTGATATGCAGGTCGAATCAGAGTGGTTTCTCTTGGGATTTGAAATTTAATTATGTAATTAGTTGCAAAATAAATTACAATGGAATTCATCTTGTGTTAGACCCAGTGGTCCATTATTTTTTTTTTTAAATATATATTCATCTTGTGTTTGTAATCTGATATCACCTGGACAATATATTTAACTTTAATAAATGTTTGTCTTATCTGAAAAACTTATTGAAAACATGTGCATTTGATGCTGTACTATTTTCTAAAAATGATATTCCTCTTGAAAATAATGATGCATAAACAAGTATAAGATGACTTCACAATGTGAGACTGTGAGCATTTACTATAATATAGTATGCTAGTTTTAGACAACAGATATGGATGAGATAGCTTATTTCTGAACTCTGCATGTTTGATTAAGTCTAACTGTATGTTGTGGCGTGACTGAATCTAAGACCCATGAAGCCAATTAAAGTAAATTATGAGCCTTTATTAGCTGGCCGGCAACTGACTCACCACCACACAGGGTCAGAGAATCAGCCTCAAGTTTCCAGAAGAGGCAGTTTATAAAGCCTCAAACTACATTTTTGAACAAGTAAGCAAGCCAATTACAAAAAGTAGAAGTTGGCCATTAACGTCTTGCACAAAGATAAATGTATCTGGGGGACTCAGATCAAACAGGGTCTAGCAGGCAGTTTCATTATCCTGGAATGTTGCACTTTTCCTGGGGGCTGGCACCTGGAGATATCACCTCCCTGTGACTAATTTACTGGAAATTTTCCACTCTTGCATGTATATTTAATTAATTCTATACATGATATGAGAGAAAGTATGTGGTCATTACTAGAACCTGAAGGTGGGCTTGGAATACTCTATAGTTTCTCCTAATCTAATCTTCCATATAGATAGACGACTAGCCCTTCTACAATATTTCTAACAAATATTCCCCCTGACTAGTGAAATTCTGCAGGGATGGGGAATTTCTTCACAGGCTTTGCTAGATTTTTGATTGGATAATTAATAAAATATCCTTCCTTATATTCAGTCCAATTTTGTCCCTTTGTAACTCTTACTGTTCCTGTTTATGGCTGCTATGGTTAAATAATTCATCATATCTTTGAAGATAGCTATGAAGTCACTCTGTCAAGTTGAAATATACATGATAACTTTATTCTCTGTATCTTTTGGTTTTTCAGACTCCTCGGTCATTCTAGTGCTTGCCTTCAACTGAAAATAATCTAATTTGTTAACACAAGAACACTACTAAACACAATAAGCCAATATAGTAATTAATACAAAATTAATGTTCAAAAACCTATAGTAATGAAGTGTCTGAAAAAGAAGTGGAAAAAAGGTAGAGGCTTCTTGTTCTACTTTTTTTTCCTCCTCTTTTTTCTTTTAATGTTCTGTGACAGAGAGCACTAGTTACCTATTAAAATCCATTTTCTACTTTACTAACAGAAGGACAGTTTTATTGGAGACAAATTCAATAAAATTCATATTTATTAGCTCCCAGCGATGGCCATTGACTAACTAACTAATGGCCAGTCACATTTAAGGAGAAAACGTTGAATGTATTGTCCATGAAAATGCCTTTACGGGGGGATTGACTCATATTGATGGACCATTTGTTTTTACCCTTCTCCTTCCTACTGGCTGTAATTCAGATGCAAGAGGTAAATCAGTCACCTTGTGTTAATGAGGCAACAAACACTTGCTAAGAATAGTTGAGTAGAAAGATCAAAGGATAGTAGATCTTGAATGACATTGCAGAACTGACATACCATCTTTAAATTTCTTATTTCTAAATTGCTCTTGCATATCCAATGCACCTTTTTAAAACATAGTTCTAGAATTAAGGTAATACTGAAAATATAACCTGCTTTGTTGATCCTGCCAAAATAAGGGCAGGGTACTTCTAAGGGTACATATAAAATTTTAAGTGTTACATTACTTAGGATAAATTTATTGTCTATTACAGTTCTCAATTCTCAGGTCTTTTTTTACATGAACTGCCATTCAGCTTAGTCTTCTTACATATGGATATGATTTTTTTTTAAATCTGTAAAAAAAAAAAGGTGTGTCATGGGGAGAACACAGACCTTTTGGAGTTAAACAGGCCAGAATTTTGGGCCTATTTTGCTTAAAATTTTGCCTGTCATTTTTTGTTATTTGTAAAATCGGGTTAGTAACATTTGATTCATTGGTTTATTGTGAGAGAAAAAAAGCTAGCACTGTAAACAGCACTTAGCATGACATTTAACAAAAAGTAGCCATTTATCAGTCTTGAGCCAGGTTCCAATCTACCGAAATCTTTAGGAATCTTGATTTCATTTTCTAATATGTTAATGTCTCCCAACACTGCTCATTTAGTGTTAGTATTCCACACAATTTTTCAGGTAGACATGACAGTAAATGAAAATGAATTATATATAGCAATGCTCTTGAACTTTAACATGACAATGAATTACCTGGTCATCTTGTCAAAATGTACTTTCTGGTGCATATCAGAACATGCCTGAGATTCTGCATTTTTAACAATCTTTCAGGTAATGGCAGTCCGTAGATTATACTTTGAATTGGGATATAAATAACTCTATGATTTGGGCCTCTATATTCTACCTTGTAAAAACTTTTTTTAAAATTTTGACCATATTGGCAAAGCATGAACTAAACAGACAAATTCAAATGATACCATTTTTGATGACAACAGCTGAAAATGTTTAACATATATTAGGAAAAGCCTGTGGCTTTGGATCTGGGAGACATGTAAGCGTTCAAAGTAGAGTCCGGAAGTTCCTGTAAATGTGGAAGGTCATTGTTAACCATACTTGCCATTATTAACCATCGTCTACCACATGTCACAGTTTTAAAAGGGGAAGCAAAATACACAGAAGTCATTTTATGAATTTAGGTCTGATTTAGACCCCAGTACATGAATTTCTCTTTCCTTTCAGACAAATCTCCTATTCACTGAGGCTAATTTCAAATAGTTGTTGATTTTATTAAATTTATTGTCACTTTTTGTTACTATTATCATCAAGCTGGGGATAATCAATGTCATTGTATATGGAGTTTGCAACAAAGGAGTTTATTGACCCAAATAATGCTTCAAGTGTTAAAAATGTTAAGGAAATTATTTTTTAAATGCAGGTCTCTAGTTATCCTCAGAAATTCTATTGTCTTGATTACATGTTTTGTTTTGCTTACTTAATCAATAGTTATTGAGCACGTTCTATGTCAGACTTTCAAAGCTTATGTCGTCTAGAGTGATCTGTATAACACTCACCCACAGTTGGGCTTAATAAAAACAAAACTAACTCTCCTTTAATAGGGAGACATTCTTGTAGAACTGGGAATGTAGATGATCACTTGGTGGTATTTTTAAGGAATGCCGATGCCTCGGGTTCTATAATGAAGCCTTCTTAGCGCACAGGACAGTGATGGAGGCTGGACTGATTGCATATGCCTTGCTACATCTTAGTGTTATGTGAAATTTTATCAGTGTGACTTCATACATGATTTCTTTATTGATTTGTGTGTAGCCTGAATTTGTATTTTTCTTGCAGCTGTGATTTTGAAGCACTATACTCTTTTCACTAACAATTTGCTAACTTCAAGAACTTTTGATTTCTTCTGTTCCATGTAAGAAAATTTAAAAATTTTAGGAGTACTTGATGATAATCTTCCTAGCATAGAATTAATTTGAACTGAGCATTTAAAAAACATGCCATAAAAATGTTTAATTTTCTGCAAGTTATTTCATGTAACAGTATTTCCCTTGTTTTAATCAGATTGTAACGTTGATTATTTTCTGCATCACTTAATAAAATGTTTCAAAGCAGTTTTCATTTAAAAAGAGATGGAAATGCAGAGAATAATTTTCTTATAAATTATGTGAATATAACATTTTTTCTGATAGCATGGTTGGAATTAGATTCATTTTGGTAGGTGTTTTACATTTATTATTATTTTATAATACTAGCAATAAAATCATAGTTAGGAAAATGAAACAGAAGCCATGTCTCTCATAAATACCAGACCTTTGGAGGACTATAACCTCTTCTAATTTACGCATAAATGGGAAGCATTAATTATAATGCACAACAGTGTTACTCTACGTCTCTATAGGTTATTTTAGACAATTCTAAATTTCCATTACATATAAATAATAGATAAGACCTGGTTATTAATTTTTTTTTTTTTTTTTTTTTTTGCAAGAGAGACAAAATCACATGGTGGTTTGCTGCTCTCACTTTAACCTTTTATTGGACATGTCCTGGAGTTCCATTTTGAGAGAAAGTTGCTACATGAAAGACTCTGTAGGTGTCAAAACATGACATACCCACTCTTTAAAGTAAAATAAGAAAGAGTTTTTCTTTAAAAATGAGACAGAGAGGACCCTTGCAAACATCTGTTCCAGTGCTAAATGAGAATATTAGTGGTGTTTATCTTTAGATGATACAGTTATTAGCTGTGTTATATACTTTTTCATAGTTTTCTGTCCTTTATAAATTTTCACGAGCATGTGTTTAGTTCTAAAATGTGGAGAAATAATACCTAATGTACATTAAAATATATTCCAGCAATGTTTATGTTTTTAACTTAGCTACATGCCAATTTTCAAAGAACCATAGAGCAATAAGTAGATTAGTTAGATTTTATTACCACTGAAAACTTGGAATTAATTGTTTTACAACTATAGATGTTTTACCATGGTTTCACCTTTATAATTTTTCCATTTACATGAGATAAATGTCTTTTTCAGAAGGTCATTTACTTATTACTTTATTTGCTGTTATAATAAATATTTATTTCATGCCTAACTTCTATGCTAGGTTCTGTTTTCCTGGATCCATTAAGGGTTATTCAGACCAGAAGTATTTTCACTTATTTTTAAGAAGGTAGCATTTTGTCACCTGGATACGGATCCAGTAGGTGTGAACTATAAACTGATAATTACCAATAAATATTATCTTTAAGATATTTCTATAGTAACCATATAGGAAGGGCATTATTATTTTTAAATTAAATCTTTAGGTTTTTAGAGCAGTTTTAGGTTCACAACAAAATTGAGAGGAAGGTACAGAGATTTCCCATATAACCCTTGCCCTCACACAGGCATAGCCTCCCCATTACCAGCATCTTCCACCAGAGTGACATATTTGTTGCAGTTAAACTTAGCTTGCCACATCGTAATCACTCAAAGTCCATGGTTTATATTATAGTTCACTTTTGGTGTTGTACATTCTTTGAGTTTGGAGAAATGTATAATGGCATGTACCCTCATATAGAGTATTTCCGTTGCCCGACAAATTTTCTGGGCTCTGCCAATTCATTTTTCCCCCTTCACAAACTCCGGGAAACTACTGATTTTTTTACTGTCTTTATAGTTATGCCTTTTCCAGAATGTCATATAGTTGGAATCATACAATCTATAGCCTTTCAGATTGGCTTCTTTCAGTTAGTAATATGCATTTACGTTTCCTCCATGTCTTTTCACAGCTCGATAGCTCACTTCACTTTAGCAATATATTTCATTATCTGGAGTACCACAGTTTATTTATACATTCACCTAATGAGGGACATCTTGATTACTTCCAGGTTTTAGCAATTATAAAAACTTATATAAACATTTATGTACAGATTTTTGAGTCAACCTATGTTTTCAATTCCTTTGGATAAATACAAAAGAATGAAATTTCTGTATGATATAGTAAGAATATGTTTAATTTTGTAAGGAACTGCCAGGCTGTCTTTCAAAATGGCTGTACCATTTTGTATTCCCATTAGCAACAAAACAGAGTTCTTACTGCTCCATAAAATTTTATTGTTCCAGTAAAATCTTCCAGATTTTGATCATTCTAATAAAGGGCATTATTTTTCAAAGATGTGTTAAAGTACAAGAAATTTGTAAATTAGTGTTTGCTCTAAAAAAACAAAAACATACACATGTACTATATTTCATTCATCTTAAGTTGCTATGTAATTAACAGTTTACCAGAGGAAAAAAAGATGTAATAATAGTATAATAAATATAAGTATCTATTTAAATACAAAAAAATGCATCTTAGAAATAAGGAAACATGTTATATTAAATATAACATGTTATATTAAATATAACATTTTTTTCATAGAGAACAATAAATATGTGATTTAATTTGCAAACTAAATTAAAATTTTAGATGGCTAGTCTAGTTTTACAAGTTTGTTAGAAATATACTTTTAGGCAATTTTAATTTAATTTGTTTCATACTGAATATACCTATTTGTGGAATGTTTTTGTCTTTTCAATGCTATTTTAAAATTATTCGTTAACTAGTACTTTGCATGGAGAGCATGCTTTAATTGTATTAGCATATTAATTGAAGTATTGAATGTGTTATTTGTTTTTGTTTATTTGTTTGTTTTTATGATAGCAATCTAGGACTTGGCTCACAGAGCTACCAAGAATATTTGTCAAAGTACACTACTTCTGTATTATTAAACATGGAGTGTTTAAAATATGGAGTGTTAATTTTGGAAACCTCATGTAATATGCCTTACTGATGTAAAAGAAAACAAAAAGGGGCCATTTTTCACTATCTAATGGAGTCTTTCAGACTATGCCTTATAGCTTGGACTGTGTGGCTCTGAGGATAGAGTAATCTTTGGGTCATCTTGACTTTTTATTCAGAAGCAATTTGTATCCTTTTATTCTAGGGTATCATTGTGGGAAATAGTCAAAATACTTTTACAGAAAATCAAAGAAACTAAATATTTTTTAAAAAGAAATACCCAACTTTCTGGTGTCTTTATGACAGTTCAGGGAAAACATAGTGGAGCCTGAGTGATGCCATTCATCAGTGTTATCAAAGGAATCAGGAAATCCTGTGAACTTGCAAAAGGTCAATAAAATAATCTATAGATTATATTGGTGTCTGAGAGATTCTTGTTTGTTTTTTACAAATAGAATTGATTTTGAATTATAATCTTCCATAATTAATTAATATATCAATTTGATGCATGCTAGCATTACAAATGATTGTTGGATTTCCAGTTCTCAGAAATGTCTAATTAACTCGTGTGGTACTGTTATGGAACAATTTAAACTAATACCTTTTATCTCATTGATGCTACAGGAAAATAATTTCTAAGATCAAACATAGCTCTTCTTTGAGGAGAGACTAGGATCTCCCATAGCCTTTTCTTGTGTTAGCTATTGTGGCTTGAAGGGGATTCAATGTGGTTAGGATGGAAAGGTAGAAAAATTGGCTTAGTCACAAAATAAGAAAAATGAAGAGGGACTTATTTCTTGTTCATTCAACAAAGGAAAATTTAATTATGTAATATGTGTCTAGATTTTTAGAATGCATTTATAATCTCTATTAGCACTATGCAGCCATTTAAATAACAAAATTTTAGTATTTCTTGTTCTGCTGCAAAATTGCTTTTACTAGCAAATATGATAGGGCAAGAACTGGAAATATTTAAACCAAAGAAAACCATTATCAATGGCCAGGCAAATAAGAGAATAGGTAGAGTAGTATTAATTACCTAAGGACTTACAATTTTAAAGTTATCTATTAAATGACCAAGTTAACTATTTTACAGAAGGAAAAGCTATTAAAATTGAATTAATACTTAGTAACAACAATATTTATAACTGTATATCAAAATAAAGGAAAGAATACTTACCTGAAAATTTAGGCCATAAATATACTCAGATACAATATAAACATATTTTATCAGCAAAATTTAAAATTTTTAAGTTTTTTTTTGCTTTCCCTCCCCTCCCCAGAAACTGTCAATTAAATGATATGGACGACATCAAAGGACTCGAAAGGATGTCGTCTCTCTCAGGCCTAACATTAAAGGCTATTGTACCCAAGGCCAACCTAGCACTGGAGTTCTAGAAAGAATTCTCCATTAAAGGATGTGTGTAATGCTCTAGTTTCTCTGACTCTGATTGCTTTTAATCTTTTCTTGTCCTAGAATATTTTATCTTACCTTTTCTTTAGTTCTGTGATATTTTAACTGAGTTTTCCTTGGATTTACGAGTCAATAGATATACTTCAGGATTTTACCAGAAAAAAAAAAGCATCTTAAACACGATGGGGTGCTGCTTTTAATGAATCATCTCTTCTGTATATTAGGCTCTTCATAAGATTCACTTAGGAAAGTAAGTCCAGCTTTTAACAATGTAAGTTTGAAACCTATGCACAAATTGATATATGACATCATCATTCGTCAGTTCTATTGCTTATGGTGTTTGGCGAGAACACAAGTGAAACCTTAGGGGACATGTTGTCAAGAAAAACCAGACACATCAGGAAAATTTTTTTCTGTATTCATGAATAGGCACTCTATGTCACATTGAGCCAATGCTTTTATAAATCAAACCCAGATAATCTTGCCAGTTGCTATGGTGCTGGAGGATGATAAGAAAATGGATTTGAACTAAATGTCATGAGAAATGGATAGATTTTCTTTCTAGAAAATATTTTATCTCATTACAATGAGAAAATCTGTTTTTGATTTGTAAAAGCTTTAGTAAGAATGTGCTCCTATATCCTGATCTTTTGAGTGCTTTAGAGCCAGTGGGCACATGAGGCGTATATACTCTGCTAAGTTTCTAAGAGTCTGACTGGCTTTTATTTTTTCCTTCATTACCACAGGCTTCTATGGACACAGATGTACTAAGAGAAGGAGTGTGGCTGTTGTTCATTTTTCCTCCTGTGTATTTACATGGAATTTACATATGTCAAATCATTTCTATAATTTAGCTCTAAACCACAGTATCATATGTTTAATTATATCATATGTTTAATGTCGATTTCACTAAAACCTTGCCAACCATAAACATTATCTTTTGTCAGATTTTAAGAAAGATACGGCATTGCTTTAACTTAAATTTTAATTATTAATCATATTAAATTTTTGTGTTGATAATTATGATAATAAAATGTTCATGAAAATTATTAAACAAATGAATAAGTGAATTTAGTTCTCAATTCAATAAATCTTTTTATAACATTTCTAATTAGTAATTTGCCTTTTTGGTTGGTTTCCATAGGCTGTATGGTGTTTTTATGCTAAAGCCTATTCTCTAACTCTAAAATGCTGAAAGAATTTTCTTATAGCTGTGCTCCAATATTTTTAACAGTTTGTTTCATTTTGGGCCTGTGTTAAAAAGGTTCTTGGGTTTTTTCTTTCCCATGTGTTATGAAACTATTGAATAAAATACTATCAACTGACTTACCTCAACAGATCCCAGAAAAAATGAAAAAGCCTAGAAACCTAGCATATGAAGTAATAAATATCCATTTCTTTCTCCTGATATTTTCTGATATGAATCAGATTTATTTATTCATTGTGTGCTGCTTTACACTTGAATCTATAGCTGCTCATAGTGATTATTTGCCCAGATCAAACATAAACTGAGATGCAGAACTGAGTTCAGAATCTTCATAGCAGTTAAGGTTAATATTCTCCAGGAAGAAGGGAGGTTAAATTAATCTAGTTTTAAATTTGGGCAGCCAAACATTTCTTTTGGAAATAATTTAAGCTCAGTAATTAATAGATTATTTGATAACTGAATGGTGAAAGATCATCAGCTAAGAAAAAAAAAATAGCTTTCAAAAGAAAATTACACTATATGATAAAAAATCAAATTATAAAATAGAGGTGTTAATTTCCATAATAATCCTGTGCTTAGATAAGGTTCTCATCTGTTCAAATTCTGGTTATTTTTTAAACTAGCTGAAAATTTATTTATATTTTCTTTGGTGTATTTTATTAATATCTTAATGATCCAGAATGATAATCTACAGTGTCTTAACAATTAGAAATTTGTTTACAAGGAAGCTTGAAAAAGGCTTCAATTATAAGATGCAGAAAAATATTTCTCTTAGTCCCTGTGTTAACGTATAGCAGAAATCAGTTGAAACAATTTAGAATTAAAAATTACAATTAAAAAATTAGAAAATAGTATTTCTGAGATAAAACTGAATGCTATAGAAAATTTTGTAATAGGAAAATTTATGTACTTTCATGTTGAAAAGTTAATGAAGACTATATATTATTTAATACATCTTGGATTGTCTTCCCCAATATACCTAATTCTGATAACTAGCCACTAAAGAAAAATTTACAATACAAGTTAATTGTATTTGAATGATGAATAAGTAAGGATCAGTGTTTTATTTTTTTGTCTAAGAGCAATTATACTAACTTTGTATTTTGACTTGTATTTAATTTTCTTTATATTCTAGTCTATGATTACTTATGCCAGAATAATTATGTGAATATATTGTGAGAGATTATTGCTACTGAAATGTAGTGTTCTATATAATGTTAATATTATATTAATATATTAATACGTAATATATAACTATATCAATATATAACATTATGTCCTATATAGTAATATAACATATCCTTATATATGCTGTGTATATGTTTTTATTAATGTGAAACAACAATATAGAGATCATCTCACAGATATCAATTTGTGTAATGTTCACAACAATCTGAGTAATATTCTCATTTTACAGATTGAGTTCTAAAGATATTCAGATAAAAATAAATAAGACCAAAATAAAAGTATAGATTTTAATCATATTCTTTTTAAAGATACTTTATTATTTTTATAAAAAATTACATATACTTAAGTGAAAATTTTAAATATGATGCAAAATCTGACTTTTCAACAATAATCATTACCTACCTTCTTTGAATATATCCCACATCTACATTTCTCAATATATGTGCAGAAAAGAAGCAGCAAAGTTTGATAGCTAGTCAGAGAGAAATGATTTTGAAAATAAGACAATTTTCATATATTAGATAGAAATATTAAATTCATTTTTACTTCAACATAACTAAAATAAAGGGAACAGAAGCAAAACTGAAGGAATTATTGAAATTGGATGTTTCTTTATTTAAAAAATGTTACCTTAAAATTTATAAAAAATGGCCATGATCATAGGTGCTTGACAGTAATGTTTTTGACTGTTTTGACTATGCAAGTATCCTCTGACTCCCAACTAGAAAAGAAGACAAAATTATTACTTTACAAAACTCACAGCTGCTTAATTTTCATATTGGAATAGATTCAGCACTCACCATTAGATATGCTTGATTTATTACTATTTTCCAATATTGAGCTTTTCTGATTAATTTCTTAGTTGACTAAATTTCATTGTCAGTTTGTATATCTATGTGTATATCCATGGGCTAAATTACCTAATCTCTTGCATAGTTGCCGGTCTCTCTTTCTCTATTACAGATGAAGGAACATTTAGCTGAGTATATGATCCTTGATTTATTCATTTACATTAGAACTGTGTAGTCCTTTCTCAACTGTCTTCTAATATCAATTATGTGCAAACCATAAGTGCCCTTTACATAGGAAGGAATCAGAAATCTATTCCTAATATACATTAGTAGTTTCTTTTGACATGAGAATTTGAAAATGCTAAGGACATTAGCCAGAGAAAGAGAATGAAGAATAGAATATCTAACTAAAGAGCTGTTAGCAAGAAGGCATCTCTTCCTTACCCTATTTAATCTGGAGCAGGTGCCCTTTTCTGTGCTCTCATAGTATGCTGTGCTTTCTCCTATACAGTATTTATGAGGTTATTTTATAATCATCTACATACGCATCAAGATTGTGAATCCTTGAGTGCAGAAACATAATAAGCTCTCTGTCTCTCTCTCTCTCTCTGTCTCTGTCTCTCAGTCTCTCTCTCTCTTTCTATCTATCTATCATCTATCTATCTATCATCTATCTATCATCTATCTATCTATCTATCTATCTATCTATCTATCTATCTATCATCTATCTATCTATATATAAAGACTAGGTTTACCTATCATTGTTTTGTCGTGGCTGCCAAGATTACTGTGTTGAGAGTGAATGTGAAGCCACCACTGGCTCAGCAAGAATGGGTACACTGATCAATTAACATTGTCTTCTCTGAACCAAAGTTTTATAAGTGGTGCAAAAAATGATAAATATTGTTCATCCTAGGTTAGATGCTATTTATTTATCACAGATGATAGAATTAGGACTATTAAATAAATACTCTGGGAGATAGATTTGGCTCAATATAAGAAAAAATGCTTTAATGATTAGGTAAGTTTAGAAACTGAGTTTAGTGCTAGATTCTCTGAGGTAGGTAACTTTTCTTTCCATGGAATTTTTAACACATAGGTTAACCAAATATTTGAGAAATATTAAACATTATAGATACTTTCTACTCTATGATTTTAAACTCATAGGAAGTTGTTTATTAATATGACCAGGATATCAAAAGGAATTAATTTTAAAGCAGATAATTGTTATTGGATATATGAAATAATTTTTAAAATCTCAACTTTTATTCAACTTATACAAGTTTGTATGATTTAAAACTACAGAATTTTCAAATAATAAATAGCCTTTGGAGTATATGTTTGAAGATGCCACAAACTATAGTAATTGCATATCTCCTAACTTAGTAAAAGTAATATTACCATCTATGAGGTTTCTTAAGCTAAGAACACAGCATTTACATCCATTAACAAACTCTGAAGTTTCTACCCAATCCTGAATCTGTCCTCTTCTTTCTGTATTCACTACCACAATTATCTCTCCCTTGTCTACTAAAATGCCTCCTATTTGATATCTTTTTTGCTTTTTAAATTTTTGTTTATCTTTATTTCTATACCACTCATTTTCATCCAGGAGCAGAGTTATTAAAGCTCAGTTCAGATCATGTCACTTTCCTATTTAAAATACTACAATAGTTTCCCATCATAGTACTGTAAAATTAATCCAAGCATCTTATTTTTACCTAAAAAGCTCTACTTGAATCTCTCTCTTGCTTTTCTCCCTGATATTCCCTCAGTTCCTTGCTCTTATACTGTACTTTTTATCAGTTAGAAAGCTATTGCATTATTATAAGTAAAAAACAAGAGTGGTAGTATTAGAGATGAGAACTAGTCAATTATGAATGTGTTTTGAAGGTAGAACAATCCTGGCAGATGTATTGTAACAGAAAGAAGATTTAAGGATGGCTCCAGAGTTTTCAGCCTGAGCAACTGTAAGGATAGAGTTGTCCTCAATTATAATTGGAGAGGCTACATTTGGGGTATATTTAGAAGAGAAAATCAGGAGTTTAGTTTTGAGATGTTTAAGAGTTGAATATATGAGCCTAAGGCTGAGAAGCGAGCTCTTGGCTGAGATGAAATTTTGTGAGTTGTTGGAATGTGCTTGGCACTTACAGTCATGACTTCCTACATTTACTAAGGGATGAAAATGAGAAGAGGCCAAGAACTGAGCTCGAGAGTAGTAGAATATTAAGAGGTTTTACAGAAAAAGACAAAATATGCTAAGGAGTCTGAGGAGTGATCAGTGAGGTAGCAAGAAAACCAAAAGAGTGTGGTGTTCAAAAAGTCCAGTGAAGAACATGTAGCAAGAAATGGGAAAGATTAGCCATGTCCAACTGTGCTTAGTGGTCAAGATGAGGACTGAGAATTGACCATCGGATTTGACAATAAGTAGGTTCTTGATTATCTTGACATGAACAGTTTTTGTGGAGTGATGGAGGTTAAAGTTTAAGTAGGTTAGGAAAGAATAGGAGGAAAGAAATTGGAGACAAAAAATGAAACATCTCTTTCAAGGAATTTTTCTGCAACAGTTAAAGGAATGATATGGGTTGTGACTGGGACAGGTAATGGAGTTGTGTTGTTTTGTTTTTGAAGTGGAAGAAATTATATCATAATTGTATTGCTTTTGTGTTAATAGAACTACAAACGTAGAAAGCAAAAAGTTGATGATATAAAAGAGATGAAAAATGCTTGAACAAAAAGGTATGTGATTTTATGAGAGTGAATAGGATTTAGTATATAAGTTGACAGAATGGCTTTAGACAGGGTATAAGTGGCTCATTCATAGGAAGGCAGAGAAAGTGGGTATAATTTCACATAGGTGGGGAGTTGTGGAATGATGTGGAATTATATAAGAATTCTATTTTTTTTAGTTTTTATTTTTTTCAGAGAAATAGAAAGCAAAGCCATTTGCTGACAGAAAGTCTCAATTTTCTTTGTGGTTAAAATGGGAGGATTTCAGAGAAGATAATAAGAAATAGTAAGGGAAATTGTTTTCCAAACTCAAGTCACTATGTAACTATATATAATATTTTTCTAATGATTATTTCTCTGGTCATATATTTTAAATAAAAAAATTTTAAAATATGGTAACATTTTCTTATTGGTATAATGAAAAATGTCAAAATACCTTAAATTACAAAATTTAGTTGTTGAAAATATTTGCTAGCAGAAAACATTACTTTCCACAACAGGTTCTAAAAAATACACACACTAAAAATATTTTTTATTCTTGAGATTAAGAATTCTGACAAGTACACTGGAACTCCCGTTTCTAACCATCTGGCATCACCGCCTTACTAGATACAGAGAATGATCACTCTTCTCTATAATAAAGAGTTTAAAGTTGATTAGTCTCTTTGTGTGTAGTTTAGTCAATAATATATTTGCTTGTTCTTTGGTTTTCATAGATTTTTTTGTATAGTTTGTTTAAATAAAAAGAATAATTATGAATTATTTTGATTTCTTAAGTTCTCTGTGAATTGGTATTCATATAATTTAAAAAATAAAAATTCTCTACTTCCAGTGCTGAGATAAAAATATTTTTCATCTCATTTTAGATACATGGATGTGTATTCTTATATTTGAATTTATTATGATTGACTCACATTTGTTAAAATCAAAACCGAAGGCATTGGTATTGAAAATTTGTTTGGATTTTTGCATTTATAATCATGAGAATCAAAGATGTAATTGATGAACTACATTGTTTTGATTTGCATGATATCCAATGGTAGTCTCTAATTTTTCAGTTCACTGAAGAGAAAACCTAAGAACATAAAGGCAAAAGACATATATTTTTTTCTTATAAGAAACCCAATACATTTTGACTGCCAGATAAAAAACACAATCCTGTTTTATTTGCATGAAATTAATTACTTTTTATTAAAGTTATCTTTACTTATATAGACAGAATGCTCAAAAAACATAATTTATTTAATTTTTAAAAATGCTGTGATGCACTATGCAATTCTAAACCATATCAAAGCATTCATTTACTATGGCTTAAATATTTGAGTTTGTTGCACTTTGATTCTTTAAATATTGTTAACTGTTCTGTTTTTGTAATAGTATATCAGTCCTGAGCTGTTACTATAATTTCTCAATCATTCCAGGTGAGTTTGTATTTTCTCTATGAAATGCAGGAGAACAATCTCAAGTATGCTTAATATTTGTTAAAGAATTAGATACTTTGTGGGTGCATGGGGACTTTGAAGAATTAAGCTATGGTATAACAAGCCATATGTAGTTAAGCAAACCAGATTTACCTCGTTGTTTCGGAATTCTCATTCATTTGAGGATATTTTTCAACATGCTATTTATTTATCCTTAGGACCTCTTTGAAGACATCTTGGGGAATGAATATTTGAAATGCGCTAGACCAGACTCTTCATTATACAGATAGGGAGTGCAAGCCCCCCAAAGCTGAGGATGCTTGCATTTAACTCTTTTAGGGTAAAGGATTATTCTCATCACTGATAGTGTTTAATACTAATGCTGTGCTATTAAAGTTGTCCAGTCTTGGTTAAATGTTCTTTATAGTTGTTCTTAATCTTTTCTCTGCTGGTATATTTTTAAGACTAATTTCTACTAGGATTCGGGGCTAATTAAATGATAGTGGAAAAGCATCTACTGTCATTACCATTGGAGAGGAACAGTAAGTCACCACAGGTACTAATTGGAAACTCAGTCTTAATATCATTAGACAGAAGAAGGTACAAAGAAAATTCTTATCAGTCAAACCACAGTATTTAATGAGTGTACACATCAGTTTGTTCAGAGTGCTGCTCAGGAGAAGTAATTGGAAACAGGTATTCCTGCACCTGGAGCAATTTACAGTTTAATATGTGGAATTAAGAGAGTAGAATATATATTTTTTCTAAATCTAAATAGGAAAATATATACATTTTATGAAATGAAGACCATTGACTTACCTTCTATATGAAAGAACAATCTACTTTAACTCTGTTGCAATTAATAAATACTTAACAACCAGGAATAGAACTGTGGTCAGCATTGGTTAATTTGGTGCAGATAACAGGAGACAGTTTTACAACTGACTGAGATTAGCAAAATTTTGAAAGGGGTTTATAGTATAAGTAAGATCAAATCGTCTACCTCCTTGTGGGAATTCTTGCTAGATCTGATTAAGCTGTGTCAGTTTAGACAAATTAATAAACTTCTCTTAGCCTCAATTTACTAATATTTAAAGCAAAATGGTTGGGTTAGGTAATTTTGAATCTCATAACTCTGAAACTTGGTTATCCTTATAAAAATGACAGGTTTCTTGAAGAGATAAAAAAATATTAATCTATCCTAAGCTACCTCTAAATATACCTTCTTGCTTTCCACATTACTCCTAATAAAGTACTGCCACTACATTTCCTTTTTCTCCCAATTTAAACTCATATCTAAATGATGTTTATAAACCAAAGGATCCCAAGATGAAAACCAAGGACACCATCTAGGTAGTAGGGAGTGAGAATTGTATCTAGATTTGCCAAGTGCTATGTGATCATAGTGGAAGAAGTGTATGTAGCACAGAGAAACTTTCAGAGAGTGCAGAAAGGGAACCGTCAGTATTATTTTGGCCAGTTAGGAGGAGAGCTGTGTGGTAGAAAATATATCTGTCTCTTTCCATAATATGATCCCCTGTAATAGCCTCAATAGTCCAGAGTAGCTGTGAGAGAGGGCATAAAATGGAGACTTGGAATTTTTCTTCATTCTGGAGTATCCCATTTGTTTTCTTAATCCTTCTTAGTGAGATTAGTAATTGCCATGACTGATGTCTGGATGGTCCTAAATCTGAGGAGAGGATGCTACTCTTGACAAGTATTTATGGAGAGGGGAAGATAACCCCGATTAAAACCTGAATTAATTTTCCAAGTGAAAAGAAGCCCCAAGACTAGCGGTAAATGTTGTATATTTCCCAGTGGTTTCTACTTGATTTAAGAAACTTCTAGTAGTGTCTTATACCATTGCATTGGAGGAGAAAAGCCATGGCTCTCTGGGGAATAGAGTCCTAATGTAGGTGTGCTTTAGCCTCAGCATACTCTTTGAAATGTCTTAGTTCCTCAGAAAAGTAAGAGAAATCTGTTTTCCCAGCAGTCACTCTCCACTAGAAATTCTCTAGGCCAGGAATCATACAGGTTTCATGGTGTCTTGTCCAAGGTGCTTGAAAATTTTCTAGACTTTTAACAGTTTTAGGTTAAAGTAGGAGCTAAGGTTTAGGTACCAGTGGATCATAAAAAAAAAAAAAGACATTATTAATTATTAGTTAATTAATTACTTGCAACAAAACTGATGTCTAATTTCATTCTAGATTGTCTATAGCCTATCACAACACAGTCGTATGTAATTTGGTTGTGACTCAAGCTTTTGTTGAACAAATGAGTGAAATGTCAAAGGGCCTGGCCCTCATGTGGGTGCAGCAGCTGCTGTCACTTAAGACCAGTTTTTTTCCACCACGATACACAGAAAATAAAAAGCTGATAAAGAACACCATAAAGACACTGTCACTTTTACGTTTTAAGACCATACTCTGTATTTTAGTAGATTCTTGGCTTTGGTTCAACTATATTTCAACTCTGTCTAGTTTATACACATAAACCTGAAATAAATTTATATCTTCATTTGTACAGGTTATGGATGAGTAAAGACACTTCCTCCTAAAACTTGGAAATTACCAAAGTCTTTATCTTTTCGGTTTTAATGCCTGTATGCCTGCTGTGAGTAGTTTATTCTATCTCTTTATTATTCTCACAAACAAAAATAAAATAAAAGGTAAGAAGAAAAGAAAAGGAATGGAGGAAAGGGGAAAGAGAGAGAGAGAGAGAGAGAGAGAGAGAGAGAGAGAGAGAGAGAGAGAAGAGGAAAGAGTAAAAACATCTCACAGTTATAATTTACCTGGTAATTTACCTTATATTTACACCCCACCACATGCAATGTTAATAACCCATCTTTCACTTTATATATTTTCTAATTAACTTTAAAATTTTTAAATTTTTTTTCAATTAGAATTAACATTCAGTATTATTTTATATTAGTTTCAGGTGTACAGCATAGTGCTTAGACATTTATATAATTTACAAAGGGATCTCCCAATTAGTCTAGTACTCACCTGGCGCTATACATAGTTATTATAATATTATTGACTACATTCCCTATGCTGTACTTCTCCCAAATGTTTTATAACTATAAATTTGTACTTCTTAATCCTTTTATCATTTTTGTCAAGCCCCATCCCTAACCCCCATCTCATCTGGCTATTATCAGTTTGTTTTCTGTATTTATGCATATGTTTCTGTTTTATTAAAAACCCATCTTTTACATTCCTATTATCCCCAGCCACTCCATCAGTTGGAGTTTGAGATTACCTGGTCTTATCTTTTCCAAGTGATCCCTGTCTTATTCCCATGTTCTTTGATATGTTTCCTATTTTTCAGTACACGTTAATTAAGAGCAATGTAAAGTCTTTATCCTATGCCATATATAGAAGTTTTATTATTTGAGCAAGACCTTTCAGTATTTTTATTTCAAGCTCTTATTAAGACACATATTTTTTTAGTAAATCACTGCATCTTCTAAAAGCCATCTGGGTAATAAAAATGACTTTACAACTTTGTATATATGTAGAACACAAATCAGCACAAATCAGCACAAATGATAAAGAATCATTAATAGATGTCAATGGACTACATTCCAATCTTTAAATTGGTTAAACTCCATTCCAAAGAAAGGAGAGTAGATACTTTTCTTCATAGCAAGTTGCCCGGCCAATGTAATCCTGATATAAGACTGTTTTAGAAAGTAGAATAAAACTTATTAGGCCAGAGGAGAGAAAAAGCAATTAGGGGGACCATTTTATAAACTATATACATGTCTAACTAATGTATTGTATACTTGAAGCTAATAATAAAATAAAATTTAAAAAAATTATTAGGGATACACTTTTGAGTCTACGCCTTAAACTCTCACTATGAATGAACAAGTAATTTTTATCTGAATTCCAAACATGGGCCAAAAAATGACTATTTAAATATCAACATAATATAATTAAATTTAGTTACTCAATCCAATCTGATAATGTAAATATGGTAAAACAGTGTGAAATATCAGAAGACTAGCTTATAAGAACTAAAATGTGACCTCAGTATAATCTTATAATGAGCATTTTGTCTGACATGAAGCTTCACAATTTATTGATTCAGGGAAAAACTGGAAGTCTTTAGATAGTGTTTATAGAGAATTAAAATTGAAACTATAAAATTAATTTGAACATTTTCAGGGGTAGAGAAAAACATGAGATGTCTCTGAAACACATCTAACATCATTAGAAAAATGACACTGCATTATTAGACTTTCCTGCAGCAATAAGATAAAGTCTTTTTAAATTAATTCAAGGATGGACTTGTAATATTTTAAATGATTTATTAAGTCTACGGGCTATTTCTGTCTAAAACTAGTAGTACAAAATTTTTGTTACTTATTCTAAATTTTGACCAGATGTTCAATTTTATTAAAGCAATCCCTGGAATAATATTTAAGGAGTCAATGAGTTTTGACACTAACAGATTAGGTACGGTTTTATAATTATATTTTTTCAAATTAGAAGAGTAAGCTCAATAAGACTTTCTTTTTCTGTTATCTTTTACATGATTTCAAATAGCAGAAACTCTAATACAAAGAAATAAGAGATTTTAGATGGCATTAAATCTATGTTTTTCTCTTTAGACTTCAGTGTTTTTTTTTTATAAACATAACTAGAAAACAATATGGTGATTTCTCAAAAAAATTAAGAATAGAAGTATTATATGATCCAGCTATTCTACTTCTGATTATTTATCTGAATAATACAAAAACATTAACTTGAAAAGATATGTACACCACTATGTTTAATTGCAATATTATTTACAATAGCCAAGGTATGGAAATAATCTATGTGTCCATTACTGGATGAATGGATAAAGATGTGGTATACACACACACACACACACACACACACACACACACACAATGATATAGTAAGCCATAAACATGATGAAAGATTGTCATTTGTGACAACACGGATGAAGCTTGAAGGCATTATGCTAAGTGAAGTCAGATAAAGACAAATATTGTATGATTTCACTCATACATGGGATATAAAACACAACGACAGAAAACAAACAAACAAAACAAAACTCAAACTCATAAAGGCAGACAGAAGATCAATGGTTACCAGAGGAGAAAGGGGGGTGAGGGAGGGCAACATGGGTAAAGTGGTCCAATGTATGGTGACAGATGGAAATAAAACTTTTGGTGGTCAATGCAGATGTCAAATTATAATGTTGTACCCCTAAACCTTACATAATGTTGTAAATCAATCTTACCACGAAAAAATAATCACAACTAAGCAAACAATCAATCAATCAATCAATCAATCAATAGACATAAGTAAGAGAATTAAACTTAACATCTGCTCATCCTTCAGGATAAAGTATATTATCATTATAGCATTTTTGTATTATTATTGATCATTTTTATCATTTTGCAGACATTCAGGTTATTTGGGTTAACTGAGTGTTGAGTTTACTTTGTCACATGTATTTATTTTGCTTTTCACAACACTAGTTTTTAAAATACATACTTCCCTAAAGAATTATTCAATTATCCATGGGAAAAATTAAGAAATGACCATGTGAAGTATACTGGCAATTCAGTTCATAAGCTGCTTTTCTGAGTTCAAAAAAAGTGACTTCTATTCCTGAAATCTTTGTCTTTTCCCCACAGGGTTCAATGGTTAGAGAGAGAGGTTTTCAACCTTTTTTAAGATTTCTCATTCATATTCCAAACTTCTGCACTCTTTTAGTCATGAAAAATTCATTAAGATGTTGCAATACTAGCACATTGAAAATGTCATAGTTGTTTTCTCATAGAAAATGTTTATGTAGAAATCTGTAAAAATACGTATGACCAAAGTATACACATGCTTTATTTATTTATTTATTTATTTTGGCTATACATTTGCTACTGGGAAAGTAAGCTTGTAAATCCAAATGGATAGTAAGCACCCTTTTAATGTATTTATTTTTTACCTATAAAATAGCAGCATGAAGAAAATGATGAATTATGTAGGCCACAGGGAAAGAATGTTATTTTCTGAATATTTATGAGTATTTGATTTTTTAAAAGTTAGGAAACATTTAGTTTTAGAAAAAAGCCATTGAGGAAATATAACATTCAGAATACTTTAAGAAGATTTGTGATTTACTAATTCTATTTTCCAATTTTGTTATTAGCTAACTCTTCAAGTCAAATAAGAAATTTTGTGGATTTTAAATATGATATGACTAATGAATGAAAAGGGACAATATTTTGCATAGGAGCCTTTTACTCTTGGATTTTCAGAAATATCAACAACCCTGATCCTACTGAATACTAACAGTAAGAAAATAAATTTGAGTTTTATATTTGAAAATTTTTTGATTCTTTTTTTTGTGGAATTCTAGTAGTAACTAGATTTCAACAGTTCCAAAGACGTGTGCCTACTTAAGAGTGAAGACCCATCCTGTCTCACTCACCATTGTGTGCCCAGTGGTAGGCATTGCCTGATGCATGATTAGTATGAAAATAGATCTATTAAATTAATGTATGAATCAAAATGCACCATGCTATAACTTATGTTACTATTAATTCATATGCACACACTCACATATATATGTATGTGAGGTTATAGAAATACAAATTCTTTAAGACTATTTAAAGCTTTAAATAAATTTCATATAATTATTTAAAATATCTTATGCAAATTAATATTTAAAAAAATATATAAGTACAAGGGAATATACTTTATTCTACACATTTTAAACATCTAATGATTTACAGTTCCTCAAGTTTATAAAATGCCTCGTTTTGAATGGTAATTGTATATTACTTTAGACATGAATATGAGAGATGGAAAAAAATATGTGGTGATTCCATAATATATCCTAGAAGTAGCTTTAATTAATTTTTTTTGGTTTGGCTAATGTGTTCATCATTTGTCTTTTTGAAAAGATCTGTTGGGAAAAATGTTCCTATTGCTAACTTTTGTGGGGTTTCTTTTGAAGCTTCTGGAGATTTACTTTGTGCATTTATTAGAATGAACCATATGAAACTTTTAATATTTGACAGATATTGACTAAAACAGTAGTTACTTTGGCTCAGCATAACATATATTCATGCTAATAATATTGTGAATATTTATTATATATAGGGACTTAGTGTGCATCTTCTCATTTCATACTGGCAACAACCCTATGAGATGTAGGTAACCATATTACCTTCATTTGATAGAGGAATTAACAGGGTCACACACTCAGTAAACTGTGGCATTGGGATTTGAACATTAGACATCAGAATCCAAACCTGTAGACTCTTAAGCATTATGCTCTTCTGTCTCTCACATTGAAACCATTATTAGTAAATTAATTATCTGGTGTACTCAGTAGATCCCTATCATGATAGATTATTACTCATTCGGTTGAATATTCCTTCTAGAGGACTGGAATTCTATGCAAATATTGATTGAGGATGAACTCCAAATAGAAGGACTTTGAACTGCATTATTTACTCTGATAAGTAATGATAGTTATAATGAATTAAGATTTTAATTAATAATCTAAGGGTAAATGCTTGCATAATTTGCTGCTATTCTTTATGGATTTTAGCTTCAACGTGGCTAAATTCATGCATTTATATGATATGTGGAAAGGTAATAGTGTGCAATCTTCATTATTCTTCTTAACACTTTATTCATAAATATATAGTCTATGGATAAGTTAATTATTTCACACAAAATATTTAAAAAAAAAGTAAGAATGAAAGAAGAGAAATGTTGAGGAGGTATACTGGGAAAAATATGACATTCTGTGAATAAGTGTGTTTAAAAGAGGCACTCTTCTCCTTATTCAAAAGTAGCACAAGTTTGAAGAGAAAATTTCAATACTCTTGACATGGAAATCATATGGAACAAAATAGGCACTTGATGTGTATATAAACACATTTCTTATAAAACAAAATTCTTGTTGAAAATATGGTTGTCAGGTAACTATTTGTGTTTTCAGAATTTCTCCTTGTGTGAAATACACTAATATTTTTTAAAACAACCTTATTTAAAATTATTTGATAATCCCAAGTGCTCGGACATAAAAAGTATGTAAAAATTTTCAGTAAAGGTCTCGTACAGCTTCTAGGACTTTATAATTTAATACAGATACTTTAATAAGGCTTGATAAGTGCTGCAACATGAAAAAGATAAGAAAATATGACACTGATTTATAGAAGTCCTAATAACTGGTTTAGAATTTATATTGATTTAGTAATAAAGGGCCTAAGTCCTGTCTGGTTCAGATATGATGAGAAGCTTTGAACACATTTTAATTTGAAATTTAAGAGTGAATATGAGTGGCTCTTCATTATTTTAGGACTAATTGTAGTTTAAATGATAATTAATATTTATCGAATACTTAAAATGTGCTTGATACCATTTAAAGCACCTTACCCCTATAATTTATTTCATCCCCATAACACCCTCTGAAGTAGAAACTGAATTATCCCAATTTTACGAATGACAAAATTTAGACTATAGAAGATAAGTAGCTTTCTCTGAATTATTAAGTTTTTGGACACAGTCAAATGTGGCTGCATGTCCCAGTCACTTGAAAACATAGAGAGAGATTGGAAAGTTACCTATAAAGAATAGAAATACTAGCTGATGTCATATCATCAGAGACATACAAAGCCTTCTATGGAATCCCTTCGGTTCCTGCTAAGGAAATGGTGGAGCTACATTTGGCTATTTTGCTTGCATATGTTGATGGATAAATGATTCTACTTCCTACCTTGGTGTTGGATTCAGCTTCTTGTGCCATTTGAAGGCTGTTGACCAGGGATGCATTTTAAGACATTAATAATCTTTATTTTCCCCAAACTGGGTATAGCCTTTTTTAATAATTTTAAACCATATTTTCTCCAATCTGGGTATTGCCTTCTCTTCCCATTTTTTTCTTCTTCTTCCCTTTCTTTTTTATTCTGTCCTTCTATTTTTACTAGTCTCTGCTTTTTCAAATATAATAGTTAAATAAAATAATAAACTATATTAATCCATCTGTAGACAGTAAAAATTCAATGTTTATACCTGGGTTTAAAGGCTTGAAGCAACAGCAAACAGTTAAGAAGTAACTATTTTAGGACACACAACATCCGTGCATTTACACAGAGGCAACTCTATCAATACTGATTTGAGATCGTGATGACACTGGTGTTCCATTTATCCTACTTGAAAGAATCCAGAGTTACACTCATGATTCATGTAACCTGTATTTTTTGAAAAATAAAACAACTTCATTCCCTCATCTACCTAGATGTTCAACATAGAAGTTCAAGTTTGATAGTGGGGAAGAAAGCAGATTTTCAACTTACTTTGTTTGAAATATGATAAAATAAAGATGATCAGATTATTGACCTACAAAGAAAAAACTATCATATAATTTCCATTGCTGCAATGGCAGAAGAAAGACCATGTCAGAGAGGAATTTAGAATTATCATGAACAGAACAAAAACAATTACAGAAAAAACCCTCATACAGCAGGCCTTAAACTGATCTCTTATTATGGTAATTTACTACATGTCAAATTTCACAATACCTGCTATTCCACTTTGCTCAAATTTTCATACAAACTACATCAGAAAGTCTTGATTTGAAGTTTGAAAGAAACTCTTGAAAAAATTAAATATTAATTTTTGAAAAAGCTGTTATACTCTCAGTTGGGAATGAAGTAACAGGCCATGTTTCATCATTCTACCTGTGTGCAATGTTCATCCCACTTAGCTAATATATATATTTTTAAAACCCAAGGAAGAAAAATGAAACCATTATTGAAATCATTTTCAATAAGACTTTGGTAGAAATGTGATTCAGATAGAATTTAATGTACACTTTCTAGAAGTTTACTCATTAAAAGCAAAATAACAAAATCTCTTCTTCACATTAATTTAAAGAGGGGTGGGAGTTAAAGGGTTAAAGAAGCTCAAATTAGTAGTTGATAGACAGTCACAGGGATGGGGAGCACAGCATGGGAAATGCAGTTAGTGTTAATATGTTGGCTGGTGGAGGGCCAGGGGAGGGAGGGAGCAATTGGGGGGATTGTTTTCTGAACTATAGAGATATCTAACCAATGTACTGTACACTTGAAATGAATTTAAATAAATAAATAAATTTTTAAAAGAATAAATGCATTTTTTTAACCATAAGGCACAGGTGACTTATTGTGTGTGTGTGTGTGTATGTATGTATGTATGTATGTATGTATATATACATGTATGTGTGTATACATGTATATTTATAGTGAGCAATGTCTTTATATAATTAATATAATTCTACCCTTTATTGTTTATTTCAGAAATTTTGCTTATGAAGTTATTTTCTCCCTCATCTTATTATTAGTTATCTGTCCTCAGATAGATAGATAGATAGATAGATAGATAGATAGATGATAGATAGATGATAGATAGATAGAAAGATAAACAATAGGTACTGACTTTGTTCTTATGTTTAATCTATTCCCTCACACAGCAAAGGTTCCATTTGTTTTGCTTAAGAGAAAAATACTTTGAAATCTCTACTTCCTCATCTCCTATTCTCTCTCAGACCCACTGTAACCAAGCTTTCTTTCCCACTATTCCACTGAAACACTAGTCAAGATCATGTCAAAGTCACCAATGACTCTCTTATTGTCTAACCCAGTGGACACTTGTTCACAGCTTATTCTTTCAGAAGCGTTTGAAAGAACCGCTCACTTTCCTCTTTTAAAGTACTTTTTCCCCTTTGTTTTTAGGACACTGTACTCACCTAGTCCTCCTAACTAGATATTGCTCCTTTTCAGTCTTGTTACTGGCTTATTTTCTCAATGTTGAGATTTTCCAGTGCTCTGGGGCTCAGGACTCAATTCTGAGGCCTCTTCTCTTCTGTATTTATATCAACTTCTTTGATGAACTCATCCATTCATATGGTTTTAAATAACATATGTACCCTGATGATGATGGCTAAATTCTGATTTACAGAATCAAACTTCCTACTGAAATCTAGACTTAAATGTTTAAATACTTACTGAAATTTTCACTGGAAATCTCAGATGCATGTCAAAAATAACATTTGAATTTTGTTCCCAAACATCCTCCTCCAGTGTTCCCCAACTTAGTGAACACCACCATTAGTACATCAGTGCTGCTCAGGTCAAAAATCTTGGCAGCTACCTTGAATCTTGTGTTCTCTCTCTCTCTTAAATTTCCTTTACAAACCATTAGATATTCTACTAGCTGTACCGTCAAAATAGGTCCCAAATCTTACCACTTCTAATCTCTATGACCAAGACCCTAGTCTAAACAGTTTACATCTCTTACATACTTTAAACCAATAAGCTATAACTGGCCTCTCTACTTCAAGTCTTACTTCACTGAAGTCTATTTAGCCCACAGAAACCAGAATGATTCCTTTTAAAGCAAAATGCATGTCATGTCAGTCACCTGCTCTTAACCTTCCTAAGTTCTTGGCCTACATATCATGGCTTCTATGATCCATCATCTGGGTCATTCTCATCACTCTTTTTCTTACTCACTTAGGTGCAGCCACACTGGTTTTTTTGTTATTCTTTGAACATTCTAAACAGGAACCCCATGGTTCTTTGCTCTTGAGGTTTCTGAGCTAGAAACCTTACAGATGTTTTCATAGCTTAACTCTTGCTTTATTTGGCCTTTGCTAAAATCACAACTCAAGAACATTCCCTGGTCACCTATCTTAAGTTGTATTCTCCTTAACTTCTTTTATTTTTTCTATGAAGAGCTTATCAGTACTTGACATTCTGTCTTATGTAATTTTGTTTGTTATTTTGCTGTTATCAACCTTTCTGCTTAGAAAGTAACTCGTATGAAGGCAAACACTTTTCATGATTTACTCAATGCTCATTCTCCAGGGCCTTGAACATAGTAGGTGCTCAGTTCATCATATATGTTGAATAAATTATCATCATTTTTATATATCCCTGTTGGGAGCCAAAAGGCCTTCATCCTGACCGCCCAGCCCCCGGCATAGAACCTGGCCGTTAACCTGTATACTATCTAAAGAATGCAGGAGCAGATAATGCTCCAGAGAATAGTTAACCACAGAATGTATTAACATACCCGCCGGATAAGGAAGGACCTACTGAATGGCTGTGGACCTGCCCAAGGAGCCCCTCTCCTCCTTGTTCCTCTTTTCACTTCTAACCTTTGTACCCCCTAACCCCATCAACCAAGGACCAATGAAATTGTAACAAGTATCCCCCTGCCTAGTCAGTCCTGCCCCCTTTTGTTCTTTTGTATAAATATACCCGCTCTAAAATAAAAAATTTGAGGCTTGATCAGAATACTGTCTTGCCTCCGCTCCTTTTTCCACCCATTTCTCTCCAGGCTAGGTCCTCCTCGAGCTCGCGAATAACTAGGTCCCACGGGCCGGGACATATCCCACCTTCCTATTTCATTCAAGATGTTTTCTAATTATATCCTATTTTTTTCCATTAACCATTCCCTTTGTAATAATTGTATTTTTTTTTAATTTTAACATAAAATATCTATTTCTATTTTATTTTACCTTATTTTTTTACAACCAGGGTAGCCTTTTCAGGGTTTTAAATGTTAATAATTCATTCTATTCTTTTTCTGGCTGGCTTCCTAATGCCTAAGTAATTTTTGGAAAACTGAAACACATATAGAAATTGAATCTTCCTGTCAAATGTATGCCTAAGATATAGAAATGAGCATGTGTTCAAAAAATTTTTACAATAGAAATAAATATTTCAGGAAGTTTTAAGGGTGAAAGAAACCATGAAAAACTCAATATACCTCAAAGAACAGATCCATAAAGAACAATTTTTTTTAGCCTTTTTTGCTTCTCTCAAAATTTGTTAGCATTAATGTCTTCAAACAGTACAAAAGTGATGATATAATTCAGGCAGCTTCTATGGAAGAAAAAAATCATGTATAGGGAAAGTACCAGAAATAGAATTGTGGTCAATTTTTTTACTCCTGAACTTGCTTTAGAAAGGAATATTTGACTGTATGGGTTATAAGAAATTAGAGATTTTCACAAGGAGTTTGGGAGAATAATACAGTGGATGGTTACTTTTTTGGAGTGGCTTAGGTTCTTGAATATAAGAAGATGAACTAAATAAATCTTAAATTACTTTTTGCTCTATTGATTTTCTGTTTCTATAATCCTATGGCAATTTCTACTTGAAAAGGGAAATAGAAATCTACATTTTAAACTATTTGACTTGTAATCAATTTAAATTAAAAGAAATGAACCCAGTATGAAAATGGCATGAAGTATTATCCAGGGAAATACATTAAATATTCTGTTTGAGTTTTAAGAAAAACAGTCTAATCTAGGTTACCTAATGCCCCGGCCGGCGGGGCAGGACAACGCGGGTCGAAGAGGATCCTGTGGAGGATGGGGGGAGGGGAGAGACAGGAGATAGGAAGAAATGGAGGCAAGACAAAATTCTGATCAAGCCTCAAATTTTTTATTTTAGAGCAGGTATATTTATACAGAAGAACAAAGGGGGGCAGGACTGACTAGGCAGGGGGATACTTGTTACAATTTCATTGGTCCTTGGTTGATGGGGTTAGGGGGTACAAAGGTTAGAAGTGAAAAGAGGAACAAGAAGGAGAGGGGCTCCTTGGGCAGGTCCACAGCCATTCAGTAGGTCCTTCCTTATCCGGCGGGTATGTTAATACATTCTGTGGTTAACTATTCTCTGGAGCATTATCTGCTCCTGCATTCTTTAGATAGTATACAGGTTTGTTAACGGCCAGGTTCTATGCCAGGGGCTGGGCAGTCAGGATGAAGGCCTTTTGGCTCCCAACAACCTAAAGTTTAGGATGTTTTGTAATAAGGAATATGTGACATCAAAGTAATGAAATCACCTCAATTTGCAAATATACAAAGAGTAAAAAAAACAAAAACAAAAACAAAAATTGTGGGTACTTGCAAATACGCAAGTTAGGCTTTAGGAAGATAAAACAAGGTTCTTTTGTGGCCTTCACTTCCTCTCTATTCAGACATATAAATTTATTAATTTCTTCCCTATTGCTCTGTTTTAAAAAAGACTTTATTGAGATATAATCCACAGACCATAAAATTTATTCATTTCAATAATACAATTTAATATATTTTTTAAGGATATGGACAGAGCTGTCCAGCCATCAATCACCACAATCTAAGTTTAAAACAGTATTCTTATTTTAAAAATAATTTTGCACCCTTTAGCATTCACACCTCATCCTCCCTTGGGTAACCACAAGCTACCTCAAATCTCTGTTGCATTGCCTATTTGGGACATTTTATATAAATGTAATTATATAATACATGTTTTTTTGTGACAGGTCTCTTTCATTTAGCATAATGTTTTCTAGGTCCATGTATGTTGTAGCATGTATCAGTACTTCACTCCTTTTTATTGCAGAATAACATTGCAGTTTATAGATATACCACATTTCATGTATTCATCATTTTATGGACATTTACATTGTTTATACTTGTCAATTTGAATAATGTTTCTGTGAAAATTTATATACAAGTACTTGTGTAGCTATGTCTTTATTTCACTTGGATATATACCTAGGAATGAAATCTCTGGGTCCTATGACAAATCTATGTTTAGCAGTTTAAGTAAATGCCAAGCTATTTTTCAATGTGACTGATCCATTTCTATTTTCACCAGCAGTGAATGAGTGTTCTACTTTCTTCATGTTCTTGTCAACAAATGTTATTGTAGGACTTTTTTATTAAAGCTATCTCAATGGGTGTGAAGTGGTATCTCATCATTTTGATTTGCATTTTCCTAATGACTAATGATGTTGAGCATTGTTTCATGTGTTTATTGGTTATTTATGTTTTTTTTTTTGGAGGGGGCAAAATTTTCTACTAAGGTCGTTACTCATTTTTAATTGGGTTATTTGTGTTTTTGCTATTGAGTTCTTTATATATTTTAGATATAAGTCCTTTTCAAATATGTGATTGCAAATATATTTTCCCATTCAGTTCCTGATGTGGGATGGCCTATACTTGCTTTACGTCTACCACTTCAGCTATTTTCTTCTAATACTCTACTGCTTATGCTTGTTGATTTTTCTCATAACATTGATTAATATATTCTTTTTATTCATGTCTTGCATGGCTCCCTGTGCCTCATAGCCATGGCTTGTCCTCCTCTATTTGCTCTTAACTTCTGTTTCTAGTTTCTTGGACTCAAATTTGCAAGTTCCTTAAGAGAGTTTCTAGATTGACCACCTCTGGTCTAGGTGTTCCTTTCTGGTCCAATTACCTGTCACTTTGGTGATTTGTTGGATTACATGAATGAACTACCCTAAAATAGCTCTTTGAACAAAGGCTATGATGGATAGTTATTTTGAGGAAGGGTACTGTGGGTACCCTGAAAATTCCTAAAGCTTAATAGAATGCACTGCAGTTCAGAGTGATAAAGGAAGAAGAATGAAATGCTGGCCATTATTTCACTATGTAAACAAAGAGACATTACAAAAGTTTATATATTGTCTACTTCTAGTTCATAACTCAAACTGAGAAATTCATCTCAAACTAAATTATAGAGAGTAGTAGCCTTTGCTTAATTCTGCCATGTTGTAACTCAGGGTTGGCTTGCATTAACATCTAGCATGTAAAATTGTAAACTTGTTTTAATATGGATGATGTACAATATAATATAGATGAAGTACACTATAATATAGATGATATACAATGATTATATGTCTATGGATAAACAGATTTTATATATTCTATATATTCTACATATATATGTGTGTGTGTGTATATATATTTTCAGTGTTTCAATTCCCCATTCAAATTTTCTTTTATTGAATTTTCCAGATAGTCACTTAAACTTAAAACCTAGAAATGAATTGGAGAAATACCATAGCAATATACTTGTGTCCATGAATCAAGACTTACTTTTTCTACAAACATCTGCTTTCTTTGAGGGCAAGGACTTTCTAACTCATTTTGCGTCACCTCCTTAGTTTCTTAAAACAGCACTTTCTACCCAATAGGCATCTCAAAATATATTACATTTCACCAAAAGGAACTAGCGAATTGCAAGGAATTTAGAAAGGCATAATTTAGTAAAGTATCTTTCTTGCTACTGAAGAGTAGTTTACCACGGATATCAACAGCCTATCTAGCTACATAGATCTTAATCACAGACCTGAGTCAATGAATCAAGACTTTTGTATCCTGGCAGTGAGATGTTTTCTTTCTTTCTTTTCTTTCATTCTTTTCTTTCTTTCTTCCTTCCTGCCTTTCCTTCCTTCCTTCCTTCCTTCCTTCCTTCCTTCCTTCCTTCCTTCCTTCCTTCCTTCCTCCCTTTCTTTTTAAAATTAGTTTCAAGTATACCATACATTAATTAGACATTTATGGAGTTTATAAAATGATCCCCTTAATTGCTCCTTCTCTCCTCTGTCTCTCCACCTAGCCAATTACATTAATGCTGACTGCATTCCCTGTGCTATGTTCCCCATCCCTGTGACCATCTATCCATTACTAATTCGTACTTCTTTAACCCTTCACCTCATTCTTCCAGTCCCCCAATGCCCCATCCCCTTTGTCTGTCACCAAATTGTCCTCTATATTTGTGGGTCTGTTTTTAATTAGTTTGTTCTTTTCATTCCTTAGATTCCAAATATAAGTAAAATCATATGGTATTTATCTTTCTCTGTTTGACTTATTTCACTCAGAATAACTTCTATGTTTATCCATGTTGTTGCAAATGGCAGGATTTCATTTTTTTAATGGCTGATTAATATTTTATTGTATATATGAACCGTAACTACTTTATCCAATTATCTGTTGAAGGGCATTTAGGTTCCTTCCACATATCGGTTGGCTATTGTAAATTGTGCTGCCATGAATATTGGGGTGCATAGATTTTTACAAATTAGTGTTTTTGGTTTCCTTTGGACAAATACCTAGAAGTGCAATTTCTGGGTCAAAAAGGTATATCCATTTTTAATTTTTCAAAAAACCTCCAGACTGTTTTCCCTAGCTGCCATACTAATTTGCAATCTCATCAACAATATATGAGGGTTCTCTTTTCTCTGCATCCTAGCCAACATTTGTTGTTTGCTTTATGGATGATAGTCATTCTGACAGGTGTGAGATGATATCTCATTGTTGTTTTAATTTACATTTCTCTGATGCTAGTGACCTTGAGCATCTTTCCATATCTATGGGCCATCTATATTTCCTCTTTGGAGAAGTATCTGTTCATGTCTTCTGTTTATTTTTTAATTGGATTGTATTTTTTTTGTTGTTGAATTGTATGAGTTCTTTATATATTTTATATATTAACCTCTTATCAGATGTATCATTACCAGTTGGTTATCCCACATCCCTGACCTAGGGCAGTTTAGCAGAGAAACCAGTGCTCCTCCGGGTCTGATTCTGCCTGTCAGTTCCTAGTAAGTCTCAGAAATTGGAAAAGCCTATGGGTGATGTGTATATTAAGTGACGTAGGGACTCTGAGAGTCTCCTCAGTCTATTGAGTAAATTTCCTCCTGCCACTGCAGTGTCAGTTTACATGCCAGTACTGTCTCTGTGGCTCCCTGTACAGAATTCCAATCATAGCAAGGTCAGTCAATTTTGTTTATCCTTTCATAAAACCAGCTCTTGGTTTCATTCATCTTCTGTGTTATTTTTCTAGGCTCTATTTCATTTATTTCCACTCTGATCTTTATTATTTTCCTCCTATTCACTTTGGGCTGTGTTTGCTATTTTTTTCTTAATTCTTTTAACCATAAGGTTAGATAGTTTAGCTGAGCTTTTTCTTATTTCTTGAGGTAGTCTTGTATTGCTATGCATTTTCCTCTAGGACTGCTTTTGTTGTCCCATAGATATTGAGTCATTGCGTTTTCATTTTCGTTTGTCTCTAGGTACCTTTTGATTTCTTCCTTGATCTTACTGATAACTCATTCATTGTTTAGTAGCATGTTATTTAGCCTTGATGTGTTTGTGTATTTTCCAGTTTTTTTCTTGTAGTTGATTTCTAATTTCATACTATTGTGTTTCGAGAAGAAGGTTGATGTGATTTCAATCTTCTTAAATTTACTGAGACTTGTTTTATGTCCTAACATGTGGTCTATCCTGGAAAATGTTCCATGTGCACTTGAGGAGAATGTACATTTTGCTGCCTCTGAAGTAAAACACTCTGAAAATATATATTAAATCCATCTGATCTAGTGTGTCTTGTGGGCCCATTGCTTCCTTGTTGAGTCTTTCCTTGGAAGATATGTCTGTTGGTGTCAATGGGGTGTTAAAATCTCCTACTATGAGTATATTACTGTTGATCTCTCCCTTTATGTCAGTCAATAATTTTTTTATGTATGTAGGTGCTCCTATGTTACTTTGTTTTCTCATTTTATTAGCCTCCCTGTGTCTGTTTCTATATATCAGGAATATTTGTTTAGTCTCTCAACCATGGCCAGATGGCCTAATGTGGAAAGTGTCACATGTGGCCCACTGCTGCACTCTCCCTGATCCCCTATGCCAGGGTCTCTCGACATGATTTTTGTGTGAGTTGTGTGTGTTCTTCTGTTGTCACAAAGCCTTTATTGTTGTTAGTACATCAGAGGATTGGATTAACACTCAGGCTGACTAATTGTGGGATTCACTGCACCCACAGGGTAAGAGTTGCTGTGTGGAGCCTGACCCCACTGAGTGAGATTTGCCCTAGCAGGCTTGTGTACTTGTTACAACCATTTTTTACGTGTATCACCAATGGGGCTAGTCAGGAATTGCTCTGTTATAGTCTGATGCCAACCCCTGGATGTGTTGGTTTTGTGGCCCCTTGGGAGGGGTTCTCCAGTAGTCCAAGATAAGCCACTGCTTTTGATTGCTCAGGGCTACCTGGGGCGAACTACAAAACAATCTGCAGGTGGTTGTTGCCTATGCTGGATCTTGAGGTAAGTGAAATAGATAGCACTGTAGCAGCTGTCAGTCATTCCCCCGTCCCTGACCTAGGGCAGTTTAGTAGAGGTACCAGTGCTCCTCCAGGTCTGATACTGCCTGTCTGTTGCCTGTAAGTCTCTGAAAATGGAAGAGCTTCTGGAAGATATGTATGTTGGGTGGCGCAGGGAGTCGTCTGGGTCTATTGAGTAAATTTCCCCGCCACTGCAGTGTCAGTTTCCATGTCAACACTGTCTTTGTGGCACCCTGTACAAGATTTCAATCATAGCAAGGTCAGCTTCTGCTCACCTTGGGCCTGAATGTGCCAGCCCAGGGCAGGGGCAGCTGCCTATTGATGTGCAGTGGGCATGTTGTGTATTCGATGGGGCAGGAGCTCAGGGAGTTCAGGGTCATCAGGCCAATTCAGACCACTGTGATCCCCTGAAAATATATTGCACATCGTACAGGCTGCAGTGATTTGCCCGCAACTGTTTTCTTAGAAATGCACTCCCTGCTCTAGCCAAGGTCTATTGCTTGTTCAGACTGCACAACCCCAGAGCTTGTTCAGGACACTGGAGGCTGCCTGTCAGTGGGCTGCAGGCTCTTTGTGTGAAGCCAGATCTCTGGTAGACAAGGGCTGTCAGGCCAAGATAGCCTCAGTTTTGCTGTAACTTCTGTGCCCAGGTATTCCCACTACATTCACAGATCACAGTGAGACCAGCTGCCATCTGGGGCAGTCCCACAGACCTCTTCACTCTCCAGATGCAATACTGCAACTCTTGCAGAAAGTAGAGATTTGCTTGCAACAGATTTCCATGCCTGCATGGACTGGGAAACCTGGGGTGGGGGTGAAGGTCAGGGCTGTGGCTGCTCAATGTCAGTGGGCCACTTGGGGCAATTTGTGGGTAGGGTGGGGTGGGGTCTCAGGCCAGCAATGACTATCAGAGCAATACAACCTCAGTCTTGCAGCAACTTCGGTAACCATTCCTGTGTTTCCACAGAAGTCCCAGACCACAGCAAAACCAGCTGCTATCTGAGCCTGGCCCACCAATCCCTGAGATTCACCTAAATTCCTGTTGGTAGCAGAGATCTGCCTGAAACTATCTTGGAAATGCACTCACAGCACTGGCCACCAGCTGTGAATGCTTGGCCCTGGAAAGGAGCAGGGCATGGCCGTCCTCCAGCAACAAACGCCCCAGGCAATTGGGTGGGGCAGACTGATCCTCTCAGGCCAGCAGCTTCCTAATTGTCCTATGGGAGGGGTCTGCACAGTCAAGCTAGCCGGGTCTGCAGGTTGCCTGTTAAGGGAGTCAGATTAAGGCACAATGGTGGCTGTCCTTCCAGCCTTTGTTCTGGTGTCAGGTAATGCAGAATTTCTCTGTATGGATCACCCATGAGCCTCTGACCCACTGCAGGTGTCCCTGGTGAGTGTCTGCAGGCCAGAAAGCCTGTGTGTGGGTCCTTCAAAGAGGTGTCTAGTGTTTCAGTCTCCTTCCGTCTCACCCAGATGGATGGAATACCCTCTGGTTTTTACAGTCAGAATTATTGGAATCTCTTTGTTCTTGGGCTGGGACCCTGGGCTGGGGAGCCCCCAAATGAACTAGAACTCCCCTCTCCTTCAGGAGACCCTCTGCAGCCTTACTCTCTCTCCCAGCATTCCTCCAACACCCTGGAGTGCAGGTTCAGCCAATTAATGCCTTTGCCTCTCCTACCGGCTTCCATGTGGCTCCTCGATATTATCAGACAATCAGCTGGACTTCATGTGATTCTCCACGTTGATTATTTTATAATTTGGTTGTAATTTCCATGTGGACCTGGGAGAAGGCAAACCCTGCTTTTACCTAGTTTGCCATCTTCCTGGTTGTGTTTTCTTCATGCAGAGGTAAAGAGAGAAAGTAGAGAGAGACCTTGTCCATTACTCACAACTCATTTTTAAAACCTGGATTATAGCTACCTTGCAACCTTATCCATCTACTCTTAAGTAGATGGCGTCTGGCTCTGATGACATTGATGTGTCTATTAAGGAGAGATTGTGTGAAAGACTCATTAAGAGTTGAAAGACATCTGACTAGAAGTGATTATAGCTAAAAGTGTAGCCTATATGAAGATTTTAGTCTCAATAGGGGCATGGGAACAAATAACTAGAAAGAAAAATATTCCATTGTGTCAGCTTTGGAAAATTTTTTTCCACATGTATTTCAATTAACTATTCAATTAAAGATGACAGTGCTCTAGGGATAGGCCTAGCCTCTGGCTAGGCCCTCAGGCCTTGAGAGAATGTTTTAATTTTTAAATAAAACCTTCAAAAAAGGTTAATATTTTGATATATTTATTCAAAGTGACTTTTTAAATCATTTTAATTTTTTTAAATGTTTTAAATTTTCCACAGGTTTTAATCTTCCCTGCTGTCAATCAAAAGTAATTTCTAGGTCACATTATAAATGTACTTTTAAACTTTTTATTGAAGTATCAGATACTTACAGGAAAGTGTACATAGAGAAAGTGATGGATTTTCACAAACTGAACACTCATATAACCATCACCCAGTCTGAGGAAGAGACATTAACAGAACCCAAACTGTCTTCTGCTCTCATGTAGGCTCTATGCTGCCCCCAGTGGTAGCCAATATTCAATTTTCTATAACCATAGTTTTTTTTAATTTTTAAATTTTATGTAAATTAGGTCATACAGCTTTTAATTGTATGTGTCAAGCCTCTACCTGTCAGCATTGTTTATGATATTAGTCATAAACAATGTCTAATACTTCATGTATTTATAGATGGTTCATTCTCATTGCTACATAGTTTTGCTATGTAACTACACCATTATTTATTTATTCTTTCTATTGGTAGGCCACTAGCTTTTATAGGTTTCTAGCTTTCAGTATTACAAATAGTGTTGCTAGGAATACTCTAGCACCTTTTGTAATGAATCTGTTCCCTATTAAGGGCCCACCCAGGCCTCTCCCAGTGGCTTTTCTATGCAAATTACCTATCTTGGCTCAAGCTGCAAACTTTCCTAAAATCTTTTAAATTTTCACAAACCCCAAACAAGCAGCATCTGGCCTTGGCGTGTCCTGTACCTCTTTCTAAGAAGCCCCAAGCTTGGCACTAATGATAGCTGGACTCGGTTTGCCACTTAGTCTCTCTTAGGCATCTCCAGGCCTGGCACAAATGTCTGCCATCAACAGATCATTTTGTAGTTAATACCAAATGGACTCAGGCAAGGGCACAAGCAGCAGCTAACATCCGCCTGCAACAGAGCCCCTCCCAAAAGGCCCCAGAAACAACACACTTAGTGGCCAGCTTCAGATCACACCAGAGCACCATGCAAAGGTGTGGGCTTGATTTCTAAGCAATTGGAACCAGTGAAATATTAGAATTAATTAGAAGGATTTCCCATGTGACAGAAATAAGTACATCGTTCAGAGGTTCTCATATATTGGAATCTGTTATAACTTCGTGTCAGCAATTTTTGGAGCCAATCATTATGTTCTTCTTTCTGACACTGCTACAAACTAATAAGAAATTATATTTTTCTGGTTTTTGTTTGCTTGTTCTAGTGTTAACTATCTTCTCACTGTTTTTAAAAATTATAAAATTTTAAAGCAGTGAAAGCACGTGTAAAAAGCACTGGAAGGATTAAATAGGTTATATATGTTCTTAATCTTTCAATTATTCAAATTGTCCCAGATATACTGGAGACATCTTAGTTTTAGAAAACCAATTCCAGAACGTTTCACAAGAGTCAGCTAGCTGATTTTTCTGCAATCAGTCTTTCACTTGACTTATTGCTTGGTAGGAAGAAAATACCAATTAAGCTCACTTTAGTGCTGGCATATGTTATTGGAATATTGACATTTTAACACCAATTAGATTACACCCTTAATCTCGTTTTCTTGATAATATCCTTTATCACTTTATTCAATTATGAGAATAATCTTTCTTTTCTACTTATATCTTAAAATAATGTTTCCTTCCAAAGAAAATTAGAGATTCACATAACATTAATGCCTGCTATAAAAGCCAAACACTATAAGAAGCCTGTTAACCTCGACTCTGTGTATATTGTTATCTTAGTGTAACTAACAGTTATTTTTTTGTCAGATTATTTTCTGAGGTTTCCAAACATATATAGATATCTACATTTTTGATAGTTAGCTACCAATCTTTTTTGCATATTATTTTGAGTATGGTAGAACCTACATTTTTCAGTCCTATTATACTAGTATTTTAATATATTTTAAAACATTCAGAGGACTAGTAGATTCATTTTCAATCTTCCTCTTCCCTTCCCTTCTCCAGAAAATCCGCTGGCTCTAATATCCCTTATTTCATTATCCTCACCCATAATATTCCTATTTGGACATGTTCTATAGAGTTTGAAAGCCACAAATACAAAAGTTTGGACTTTTTTTGCCACTTTATGGGCTTGCTAGAGGAAAGAGGGGAAAAAAATGTTTGTTTTGCTTTAAGAAAAAAAGGGAAAAAATGTGTATGTTGTTTTTCTGCTATCGAATTTTGGAATCAGACTCATAAATATCTTTGTATTTGAATATGGAGATGAAGCCTAAGAAAAAAGGAAGATTGACCCTTTTAAGAGTACTGGGAGCAAAAGTGTCAATAATAGAACATTGACATTTTGTTTAAATTAATGTGTCCTGGTAATAGGGTTGCCAGATTTAGTAAATAAAAATACAAGTTTCCCAGTCATCAAATTTGAATTCCAAATAACTATTGTGAATGATTTATAAGTGTGTCTCAAATAATGTGTGCATCTTATATTTTATCTGACAACTCTACCTGGTAATAGTCAGGATGTAGGTGATAAAAGGGAAATGGAATGAAGCCATCTTCTGAAATCTATTATTGAAAGACAGGAAGAGTGAGAGTATGCTCTTTGGGAGCAAAATATGTAGTAGAAAAGTGTCTTATGGGAGACTTGTCCAATAGTAAGTGATAATAAACTATAAGAAGGTATTCACGAGGATGAAACAAGATAATGAACAGTAATGTTTCTCCTGCCAGCTATTCTTATTTTCTTCCTATTCTTTTGTTTAATAAAAGGTAGCTATGTGGCTTTAGAAATAGAAATATTTAGGTTTTAATCTGTCTGTTTAGGCAGTATCACTTCTTATATGTTAATGACTAATTAACATCTCACATTTATTCCAGTTTGTAAAATGAAAAGGTTGTTTTGAAGAAGAGATGATGCCCTAAAGCACTTGAATTAGTTTTGAACAGACCCAGTAAAAGGACCCATAACTAGGAATCCAGAAGAGATTCTTGTCTGGGCTTTGCATTTATGAGGACCCCTGTATTAAGACTGGGAATTACCTCTAAAATATTTTATACAAATAGTCACAGAGGTAGGAAAATTAATAGAAAGAAAATATTCATCTTACACCTAAAAACTCAGGCTCTGTCATGGCGTACCAAAAGCTTGTAATTTTTTTGTTGTTCATAATATTCTTTTATTATTTGTTTTTTTGTCTTTATTAAAATAATTAGTTGCTTGTATTTATATTGCACAATTAAAAGAATTTTTTCAATTATTGTTGGCATAAATAATATGCCAGTATCAGTTGTATAAGCATAGTGATCAGAGATCCACATAACTCTCAAAGTGATTATCCCACTAAAATAGAACCCTTCCTCCCTCTTACATATTTATTACAACATTATTAATCATCTTCCCTATGCTATACTCTACATCTCCGTGTCTATTGTGCAACTATCCATTTGTACCTCTTAATCACTTTGCCATTTTTGTTTCCCCCAAAACCCCTCCAATCTAGTATCCCTCTAAATATTCTCTGTGCCTTTGAGTTTATTTCTGCTTTTGTTGTCGTTATTGATTTTGTTCTTTAGATTCCAGACGTATGTGAAATCATGTGATATTTGTTCTTATCTGACCTATTTTATTTGGCGCAATACTCTCTAGGTACATCAAGGCAATATCTTTTTACATCCCCTTCCTTTTAGTCTGTGTCTCTTGTAGGCAGCATACATAAGTGGTCTTATTCTCTTAACCATTCAGACACTATTTTTGGTGGGAGCACTTAATTATTTTCCATTGGAGGTACTTGTTGATAGGAATGTAGTTGCTACCATTTTTTATTCCTGTTTTTGATACATGTTTTTTTTCTTAAAGAAGTCCCTACAACACTTTCTGTAATATTGGCTTGGTGATAATAAATTCCTTTAGCTTATTTTTGTCTGGAAATCTCTTTGTCTGTCCTTTGACTTTAAATGATGCTGTTGCTGAATAAAGTATTCTTGGTTGTAGATCCGGAGTTTTCATCATGTTGAATATTTTGTGCTAAATCCTTCTGTCCTGCATAGTTTCTTTTGAGAAATCAGCTGCCAGTCTATGGATGCTCCCTTATAGGTAACTAACTGCTTTTCTCTTGTTGCTTTTAAGATTATCTATTTGTATTTTACCTTTGGCATTTTAATTATGATGTGTCTTGGTGTAGGCCTCTTTGGGGACACTCTGAGCTTCTTGGGGTTTTATGTCTATTTTTCCTTCAATAGATTAGGGAAGTTTTCCATCATTATTTATTAAAATAGCTCTTCAACATCATGTTTCCCTTTGGGTACCCTTTTGACATGGATATTTTTACCTTTAATAGTGTCCCATAGGCTTCTTAAATTATTATTATATTCCTGGCTTCTTTTTTCTTGCCATTCTGATTGAGTGTTCTTAGCTTTCTCATCCTCTACATAGGTAATTTGATCCTCTTCTTTATTTGCTGTTTATTGTATTCAATATACTTCTCATTTCAGATAATGTGTTCTTCATTTCTGACTGGTCCCCTTTTATAATTTCCATTTCCATTTTTATGTTTTTTTTTATCTCTTTGTTTAAGTTCTCACTGAATTCATCTACACTTTCCATAAGTTCATTGAGCATCTTTATAACCAATGTTTTGAACTCTGCATCTGTTAGACTGCTTGACTCCATTATTTATGGATCTCTGTTCTGTTCTATCATATGGTTTCTGCTTTTTTATCTTCTTGTTTTGGCTGCCTTTCCATGTCTGTTTCTATGTACTAAGCAAAGCTCTTAAGTCTCCTGGTTTATTAGTGTAGTTTTGTGTTGTACGTGTCCAGTGGCACAAACCTGAGAAGAGTTCACTGCCAGCCAAATTTAGCCTCATCTTGTGCCCCTTCAAGGCCACCTGTTAAGATTCAGCAAGCAATCCACAGATGCTGTGCTTATAGTTGTCTCAAAAGGCCACACCAGAAACCAAGGCCAGCAGCCATCAGTGTGAGTACAGGCACTTCAGCAAGGGGCACCTAAAAGAGAACACTCCTGGATGTGAGTTTGGTGGGGCCATGAACTGGGGTAGGCTGAGTTTCAGGGCATCCTCTGGGCAGAGTGACCTTCGTTATCTAGTTTGATGATGTCTCTGCTATGGTAGCCTTGCATCTGCACACTGGAAGTGGGGAGGGCTCAAGAGAGAAACAATAGATATTGCCAGCACTTCTGTCTGGGAGAGATCCTCGCCTCTGGACCTCACTCCTGCAACTTAGTGTACCCTTGTAAGTCCCTAGAGCCTCCCCGATCAGTTGACCTAGTGCTGGTGCTCAGAATGAGTGAGTCAGTGAGCGCAAAAGTTTGCTCGCTGATGCAACCCCTTTAAAAGGTGCCTGCAGCTCCTGGCTGCTGCTGCCACTGCTGTAGCCTTTGTCCCACTCAGCTGCTTGAGAGTGGGCAGCCTCATGTCCTCACCCCGTCCTACCTTTGCTGGGTGATTTCTTAGATTAATTTCTAGTTCTATGGCTTGTTCATCAAGATCCCAGGCAATTTTTCCTTGCCACTTGTTCCTGTTTTTCATCACAACTTTGATTTGGTCACCAGAGGGATAAACAGAGCCTCTATCAAATATACCATTTTTTTATTCATCTTAACTTGTAATTTTAAATAATACTGAAATTATACTGTAAATACAAAAATTGTAACCATCCCTGAGGTAGCAACAGAATTTGCTAAAACTTATAAAGGAAGTTGCTTCTCTTAATAAAATCATCAGCTTCCTTCTCTCTGTTTCTTTATTTCTCTGTGGCTGTCTTTGTGGTTCAACCAAGTTTATAGTTGTATTTATATTCATATTCATATTCTCTCTCATAGTTCTTTTTTAAAAATCTACTTGCTACTCAGGTGATGTTGGATGAATTATTTAACTTATTTGCATTTTGGTATGTGCAAATTGGGAGGAAGGATTAAAACTAAATAGTACAGTGAAGTTACTATTTTAAACATTTGTTGTATTAAATACAGGTTTTGTTTCACAAAGAAATAAGCCATTTACTCTCCATTCTCTGTACACTGAGTGGTCAGTAGACTGGAGATTGTAAAAGCTGAATCAACTAAAGGATATAGTCCAGTCCATAAAGTCCAGGCATAAAGAGGAGGCAGATATTTTGTACCCTCTCTTTTGTATAACTCAGAAACAGTGTTCATAACCATACTATATATGTAAATACACATGTCCTCATTTAATTAATGACTATATACATATATATACACATTGTCTTATTTTTAAATACAACCTAATTTTTTTCAGAATTATGATATAAAATTCACAAAATAAATCTATTTTTTCAGTCACTTGTATACCTACATATTTTGACCTTTTTTGAAGTACATCAGTGCTAATAAACATGATTTACTTTTTTTCTCCTGGATAAAAAGAGGAAATGCATATAAAACTCATAACCAGTATTTGGCACTTAGCCTAGCAGAAAGTAACTGAAATGTAGATTAGGGATTTCATAATTGGCAAAATGAGGGCAGAGCAACATTGAGTTGTGACATGGAGAGGGAGAAGAGTTGATGTGAAGACAACTATGGGAAAATGAAGTGTGAGTTTTGACCTCAAGAGATTGTGGTTCTGCCTGAGATCATGGAGAAAGAAGAGCAGAAGACTTTGTTGTGTGTCTTCGTCTGAATGGCTTTATTTCACTACACAGTCTCAGAGGCTAGGTAGAATCTGCATATCACTAAATATATTATTTTGGCCATGGCCAGCTGATCTTTAGCATTGTAATAATGCTAGCCTTAGACAAGTTTTAAAAGCTGCCACAGGGATGTGCCTTGCTCTGGGTTCCTGGAGATACTTGGATCCTATCGCAACCTTGAAAGGACAACAAAATTATTAATGAGCACAAACAAGAATAACATCCTGTGTCCTGTGGCTGATGATAATTATGATTCATGGGTGGAGTTAAAGACATACATTAAAAACCTGTGATGAAACATGTCAGGAGCTATAAAAACTGCCTCTGACAACCACTGACTCTCAAATGTCCCTTTAATTTCTCCAAGGTAAGGGAACAGGAAAAGGAGTTGCCAGCATCTAGGGGGTAAAACATGTGAAAAATGAAGACTGTGGGTCTGTCTCTTAAAAGCAAATCATACAAAATTCACTCGATTGCTGTTTTGGTAGAGGAACGCCATTCATGGCTGCTGAGCAAGCAATAGATATATCTCAATTTTAGTAAATCATCTGTTAGTGTCTCAGGCAGTTTTACAAATTGATTTAAATGGGCTTCAAAGTGAAACTGCTTCACACAATGGCTCTATGCAAAGTGTTAGTGGTTTCTGCAGGAATTAATACTAAGTTGCATTTCCAGTTTGTTATTAAATCTGTATGGGGAGGCAATGAATGGAGAAGAGAGTTTACCAAATTTAAAAGTGAGGTACTTCAAGACTAAGTGAAACGAGATAGCATGGTTAGAGGCCAGTTTGGAAAATGTGGAGGCCTAGTCTGAGAGATCAAAATGCAAGCCAATCAAAAGAATTAGACATATATATCATTGTGGGAGAAGACATGACCAAGTAAATATGAAACAAAAAGACAGTAGAGTAGTATTCTGTTGTATATATGTACCACATTTTCTTTATCCAATCGTCAGTTGAGGGGCATCTAGGTTGTTCCCATGTGTTGGCTATTGTAAATATTCCTTCAATGAGCATAAGGATACCTATGCCTTTACAAATAAGTGTTTTTAAAATTTAGGGGTTGATTCCCAGAAGAGGAATTGTGGCCTTTAAAAAGAAAAAGATGAAATATTGCCATTTGTAACAACCTGGATGGATCTTGACAGTATCATGTTAAGTGGAATAAATCAGAAAGAAAAGGACAAGAACCATATGATTTTACTCATAAGTGGGATATGAAACAGAAAGCAGCAAATGAATAAACAAAACAAACTTATAGACACAGATGATAGTACGGTGGCTACCAGAGGAACAGGTGGCAACCACCAATCTATTCTCTATATCTATAAACTTGGTTGATTTATTTTAATCCCAATTTATTTCACTTAGCATAATGACCTTGAGGTGCATTCATGTTGTCACAAAAGGCAAGATTTCATTGTTTTTTTTTTATGGAAGAGTAATATTTCCCTGTGTATATATAATTTCTTTGTCATTTTGATACACTTAGGATGTTTTCTATTGTAAATAATGCTGCAATGATCATGGGAGTGAATGTATATTTTTGAGTTAGTGTTTTTATTTTCTTCATATAAATACTTAGAAGTGACTTGCTGGATTATATGGTAATTTTATTCTTAGTTATTTGAGAAACCTCCGTATTAGCAGAAAGCATAGAGATTGTACCAATTTAGTTCCCACCAACAGTGCACAAGGGTTCCCTTTATCCACATCCTCACAAAGACTTTGTCATTTCTTTTTGATAATAGCTATTCTAACCGGTATGAAGTGATATCTCATGATTTTGCTTTGCATTTCCCTGATCTTAATGATGTTGAACATCTTTTCATGAACCTGTGGCCATGTGTATGTCTTTTTAAAAATATGTCTATTCAGATCTTCTGCTCATTTTTAAATCAGATTGTTCTTTTGTTGTTGAATTGTGTGAGTTCTTTATATATTTGGAATATTAGACCCTTATAAGATAAGATTTGCAAATATTTTCTCCCATTCAGTAGGTTGCCTTTTCATTTTGTTGATGGTTTCCTTTGCTGTGCAGAAGCTTTTTTAGTTTGATATTGTCCTGTTTGTTTACTTTTGTTTTTGTTGCCTTTGCTTTTGGTATTATATTCAAAGAATCATCAGCAAGACCTATGTGAAGGAGCTAGTGTCTATGAACACAGGCTGTGTTCTTAATCCCGACACTTATAGGCTTTGGAAAAGTATGATGCAGCTTCAGAGTCCACAACATCAAAATCCTCTCCGAAACTTCACAGCAGAGGTTTGGCTGTCATTATCTGAGGTTTGAATTATGCTTTAGATTTCACCAAGAGACAAGATCATGTTATTTTATATAATCCTCCACTGGTGAAGACAACAGAGCAGGCAACATTTCCCTCATTTACACAGATACTCAGGTTGTTTAAATTCACACTTGCATATGACTAACAATTTATGGAATGAACTAGAATCCAAGTGCTCTTTATTTTCCCCACAAAGCAATCTGCTTCTCTTATTTTGCTACCCATCATTCTATGGATTTCTTTTTTAAATCAGGGATAATAACAGTTGAATATACAGCATTTATTTTGGAATTAATTGATAATTTTAGAAAATTTGTTGGAGTATCTGCATAGTTAAGATAATATGTAATGCTACCATATAAATGGATTATATAGATTTAAAAATAGAATAATCATGTGAATAGTAAAAAATACCACAGCACAGATGATTTTTTAAAACTTTATGCCACTAAAATTAAATGGACTTTGAGAAATAGAAAACTACTAAAATCTAATGTTGTAATTAATTTATTTTTAATATAGAATATTTTCTTAAAACACCCTGAGATCCTGTTATTAAGACTCATAAAATCAATTTTATCAGTATTTCTGCATGTGTACACATGTTATAGTAATTTGCTTTTTTCTTTTGTTTATTAATTCAACTGATAATTATTAGGATTCTGCTAAATTCTATTGTAAATAATAGGTGAACAGAATTGTACATGGCTTTTACCTTCATGAAACTAAAGTCTGGACTGAAGTAGTTACTAGTTACATAATCCCATCAATAAATGAAACATGACAATTGGGATAAGTAAAGAAAGAGAGTAAGAGAGGCACTGAAACTAGGAGAGCATACAACGTATCAATAACCTAAGGTAGATTCAATGAAGACTCTCCAAAGATGGAAGCTTAAACTGAAATGGGAATCAAAAGTAGCAGTTAACTGGAAAAAGGGCAGGAGAACATTCTAGGTAGCACTCACAGCACATACAAAGGGCCTGTGACAGGAAGGAGTAGTTTTGGTTTGAGGAACAGTGAACATAGAGAGCGGGAAAATTGTGATACAAGGTGAATCCCAAGTGGGGAAAAAAGACCAGAGCTCTAATCCTGTCAAAGATTTTACATTCCATCTTGAGAGCAAGGGAGAATATTGGAGGGTTTCTGTTTTGTTTGGTTTTGTTTATTTCTTATGGCCGTTTTGAATAAAATGTTTGGAGAGGGAGTGGTGATAGGAACAGAACTGAGTGCTATGTACACATGACTGAAAATTGTGAAATTTGGACCTCAGCTGTTTCATTGGTTTCTGCATAATCTCTCAGCAGTGTTTCTCTTCTCTAACACCTGAGGTTTATTTAATGAGTCATCTCACTCCTGTGATGTGCATATGCAAATTGAGTGGGCAAATTAGAGGTCTTACAAAATGTGCATATGCTCAGAGTTAGTTAATCAGAAAAGAGAGATTTCTTATATTATTTCATTCTTCAAGATGGTGATTGCTGGGTTTCTTTTCAGGGTGGCATAATAAAAATCATTCTTTTCTTCTCCTCCTAAACTGCAAACTAACAAAAGATATGTGAGTTAGACGGATGGAGATCAAAATGCTTTCTTTATTGTTGGTAAATCTGAGTTGGAGAATACAGTTTACATCTACGTTACAACTGGCATTCCTGAAAGTATTCCATGAATTGATGTTACTCATCCATCATCAAACCCTCTCCCACCTCCCAAATAAGAACCTTATTATCAGTCTGCTTTTAATAAACTCAACCCATAGAGGAACGGGAACTCTTGAGTATCTTGCAGAAGAAAATAGAGAGAGAGGGGAAGTGGGACATAGACCCTCTAGAATCATTCATCTGTCAGTCATTACTCTTCTTTCTCTGAGAAGGAATAAGGAGGCATGAAGAAAGAAATATAAAAGATTCTTCCCATATTGTTTCTCTTAGTAGTGCAGTGGAAATTCTTTCCCCATTATAGAAACAAGACATATGGTGAATAAATAAATAAATGTGTGCATTTCATCATAGTTATTTAGCTGTATTTTTTTTATTATTTTGTATTATCAATATTTTCCAAAGGATCTGGCCCTTTCTATCTGCCCTCCATGTAGACATACATATATATCAATGTGTATCAGTTTGTACATATCAGGAAAATTAAACACTGCATCCCAGGTAGAGAAGAGTAATTGCTTTTGTTTTTTCTTTTTGTGTATATAGCCTCAACATTACACGTATACATATATAATAATTAAATGTAGTCAACTCACATTTATTAAAATTCTAAGAATGGTGAGAGAAGATAAACTCTTCTAAAATAGAACTCATTTTAAAGTGGTATACTTGGTTTCAAAATGTATCTTTTTGATACATATTTCAATACATACATCAAAAATCCCATCTTCCTCTTCTAGATTTCTTGTTAGGTGAGTACTACTACAACCACTGTACACTGGGTGGCCAAAAACCATGGAACCAACCTGGACTCCTTTCTTTCTCACCTTACAGACTTCTAAAGGTTGACCTTTTGGTACTGAGTCAATTATCATCACTTGGACTCAAGCTCCTACTAGGGTTCAGGCAGTGGGAGGCACCATAAGATAGAGGGAGCACAGGAGAATAATGAGGTGAGGGTATTGATTCCTCACCCCACACCCTGCCCCAGCCTCTCTCTCATGGCTACAGCTAAGTAATTGCTGCTTTTCTGGACCTGGGGCCAGAAGCCCTCCTGGGCAGCTCTCCTCTGTTACAAGCACTCTTTCCAGGCTGGGGTAGCTGTACTCTCCTTTGTCCCTTCAGGTCTGGAGTCACAGTAAAGATTCCCCTCTGTCGCTGTAGTAATTCAGCACTTCTTTTTGGGTTCCTTTATTCCCACTCATCCTTTGTCAGTAGTCCCTTCATTAACTTCTTCTCCATCAACATCTATGAGTGCTCTGTTTCCTGCTATGACCTTGATAAATACAGGAAGGCATTGTAATATAGGATAACTATGTATAGAATCAAAACCTAGAATACTAATGGAACTATAGAATGTTTTAGAAAAATTGTTCTATCAAACTCTCTGGATTAACACAGAGGGTGCCACACAGTTGAGAGGTGTATAATATTATTTCTTTATTAAATTATGTATACTATTTTAAATAACAATCACAAATAAAATATAAAAAAACTATAAAATATAATAAAACTATTTTATTAGTAGACTTAAAGCTATTTGGTCCATTCCCTGCTTAGAGATTGGAATTCACCCAAACTACTCTCAAATTTTTCTAGTTTTAATGACATTCACAAAAGTATGACAAATAAAGATTTAAATTTCAGTTTATCTCTTACTTCCTGGGTGACTTTGTCCTGCATATTTAACTCTTTTAAGTCTCAGGTTTCTCATGTACAAAAGATTTTCAGGATTCAGTAAAATATTGTGTACAAAAAAATTGACATACTGCCTGTCAAATTTTAAGTGTTTTATCCTTTTCTATTCTTATTACTAGTGTATCATCATCATAACCACCACCACCACCACCACCACCACCACCACCATCATCATCATCATCGCTTACCAGTGGTCAATGTTGATTTATGTTTTGGTTTAACAGTTTTGTGAATTTGATTTGTTATTAAAGCTAGACAACAAGCAAACATCACCTTCTGCCTAACATTTTTTTTTAATATTTTCTCTTTACTCTTTATACTGTTACTTCAGACTAAGCTCATCTGGCAATCCTGTTTTTAAAAAGAAATTTCAATAAAAATGAGCCTGAAACTGCCTTTTCTAGAATATTACTTTAAAAAGTGTTTTTTTTTTTTTCCATGTAGAAGAGTGGTAATTTCAGTAGTCAATTCTTCAGTTTTGGGGGTTCACATAGGAATGTGAAGGTCCTACAGGCACAGGCTGTATCTGTAAAATTTCCAGCTCTCTCATAGCAAGGCCTAGCATATGGTAGTCACTTATACGTTCACTGATTAAAAGGAGGTAGGGAGAGTGGGCAAAAGGAGTGACTTTCTGTTCTGCTGTCTTTCTGAATCAAAGCAGAGAGATGCAATATGGTCTAGTCATACACTGCTGTCTGCCCTTGACCCGTGCGGGACTCCCCTCTGCTAATGTTCTCAGTCTAGGTGGCACTTATGAATAATACTAGAGAAGAAGTACCTCCAAATTGAATTTTCTTCATTCATCTTAAAAACCCTTTCTTCAACTTCCTTCTTTGAAACCCAACTCCTAAAGGATATCTACTGAGACCGTCCCTCTTGTCATCTTCAGAATTCTCATGGAGAATTTTTATTCCTTCATCAAATCAGGCTAGATCTGCCCTGGAGAGTTTTTCTTCACCCTCTAGAGTAGACTGGAGCCTCCTATTTCCTCCTGCTATCCCACCTGCTATATGCTCATGCCCAAATACTAATCTTATTTGATATAATTATTTATTTTCTAATTCTATATAAGTTCTCTAAGAGTAGAAACCATTTCTGTTGTTGGTCATAGACACCACCATATCTCAATAGCCAGCATCACTTTTCTAATTTATTAAATTCAGATGTTGATAAGAAGAACTCTTTCATGGGTTATTTTGAGGACTGAATAATGATTATATACAAGGGGCTTAAAATTGCCTGAAATCTGGTGTTCCGCATATGTGTTAGCTTTATTATTAAATCATTTAATCTTAACATTTTATAGAAAAAAAAACTGAGGTACAGAGAGGGTAAGCAATTATCACAAGGTCATGCAGTTAGTAGGAAATAATATATGAATGAATGGGGAAAATATTTGAAACCACCCTATTTACAGACTGACTATTTTTTTATTGTTCTACATTGTGTTTATGTCAATAACACAATAAAAAAAAAACTTGATTCTTAAAAAATACTTAAAATTCTTAGGGGCTATAAAAAATAAGCTTCTTCTTTTTTCAAAGAACAGAATTCTTGTTGTAAATTGTATTTTTAACCTAAATGTTGATAATCTTTGATACCCTCCTATAAAATACAGAATTTATATTAAAAAATTAAACAAGGATAAAGCAACATAGTAAAACTGACATTCCCACATACTAGCAACTTGGTTTCTACCCTTTGATTCATTGTATTGACACCTGGGGCAATTGTATTTCACACGTTAAAGCAAATTTAATCTTAATGAAATCAGGGATTGACAGATCAGAATGCTTTATAGAGTGCTGAAATGCTAAACAAACCTACTCTCTCTTTTGCAGATAAAAACAGGTGAATCTTTCAATTTATGTTGTATATCTCTAATTCTTATTTTACTAGGCTACACTCACCCTAGAAGGATGGACAATAGGGCGTAAGAAAGTAATTTTTAGAAGGCCTTTAACTTAGGAAGGATAACCAAATTCAGATATTATGATACTCAATGTTTCCTACCTTTAAAACTAGTTCGAATGGCTCTTTTACACTTCTCTGTTGGTACTAATGTTTCATTCTTGCTTGAACAAATATTCATCTTCTAACCAATGAAATTCTCCTACAGACAAATTTAAAAACCTCTATACTCCCCTAGTGCCACCTTTAATTTGTACTCAAGAATTGTAATCTCTGTGTCCTGTCATTCCAACGGACTGCTTTATTTTTCTCCAAGAGTATTAGAGATTCTTGAGGAAATGCTTTGGATGATAGGAACTGATATCTATGAATTTAAAAGTCACTTTAATAAGAATCAGAAAGCTAATTTGTGAAATTGTAAGAATATACTAATAATCTTTATAACATAGTGAATTCTCTATAGTGTCATAAACTCTCATTTAGAATTGCCACTCAGAAAAATTTAATAGCAGACATTATTTTTACAAATACTAATTTCCTGTTCTGTGCTATTGTCATTTATTCAGAGTTTATGTCAAAATTAAAAATGTCTTTTAGCTACAGTGAGTTGCCTCTTCCTGCACTTCACCATATTATCAGCCTTTGAGTATTTTTTAAGCTACTAATAAGACATGACACTGTACAGGCGACCTGTCTCAGGTTTCATATTCTAAGAAAGATTTATCATTTTGAGCAGATACTCTTCTAACATTTGTGGTTCTTTCCTTTAGGAGAACTACAGAGATTAATATCAGTGTACTGGTTTCCAAAAGATTCTTTTATGTTACATAATTCCAGATTCATTAAATCTCTGTATAAGGTTAATGAAGCATTTCAAATTGGTAAGGTAACCATATCCTCAAAATGAACTTTGGCTAAAATTCATGATCAATTCTATGCAGTATTTTTTTTTACCTCTCTAAGAATTCTGAATTAAAGATTTAACTTATTGACCTCCTAATTAAATATAACATCAGAATATACTAATGTGAAATTTAAATGTCTTGGCTTTCAACTAATTTGACAAGTGTTTTCATATGAACATTATAAACTATTTAAAATAATGTTATTAAAGTTTAAATAAGTAAAGAATTCTATTATTTATATATTTTTTAAATTGAATCAACATTCATCTATATATTTAATTAAAAAAACTTTTTTCTGGGTTATGGTGCTTTATTATTTTATTTGACAAATAGTTTGCTATTGATTTAGTTTTATACTGGTAACATACTAAGATATACGTATATCATTGCTTGTATGTAATAGTCATTAAAATACATGGTTTCCCTTTTAATCAGAATTGCAAAGAGCTTTGATATGGAGAATATTGCATTTTTGTACACTTGAGACATTGCCTTAAGCAGAAAGCAGCGGCAGGGTAAATGATGGGAGCTAAAGAGTTTACATGGAGCATACTGAGTCATGAACAACCAGTGAACAAGTGTTGTTCAAGAGGCAATAAATTCTCCTTATATGTTCAAAGGATAAAGAGATAAAGATGTAAGGGCAGGTATGTTGCTGGACTTCAAGGATTTTCAGTATAGGTATGGGGACAAAACTGATATGCATTAAAAATAAATGATGAATTGGGTAGTTGATGTTATGCTACATTTTGAGTTCAAAGGAGCTAACAATTTTGGAATTCATCCATGAGAGTCAGCTGTAATATTGTAACAAATGCAAGAAACATTGGAATTAGAATTAGAAATCATAAGTTATAATGCTACCTCTGCCACTTTTTTACTTGTGTTGCTCTAGAAAAATGTATAATCCTTCTGACTTTTAATTTTCTAATCTGTCAAAAGAGCTAAAGAACTTATTTTTATAGCAATAAAACCTATTATATATTTTAAAGAATAATCTTTCTACAAGTAGATTACTGATAAACTACCATAAATAATATTTAAAGACTCTTGGGCTTCCAGGGAAATCCTCAGGGGTAAAAAAAAAAAAAAAAAATAGGAGCAGGAAAAGGTGGAGAAGAAAACTTGAATAATATCCTTAAGTCAATTATAGCCAAGACTTGTATGGGACAAACAATAACATGAAGCTGAGATAACTGAAATCAAATAGGAAGATTAAACCTACTTTATCACTAGTTAAAGAAGCCAGAAGCCAGCCTGACATTCTGCATTAGTCTAGGGTTATTAAAGGAAGAAATGTCAAATTGGGGGCAACCTTGACCCAACTAGAAGGAAACTCAAATTATTTTTACAAAAAAGTAATTTAAATTTAAGTCTTAAGGATTCTAATATATTAACCTAAATCAAATAATAGGGTCACATAAAAAATTGCCAAATTATAAATATATGAGATACCTAAAGTGAGAATTAATATAAAAAGTTTCAGATTTAATGTTTAAATAAATCAGATTTTATAATTATGAAATTTATAAAATAAAATAAATATGCATAAAAATTTAAAAATTAAATAAAAATAAAATTTAAAAAGTCATAAAGGGACAAGAAATTACCAAAAACTGGTTGGCAAAGAACAAAGTAGAAGGCTTAGAAATAAAATTAAAACAAAGTATAACAGAAATCAAAGTATAGTGACATTAGAAACATGGCAGAGTGAGAGATGGCCCCAGATATCTCCCCTTGAAACAACAATAAGCTGAACAGTTAAAACTTAACAAAAGACACCCAACCTACACACAAACAGGTCTGAGCCAGGGATCTGTGCATTAGGGCTACCACAGGTTAGAACTTCGGAAGTCCGGAGGTAGACTGGGAGAAACAAAGAAGCTACTATTCACAGCTGGAAACTTCCAGCAGCAGGAAGAGGAGGCAAGAAGGTGCAGCAGGTTCCCTGAACAGCCCTGCTTGAGAGAGCTGTGAGCTCCATGTAGCAGCATTGCCCAGGGATCAAAGCAGAAAGCATAGAAGTGTGGACAGCAAAGAAACAGCAGTTGATTATTATGAGCCATGGTTGAAAAATGTGTGGCTGTGCCACAGCTCTCATCCCCCAGCCCAGGGACCCTTCACCCATACCCACTAGGACTAGACACTGTGGAGCCCCAGAGGAATCTGAAAAAAATCCTACTGATACTGTTGCTAACACTGACAGGAACTAAGACTGAGGGCAGCAAGCATGATTGAATATTTATGAGGGAAAATAAAAAGCATTATTAAGGCTTTATTATAAAGCAGGGATTCAAGGGGCTTAGATGCCACCTACTGGAAACCAAAAACAATGCAATCTTATTAAGGCTAAAGAGAGAACTTTATACAATAAATCTTTCTAAGGAAAAAAGCAGGATACATTTCTATTAATGCTGAGGTGGAGAAATACTCCATTAAACACCATGAACAACCAAGGTAATAAAGCAGCTCAGAAAGAAAAAGAAAAAGCTCCAGAAAATAAACATAAAACATTGAAATATGCAACTTAAATGACAAAGAATTCAGGATGATACTTCTGAAAAAACTCAATGAGATCCAAAATAATTTATATCAGTAACTCCAGGAATTGTAAAAACAAATATATTAATAGAATCAGATTTTTAGCAAGGAGATTGAAACCCTCAAAAAGAACTAGTTAGAACTTTGGAAGATAAAGAACGCTCTTCAAGAGCTGAAAAATGAAATAACAAGCTTGGGAAATAGAATTGACTAAATGGAGGAAAGGATAAGTGATATAGAAGACAGAAATCTAGAAATAAATCAGAAGAAAGAAGAGAGAATCTGAAGAATAAAAAATAATGAAAGAGAAATACAAGAACTAGTTGATATCATCATGAAAGGAAATATAAGAATAATGAGCATTACTGAAGGAGAAGAAAAGGAGCAGGGATTAGAAAGCATTTTCGGACAAATACTTGATGAGAATTTTCCAAATCTAAGGAATGAATTGGAATTCAAGAAGTCAACAGAATACCCAATTATCTCAACCCAAAAGGCCTTCTCCAAGATACATTGTCTTAATACATCAAAAATCAATGACAAAGAAAGAATTCTCAGGGCAGCCATGGAAAAGAAAATGGTAACTTATAGAGTAAAACCTATTATATTATTGTCAGCCCAATCTTACAAGCCAGAAAGGAGTGGAATCAAATATTCAAACTATTAAATGAAAGGAACTACCAGCTTAGAATAATGTATCCACCACAACTCTCTTTTAGATATAAAGGAAAAATAAAAGCCTTTACAGACATACAAAAATTGAGGAAATTCTCCACTACGAGGCCTGCATTGCAGGAAATACTGAAAGTGGTCAGCCCACCTGAAACAAAATGACAAAAAATAAAAGAAAACATAACTATGAGAAAGGTGACTAGCAGGCAAATAGAAGCAGAGGAGTACAATCTTTACTAAGAACAGGGCATTATAAGCTTAAAAATAAGAAGAGATTTGCTATTCCAAGTTAGTAACAAATGTTCAGCATACTTAAGGACAAACTAAGACAATAACAATGGAAAATGAGAGGATTTAAAGATCCAAATTCACAAAGGGGAATGGAGATAAGGTACACACAGAAGAAAATTAATTAAATAAAAATACATATATATCCTCTACATAGTAGTAATGCTAACGACACACCAAAGATTCAGAACTGAAGTATATAACATAAAACAAAGACCAGAGGGAAAACTCGCAACCCTCCTCCCTCCAAAAGAAAAAGAAAAAGGAAGCAATGGGAACAACCAAGCTACCAGAAAGCAAAACATAAAATAGCAGTAGAAAAATCTCATATTTCAATTATCACTCTAAATGTAAATAGACTGAAGTCACCAATAAAAAGGCATAGAGTTTCAGAATGGATCATAAAACAAAACCAACCATATGCTGACTCCAGGAGACACATCTCAGCTCAAAGACAAATATAGACTCAAAGTAAAAGGGTGGAAAATGATGTTATAAGCAAATGGCATTCAGAGAACAACAGAAATAGTGGTACTAATATCAGACAAAATAGACTTCAATATAAAAAAGGTAAATAAGATACTAAAGGTAAACTTCACAATGATAATGAGAATCATACAGCAAGAAGACATGACACTTATTAATATCTATGCTTTCAATCAAGGAGTCCTGAAATATATAAAGCAGTTACTAACAGAACTAGAGAAACAGACAAAAACATTATAGTAGTAGGGTACCTAAATACCCACTGTCGGATATGGAAAGTATTTCTAAACAGAAAATCAATAAGGAACTAACATTCTTAAATGATATATTAGACCAATTAAACACAATGGACATTTAAGACCTTCATTCCAAAACAGCTGCTTATACATTCTTCACTAGTGCACATGGAACATTCTCAAGAATTGACCACGTAGTGGGACACAGAAATAACCTCAACAAATATAAGAGGGTTGAAATAATACCAAACATATTCTCTGATCATAATGCTTTGAAACTAGAGATCAACTGTAAAAAGAAAGTGGGAAGAACCACAAATACATGGAAATTAAACAGCATGCTACTGAAGAATAATTGAGTCAGAGAAGAAGTAATAAGAGATCAAGAGACACAGAAACAAATGATAATGATAGCACAGCATATCAAAATGTTTGGGGGAAAATGAAAACAGAAAAATGGAAAAGGAAAGTTCATATCATTACAGGCTTATCACAAATAAAAACAAAAACAATAATGTAAGAATGTGCCCAAATAAACAACCTAATGCTTCAGTTCAAAAAACTAAAAAGGAAGAACAAATAAAACCTATAATCAGCAAAAGGAAGTAAATAATAAAAATTAGAGCCGAAATAAATGAAATTGAAACAAACATAAAAATAAAAATAAGTAAATGTAACAAAGATCTGTTTCTTTGAGATCAATAAAATTGATAAGTAGCTGGCTAGACTCATTAATGAAAAAAAGAGAAAAGACACAAATAAAGAAAATCTGGGTTGAAAAAAAGTTATTACAGCTACTGCAAAAATACAAAGGTTTATATAAGAATACTGTGAAAAAGTATATATAACACCAAATTCAATAACCCAGAAGAAATAGACTAGTACTTAGAAAGATACAACATTCATAGACTGAATCAAGAAAAACTGGAAAATCTAAATAGACGAATCAATTTTTGAAACAATCATCAAAGCTACCAAAAAGTAAAAGTCCAGAACCAGAAGGCTTCACCAGTGAATTCTACCAAACATTCAAAGAAGATTTAATACCTATTTTTCTCAAATTCTTCCAAAAAATCAAAGAAGAGGCAATACTTCCCAAATCATTTTATAAGTCAAATATTACACTGATACCAAAACTTGGTAAGGATAACACAGGAAAAGGAAACTACAGACTAATATATCTTATGAATACAAAAATCCTAAATAAGATACTAGAGAACCAAATACAGCACATATTAAAAAGAGTATACACTACGACAAAGTGTGCTTCATCCCAGGGGCACAGAGATGGTTCAACATACACAATTTGATTAGTGTGATATACCATATAAACAAATTAAAAAATAAACTTTATGATCATCTCAATAGATGCAGAAAAAGCATTTGTCAAGAGACAGCACCCATTTATGATCAAAACAAATAATAAAATAGATATAGAAGGAAAGTACCTTAACATAATAAAGGCCATATATGACAAATTCTCAGCCAACATTATACTGAAAAGTGAAAAACTAAAAACCTTCCCTCTAAGATCAAGAACAAGACAACACTGTCCACTATCACCACTGTTATTCAATATAACATTGGAGGTCCTTGAGAGTGCAATCAGGCAAGAGAAAGATATAAAAGGCATGCAATAGGAAGTGAAGTCAAACTTGCACTTTTTGCAGATGATATAATTCTCTTTATTGAAAACCCTAAAGACTCCATAAGAACACTACTAGAAACAAGAAACAAATACAGTAAAGTTTCTGGATACAAAATTAATGTTTAAAAATTCATAGCATTCCTATACCCCAATAATGAATTGTCAGAAAAAGAAATGGAAAAAGTGATTTCTTTTGCAATTGCAACAAAAGAAATAAAATACTTGAGAATAAATTTAACAAAACATGGGAAAGACTTACATGATGAAAACTATAAGACCCTATCAAAAGAAATTGAAGAAGACACAAAGAAATGGAAAGATATTCCCTGTTCTTGGATTGGAAGAATCAACATAGTTAATTATCTAAAGCATTAGTTATTAGTTATTATCTAAAGCATTATAGAGATTTAATGCAATCCCCATCAAAATCTCATCAGCATTTAAAAAAAAAATAGAACAAAAAAATCATTAGATTTTTATGGAAGCACAAAAGACCCCAAATCTCCAAACCCTGGAGGCATCACTCTGCTCAACTTCAAACTATACTACAGAGTGACAATAATCAAAACGGCATGGTATTGACAGAAAAACAGACACACAGACCAGTGAAACAGTTTTAAGATTCCAGAAGTAAATCCATGTTTATATGGGCAAATAATTTTCAACAAATGATTCTAAAACAATCAATAAATAAAGGAAAGCTTCCTCAATAAATGGTGCTGGGAAAACTGAAAACCAGCTGCAAAAGAATGAAATAGACTGTTATCTATCACCACACACCAAGACTAACTAAAAATGGATTAGGGACCTGAATATCAGACCTCATACAATAAATTGTGTAGAAGAAAACATAAGAACTAAGCTCATGAATCTTGGACTTAAAGAGGATTTTATGAATTTGACCTCAAAGGCAAGGGAAGTAAAAACAAAAATAAATGAATAGGACTACATCAAATCAAAAAGCTTTTGCATGGCAAAATAAACCATCAACAAGGTAAAGAGACAACCATCTGAATGGGAAAATATATTTGCAAGCAACACTTCCGATAAAGGCCTAACATCCAAAATATTCAAAGAACTCATATAGCTCAATAACAACAAAAAAAAATTAAATGATCCAATCAAAAGATGGGCAGAGGACCTGAGCAGACACTTCTCCCTAGAGGATGTACAAGTGGCCAACAAACATATGAAAAGATGCTCAACATTACTAGTTATTAGTGATGCAAATCAAAACCAAAACAGGACAAGTAATAACAAGTGCTGGAGAGGATGCAGAGAAAAAGGAACCATCATAAACTGCTGGTGAGACTTTGAGTTGGTATAGTCACTGTGAAAAACAGTATGGAAGTTCCTCAAACCACTAAGAATTGATCTATTATATGATCCAGCAATCCCTTTACTGGGTATTTACCCCAAAGATGTGAAAAACCCATATCTAAAAAGATATTTTCACACCAATGCTTATAGCAGCATTGTGCACAGTGGCCATGTCATGGAAGCAACCCAAGTGTCCTACAACAGATAATTAGATAAAGAAGCTGTGGTCCATATATACAATGGCATATTACTCAACCATAAAAAGAGATGAAATACTGCTGTTTGCGACAATGTAGATAGAATTTGAGATTATCATGCTAAGCAAGGTAAGCCAGACAGAAAAAATTGAAAACCACATGATATTGCTTATATGTCGGATATAAACCTAAAAGCAATAAACAAACAGGACAAAGAAACAGACACTCATGAACCTGGACAATAAACTGTGGTTACCAGAGGGTAGGGTATGATGGGGGAGGTAAATGAGGTAAAAGGGTAAAATATGTGGTGACAGAAAGAAATATGACTATAGGTGATGAACACACAGTGGTGTATATATATGCCTTGCTGTTAAATTGTACACCTGAAACTTGCTGGATTTCATTAACCAATGTCACCATAAAAAAGAGAGAAATATATCAAAGAAGAAATTTTAGAAATCAAAACATATGACAGAACAAAAGGCTCAAAATATGAGTTATCTATAACAATTTAGACACAAATGAAAAATAGAACTCATGAAGCTGTAGAAAAGATTGTAAAAACAATTCATAATGTACTTTTCAGGGAAAAAGAGATAGAAATTATGAGTTTATGAGACCTGGAACATAGAATAAAAAGTTCTATCAATAGAAAAAATAAAGGATAGAAAATACTTGAAAAACTATAATAGAAATTATTTTTAATAGACCAAACCTCTACATTCACCAGCCCAAAGTTTAAGAAGTTATATAAAGCAGAATAAACCAAAGAGACCTGTTATATTGTAGAGAAACTACAAAATAAACAAGGAAAAACAAAAAACAAAGAAAAATATAGGAAGAAAAAAAAGAGAGAGAGAAAGGAGGGTGGTAGAGAGAGAGACAAAATGAGAGAGAGTGACAAGGGGGAAGGGAGAAAGGAAGAGAGTGGGGCGGGGAGAGAGGTAAGGTTAAGGTAAAATATCTTTAAAACTTATAAACCGGTACAGGGTTCAGCCAGCTTTTTCTGAAAAGCGTCCCAGAATAAATGCTCTAAGCTTTGTGTGTTATGTAGGATTACAGTCTCACATTGTTCTTTTTTAATCCTTTCAAATTTAAAAAAAATTAAGAACATTCCTAGCTTGAGGCCTTATAAGAAGACGTCATAGTACGGGGTGTAGTTTTCTAACCTGTGCTAAAAGAACCTAGAGATTAAAGATGAACTAAATGACAACAGATTTCTCTATAGCTACAATGCAAATCAGGTGACATTGGACAAATATTTTTAAATTACTGAGAAAAACTTACAGTCCATCTAGAAGTATGTCCTCAACAACAACAACAAAAAATTTGGGTGTAAGAACAAAGTTTAAAAAACAAATAAGCAAAAGCAGATATTTACTATCAATAGATCCTCAAAAATATTCTATAAAATAAATATTTTAAGAAAGAAAATCACTTTAGCAGAAAAGTTCAAAAGTATGGAAATTAGTTAACCTCTACAAAAAATATATATATATATCAAATATAGTAATGATATTGTCTAAATTGTGGAATAACAAAAAATTAAAAATAAACAGAAGTCAAACTGGCCAAAATTAATGTAAAAGAGAGAGGGTGGTGGTCAGAGTTAAAATATTCTAGTTACTTGTTTTGTTCAAGAGGGTGGCCAAAATATTGTTTAAATTTAGACTTGAAAACTGAAGATATTAGGTATTCATGGTACATTTTTTTATATGCACTAGAAGAATAAAAACAAAGTTTATAAATCTCAAATTAGTTGAAGGAAAATATGAAACCAGAATAAAAGTATAACTAGAATTTTCAGTCAACAAAAAAGAAAAAAAAGTAAGAATGGTTGAAAAAGACAATATGACTAATTAATAGAAAATAAAATATTAGTAATCCAAATAATATAAATGGTATAAAATTGCCAGATAAAATTTATAAATTTTCAAATAAAATTTATATCTGAAAATATATTTAAAAAAATATAAAAATAGATAAAAAAGTGAAAATCCAACTAAACACTATTTACAAGTCATATCTAAAATATAAATAAATGTAAATTTTGAAATAAAAGAATGGAAAAATACATACCAGGCCAGGGGAAGGAAGTGTCGCCTGGTCAGCGCTGTGGAGACTTCCACCCAAGACAGCACCTCCTTCCCCAGGTGTCCCATTGCCTCGTAGGCCTTTTGCTTCTGATATAATGGGCTGAGGTGAGAACAGGCTGGGGGGAGGGTGATTACCGCTGAGGAGCTACATTCAGGATCAAGATGATAGAGGTACTGACAACAACTTACTCTCAGAAATTGCTATACCAACTGAATGCCCTGTTGGGACAGAGTAGAAATGTCAGCCAAAGGTCTGTGGTTTGAGACTAATTGAATCTGCACATGATAATATCTTCAGGATGACTGCAAGATTAAGGGACTTTGAAGTAAAAGATCTTAGTCTAACTCATTTTCTTTAGCTGTGAATTTACTGGACAGATTTCTGTACAAAACGAAGGTACAGCCCAAGCACTTTGGGTGTGTTGGACTGGGTTGCTTCTACTTGGCTATAAAATCAATAGAAGATGAAAGGAATGTCCCACTGGTAATTGACTTGATCCTAATAAGCCACTATAGGTTCACAGTTTCAGACTTGATGAGAATGGAAAAGATTGTGTTGGAGGAGGTGTGTTGAAAAGTCAAAGCTACTACTGCCTTTCAAATTCTGCAACTTTATTGCTCACTCATTCAAGAAAACTTGTCATTTGAAATGAAGAATAGCCTTAATTTTGAAAGACTGGAAGCTCAAGTTAAGGCATGCCACTGCAGGGTCATATTTTCTAAAGCAAAGTCTTCTGTATTGGCTTTGTCTATCATTGCATTGGAGATCCAAGCACAGAAATGTGTAGAATTAGCAGAAAGAGTAGGATGTCTTCAGAAACATTCCAAGATAAATGGCAGAGATTTGACCTTCTGGCAAGAGTTCATATTTAAGTGTTTAACTGAATATTCATTAAACAAGTGTTCCAAACCAAATGTTCAGAAGTTGAAATGAATTGTTCCTGGGTGTACTGCATGGCAACTGAAGCATAGTTACTACAGAATAACCCACCTTCCAACAATTCCTGAAATGGTCCCTTAACTGAATTATTACAACAAACTTCTCTGAAGCTTTTCTCCACAATCTTGAGCTATGAATTAGATGTTATCATGGATTTAAGCTGGGAGGCCTCAAAACATCACAGTTAAATTAGCACTGATGTTCTTTGATTTGGGAAAACTGCCTAATTAATATTGTGCTGTAGTAGAAGTATGCTTAAATTTGAATTCACCTGTGAGGTGTACAAAGCAAAGAGCATAAATGTGAAATGCTAATAACAAGTCTGGGAAGATAAATTGTGAATTGTCATTTCTAATGCTGACCCAATTTTCTATATTTGGTCAATATATTTAGGTGGTATTAAAAATGGTAACCTACTTGGTATAAACTTTAATTTTAAATTATGAGGTTTACATCAAAACTAACATTTCACAAATACAATTTTAAGGCATAACAAGGGTCATTACTATAGGCAGTGAAAATGGTTTCTTGGCACCTGTAATGCAAGGAATAGATAACTCAGAGATGTGGACTTTATCTGGGAAATACACTTAAAATTTTTCATAGAAAGCAGGTGATATCTGTATCTATGATAAAAAAACATTTTTATACAAATTTTGCTTCAATCTAGTTCCACCCAAAATTTTGATTTTATTGTATTAGTAACTCAAAATAACACCTCTCTGAAAACTTGGTGATTTAATACTACAGAAGTTTTTACTAACGACTGTTTTTATAGAAATACCATTGCTTCTAATTTAGAATTATGTTTAAAATGAAAAGACTATACTTTTACTAATTGTCCTTGCTGTGCCAACAGAAAGTCTTACGTAAATAAGCATCTTCATAATCATGAGGTTTTTGAGGTAGTGTTCAGGATTTTCTATTAGGTCAGTGAATATAAAGAGATATACAAGATTAAAAGTGTTGTAAATGGTTACTCAGTGCAATCTGTAGCCTGAGTCCATCCAAGATGTCTATACTCAATTTTTAACTTCATGTTAAGGGTAAATATGCATTGGAAACTAAACCAAAGAACCACAATGTATCTTACACTTTTGTAAACCATATTTTGTAGGTAATTTTTCAGTTTTCCCAAAAGTCTGATATATTTTGATTACATCAGTGTTAACTTTGAGTTGTCAGAGGTACGCATACCAACTACCATTATGTTTTGGTACTGAGAGATATACATTTCAATAAAGTTACTGAAATGCAAAAAAAAAAGCTGTGGATTTATAAAAGTAAACATTTTATTTTGAAATTATTACAGATTCACATGCAACTATAAAAATAGTACAGAGGAGTCTGTTTCCCCTTCAATCTGTTTCTTCCAATGATGTTTTATAATTATAATTCAATATCACAACTAGGAGGTTAACATTGATACAATCCATTGACCTTATTTAGATTTCACTGGTGTTACATGCAATCATTTTTGCGTGTATTTATTTCTATGCAATTTTACCATCTGTGTTGATTTGTGTAACTGACAGCACAGTCAGGTACAGAACTGTTTCCGCAACACAAATATTTCTCACACTATCTTTTGATAGCCATACCCTAACCACCACCCCTAACCTCTGACAACCACAAGTCTGTTCCGTTTCTATAATTTTTTCATTTTAAGAATGTTATATAAATGAAATGACAAATGAATTTTTAAGACAACAAATCTATTAGGTATAAATAGCAACACTAGAAAATTATGAAAATATAAATTTACTGGGAAAATATTAATATTGAAAAACTGTAATAATAAAATAGTACAAAAATATAATAATGGAATAACTGATGAATAATACAAGATACATAAATAACATGGGGAATTTTGCATATTACTAACATAATGAGAGTTTTTATTTCCTCTTTTCATTATATATAAATCAAACAGACATGAATAATTAATAAAGAAAATATGAGAAAATAATGTGTCCTTACCTTACAAAGTTGAATTGTTTCTGCTCATGATAGACTCTACCAAATTTGTGTATGTACCAGGATATATTTGTCATAATATTTACAAAAGCACTGTTCAGGATAGCAAAAAACTAGAAAATGCCCTAATGTCCACTGATGGGAGAATTGATATTTCCACACAATGGTATAGTATACAGCTGTGAACATGAATGAACTAAATATAGTGAATCACAACAGCATGGACAAATCTTAGAAATATAATGTTGAATTGAAAAAGACTAATAAAGTATGAAAGCATTGTCAAGAAAGCTCAAATATAAGAAAGCCCAAACCAAATATATATACGTGTGTTCTAAAATTACTTTTAAAAACAAGTTAATAAAAAATTAAGGATAATAGCTATCTTTAGATATTGGAGAGAAGCCCAATTTCTTTCAAGGCTACTGGTCAAGATTTACTTTGTAAATTTGGTGGTGTGATTACACTTGTTTGTTATATCATGTTTCAGCATATAATACATTGTTGCATGTGTTTTTTGCGTGTATAAAATAGCATAGAATAAATTTTTTCAAACAAGTAAAATGAGCCTAATAATATTCCCCTAATTGTAATGGTATTTTAAAGATATTTTAAGAATATACAAAGCTAATGAAAGGAGAAATCTCTTTGTCAAATATAATATTGTTTATAAACATTAGGAAAAATTATGATGAGCAAATTTCTGCCTCTGGATGACTGGTGAGTTTCATTTCTGCTACAGTTCTGTCTTGCCTCTCTGCATGATTTCTGCTGTTACTTCTATTAATGGACAATGGCTTTCTGCCCACATCCAGAGAGCGAGCTTTCCTACTTTTGTTTTATAACTTGAAATGGAAACCCTGCTACGAAGTGCACTGCTTACTTTCTGCTGCAGACCCCATCCTCCAAGCACATCTTTTAAAAAGAAAGCATGGTTCTCTTTTTTCCTCTCTTCCTATCAGAGATGGTGTCTTGTCCCATCTCTGTATTCCTACAAGAAATTGATTTAACACATTCTTCCAGCATTTGTTTATTGAATTTAACTGAAGTCTTGTAGTTTTTTTTTTTAGTAAAATTTTTTCCTATGTGGTTTTTGAAACAATGGGAAAAGTGACTTTTGAGATGGTCAATAATAAGAAAATGGTTGTAAAAGAACCACTCATTTTTAATAATAAAATGCTTTATAATTTCCTAGTCACTTACATATACACACACACACACACACACATACACACACACATATTCTCATTTGATAACATTTGATAACACTTTTCTTTTGGTTTTATAAAAACATTTTTCCAGTTTATCTTTCTGCTTTCAAAACAAAATTACTATGACGCTTGTAACAAAATTTTAAGTGTACAGTATAGATTGCTAAGTATAATCACAGTGTTGTAGAGCAGATCTGTAGAACTTATTCATCTGACATAACTGAAACTATTCACACTGAACAGCAAGTCCCCACTCCCAAAATTCTAAAAGTATTCAGATTCACTGAAACTGAGGACACTAGACAGGGGGAAACACTTTTAAGGAAAGAATTATGAAGCAAAGATAAGATGTAACTGCTATCTGATTAACTGTTGTTTACACAATGCCAAATATATATATATTGGGCATTCAAATAGAGAGATTTCAATGATTTTAGGTAGATTAATTTGCCTTCTGGTCTCTGTTTTAATTATTCTTTTTTTATTATACCATTCCTCCATTCTATAACTAACAGCAGCTTTCACCACTTAACGGTTATTTAGCTAGAACTTCATGGGTTCCTTTGGTCTTTGTAGTGTAGCTCTTCAATAGCCATCCAACTTTATATGTCATTACTCAATCTGCCAGGCTCTTTAATGTGCCTCTACTCATACATATATATTTTTTTGTTCCTTTTCATTCAAAATCTTACATTTTTTATATACGGTGAAGAAAGACCATTTTTTTAAAGTATGTAGTAAAAATAAAATGTTTATTGACTTGCAGAGTGAACTTAGATATGAAAATCATATTTGAAACTGATATTCCCCAGTGGATATCTTGCCTTTGAACAAGAATTCCGAATTTCATAATCTGTTGTTAAGCTCTCTGGCTTCTCACACCTCTTTGTCTCTGTTTCTCGGTGCAAAAGAAGCCATTTTAAAGCAAGCCCTGCTGTATGTGCATAATAAAAACCCTTCAGGGAAAAAAAAAAACATTTTAACAAATCGTTAAATTTATTGCTTGTGAGGGGATAAAAATCCAAGATTCCAGAAAAAAACTATTTTTATTCATTTTGTTTTAATTTTTTTATTAGGGTACTTAAACAGGAAGTACACACCATTTATAAAATAAATTCTCAAATGAAATACACATCAAGGAAATTGAATGCCTCTGAAGAAACAAACAAATAAAATCCTTTCCACATTGCCTAAGGATATAGATGGACCTGCAACTGATTTGTAATTTTCTCTGTCTTGACATCAGTTTTCAAGTTAGAGCTGACAAGCACTATAGTAATAAACATATCCTCCCTAGACTTATTTTTAATTTTTAATACAATTATGTACCCTTTGCTTTACTCAATAGTTGCAGTATTTATAAGGGGGTAGGGAGATTCCAACTGAGTTTTATGAGGATGAATGAATGAAGGGCAAGACAATATATCAGTGAGAGTTGAGAGGCATAGGACTTTAATAACTTCAGCCCAGTTATTCCACTCCTTGACAAGATCTCTTTTTCTTTTTTGGATAAAAGATTTGCATACATTGTACTTTTGGAGTAACATCAAACTCATTTAGCTTTCTTTTGCAGCTTTCAATATACTTTGCAATTTCATCTTGTGACCTGACACGATGACTCTAATTAGATAATGCTTTGTTTCATGGAAGTGGTGATGAGAAGGGGAGGTACAAATTCAAAGGCTGCTTATTAAGATGCATTCTGGTGGTTGTATAGTTCTCTGTAGGTCCCTGTGGCCGTACTCCCAGCTAATTACTTCATGGTGCTGAGATACACAGGGGCAAAATTGAGAGATGACACCAATTGGTATCGACTTAGTAAAACTGTTGTAAAAATAATTACCAATAGTGCCTTTGGTTCAACACTGAATGCAATTACTGTATTTCAATTATGGTAATGATCAGAAACTCTGTTTCCGTAGAGAAAAGAAATTAATAGTACAGAGATTATTGCTGGGGTAATTGAGAAATTTTCTAAGAAAGCTATGTGGAACATCTTCTTAAAGGTTGTGCTCACCTTTTATCTTCAAAGAGTAAAACTCTGTAATGGATGTAGGATTTCTTAGCCTGTCTCAGTTTCCTGGGAATTTTTCAATACTTGTCTCTTGAGCTCCATGAGAAGTTCTAATGTCATTAAATAAGTCAAGTGTGGTCATCTCAGCTTCATCTCTGTTTACTCCGCCTGTGTTTAGACTGCTAGAAACTCAGCAGCAACCTAATAAAACTACCTAATGAACTACTCAGGCATAGCAATTTCATCTTTCAGCATTATCCTAGGCTTCCTGTAGGGAACGTGGTGTTTTTATCTACAAAGGAGTTTTTAATATAGTATGCTCATTGCTTGTGTAGCAGTTGACATAGGTTACATGTGCTGGCAGATTTTAACCCCTCTACAGAATTAAGGAGATACATGTTTGTTTAAAAACATTAACTTTACAGGTTGACACACACATTTGAAGAGAAAATGTTATGTATTACAATAACATAGGATAGAGGAAGAAGGATGTTTGAGGACTTTCAATCAGGAGGATCAAAACGAAGGTGGCTTATGACAACTAGTGTGGTCAAAGTCAAACTCACTAAAATGACATTGATTAAATACTGTATAACATAATGTACAATTCACATCATACTTTACTACTTACATTGCATTTAAAGATTTAATATTATTTAGTTAAATTATTGAATACTTATAGAATGCAAGGCAAAACACCTTGTGGAAGACACATTTAAATAATCTTTATTTTACATAGAAGGAATCCAAGGTATGAAGAGTTCAAGTATCTCATTCAAGATTACACAACTGGAAAGTGACAACATAAGTGTTAGAAGTAAGCCTTATGCTGTCTCCCAGTATCAGGTTTCTCAACTGGTACTTGAGCACAAATATACTATATCACAAAGCCGTTATAAAGTACAGCTCTTAGAAAAATAGCTGACAGAGTAAGAGTTCATTTTGAGTGATTATTATCTTAATCTTCTAACTTCTAAAATAATAATGCAAGCCTTCTATGTGACAAATGCTTACTTGCACAGCATATCTCATGTAACATTAAAACTTTTCATAGATGGGAAGATTCTGATTACAGGAGTATGTTTAAGTAACCTCCTTAAGGTCACCTACAGCCAAGAGTGACTAAGCCTGAGCTTGAATCCAAACCTATCTGTCTTCAAAGCCTGGGGTTGTGACAACTATTCTAGACATAATTCTTCTCAATTAGAGAGGTTCCAATCTAATTGGGAATGAACAGAGACTAATGTGAGTTTAGATGAGCAGAACTGGAAGAGTCAATTGGTCCCCAGAGCAAAGAGAAGAGTCAGCTGAGACTAAGGACCACCTTACTGCGATGGTGCTTAGGTCACTGGGTAGATAGCTCTCCGTCCGTCTCAGCAATCCACACAAGGCTCTAGACAGAGGCAGCAATAACCTGGGTATTTAATATGGAATGGTTTCATCTTGACTGCTGACAGCTGTGGGCTTAATGGCTCTACGCTGTTTTAAGTCAAGGGAATAGATACTAGGTCTTTCCAATAAGAAACAATGGGTCCTAAATTCCCATATCCTTCTGCTAGGATGGTTTCAAAATTTGGAGCTTAAAAGAATCACTTGTAATGATTTTTCCCATTAAAACAATAAATCAGGGTCTAAGTTGGTAGTATTCCTTCTCAGAGGTTATTCTGCCAATCTCTGGCAGAACTGAGACCTGTCTCCCCAGCAGTTCTTTAAATTGCCAAGTAATGCAAACATACTCTTTGCAAATTTTAAGATTAAAATATTTAAGAAAAATCTCCTTCACTGCTCCTCATACCAGAGTCTTCACTTTAAAAAAAACTACCATATTAGATTTGTGTGTTTTCTTTCAGCTTTTACCATCTTTTATTTGTCACCCGATGTCTTCCAGGGAAGATGCATTTTTCTTAGCTTCTATATGCCATGAACTGCACAGGGGACAGGCCCCCATGAGGGATATGGGATTAGAGGCAAGAGGGTGTCTGTAATTGTTTACTTCTGCCTGTGACAAGGTAGGTTTCTTCCTGGAGTTCAGTGATAACAAAATTGTTTTTTCCTCATACCTAATCTCGTTTTCCAACAGTTTTATCACTAATGTGACATTTTGATTCTATCAACCTATTGGTTTATCTCTCAACTAGGTCACAATACATTATATTTGTTGAGTCATTTCTCCGTCACTAGTCATTAATTTCGTGTTGGAACCTTTTATCCTATAGAAATTTTACACTTTTATAAATCAAGTTTATCATGCTTTATTTTTATGATTCTAAGTTTTATGAGTTGTATTTACTGACATAAAATTGTTTTCAAAAAATATTTTCATCAAGTTTATTAATAGTTTTATAATTTATATTTAGCTCACTAATTCGCAATGTATTTTTATGTATAATGTGAGGTATAAACATAATTTTTTTCATAATAAATAGGTAATTACCTTAATAGAGTTAATTGCACAGTGCATTGATTCCCCCATGAATTGGAATACCAAATTTTTGTAGGTATATAGTCTGGTTTCTGCACTTTCCATTCCATTGCATTGACATAATTTTCCACATTGGTGCAATCATGATAAAGTTTTAAAGTATAATTTGATATCTAATATGGCCAATACCTCATATTCTTTGTTTGTCTTAAATATTGTAGGTTATTCTTATATATATTATTTTATAAATTATTTTAATATCAGTTTGACAAATTACATAAATTATCTTATTGATATTTATATTAGTATTGCATTGCATTTATATGATCATTTGGGGATAATTACATTTTTACAATGTTATTCTAACAGGGAACATATTGTGTTCATTTATTCAGCTTCTCTGGGTTCCTCAATAAAGTCCAATATTCCCAAAGTTTCTTCATATATCTCTTATTGAACTCACTTAAAGTTAATCTGAAATTTGCTTTGCTGCACTGTGATCTATTTTCCATATTTTTTTTTTAATTTAGGATTGCCGATATAGAAAAAAGTGGTTGATTTTTTACATTAATCTTCTATTCATCTTCCTTATGAAATTCTGTTAAAAGAGTTTTTCAGTTCTTCTAGATCATATTGTATCATCTGAAATAATGATTTTGTCCCTTTCCAATATTTCTACTTATTTTTTATTACTTCTTATTTTATTGACTACATCCTTCAGTATAAAATGTAACAGCAATGATAATAGCAGGTGTGTTCCGCTCATTTTGACTTTAATAGAAATACTTTTAATACTATCAAGTTAAGAAATTATTTTTCTTCCAATTTCTACTTTGCAATAAAAAATTAAATCAAATATGGGTATTATAGTTTAGTTAATGTTTCTTTATATCTATTGTGATGATTACAATATTTTCTCATTTTTTAAATTTTAAAACGTAATGTATTATATGTTTTATGGTAATGAACTGTCTTTAATTTTTAAAATAAAAATTACTTGGTTTTGATACATTATTTTTTGATACATTGTTAGATTAAAGTTGTATAAGTTTTATTTAGGATTTTACATCTAGGCTTAGAAAATAAACTCACATTATTTTTTTTGTATGTATTTTTTTCTCTGGATTTGAGATCAGGGTTATTGATGCTGAAACAATTATTTAGAAATTTCTCTTTCTTTTACTTTATGTTCTTTGGATCAGTTTGTATAACATAGATCTGTTTTCTTTATCTATAAAGCTATTTATAATGATTCCTTTTTAGGACTAGATATTAAAATTTCTTTAAAATTTTTTATTTATATACATCTTTTGTGGTAAGCCAAAATTGGCAATTTAATATTTTAAAAATATTCATTTGAAATTTATTGATTACATTTATTTTACACTGTTGTATCTCAATTATCTCTTTTTACTAAATGTATTCTGATTTCTCTTTATCAGACGTACCACAAGATTGTCTTTTATGAACAGCCAGGCTTTCATTTTATTTTCTATAGATTTTTTTCTTTATTTTCTTACTTTATTCTATATTAAACTCATTTATTTTGAGTTATTTTTCTGTATTCCAGTAACTTGAGTGCTCAGTTCATTTGTTTTTATTCTTTTTAATTTTTCTATTAAATATATTTAAAATACATTACTTTTTTCTCTGGATATCAATTCAGATAAGTCTTACATATTTTGGTATGTATTAGCCTCATTAGTCTATGTTCTTAAAAGAACTGGTTAAAACCTTTTGTTGATATGACTTGCATTGAATAGTGCAATTGCATTGAATGAGAACATGAGGTCCCTTTTTCAAAAAAAAAGGAAAGACATGCCACTAAAGGTACTAAAATATAAAGCTTTCCCTTTCTTCTGATCTCTTGCTCAATTTTCCATGATATTTTTTATTTGCTAATTAATACTGTTATAAGCAAAGAACATTTTAATTTTAAATTATTAGCATGAATCTTACTGTTTATATTGTGCAATGCCAGTTTTAAATACAACTGTAAGAGCACTAAAACTGGTATGTGGAATCACTAAAATTACACTATTGGTATTTTGCCCATACATGCATACCAGAAGAGCAAAAACATTTCAGAAAACTAGCAATGTTTTTATTCTCTGTTTTGATATACACACATTTACCAAGACTCTCTACTTTCCCTTATAATGAGAAATAAAGGTCTGAAGGAAAATAAAATTGAATTTCACTATCTTCCCCTTTCTTTCTTTGTCATTTTTTTAACATAATGATGAGTAAGAAAGGAGATTATGAGATTCCTTGGTCATTCTTCTGTTTTTAATTTATTTTATATTTTTATTTAATTTCATTTAATGTATTGGGATGACATTTGTTAATAAAATTATATTGGTTTCAAGTGTATAATTCTGTAACAAATTATCTGTATATTGCAAAGTCAAATCTTTTCCTGTCAGTGTATATTTGATCACTTTTACCCTTTTCTACTTCCCTCCAACCCCCTTTCCTTCTAGTAACAGCTATACTGTTATGTTTATGAGTTTTTGTTCATTAATTTGTTGCTTTCAGTTTTATTTCCCACATATGAGTGAAATCATATGGTTCGTGACTTTTTCTGTTTGACTTATTTTGCCTAGCATAATATTCTCAAGATCTATCCATGTTGTTGCAAATGGCAGTGTGTGTGTGTGTGTGTGTGTGTGTGTGTGTGTGTGTGTGTGTGTAATCACGTGGTTGTTTCTATGTCTTGGCCATCATGAATAGTGCTTTAATGAACACAGGGGTACATATATCGTTGGTCATTTTTCTTCCTTAGATGTCATTGCTTTCCTTCTGCAAGTTCTGATTGGAAAAGAGAGCATGGCTTCGAGGGGCTGTCAGCAACAGCTCCCCACTGTCCTGCTGCCTTACTCAGTGTTAATGGAAGATGCTTATACTTTGATTCTCACTGAACTCAATCATTAGACATCTAAGTGCTATAAACATTACTGAGACTTTCATACTTATCCCCTCTGCTTACATATGTGCTCCATTGTTCCATTAGACTTCACTCAAAAAACACAAGTTCAAGGAATAAATTATTGTTTTAAGACAGTAACAGAAAAGCATTATATTCAATCTGAGGTCTGAGTGTGGGACCCTGTGCACCTGCATAGGTTGGAAGCCTATGAAATCTGCCCTGTCTTAACCAATAAGCTAGCTAGAAGATTGTTTGAAAATACTCAAAATTTGTTTAATTAAGCTATTATTATTTTTCATTTCTGTCATCCATGGGTTTTATCTCATATTAGTCATCCATTAATAAATATCCTGCTTATATTTCAACTTACTACTTTTTTGAGGTTTTTTCTTTTGGTATTTGAGAATTTATAGTATATTGTATTTTATTGTCACCTATTTTTCATTTTGTTTTGCTTCTAGTTATTTCTTATATGCCTTGTATTTTTATTCTTCTCATAGTTAGTTTAAAACTTTCAATACGTGCTCCCCATATTTTCCAACAATATAGAGGTAATCATCATCTATATATTTCTCAGCAAGACAATATCCTTAGTATGAAATGAGTTCCTCTCTTTGGTTCTTGGTTACAGAATGCTACTATGACCATATTTATATTAGCCCTTACTGATTATTGTCAACATTTTTTAAAACATCCTTTGTCTTCTTTCTTGAATTCAGGGGCCAAGTTTTTGTTTTTGTTTTTTTTCTGAGGCACAGACAAGTATATCTTCAAAAGTGTACCTGAATTTCCACTTGGATACATAAAACTGTCTGAGTTCAATAGGTTCACCACAAATGAACTCATGGGTTTTTCTCATAAACCTAGTTATCTTCTAATATCTGCTTTCACAATATGACAGAATCTCCCAATTTATAAGGAAGGCCAGAAACCTAAGTGTCATCACTGATACCTCCAGTTCCCTTACAATTCTCTTATTTATACCTAGTTTATCACTAGGTCCTATTGATTTTTACATTCTAAAATTCTCTAATATTTTTTACTTCTCTTCATCACCACCATCACAACTACCACTACCACAACCACCATCACTACCACCAGCAACATTTTACTTTAATGTGTCCTTATCTCTCACCTAGAAACAAAAAAGACTTCTGGTTGTTGCTGTCCCATCTGCCTACATGTAGTCCCCTCTCAAGATAGTCCTCCCTTACTTTGGGTGATCATTACAAAATGCAAATTTGGTCATATTCCCCACCTCCCTGGCTTAAATTATGCTACCTTTGTTCATTGGCCAAATGCTTTTTTTTTTTTTATGATGCCTTATAAGAACTTGAATTGTCTGGCAGTCTGCCACTTCTGTGGTTTCACTTTGGCCATTTTCCACCAATGTTGCCTTATTTAGTTCTTACAGCTTTTCACACTTCCATGCAAATGAGACCTTGCTCATGCTCTTACCTCTCAGTCCTCCTCCCCTAGTCATCTAGTACCTCCTATAATTTTTTTTTAATTTGTTTTTGTTTTTGCTTTCATAATCCCTTGCTGAAAGAAGCCCTTCCTTTACATTTTGGAAAATGTAATTTTTTTTAAATATGCTATTATGATATCAGTAAACAACTCCTATTGAAATTAAAATTCTACATTACTTTGTGTGACTTTAAAATTAATATCCATCTTCATCATTAGATAAATGAAACATCATACATCCTACCTATTTCTCCCATTGTCTAGCAAGATGTCTTCCATGTATTGGCTCTCAATAAATATTTACTAAATGTATGAATATGTGAATGAGTGAGTTGATTTTTATTGTTGCTGCAGTATAGCCTTAATAAATTCTTTCATAAGGACCTATGAATGGTAAAATATTTGGCTGTCTCCACAAATAACCCCTACATTTGAATGCTAAGATAATTGGAGCTAGTTCTCAAAGTCCAAACTATTTTTTCCTGGAACCTTCCAAGGTTTTGACTCATGGTCTTCTAGAAATCAGAGAGGTTGGGAACTTTTCAAGCTCAATTTTTTTCTTAATCTTTTGTCTGTAGGATGCTGTACTTTCCTCTGGAGTTTTTAAGATTCTGTCTTTATCTTTGAAATTTTGGAAATTCACTGAGATGCATTTAAATATGGCTTTTTATTTCATTGCCTGAAATTCAGTGGCACTTTCAATCTGAAAGGTATGCCTAGTATAGGCTATGAACATTTTTATTCTATAATTTTTTTGTTATTATTGCCACTATTTTCACTCTAACCTTTCTTTTTAGTAACTACTATTAATTAGATATGAACATGCTGGATTGATTCTTACCTCATACTTCATCTACCTATTATTTTGCTGCTAATTCTAAGAAATTTTCATTACATTTTATTCCAGATTATTAATTTGATTTTTAGCTGTGTTCTTCTATGTGTTACTCTTATCATTTATTTTACTTTTAAAATAAAATATTTAGCATCAAAAAAAATTTTTTTTAGTTGTCAATTCTTTAAAGATTCAATATCCTCTTATTTCTCTCTGAGGATTCTAAATAGATTTTAAAAATTCTCTTCTATCTTTGTATCATCTCTAACTGTTTCTGGCAAAAATCTTTTTGTTGTTTATTCAAGTCCCTGTGGTTGATGCTCTTGTTTATGTGATTTGTCTATTTGTTTTTGTTGTTTGTTGTTGTCTGTTTATATTAGTGAATGAATGACTAGGTTGTTTAGTGTAGGTAGATGGCATATATTAAATCCAGTGGATTTTCAGATCTTTTTCTCTAATAGGATATTTTAGAGCCTGGGCTCTGCTTTACTGGGTAGAGGGAGTAGTATACTTGACTAGAGGATCTTATTTTAGAATGCATTGAAATGAACTGGTATGTGGACAGAGGCAATATCCCAATTACATGCACACAGTGCTCACCTTTCACCTGCATTCAAATCAAAGTGAGCTTTTTGGTTGTCTTTCCTTTGGTTGGCTAGACTACCTTTCTTCTTCAGAGCCCCATCAGCCCCGCCCCCTCACCTATGGCAAAAATCTGAAATTACCTCAAAGCCTTATTTCTTCATCCCCCAAAAGGAATTATCCTCTAAAAGGCATTTATTTTTTAAAAGGAGTTGTTTTTAGTCTTGGGGTGAGTGCTTCTGCTGCCCTCTGCTTAGTGAAATGGACCAGTCCAGTCATGTAAATAAATCCCAGGTCTTCAGATAAAATGACCCAAGATTCCTTCCATTTCTATTAGTAATTTACTCTGCTTTGAGTTCTACCGAATTGTTTGTTTGTTTGTTTTTTTGTTTTTCCTGCAAGTGTATGAAGCTAATATTTTCTTTCCTCTTTTTTAGACTGATCTCATCTGCTTATTGTCACCCAGAATTTTCTCAATATCTATTCTGTTCATGCCAGTTCTCTTGTTTTCTCGCACTGCCAAGGATTTATTTTTCCTCTCTCTCTGTCTTCACTGCGCTCCCTATTATGTTTTTAAAAGTTTTGTAAGAGATTGATAAATAAAAAAAAAAGGCCTGACATTTTGATTCAATCTCCTCCTATTTCTTTTCCTGTCCCTCAGCACCAGACTGTATTACACTAGAATAGGACATGTTCTGCAGTTATGATGCCATATTCCCTGGTGATTTTTCTATAAATATAGAGCACTAATAAAAGTAATTTTAATTTAAATAATTTTTTATAATTGCTTTGAGTTCTCTGTAATGTATTGTGTAAGAGGTAACATTTTAATACAATTTATATTATTAAAAATAAAATTATAAAACAACTTCTTTCTTACTGATAAAGTAGTTAAAGGGTAGAACAATTTGGACACATAATACTGAAGATTTTTATGAGAAAGTTATGCGTATATTTTGGTTATAAACAAAAAATTATAAAAAATGATAGAATAAACCAATAAAAAAACAAACATTAACTATTCTCATTTCCTTCTTGATCTAGAAAATCAGAATCTCCTCAGTCTTCTATATAATTTTTGGTCTTGACCTTGCAGCTTTGCTGGCAAAATAGTTCACAGCTCATTAAAGGTAAATGGAACTGCCAGCCATTCAAGCAAAGGAGTTGTGAGTCTTTAATCACTGGCTAAACATGTGTTCTTTATTTTTTTCTCTAATATACAGTCACAATTGTATTAAAATAAACTATAATGTAAATTATAATGCCACGTTAATTAGTGATTTTTATATATAGTCTTGGTATTTGAGTAATGCTAGTTCTAGTTTAGTTCCTTGTTATGGAAATTTTTGCCCTAAAAAACTTGCATGTATTTTGAATTTTTCATTTCAATTGTACATAATCTGTTTAAGTTTTGCAAAGTGATCAAAGAGCGATCTACCCTGATTAGTTTCTCTGAACTACAAAAAGTCAAAGTATACTATTCATTTCTGTGAATCCTGTGTTCTCGGCACTCGTGGAGAATTATTCTATATACATTATATTGGGAACATGCTCTAATAATAATGCTTTATATATTAAACAATTTTTTATCTTCAAGATTTAATGAGCAATCATTAACATATCTTATAATTAAACATGATTTTTCAAATGTATTTCTAGTTCAAATTCTTCTTTTACATAGCCATTTTGACTGATCCATGTAAAAGGTGCTACCTGCACATCTTTTTATCTTGTCATGGTTTCATTAGCATCACATTTTTTTTTTTTTTGCTTTTAATCTGCAAGGCTTTAATGTCAGAGAGAGAAATTGATGTTACCACTGCTACTGAAATGTTAGATTTAGACTAAAGTGCACAATAAAGTGATATGAAAAGTTCAAGGCATTTCAACCCTGACAGAATATACTCATTATTTAATTAGGTTCTGAAAGCTCTTAGCAAAAATTTTTGGCCTTACATCACAACCTTTCTTAATTGAGAGGTGCACAGCCCTGAAAGGATCAGTCTTAAAGGTACCTTATTGTAAAATGTAATTATATTATTTTAGAAATTATAGTACAAAACAAGTTACAAGTCCTAAGATAATTCTCTCAGGCTCTTTGTTTCTTCTCTCCTATAATTCTCTGTCATCTATAACTATTTTCACTCTATAAATTTTATAAAAGATTTACATCTTAAATATACAATTTTCCTTTAAATTCTTGACCTGTGCTTATCCAATCAATGTAAAAGAGATTTTTTTAAATTGGTCTAAAGTCACAAAAATATACATTTTAAAAGATATTACAACATAAGCATTTGTTTTGAAATGGGAAAATCTTAAGTTTGATAAATCAAGATTGTCTGGTTGAACTACTTTGGTTCCAATTCAAAGAACTGAGTTAGAAAGTACAATCCATATTTTAATATGTTTACCTTTTTAAATATATTTTTTGTTAAAATAGTTACATATTATATAAAATAATTCTCTATTGCAAAAGATCTAAAGAAATTCTAACACTAGGGTACAATTAAGTACTTTTATCACAAAGTTTTTACAGATACGCATCTCATTTTAATCTTTATCATGAAGTAAAATTTATGAGTAATTACAGCTTTAATTTAGGATTTTAGGGAAGCTGGTTTAAACACTATTTTCAGGATTTTTGAGGCAGTATAATTCAAAGCTGAACTCAGCATAAATGCCAAAGTCTGATGGTTCTACTTTGAATCCTGTCTCTGCCACTTCCAAATGTGACCAGTCAAGTTACATAACCTCTCTAAGTCTCGGTTTTCTCATCTGTAACATAGGTACAATAGGCACTTAACTTTATAAAGTTATTGTGAGATGTAAATGAGATGCTATGTACAATGCACTTAGTATGGTGCCTGGGCTACAGTAAGTATTCAATAAAATTCATTATTACAATTCCATTCAATAAAGTTCATTATTACAACTTTAGAGTCACTTGGTAAAATGTAAAATAAGTAAAACTGTCCTGATTGTATTATTAAGTTCGTTTCTCTAAGTTCATTATCTCCATGAACTAGGCTACACAGCAAAAGCTTATACACAGTATCATGTTGCTATAGGATGTGATGAAACACTTATTTTACTATGAAATATCTTGATTTCTGTATCTAACCACACTTCCATAATAAAGAATATATGTGTGTAATAGTATGTGTATGTATGTGTATATCTTTGTGTTTACATTGCATCCCTATCTACTTTTTAAAACAGACCTTTTTACCAAGGACATAGGAATAGATTAAGTTCTAAGACAATAATAATACCTTCCCCACCTTGGTCACTGGTTCTAAGGCAAGGATGGGGGCACATGGCCCTGTGATTTCTAAAATTGTATATATTGCTATTATAATGCTCACAAATATGCACTGATTGTATTTTTCTGCCTAACTCATTCTAAATGTCCCCAGCTTTTCTGATCAGTAAGATAAAATGTGCATAAAATTTTAAGTTTATGCATTAAGCACCAAGTGTTAGAGTTCTCTGATGACAAAAACAATTGACACATCACTCAACTTGCTTTGGGAAGAGAAGTTTCAGTTATATTTCAAGGTCACTTGCATTTAATAAACCATCTAAACAGGTTTATGACAAGGATTTTTGTGATGAGATCAATAATTTATCTGGTCTTATCATTTGCATAAGTGGAGAATTGAAGACAAGAATACATGTGGTATTTTGGGTAATAGTAATATCTTTCATTTGGCTAGAATAGAGGATGAGGGCAATAGAAAATGAGTTTTGGAGTTTAAACTGGGCCTACACTATGGAAAGTTTTGTTTATGGGAATAAGAGATTCAGACAAGTTTCTGAAAGCCATTGACATTCTCTGGGAATAGGTAGTATAATAAGAGTTATGTTTCAGTGATATGTAGCTGGAATCTAAGTGTGGATAGTAGAAGGTGGAGATTAGAACTAAAAAGATCTGTAGAAGGTCATTTCAATAGAGTCAGTAAGAGTTACTGAGGACCATAACTGTGAAGGTAAAGACTGAAGATAAGGGACATACATGACTGATACACTTAATATGATTAAATGTCTGTTTGATGATGGGGGAAGCAATAGAATTGGAATAATGAAGATAATGCTAAGATTTATAACCTGGTTGACCAAAAAGATTGTGGTACTTTTATAGAAATAGAAAACATAAAAGGAAGAACTGGTTTATAGAGAAAAGAATAGTATGGCAATTTTTTTGGCACATGGTATTTTAAGTTTAGATGTCTAGAAAGAAGTAAGATAATGGGGTCTGGAATTTCAAAGAATGATCAGGTGCTAGACATGTTAGTGAAATCAGTTATGGATAAAAGATAATTCTATAATTATATATAGTGTAAGTATGTGAAAGAGTTAGTTGTGTGTCTGAGTGTGTGTGTATCTGTGTGTGTGTGTGTGTGTGTGTGTGTGTGTGTGTGTGTGTGTGTGTGAAGAGAGAAAAGAGTATATTGTGAGAACAGATGTGACATTAAGGGACTATAAATCTCACTATACAAATAATAGTTGATCTGTGTAATTGGGGAAAATTTTGAGTAGATATAATACCTGTTTTCCAGAATCTTAAAGGCTATTGATTGGAAGAGAAAAGGGGTTACAGTCTGGAGAGACTGAAAGAAATTATATTTTAATAGAGAAACTAAGATGCTATAATTTAAATACAATATCATCTAGTTATTAAGTATAATATTGTGTTCACTTATGTAAGGTGTCATAACTCAACATCTACCAATGGCCATTAAATTAAATACATTATTATTAGTTTCCACTTTGGTGGCTAAAACAACAGAAATGTATTCACTGTAGTTCCAGAGGCCTAAAGTCCAAAATCACTTTCACTGGCTGTAATAATTCTGTCAGCAGGGCCACACTGCCTCCAAAGGTTCTAGAGGAAAAATCTGTTGCTTGCCTCTTCCAGCTTCTGGTGACTACAAACATCCTTGATTTGTATCGAATCTATGTGTATCAGTCTTCTTCCAATTCCATTTTCTAAGAACACCTTTGGTTGATTTAGAGTTCAACTGGAAAATTCAGAATAATTTTACCATCTCAAAATTTTCAATCACATCTGCAAAGACTTTGTCACAAAAAGTGACATTTATAGGTTCCAGGGATTAGGAACTGCTATCTTTTCTGGAGCCACTACTGTAAGGCTCTTCTATATTCATATCTTTACTTAAATCAGCTCTACAAGAGAGGTATCATATTTTTTATCCCTCTTAAGTAGAATAAAAAAATGAGTTTTAAAGACACATTTTGGCACATAGCTAATAGGTGTCAGACTTCAAGTACAATTTTGCTTTTGTAAAAGCTGAGCATTTGTTCAGACTGCTGTACAACATGAAATTAAACTCTGCTTTGAGCATATTTGCTTCCATTTTGCACTTACTGCAGTGATTGTGCACTGAGCTGCCTACATAATAGCCACATTTTTATAAATCTCAAAATGAAAAGAGATGGCACCCACATTAAATAGTCTGACAGCTACAAAAAGTGGCATCTCACTGATCATAGTTGGAAGTACTTAAACATATTTATTGTCAGGTAGGAACTCAACAGCTGAAGAAATCTGACAAATAAAAGTTCTCTCCACTACAAATTTTTGCCTAATATTACTACTGCTCCTGAACCATAGAGTATTAGCCTTTGAAAAAAATTTCTTTTCCTCTTTACAAGCTCCACTTTCCCTGTTATCATCAAGCCTTTTTTTCTCAGGCTTGAGACAGCTGTTTAGTATTTTAAACAAGCAATGATAGTTTACAACCAACATGGTTTTATGTTCATATAAATTTATTACACACAGCACATAAGTGCACACCCCCAATCTATATTTACATAGCCCACTGTTTTTAACTCTTAGAGCCATCAGACATGTTGTAATATATTCTCTCAATCTTTGCTGAGCACTGCATAGCTGTTATGATCCACAGTTTATGGGTGTGGAAAAAACAAGAACAGGCTCATGTTCACAAATTTGAAAACCAGATAAATTATCTCTCTCATGTTCCTGTGAAAAAGAAGGTCATTGGAAGGTATGTGGGAAAAAAATCTCTGACATTATCAATAATAACTAATGGTAGATTTGGAAGTGGGAAACTGGGAAGAGCAGGTCTTAATTCCAGGATCCAAAATGAGCTTGGGCATCTTTATGGAGTTTTGGTTTTTAGATTTTTTGTTTGTTTGCTTGTGTTTTATTTTTTCATGTGTTTGTTTTCAAATACAAAAAAAAATGGTGAATGTGCCATAGAATCCTAGCTTTCATGAGTGAAAGGTGGAGAAATCTAGAGATCACTTTTAAATACAGAACTCTTGCAAAGTGTTTGTAACCATTTTGCAAGTGATAAGGCTTCTGAAAAGAAAAATGAACACCCAGAATCTTTTGTCCTAGAAATATTTATGTCCAAACATCAGGTAATCACATAAATGATGTAAAATTTCTCAGCAGAGCAAAGAAAAAAAAATTTTTTTCTCATCATCTAGGGTTCTCAAAGACTTTTTATCTTGCTTTAATAACATAATAACATAAAATATTCCCAAAGAAATATTTTCACCAGCTAGAGACTTAGAGAACTTTTTCATAGATCATTGAAAAAAGCTTATCTTCTCATTTTCATATATTTTATTATACCCTGTAAGCTTAGTTATATTTGGGTTTATCTTTTTTAGTTAAAACAAAACAAAAAGGAACTTTGGGGATAAAACAATTCCCAATGTGCCTAGACATTATTTTGTGGATAATACCACTTTCATTTAATTTGGTTCAACAAGCAGCTATGAATTATTATGAGCCTATTCATGGGGCTGGTGTTCCAGGAAGTACAAAGATTTAAAAAAGAAAAGGAAGAATCTCTGCTCCAGAGATTACTATTATTTAAGACAAAATAGGCCAATACTTTTAAGGTATTCTGACAAACTGCTATCTGTCATTAAGAGAGAAATTACATTCAAATGTGAGAATGGAAGATTTTATGATGCAAACACCACTTGGAGCAGACTTTGAAGTGAATGGAACAAGGGAGGAATAAAATCCAGAAGGAGGGAAATAGGCATGAATAAAGCAAGGCATTTACAAAAAAACAAGTGTATTAAGGCCACTCTATGGGGAAGACTACAAGATGGACTAAGGTAATGATTTGAGTCATACTGAGAACAGTCCTTGATGCCAAAATGTTGTATGTAAATTATATTCTGTGTGCAGAGAACTCTTTAGAAGGTTTTTGTACATTGGAGACACTTGATGAAATTAGACCATAGAAATATTTATTTGGCAAAGGTATGGAGAATAGTTTGAAGTGGGACTAAAGTAAAGTCAAGAACAGTAAGAGATACAGTAAGAAATAATGAGAACCATCTTATGACTTGTAAAAACGGGAACAGAAATGAAAGGATATATCCAAAAGCCACTGCATGGGCAGAACAAGACTCAGAAAGTAACTGAAAGTAAAAGATGAACCCAGTAGGTAGCCAAAGGTGACCTTGGATATCATCTACAGAAATAGCTAATAGGAAGACACAGATTTATAGAATGGGAGGAAAGTAATAAGATTATCTGTGAAAACCTCCTCAAACACATGTTCCATTAAATGTATATTCTCTTGCAGTTTTAACTGATGCTATGTTTGCTTATTCATGTCATTAGTGTCTTTGATCCTGTGTTAAAACAAATTAACCTCTGACCTGTCTGAGTGATACAAGAAAATATAAGACATAGTCTCTGCCTTATGGAAATTATAACCTTTTTGAAGAAAATAGGACACCAGATATGTGACTTAGGGGCAGATGTTTGTATGAGGATGATGGGAACATTCTTACTACTCCGTGGTCACCTAGGTAGGGGTCCCCAACGCCCGGGCTGCAGATTGGTACTGGTTTGTGGTCTATGGCCTGTTAGGAATTGGGCAATGCAGCAGGAGGTGAGTGGTGGGCAAGCAAGCGAAGCTTCATCTTTTTTTTTGCAGCTGCTCCTCAGCGCTAGCTTCACCACCTCAGCCCCAACTCAGATCATTAGGCATTAGCTGCTCATAGGAGCACCAGACCCTGGTGCCAAATAGGTTGGGGACCACTGATCTAGGTGATTATTTAGTAACATAAAGGTAGTCATTACTAAGTACCAAATGAATGATATAGTAGGTAGTAGATACTACAGAAATGCAGAGGAATAAAGGTCATTTCATTATTTTGGTTAAGCGATTACTATGATCAAGGTTCATGATCAAGGCACAGTTTCTGCCTTCAAGTGATTTACAATTTAGGATTGTGAGACACTTAAAAAAATAAGTACAATAAAGAGTTAACAGATACATGGAGAAACAGAAGAATGGGTTAGTGACCAATCATGTAAAGATAAAGAAAGGAATACCACAACATATTTCTCTTTTCAAATTGTACTTCTTTTCTCTTTTGCTCCCCTTCATTCACAAAAATACTTAAGTAATGATAGTAGAGATCATAGAAAATATAAAGAAATTAATTTAATTTTTCTCATGTAAAATTTTTTTTATTCATTTAAATAGCCCTTTTTACTATAAGATAAATGAATGTTTTACGACTTCTAAATTTCAATTTACTGTAAAAATTTAACTGGTCCATTCCTTGGCTCACTCTAATCACAATTTACTCCTGCTTCCTTCTTCATATACTAGTCAAGCTTCAGTTATAGCTGCATTACTGTGCTTGTCACCGTAAGCCTCAAATACTTGATGTGGGGGAGGGGGGATGCAGGGAAGGAGGTGTGAGAGAGTCCTTCCTCTTGTAAATAACACTATGCCTGGTACATAGTAAGTGTGCTCAACAAGTATTTAATCAAAATAGAGGTTTTCCCTTTTGACTCAAGTGCTTAATACTCAGGGGCATGTGGTGATAATATTTTAGATAGACTGGTTCATTCTCTTCAAGTACCACATAACCATTCACACACTGTTGAGTTTAGTACTATTAAAGGGTAATTTCCCTCCTGGGAATTGTCCTGTTGCAGACACATTTTACATATTCAGTCTTTTTGTCATCTGTAGGCAGATAAAGAGATTAAAATAAAAGTTTTTTTCAGCTGTGCAGTCATACACATAGATTTCATTTTGAATGGCCTGTGTATTCCAAGAAAAAATATTGAAGTATTCTTATTGAAGGCATCCACACCTAGAACTACTCAGAAGTTATATACCTCTTTTAAAAACAAAAATACTAGTGGTTAATTTCTGTACTGCACTATTCATTCCAATGACTTAGAAAAACTATAATTCCTTTCTTTTTATAACAATTTAATAAAACGTAATGAATTAACTGAAAACTCTGTTTTGCTCAGTTTACAAGTTTTAGTTTATTGTGATATTTTTAATTTGTTTTATTTTGTTTAATATAGTATTTTTACTATTACTTTTAATTTACACATTGTAATAACTTAAAAGAGAGCTTTTATTATTTTTTGCTCAAATAAGTTCCTTTTAGGGCATGAAAATTTAATAATTAATAATCAATCTATCGTAGAGAACTTTACAGTAAAATTACTTTTACATACATTATTTCCTTTCTAATTATAGCCCTGTAACAGTATTACTATTCTTATTTTATTTTTAACAAATAAAAAACTGAGGCAAAAATAAGGTAAAAGACATGCCTAAAATGCATATATATGTTCATAGGTACCATCTGTAGAGCCAGAATTAAAATGGAAGTATGTGTATTCCTCAGACAGTCCTCTTAATATTCATATAAACATATGTGATGGCAAAATAGCACTGGATATTTATGCTGAATAATAATAAACATTTTTGGCATTTCCACATGCTAGACGCATGCTAAGTACTTTACCTGTGCTGATTCATTTAATTTTTGCCATGACTCTATGAAGTTTAAACTTGAAAAGGCAGAAGCCCAAAGTAAGTAATTTTCCCAAGAAAACACACCTAGTAAATTATTAAACTAGCATGTGTGCCCACTCACTCTTCACTGTGTTGCCTTAAGCATCATTCTCATTGCTGCCATTGCAGTGACAGGAATAGATATAAAGAAACAAATGTGAGTCTATAATGTCTTCTAGAACTACACTTCCTATCAGTAAACTTAAAGTTATCCTTAAACCTGTAATTCTGTGAAGCACTTTAGTGAAAATTGAATTTGCTTCACTAAGACAAATTCTGAGGTAATTTCTATTAATGGTAACTCTTTAGTGTTTTATATTTAAAATCTGATGAGAATTTTACTGTTTAAAAAATACCTTCCTATTTGTTAGATAATATAGAACTATTGCATCTTAGTCACAATCTGAATACACTATTTTCAGTAATGATTTAAAGTATGCTTAAATAGCAATGGCAATACATAATATATTAAGCATTATCAAAAATTCTGACATAAAAGCAGATTATTTGCTACACCTAATGATTTATACGGAGAACTGTCATAGTATTCTATACATTCAAAATGTAGACAAAATAAAGTTAAGCATTTTTCTTAAGTCATAATATAAACATTTGAACCTATTTGGTATTCTGATTGGGAGTCTTCCTTGCCTAAAGATAGTTTATGAACTAGGAGTAAAAAATAAAAGTGTATATTTGCTCATTCTTGTTAATGTCTGTACCTATTCTAAATTATTATTTTTAAATAAAAGAACCTCTTAAGATCATAGTAAACTCAGTTTCCCACTTTCTTTTTCTATTATGTAGAGTTTAAAATCTATAGCGAGACACATTTGAAAGTGCCCCAGTCATTTCAAATACTTAATGTTATACCATAAGATAGCCTATGGCTTCACCAGAGCATCCACCATATACCTCCCTTACATTCTAGACAGTCTGGCATATAACTGTGCTCAATACAATTCTGTTAGCTGAATTGGTGAATGCATTTTTCAAAGACATCTTTCTTGATCTTCCATCCTATAGTACTAGAACAATTCCTTTCCATCAAGCACTGTATTGTGGAGTTTCTGCATTTGTGTGTGTATGTGTGTGTGTGTGTGTAAATTGTAATGACATTAGGCATAATAACTGTATATAATTTACTTAGCTAATGTGTGGACTTTATATAATTCTGTATCCTCCTTAGTATATGTCATTAAGCATTTTCTCCCAATGGATACAAACAGAATGAAGCATTTACTCTGGTGTAGTCTATTATTGTTGACCCTTGAATAACACAGGTTTGAACTGTGTGGGTTCACTAACATACAAAATTTTTTAATAAATACAAATAAGTACTAAAATGTATTTTCTTTTTCTTATGATTTTTTAAATAACATTTTTCTCTAGCTTGCTTTATTATAAGAATACATTATATAATACATATACCATATAAGATTTGTGTTAATCTACTAATTAAATGTTTATGTTATTGGTTTGGCCTATGGTCAAGAGTAGGCTATTAGTGGTTAAATATTGGGGGAGTCAAAAGTTATATGTGGATTTCAGTTGCTTGGGGTTGGGTGTCAGCACCGCTAACCTTTGTGTTGTTCAGAGGTCAATTGTATCTTTTTTCCATACTGTCTACTTCTCTGGTGTTATTATTTTTCTGCCTCAATATCTCCATCCAATACTCTATCCTCATGCTTAATAATAGGAAATTACTTCTCATCACTCATTATCCTTAAATATAAATTGGTTTCCCCAGGTATTTGTAGTTTAATCCTGTAGTCATTATTGGTAATAAAAATTATAGATTCTTCTTTAGGGATTTTTGTTTAAAGTAATGCAGAAGATTGACAGAAAGAGTAAAAATTATTTATATCCTATACCATACTAAGCTGGTGGGCATCATGCTAGCTTGGATCCCATTTAGCCATAATGATAATTAGATAAACAAATGCTGAACCTCCTCCACTACCCTTACCTCTATGTAAACATATACATACGAAACCTTTCACAAATTTAAAATCTCTAAAGGAGGGCCTGAACACCTGTACATTTTTTAAAAATTATAATGATATACTCTAGTTTTTGAGAATTACTGTACTAGACACTCTTCTGTTATATTTCATTTACTCTCAAACTAACCTTGTAGGAAAAGTACTATCTCATTTTACACATAAGGAAACTGAAGGAGCTAAGAATCTCTCTTAAGTCCACAGGACTATTTTCCTGGGAACTAGACTTTGATTCCAAATCAGGACTCCAAAACCATTTTCTTTTCAATATTTTGCCACTAAAATTTATTACCACTAAAAACTGATTCTATAGGCAATCTAGTCAATAGAAAGGATGGTTGGGAACCAATGTAGGTCTATCAGTCAATGTCTCAGAAGAAAGAGAAAGCACATTAATTTGGGTCATTTGAGGAAAGTTAAATATCGACAGTTTACAGTAGTGTGAGAAATACACTTTTGCCAGTTGCAGTGGACATGGTTAACACTTGTAGACCTGAAGAGATGAACCTCAGTTGAATGGACTCTGGGAAGAAGGATGGCAGTGGAAGGAAGAGAGGAATAAAAAGTGAAAAGGAGGTAGAGAGAGCTGCCATACAGCATTCAGCATTGTGCCTCTTGACCAGGGATGCAACCAGATCCCAGAAATCATGGAGTGGCATTGGATAAGGCATGGTCTTGCCAGTTCTTGTCATTGGTTAAATCCAACTGAAAGTCAGAAGCAAGGGACCTTAAGGATGTAGTTTACATTATCAGCCACTAAGGACAGAAAAGGTTTCAGAATGGATCGGGGTAAGTCAACAAGGAGTGTTAGAACTGCTTTTTCTCTATTCCACCCCTCAGGTTCATCCTCCATTCTTTCTTGCCATAAATGACAATGATGAGGACAAAAGAAACAGCTATTCTTTAGTTCATAATTGCAAATATTTTTGAAATGTACTAGTGTACTTTCTTACTAAGATCCATAAGCATCAACATTTGCTCTAGGTTTACTATATTACAGTCAAAAAAGTATGAAGTACTGGTTAACCTTTTTTCCATTTGCCCCAAGAATATTCACTGGCAGTGTTTATGGCTGTAGCATTTACCTTGAGATAACTTGCAGATTATATTCCTAACCTTACTCTCAAAGTTTGCCATGAAATATTTCACTTGTGTTATTGTTTTTCCGTTGTTCTAGTATATCGATAGCCTTTGGAAACAAATTAAATCATTTTATTTATAGCATTCTGTGTTTTAGTAGTTCAATTACTTAAAATGTCAAATCCTAGAAAACAGCATTCCTATGGATGATGTTAAATGAGTGCTGGCAGCTAGGTGCACTTTTTTTTTCTAAACAGAAAAAGGCTAAGCTTTTCCTCAAATAGGTACATGTTCCTTAAATTTGGAGGTTTTTTTGTTTGTTTTTAGTTCGGTTAATCAAGGTATAGTTTACCTACAGAAAAACTCACTCCTTTTAGGTATTCAATTCTGTTGGTTTTCAAAAATGTGAACAGTTCTGTAACTAACACTACAGTTAAGATACAGAATATTGCCATCTTTGTAAAAAGTTCTAAAGCTTTTTAAAATCTTTAATCCCACTCAACTGAATATTTGGTATCAATTTTTGTTTATTCTGATTTTAAATAAAAAATTAATATCACCCCACAGTGAATTACACAGTGTACTATTATGAAAAATATTTTTCTCAGTTTGTTTTCCCACTCTTCTGAGTAATATAAACTATTCATATTGGTTATGAACTGATTTCACTATATTAGGCTGAGGAAAGGTTTATAATTTGGGCTGCACATTGAAATCACCTGAGTCTATTAAATGATCTGATGGCCAGGTAGCATCTCATTAAATCAAGATGTGTAGAGTTGAGACCAAGATGTCAATAATCTGAGTTTTCCAGGTAATTTCATATTGACTAAGGTTGAGATCCTATAAATTAGAACAAATTTTATCAACTTTGGCTGCCCAGTAGAATCTCCTGGGCAATTGCTTAGAAATACTAATACTATTCCCCCCATTCTGATTTATACAACTTGTTCACAAAAGTTGACAATGAGAACAAATGAGATTTAGGTAACTTAATATATCTGAATGGTTGGGCTCCAGTTAATCAAGGTTTTATTATAGTTCTGGGTATGTGGTGGTATTCAATAAATGTTAAATGGGTGTCCTATTCCCACAGCAGAGTCAAGGAGAATAATATATGCCCTCTCTTGGAAATAAACTGCTTGTGTATTTGAAATAATTATCTTGGCAAAGTATCACTTTCTAAAAATTGTCCTCCTAGATAATTTAACTCAAATTGTACCTCGTATTTTAAGAGAACACTGTATTTCAACTATATTTTTTCACTGTAATATTAGGTACATATATATATTTTATAACACTTTCATAATTTTCTCCAAGGAAATAGACAGGAAACAAGATTAAAAGATTGAGAATAAGATTTAAACCAGCCTCCCACTTGGAAGTATAAATGATGCTATTGCACCTCTGGTTGTGGAAAATACAGCTACTTTGTAAAATAGAGCACTAGTACTGTCTGCTTTTATAAAGACAAAATACATACAAAAATAACACCTAATATCAATAACTAGAACAGAAATGAACTAAGTATCTAATGAAACAGTTTTGGGGTTAGCAAAATATTTACATATGATATTGTTTATAGATTTCAGGAACTAGTAACTACAATAAAAATCTTTTTAGCATAAAGTTAATGATGATCTATTATAGCAATAATACTCATTAAGCAAAAGTTTAAGTTATAAATAATCAGTATGCTGCATATTTTAATGTACACTAATGGCACTAGATATTGTATTTAATCCTTTAATATAAACTAGTGCAACAAACAGTATTTTTTTAAAGATAAATGTTCTTGTTTTAAAACCAAAAATATAAAGTTTATTTGCTTTGATGTTTCTACTTCTTATTTAATTGTTCTACTCCTTTTCTCCCTTTTAGGACCACCTCATAAAATGGCATCACCTAAACAAGAGCATGAAGATAGAAAACATGCCAAAGTCACAGATAAAGGAAGTGAAAGTGGGACTTCCTGTAATGAGCTCTCTACTTCCAGTTGTGACAGCCACTCAGAGGCAAGCACTCCCCAGGACAACCCACCCAATGCCCAACAGGCAACAGCTCATCAACCTAATACCTTAACATTGGATCGTCCCTCCAAAAAAGCACCTGTGCAATGGATGCCCCCACCAGACAAACGTAGAAACAGTGAACTCTTTCAGACACTCATCAGCAAGTCTCGGGAAACAAATCTTTCCAAAAAGAAAGTCTGTGAGAAGCTCAGTGTGGAAGAAGAAATGAAAAAGTGTATTCAGGATTTTAAAAAAATCCACATACCAGATTATTTTCCAGAGCGCAAACGCCAATGGCAGTCTGAACTGTTGCAGAAGTATGGGTTATAGTAATTATCACATTCCTGCAGTATTTCAATGACGTTCAATGTTTACTACAGTGTCACCACCTGACTGCACCCTAACAATGGTCAGCGTGATGCTTGCTGCTCTTCCTTTGTGTGAACAGTGGATGTGGGACAGTATTTTCTTTTATTCTTTTTGTTGCTCTTGTTTTTAGAAACATATATTTGAAAAAAAAAAGAAAGAAAACCAGTTCATGTTGAATCAAAATGGTGTATCTGATTCAAACCATTTTGCAAGAATGAAAGTATAATGTGCATGAGCAAGAAGCTTAGAATCTTGATTTTTTTGAACTGTGGTCAACTGGGTATGTCTGTCATTTTGTAACTCACCAAAAAAGAAATTATATTACTTCATTTAAAATGACAATATGAATGAAGCAACATCAAGTAAAATGTTAGATAATGGTTTTGAGACTGAAATCCAAAACTGTTTAAATGTTAATGCAATAAAACAAGTATTATTTTTGCATGAGCACAATGTTACAAATAAATCACAAGACATTGGGAAGATCTGTTTGTTTTTTGGGAAGAAAATATATTACAAAAACAATGCTAAAAAATGTTTCCGGCAAAGCCTATAAGTGTATGCTGTTTAGAAGATTGAATTTTATTTATTCTGGATCGTGACTTTTTGGTGTATGTGTACGGTGTCCTGTATGTTAAGATGGTGTAAATATGCCTTATACTGTTGTGTTATAACACTGACATACATCTATTAATGCTAGTCATGACTATTTCTGTGAAATGAATCCTTACATCAGGCTGTGAAAATTGGTATGATGATGCTCTGAAAGATTCCATTATTATGTTAATCAAAATGATTGAGGGAAATAGTAAAGAGCTTTATGTGTTTATTAAAAAAGAAAAATGTTAGAATTCTTTGATTTCTATTGACTTTTCTTTAAAAATATTCTACTTTTACATTGTTTTCAATCTTCTTTTAAAATCCCAAGCTGGAAAATGAGGTGTTCAGCTTAAATGTTGATAAGTTAAAGTTTTAAAATAATTTAAAATGGAGGTTGAGTCATATCCAGATAGCCTTGGTATTGATTAATAAACCCTTATTCCACAAGATAGAAGACATCATCTGAAATGGTATTTTGCTTAACCATTTCTATAGAAAGAAATGCATAATATCATGAAGTTTCTTTAAAGAAAAGCCTAAAAGAAGATAAAAATGTCTTCAAGAATTACATAGCTCAATCTCCTCTATGGTTAGTTAAAATAGAAGTTGAATAGCACTTGTGGATAATATATGGAGGTAAGCAGTAGCTCAAAATTAAAAATCTACATTTATTTTTTTTATGTATTTTTATATTTGTCACTCTACTAGTATATAAAATACCATCAACAGTGGACTATTAAAGAAACAGATATATGATTTACCTTTAATGACTAATTAGGCTTTAAGGAAAGAGCTACTTTCAAAATCTTCATTACATTTTGGGAAGATTGGAAGTCTCACCATGGCTTGATGTAGTTGCAACACACTTAAATGGTTAGAGGTTGGTTAGTAGGTTGCCACAGTTCATCAAATACCACCCCTAACACTTACCACCTGTGTGATCTTAGGGGATAATAATAATCATCATCATTGAGAAAATTTAAATGAGCTCATTGAAGTGAAGAATTATCACTACTTCTGGAGATGGAGTAAGGTGGTGGTCTTATCAGGATCCAGGAAGCAGCGCTCCCAGATGGGGAACTGGGGATAGAGAGGAATAACTTCTCCAGTAAGAACTATAGCCACTAAGGAGTCACATTTACTTCCAAAGATGCCTCTTAAAGCAAAGACAGAGGGGGGATATTATCATAGCTTCTCACATTTCAATGTCCTACCCATGTTTTCCATTGTTTCAATATCAGCGGAAGCTTGTTGGCAAATGAGCCTAGGAAATGCAATTTACAGAAATGATCCCCTTGTGATAACAAAGCCCAGAAGCAAAGGATGTTAAATAGATTTGAAAAATATCTTACACACTGCTCTGTTTTTTCCCAACACAAAATTTCTAATAGATTCACAATGGCAACAGTTTGGTACATGGTGACTATTTCAGATCTTCATATCTCTACACTACAAGATAAATTATGCAAGTGGGAATGTCTATCCTATGGTCCTTGGCAAACTAAAACCCATTTTAATAATAATGTATTGAGTACTTATTATTCATGAAGCACTTGGCTCAAAGATTAACAAAAAAAAATTAAGAAATACAAATTACTAGCTATTGCCCTTGGGAAGAAGTTTATGGTCTGGTGTTCTCAAACTATTATGCTTTCTGGACCCAATTGGAGTTAGGAGGGCATCTAATGAGGCAGCTAAAATGTGTACTCTTCTTTAAAGAAAAGAAAACTCCAAAATTTAAAAAAGAGTTGCGCAAAAACTAGGGTATAAAACTCCTTTACCAAAAAATCAGGAGATAAAATCAGGAGAGCCACCAAAAGTCAAAAAAGCTGGAAGCAGGCACTGAAGTTGAGTATTTATGGAGAATAAATGTTTTGGAGGTCACATGGTGTACCTTCTGTCTGATATACAGTTGACACTCAATCTGTGACATGATGTGTTATTGTTTTTCAAGTGGAAACATATTAAGTAAAAACTAAGAGGAGAAAAGGAAATAAATGTTAATTGTGAGAGTTTCTATTTTGGAAAAGTGGAGTAGACAAACATTTCCTTGTTCCTCCCATTAAATATAACTAAAAACATTGTATAGAAATACACTTAAGAGGCTCTGAAAGTCTGAGAGAAGGAAGACCAGCTAGGGACTTTGGGACTCAAAGTGATATATGGTGCTGAGTTTCTGAGGTTTGCTTTTTGCCTCATCTATCCCAGTCGTGGAACTGAAAAAGACTGGTGATGCATAAACACTAGCAGGTGCAGACAAAACAAACCTCAACAAAATTCTGCTCTCTCTGGCCAAAGGACCAGGCTCGCTTAACAGCCAAGCAACCTAGCAAGACAGAAACATTTAAATAACAACTGCTCTGCTATGCCAGATTACAGGTAAGTTTACACCATTGTATTACATAATTATCTTAAGGCTCCTCACTTATTTTAAAGACTAGTTTTAAAGAAATTTTAGGTTCACTGCAAAATTAAGAAGGTACAGTGATTTCCTACATACTCCCTATCTCCACACATACATAGCTATCTTCATTATCAAAATTTCTCACCACAGTGGTATATTTGTTACAATTGATAAATCTACATTGAGGCATCATTATCACCCAAAATCCATAACTTACATTATTGTTCACTCTTGATGTTGTACATTCTGTGGGTCTGGACAAATGTGTAGTGATATGTACTGATATATATAATACATTATGGTATTATACAAAGTATATTCACTGCTGTAAAAATAGTTTATGCTTATTCATCTCTCAACCTTATCCCAACCACCATCAAAGAGATATTTTTACTATCTCCATAGTTTTACCTTTTCCAGAATGTTATATAGTCAGAATTATACAGTACATATAGCTTTTTCAAATTGAATTCTTTCACTTAGGAGTATGCAGGTCTCGTTGTGTCTGGATAACTCATTTATTTTTAGTGCTGAATAACATTTTATTGTCTAGATGTACCACCGTTTATTCATTCACTTACTGAAAAACAAGTTAGTTCCTCTAGCTTATGACAATTATGAATAAAGTTATTATGCTATAAACATCTATGTACAGGTTTTTGTGTGGGCATAAGTTTTTAATTCCTTTGGGTAAATATCAAGGAGCAAGATTGCTGGATCATATGGTAAGAATATGTTTAGTTTTAATGAGGTGTGAACAATGACTACGATAAAGTGCAGGCAGGGGCAGACTATAATAAGAGCACAAATATTGCTACATAGATTAGAGAAAAGACAACTTTACAGTAGAAGTCATATTTGAGCTGAAACTTGAAACAATGGAAACGTACATATAAAAATTTTGAAAAGAGAACTCTACAGGGAAAGAAACAAGTCTCTAAATTTAAATATGTAACAGGACAGTAGTAGCTAAAGAATTTCCAGAAAAAATTTCACAAAAACTTATCAAATATATTTGGGAATATATTTTTAATAAATATATTACTCATGCTAAAAAATATGTTAATGCAGAATATTTTATTAATATTCTTCATATTCAAGTTTAACTTTTCTTGAGTAAATTTTATTATATCCACCCAGTCTCTTTTTCTCCTCGGTCCCCACCCTTAGTACTTTACAGCAGCGGGGCACTAAGGTAGAAGCAAATTAGCTTTTTAGAGGCATGTAGTAAGACTGTCACTGCTGCAACTACAAGTTCACACTTTTGTTGTTTTCCACTTCAGCTGTAATAATGAAGACTATACTGGTTTGTCTTTAATCTTTTTCTTACAGGTCCATGCTTCATGCTGCTGGAAATATAATCTTCTTACAACACAATATTCTCTTACTTAAAACTTTTCATTTCATTGCCTACTAGAAAAAAAACTTACAAATGACTGTTTAATTAATAAGGTTCTCTGTTTCCTGCCTTCTTTCTTTCTCCATTTTTATCACCAGGCAACCACAAATACACACGCACACACACACACACACACACACACACACACACACACACATACACACATGTATTCTTTTTTTCCAGCTATTTCTTACTACTTCTAACTCCCAAGTAGAATTTGCCACTTCTTTCTTTGTGTCCACTTACATAATATTTATTATGACAGGAACAAAATTCATTAACTTTTGTGAATGTTATTCCCCTTGCCTCTCCCAAACTAAAGGTGAAGTTTCACCAGCTCAGCCCTCACCTATTTTGTGATATGAATAAAAAGAGATTGAGAATAAAAGAAACACAGTACATATCTCATTCCTACCACATCCTTTCTTTTTCCTCTTAGCTTTGATGTCATGACAGAATTAGTTATTGGAATAGAATAACAGCAATTTGCAAAAATTAATGAAATAATGGGTGCAAGCAATAGTCATCTCTAGCTGTTAAAATTATTTCATAAAAGGATAATGAGGAACTTCATAATAGGTAGATCAGGCTGATAGTGTTTGATCCCACTGCCAAATCTTAACATCATGTATAAGGAGACATCAGTCCTCTTAATGTGAAGCAAGAAGTGCTATGAAGCTCACAGCACCAGTTATGATGTGTTCTTAACCAAAAACATGAGTTGAATCTACTAGGTGACTATATCTAACTACAAGTTTGCTAGAAAACAAAACAAAACAGGGAATAAAGAAAACTTGAAATAACAAAATGCAGTCAATTTCTGAAAGGGAACAGATTCTACATAACGAATTACCTGATGTATTCAACAACAAAATGGCAAGGGAAAAACAAAAAGAAAGGAGGAAGGACCCATTGTCAAAAGATATATATTGTACATGCTATTGTTTGTATACTGATTCCAATCAAACTAACTGTAAAAATCATTATCATCATCAAAGAATTTTAAGATATATGTTTAATGCTAATAAAAATTATAAATTTTAATAGTGATATTGTGGATGTATTAAAAAGAATGTCCATATCTTTTTAGAAATACTCTTTGAAGTATTAATAAATAAAAACAATGAGATGTCCAAGTTTATCTTTAAAATAACACACGAAGGATCTTGAACTGATGGAGCAAGTTTGTCCATGTTGATAACTGTTGAAGCATATGACATACACATAGTTTCTTTCCACTTTTGCATTTGTTTTAAGCCATAATTTTAAAACATTAAACTTTTAAAAAGGAATTTTAAAACGTGAGAGACAGTTGACTCAACCAATGGATAGGAGATGAAGGCAAAGTTGAGAGCACTTTTGAGGTTAGTGGAAAGGAATTTATAATGACATCAATTTATCTTTTTGTGTAACCCTCTGAAGCAGAAATAGATTCCTGGGGTGGAACGTTGGAATAGGAGCACAGAAATTTGTGCAAAAATAATTATCCTTGCGTTTGTTTTATACCCATTGTAAGTGATGAAATATAGGAGGCAAGGGAGATAAGAATGTTGGTGAGGTTATTAGTGAAATGATGGACCTTATAAACTCAACTGGATTTAAAAAAATTAAGCAAATAAAAAAAAGATATAGATTTGGGGGTGGGAAAGAAAGTGAGTTCTATTTTGGAAATATCATGAAATCAAAGCATTATCTCAGAGAGAATGGTCATATATTTAATCTGGAAGGAACAGAAAATGTGGTCACAAAAAGGGATTTTTTAATTGGTGATTTTAATTGTTTAGGTTTTAAAGGAAATCCAGAATGGTCAAAATTTTTTGAATCTATTTACTCCAATGTTGTCGGCTAAGAATTTGATTTCCATAATTCTGTCCTTATTACATTATTGATTAATCACTTCCTAACAGCTAACCCTATATCCACTCAAGCAAATAATTCATACTAGGCAAATTTACTCTTCATAAAACATTGCTTTCATAATTCTATTTCCTCAGTCAACATCCTCTATAGCTTTCTGTCTACTTTCAGATCATATCCAAAATTCCTGGTCTGTCATACCCAGTACTTCTCTCAACTGGCTATATTTTGTTTATTTCACCTTCCTAGACGCTAAGTCCTACCAGCCTCAAGTTCAAATAGGCATATCCTCTTCCCATTTCTTTTTTTTTTCTGTTGTTTTTTTTTTTTTTATTCTCCAAATTCAGAATTCCCTTTTCTCCTAAAGGTTTTCATACCATCAATAATTCCACCAAAGCCCAAATAAACACATCATAGCAAAGGCTACCTGGGTTCAAATCTTATCTCTACCACATATTAGCTATATTAACATAGTGATAATAATAGGGTTTTATAAGGATTGTTGTGAAAATTTAATATATGTAAAGGACTTTAACAAATGGTCAGCATTCCTCAAAATTTTCTTAAGAAAAGATCTCCTTGCCACAATTATATTTCCTTATTTGAATTCCTTTAATGAATATATCTAATTGTTATACCTCAAAATATTTCCACAGGTTGCTTTAGATTCATCCTGTAATTACGGAAAAGAATAAATTTTGCGATTCTTGTATTCATTATGTTTAAACAGTATTTTGAACAATTAACTACATAATAAATGTTTATGATTAATTAAATACCAAATATCTAAATAGAATAAAAGGAATAAACAAATAAATATATTAATGAATCAGTGAATGAATGAATGAATGAATGAATAAGAGATTAAACAAAGCATGAATTTGTAAATTGAAATTTCAGGAGGAATGTATGATTTCAAATTCCCAACTAGCTCTACTATAGAATGCTAATTTTTCACTAGGGTATCAACCTTCAAACTCTCAAATTATAATCTCCCATTAAATATTCATCACCTTTTTCATTCAAAAAACCAAAGCATATCTATTTTTCATTATTACAACTTCTCCTTGTTTGTTAGTAGTTAATTTGTTACACAAACTTCCAAGAAAATGTATGATTTTACAAAATTTTCAAAGCATAGCTAAATTTTATAGAGCTCTTCTATGTAGCTAGGACAATTTTTAAAGCAAATTATGATGCAAATCTACATTGACATTTTAGATGTTTAGCCATGTAAATATTTGCTCTAAGATTCAAATCTATCTATATCAGTTCGTAAAGCTTAATTAACTGAATGCAAATATATTTGAGATTCTGCCAAAGAGTTTTTTGGAGTTGCCATTGTTCCAAAGGTAATATCTCTCCTAAAATTTTGCTTAATATTACAATAAATCAGTATCCGATTATTTTGAATATATATAAAGATTGATATCAAAGTGAATTTTTTCTTTTTTTCTTCAGTGAACAAATGTTATCACTTTTTTTAATGAAGATGTAATTCCGTACCACTAAATTTACCCTTTTGCCATATATAAGTCAGTGATCATTAATATATTCACGAAGTGACACTGGCTCATATGGTAATTTTATATTTAACTTTTTGAGGAACTGCCACATTCTTTTTCGAAATGGTTGCAATATTTTATATTCCTATAAGCAATCTATGAGAGCTCCAATTGCCATATCCTCAACAATATTTATTATCTTTTTATTATAGTCCCCTAGTAGATGTGAAGTGTTATTTCATTGTGGTTTTAATTTGCACTTCTCTAATGATTAATGATGTTTAATACTTTTTAATAAGTTTAGTGGACACTTCTGTATCTTCTTTGATAAAATGTTTATTTTAATCCTTTGCTCAGTTTTAAATTGGAGTGTTTGGGGTTTTTTAATGTTAAATTGTAAGAATTTTTAATTTTTAATATTCTGGGTATTAGAGACTTATCTAATTAAAAAAATACAATAACTTTAACCGTCTAGACCAATAAGATTTTTAGTCATTGCCAAGAAGCTTTGTGTACATGTTATAGCAACCCTTCAACACAACGCAATTTTGGCTTTTACTTAGTACTAGGACAGATCCTGAAGGTCAGGACATTCCTAGGCACATGCATAGCCCTGGGACTGCACAGAGTCCTACACATTCATGTGGCCTTATAATATCCCAGATATTTGTTGTAGTTTTTTCAAGTCCTCTATGAACATCTCATTCCCCAGCATTTCCTTTGCTTTAATTTGTTCTTTGTGCCAACAGTTATAATTGCTTCAGGTAGCTGTGATGATCAACAATTGCCTCTGATTATTTTCTACAACACCCTCAGAAAGAGTTCACACTCTGAGAGGTCTGAGTCAGGTCAGATAAAAACAAGTCTTGTCCGTAGAGTTTTCTAGAAAGTAAAGAATTACACTTTGGAGGAACTCCAGTTACATTTCATTCCTTCCGGAAGATACTAAACTGATAGTTTTCACTTTGTGTGATTTTGGTTTCAAAGCCTTCACAGAACTAAGAGAGAGGGGTTTGAGACTAGAGCATGTGAAAATGCTACAAGTTCACTTTCTAACTGAATTCAGTAAAATCTTGAATAAAGACTCTCCAAACTGATGCAAGTCTTTGGTTAATTTTCGAATTTGTAAAAATTGATTCTTATCATTTTTTGCCAGTGTTCTCATTGCTTTGATGTAGGAGAGGATTTTGGAGGTTCTTATACATTCCAGTTCTACCTATTTTTTTTAAATTAATATAGTTGTAATGTTTTACTTTTTAAAAAAAAAATTTTGAAAGATTGTAAATCATATTTTCAATGCACAGAAAATCTGTGCTCAAACTGTGGCATTATGTAGAAGCTTTCACGGTCAAAACACTCTCTCCATTGTCTTCTCAGAAGCCCCAATTCAAGTTCAACATAATTGACTCCTAAGGAACAGAGACCATGGCAACAATCATTTTCCTCTTTAATTATATTTTTGTTTCTTGATTTCATCACACTGAGATTGTATTGCAATCTTATGATGAATTATGCTTCATGCAAAATAAGACTGAAGTAGATTAACATAAATCAAGAAATATGTGTTGAAAGTTGTATTTCTCACAACTGAAAATACGGGCAGTTCTGATCTTAAGATAATAAAAACACAGACTGGTATCTAGATTTCCTTTCCTGGACAAAGAATGACAGTGAGCAGCAAAAAAATTATTTTTCATAACTGCTTTCATTGTTCTAGAGCTCCCTGCATTCTAAATAGCATAATAATCACTTCTTTCACTATCTAGAAATCCTGTGCCAGTATGATAGAGGCAAACCTCAAAGTTGCTACTCTAAGTAATAAATCCAATCACTTCAAAAGAGCTCATATCTTAGTCTCATTTAGATCAACCTTCAGTAAAAAGTTTGCTGTTTAGAATAGTCACCTTTCTCAAAAACACTTGTCAGTAGAAGAATTATTTAGCTTGGAAAGTCTTATTAAGAAAACAAAATCACAAGTCACCAGTGAAAGTGCAGGTTCAAAGCATTACTTCATGGGCAAGGATCTGATTCATTTTGGAAAGGACATGTACAGCTATATGTGGAATGGCTTATAACAAGATAGTATAATGTCATTTAGAACCTTTTTTATTTTTAAATAGTTCTTTTCAATTTGAAGCCCAGTAAAATGGTGTTGATATCACAGTAATAAACTCTAAATTCAATTAAATAATTAGCATATTTGATAGGCTACCTTCTCACTTTTCTCATTACTTCAACAACCTCATTTTTTTCTGTTTAAAGTGGAGATAATAAAATGCAGGGAGAAAGCAGGTATTTCATAATCACATAAAACTGCTCATGAACAGTATTAGCAATATTTTGGCATAAAATTCTGACTCTACCTATGCACAAAGCACTATTAAATCAATCCAATCTCAAACTAGAATCTTCCTATTAGTAAATAAATTATCACTGAAAATGCAATTTCTTTCCACATGGAGATATAAAGAAAATAAAATGTGTCACAAATGCATTATTTTATATTCTGCATCTTTTTTGTTTAACAATCATCCCTACAGCCCTATATAAAGAATATTTTCTCAAGAAAATGCGTAGGTCATTATTCCTAGTATTGAAAAGAACAAAATAAATATCATTAAATATTTTAATGCTCTAAATGCTTAACTGAAAAATCTTAAACATTTTACTTGTTTTCAAAGTAGAGCTTCTTAGATTCTTCCATTTGATAGTGGAAATCACCTACAGATGGAGAGTAGACAGAATCTATCTTCAAATTAGAATGAAATTTCCATTTCACATCTGCTGTTGTCAAAGTCTAGATACTGAAACAGATGCATCTATACTACAATTAAGGGCATAGTTGAAATTTTGATTCCAAAGAATCAAAGTTTTCCTTACTGCTACATAGTGCCTTTTTACTACATCTATCACCATGTCTCTCTGTTCCCTATTTGCAAATGTCATATTTTATATGGTAAATACCTATACCATAAAGCACTTTTGATATAGAAGTATTCCTGAGGTTGACATTATGCACTTATATCAGTTTTTGAAGTATTCATCTTTTTTTTTAATTGGGTAATTTTTTAAAAAATTTGGTTAGAACTTTAGCTAGAGAACCATTAGTCCTTTATTATTATCGATAGCCACTATCTTATTTTCATACTCATTTCCTCATTCATTACTAATTTTTTTTAGTTTGTTTTTTTATTTTAATTTGAATACCAAATTAAACATTCGTGCTATAGTCCTGAGCAAGAAAGATGTGGCATTCTCACAGAGTTTATCATCAATAAATAAAGACAGCTAACAAAATAAAAGCACAGATACCATAGGAGCCCAAGTGGATCTCAAGTGATCAGGGAGTAAAATCCCTCCCAAAAGATATAGGGCCTTCATCTGAAGAATGAGTAAGAATTTTCTAGATGAGAAATGAAAAGGATAATACAATGTTCTTGAACAAGGAACAATATTTGCAAATTCAAGAGTGAGGCTTTCAGGAATGAGATCAGAATGAATTCCAGAAGGCACAGTGTAGAAAACTGGAGCTGAATAAGTGCATGGAGACCTGAGCCTTTTATGCCATATCAAAAATTATAGATTTTTCCTAGGGACAATGGGAAGCCAATGAAAGTTTGGAAATTGAGAGTACATGAACAAAAAATGTGTAGACTAGAACTGTGCTTGCAGAGGGAGGAAGGCAGGTTTATGCACGATCAGTTGGAATGCTATCACAATAGTAAACAGTGGGTATGGAGAAAAGTAAAGTAATTGGAAAGACCCAGGGCTGATAGGAATATATTCTTTTTTAGGATATCCTGGCACATCTGATGTAAATGCCTCTGGTGGATGTAACCTTTTTATAAGCCTTTTATAACCATTATAACTTAACTTTTAAGTGGCAACATGAAACTGTACATAAAAAAAAAGAGCAGCAGATGGAAATAGAACTCCAACTTAGTTATTCACTACCTATAGGCAAGTCACTTAGCCTTTTGGGATTAGTTTTTCCTTGGCTATATAGTGAAGAGTCACAATAACTAGGAGATAATACATGCACAAAAGTATTTCATAAACTACAAAAAGAGATAACATTATTATTATCAGAACATAAATTCAAGTAGTTTAATATTAATATTCAGGGACCTGTAGAAAGAAAGGAATGTAGAGATGGAGAGTAAAATATTCTTAAAAAGACATTTGGGAAGGGAAAGTTTAATAGTCCATTACACAGTCCAAGTCACAGCCTGTTGACTGTTCCACCTATTTTCACATCAAACACCTGCAGAAAACTCATTACTCTAAACCATTTGAGAGACTAGCTTTGCAAACATAATAGCAATAATCTCTATTGCAAATTATGTGAACATTATATGTTTCCCTCCTGTGAAGATCACCAAAAATCTGACTCAGCACTGTCAAATTGCTGCCTCTATGACGTATATAGTATGTATCTCCAGGGTCAGAAAAATTTATGTCTAGTGGATCAATGTTTCAATGTTAGAGCGCATATTTCTCATATTTTTGCTTATTCACAACATTCACATATATCAGATATGGCATACACACATGCACACACCTCTAAATTAAGAGACTGTACAATTTCCATTAGTCCATGTTTTCTGAGATCCAAATTAGGAAACGACCTTCATAACTGGATTGACTTTGAATCTTTTATTAAATCACTCTGCTACAAAAGTTATTCTAAATGTCTGTATGCAATATTCTCATATTATTTGAGAAGATGAGGCCATTTGAGAGTTTCTCAGAATTACACTAATTCACTGGATAGATCTCAAAAGTAGCAAACAGTCTTTAGATTTAGTAAATTGGGTTGTGCATAGAAAGCTACTCTTTATTTTAAAGACTTTGTATCTTTCTTGAAGCTTTGTACATTTACTTTGGCCAACAATTCTATAAAACACAGGCTAAAGGAAGGTGTACCTTTGATACTAAAAATGAGCCAGTTAATGTCACTGGAGGTAGCTGTAAAGAAGTTTTTCCATGCGGTTTGCTTTTGCTTCCTTGCTTGACTTTGCTACATTATTCATGGTCATCTTTAGTCCATCTGGCAACATTTCTCTTTTCTCTTTACTACTAGCTCTACATACAAATGATGTCATCACCAAACCTGATGATGATAACATCCTCTAGTGCAAAAAGCAAGTGATGAAAGCTGTTTCAATCTCATTCCCTTGTCTCTGACTACCCTAATGTCAGTGACATGTTGCTCGGACAACAGTGCCAACAAATCTGCTCTCCTTTGTTATAATTTGTCTTGTACTTAGATGTGGCTTCTGGTTTATTCTCAGACAACCATAGCTATTCAATGTCCATAGGACTTTCCTCGAGATAATTGGAACTACATAAAGCTGTATCTTGCTGTGTAAATGGTAGTATGTAAATAAATAAAAATACTGGGACATGTATTATGACATTTTATTATCCAGCATCTCTAAGGAATGTGAGGTGTTGATTAACTGAGCTAATTCAAGTGCCCCTTTTATTTTAGACTTTATAGCCAATTTTTTTTATTGTTGTTTGTTTTTAAAGAAGTCATAAGAATCAATTTTTCTGTTTTAGCAAGTATTAGAATATGATTGGTATACTTTCTCATAAATGAGGATCTTGCTTCAGCTTTAACACATAATCTCAGCTACTTCTGTAGTTCTATGAAGACAGACTAGGTGGATCAATCAAACATTTATGGGCCTCCCAATTAAAATGTATGATTAGTTTGCTATGATTTTCCCCTAATGTTTGTTAGTCAAATAGGTTACCATAGAAGTCCTTATATAGTCACTATTTTGTCCTGTTTTCCATAAGCACACAATGAACCCTGAATCCTACAGCTGTAAAGAACAGAAGTATTATGCGTTTTTTTTATGGCATGATTTGTGAGAGGCATGTGGAGGACCACACTGCCATAATATGTCAATAACCACATATTCTGCTACCAGAGTTTGGAATTTTCCCACTAGGAATTCATTCTCATTTTTAAAAACTTTATTAATTCTTTTCTCTTTAAATGTGTAAGCGACTCTAGAGCAGATAAAGGAAGTTAAACTGTTTTACAATAAGGTGTGAGTGACCTGGGTCAATTTCCTTCTCAAGGAAAGGGGGTAATTTGAATGTCAGACATGTGTTAAAGTGATTGAGGGCTGAAATGCAGAAAATGGAGAAGTAGGAGTTGAAGTGCCCCAAAGGAACACTTCAATTACTTCTGATGCCACTCTAATTTTAATGCCTCATTTCCTTTTCATAAAACAAGTACTTCTCACTTGAACCTAATAACAGCGATCTAAGTCTACAGTCAAGACAAAAACAAACAAACAAACAAACAAACAACAAGGGTGTTTGGTCTCAGCCATTTTTAGTTTCTCCGTATAAACTCAACTCCAGCCAGTAAAGCTTCAATAGCCTCTTCAGTTAACTTATCATCTTAAAGTTGAATGCAACCATGTTCTGCATTGCCTTTGTGTCATTTCAGAGTAATGGTTACAAGTGGAAATCCCACTGTGGGGAAGGTAGGCGCCCCTGACTTCCACACTGTTCAAAGATCAACTGTATATTATAGCTTGGATCATTGTGCCAAAGCTTCCTCAAAAAGTCCCGCCTGGCCAGGATGAGAGAGCAACTTGGACATTTGCTACGAGACCATGTATTTTTCGACTGTGAACAGAAAGACTCAGCCAACTGTTCTTATGAGTTCAAGTGACAATATAGCCTAGGCCACTCTATTTCCAGGAAATAATTTATATAATTTGTAACCAGAAAAAGAACAAAATAAAACATAATATTTCTTTAGCGAAAAAATAAATAAATAAAAATAAATAAAGCTCCCAGTGGGAGCTGTTATACTCAAAATATTGCTAGAAAATATAGATTACATATGAAATGTCAAGGTGTTTCTAGATGCTTCTGACCTGCAAATGTTAATTTAAAAAGACAATAATATAGAACTCATCTTTAAGGAGAAAATCTTCAATTACTTAGAGTTAGTAAATACAAAGAGTCTCTACCTACTCGTTCCCTTAGAATTCTTATTTATCTTTTCTATTTCAACCTAACCTTTTTTTTCCAATGGGATTTCTACTTTCCATGGAAATATGCCTAAATCTTTATTTTCATATCACTTGTAAGATAGAAATAAGAAACACACATTAATCTAGAAGTCTTTTTTATTTTGTTCTTCTAAAAACTAAAAATTTTTATAGTTTGTATTTTATATTGTTAAAATTTATAACATTTATTTAAATTCATTTTTTTATTATCTAATTGTGTTATGTCATTTAAATGATCTGTTTGGGTATTTCACCAGATGTTATTTTCTTTGTCTACCTTGCCTTTACCCAACAAAGTTAAATGTTCATCTATTTATTTTTATTTATTTGTTTATTTATTTTGTTACAGGACCTTAAATTATTATTAGAACAAGGGGCTCAGCCAACCTTCAGTAACTAGATAGGCAAGATGAATGTAACAGAATTTGATATTATGGAGAAAGTTCTTCATTTTAATAATTGTTAACATTGATCTTGTACCCAATGATGAAATATTACGCCAGAACTGCATGATCCAGTACCAGATTATGAAACATTGAACTACAAAATTGCAATAAAGTAATTTGCAAATATTGATTTAGTAACTACATTCTGTTTACCACATGGACCAAACCTCTTCACCTCCTCTTCTACTTACCTCATAAGTGGCAACATTACCTGAGTTTCCTTAATGTACAAGTTCTATCATGCCACACATACGCTTTCCTTTATACTTTCATGGTTTTTTTCGCTCAGATGGATGCTGTCATGGCTTCCAACCTTCTGTAAACCTCCATGCCTTTTCATGTGAATCCAAGGAATCACATGTACTTTGCTCTGAACTGTATAACTTCTTATAAAATTGTGATATGAGATTGCTTTCATATTCCTTCCAAGCTGATGATACCAGACTAGTGCTTGCCCTGCTGTGTGGACAGCAGGATCCAGCAGGCTTCCTACCTTTAGAAATTTCTAGATTAAAAATTATAGCCTGTGTGTGCAAGTACACTTACAATCTTCTCCCCTGGGCCTTTATACCACTTTCCCAGGTATTCTCTCCTTATCTATTTTTAATAGAAGCACAAAGGAAGAATGGCTTCCACAGGTCAATATTTAGCCAGAGAAATTATGATCTCTCCTTCTTGTTAGTATTTCAAGTGTTAATGAGTGATTCTCTCCAAGTCTTCAGCACATTCTTTTGCTTCAAGAAGAAGAAAGAGATAGAAAACAATAGGTTGTTTTCATAATGCTATATTTCTCCAAGGACTCAAATTCTCCTTTGTAGTCTTGCTTTCAGGTTAACTGAGTGCATGAGCGTAAAGAGGATGTGTTTCTCCTCTTCCAGGATAGTCAAGAAAGCCAGCCTGCAGTGCTTAGCATATGGAACTATTTGGAGCATTTTATTATTAGATTTCAGCATCACTGAAATTTGATATTAGAAGAAGAACCTGCTTACCTCCTGTTACAGTTAGAACCACCATCTTCACATGACCAGAATACTCAATGTTACAATTACCTGGCTTTTCATAATTTTTTCGGTTAAGACAAATGGCCATGACCATACTTCCTACAGGTATGTTTTAATAGCATGTAATACAAGTGCTTTTGGTAGCTTCTACTATTTTTAAACTAGTATGATTATAGGCATCAAAATTAACTGAAAGAAACAAAGCTTTTGTTCAGAGAGGAGCTGTAAAAACAGACCTAGCTTTCCTGCAGATTCCATCATTTTGACCTCCATCTGGTTTGTATTGGCTACAATCTACTTAGCAGTAACATTTAATTACCATGCATATTTCTAAGAAGAGGACTTATTTCCCTAATTCAGAAATTTATGGATATAAACATTTTAATCTTGATAGAGTTTAATTCTTTTTTACCTCATAGATACTGATTTCCTTCTCTCTATCCCTCCTTTCTTTCTTCTTTCTATTTCCCCTTCTTTCCTTCCTTCCTTCTTTCCTTCCTTCCTTCCTTCCTTCCTTCCTTCCTTCCTTCCTTCCTTCCTTCCTTCCTCTCTTCTTTCCTTTCTTGTTTTATAAAACTGACTTCGCTGTATTGCAGAAAAGCTGGTACACACATTGTAAGAAGCTCTTCTGTGTTTTTCATTTTGTTATTACATGGTTCATGGAGCAGAGAAAAGTGAAGTTTGAAAATAAAAAAATTTAGGAGATCCTGTCTTAAGGTGCTAAATTAAATATGAATTATAAAATAAAGTCTAGAAAAACTATATCTGCTACATTTATTTATCTTTTGCTCTGGTTGGTGGTGGTGGTGGTTGTGGTGTAGAGTTCTCTTGCTAAACTATTTAAAATTTATTCTCCACTTATAAAATTTTTAACACTACACAGACTTTACTACTGATGTTATCCTTGCCTATTAGACTTTAATATGCCTTGCAATGAATTATAAAATCCAGCTCAAAAATAACTATCTAGGGCCAAGAAAAACATAGAAGGAACAGTAATAAAGCATTACAGTGAAGCTAGAGAATAGAAAACCATTTTATAAAAATCATTTTATAATGTAAAATGATAGAAATGAGAAATTAATAAGGGAGGTCAGCAAAATGTAGACAGCACTAGATTAAAAGAAATTATTAAAGAAATCAGAAACATGGCAACATGAGGGATCTCCCTGATATCTCCCCTTGAAACAACAGCAAACTGAACACATAAAATCCAAGAAATAACTCTCAATGTGCATACAAACATTTCTGAGAGATCAGTGCATCAGAGCATATGAAAGTGGATGAATCACATGACCAGGAATGAAAAAGAGAAGTGTCTTGCAGAAAACACCCAGAGCTCCCTGAAGGACAAGGGGGAAGGGGAATTATGTGACTATTTTTAACTCTGAAGCACTGAAGAGTCTTGCTGGAGTGACCAGCATATTCCACATGGCAGAGCCCTGTAATCAAGGTAAAGAGCAGGGCAGAGACCAAGTAAGGAGAGGAAATAGCTGTGTCTTAGCAACCACCATTGCCAGGCAAAAAGGTGAGTCACAGAGCCTGGTCACCTCCCCCCACATTCCCAGAGAGCATCCTCCACCCACCCCCATTCCTTATCTCTACATACATCCCCAACCCCCTGTAGCATCCAGACCCAGGAGAATCTGCAAGAACCAGAACTGAAGCACATACTGCAGCCAGTCCCAGCGACAGGAGTGGAAATATAAAAGGCAGCTGAGCTTGAGAACCAGTATTACCAAAAGGAAAAGAGACACACATACCACTGGCTGCTCCAGTCCACCCCACTCCCACCAGTCAGGCTGATTCAGAAGGAAGCAGAGGAGCATTGCATCTGACTGTTGCGGCAATATCAGTACTTCAGGAACTTTTTGGAGGCTCAGTCCCCCATTGTCCTTCACATTTCCATATTGGAGTGGAGCGCTGAGACCAAGGCAACCTAGTCACAGAGCAGATGCACACCTCCCCAGAGAATAAAAAGCATTTTTAGCCTCAAAACAGAAAACTAACAGACCTGGGCAGTGCAGGAGACTTAGGTACCACCTACTGGAAACCAATAGAAATCAATATGAACCTGCTAAAGAGAGATCATTATATAATAAATTTTCTTTTTAAAAAAAATCAGAGTACATTTTCTTTAATGACAAAGTGTAGAAATAGTTTATCAAACACAATGAACAACCAAGGTGACAAAGAAGCTCAGAAAGAAAATTAAAAATCTCCAGAAAATAAACTTAAATATATAGAAATAAGTGATTTAAATGAAAGAGAATTCAAGATTGCACTTCTGAAAAAAAGTCAACAAGATGCAAGAAAATTCAGGTTCATATCATAGTTCAAAGAACTTAGAAACAAAATCATTGAACAATACAAATGCTTCATCAAGGACACTGAAACTCTAAAGCAGAATCAAATAGAACTTGTGGAGATGAAGAACTCATTAAAAGAAATGAAGAATGAAATAACAAGCTTAATATATAGAATTGACTTGATGGAAGAAACCATTAGTGATATCGAACACAGAAATCTGGAAATGATGCATATGAAAGAATAGAGAGACATGAGAGTAAAAAAAAAAAATTGAAAGATCAATACAAGATCTGACACCATCAGAAAAAAAAAAAGCTATATAAAAATAAGGAGTATACCAGAAGGAGAAGAGAGGGAGAAGGAAGCAGAGAACATACTCAAACAAATAGTTGACAAGAATGTCCCAAACCTATGGGAAAAAATCTGGATCCTCGAATCCAAGAAATAAACAGAACATCTAATTATCTCAACCCAAAGAGGCCTTCTCCAAGACACATTATATTAAAATTGTCAAAAATTAATGACAAAGAAAGAATTCTCAAGGCAGCCAGGGAAACGAAGGCAGTAACTTATAAAGAAAAACCCATTAGATTATCATTGAACTTTTCAGCACAAACTTTACAACCTAGGAGGGAGTGTAACCAAATATTCAAACTGTTGAAAGAAAGAAATTACCAGCCAAGAATAATGCATCCAGCAAAGTTTTGTTTTAGATAGGAAGGAGATATAGAGATATTTTCAGACATAAAAAAGATGAGGGACTCCACCACAAGGTCCACATTACAGAAAATACTGAAGGGGTTAATTCTATTTGAAACCAAAGGATGAAAAAAATACATAACTTTGAGAAAGCTGACTAACAAGCAGACAGGAAAATAAAAGTGCAAGCCTTGTTAAGAACAGGGTATTGTAAGTTTAAATATGACATAATGTTTACAGGTAAAAGTATATTTTAAAAAGGGAAGAAGACAACAACTACTGCAACCTAGAAATAAATGTACTGGATAAATAAAGATAATTTGAAACCAAAAACAAACAAACAAACAAACAAAAAAGGGAAGGGAGTAAAGATCTGAATCAGCAAAGGAAAATGGAGGTTAGACACACACAGAAGAAAGACTACTGTATATATACAACTCTCCTTTACATAAATTTAATGGTAACCACACACAAAAATATCCAGAACTGAGACACATAACATAAATCAAGAAACGGGGGGGGGGGGGACATAAAACACCATCAAATTAAAATAACAGACAGAAACACAAGAACAAAGAAATAATGAAGGCACTCAGCTATTGAAAATCAAAAGATAAAATAGCTATGAAAAAAACTTCAACTTTCAATAATCACCTTAAATGTAAATGGACTCAACAATAAAAAGGCACAGAGTAGCAGACTGGATCAAAAAACAAAACACAACCATGTGCTGCCTTCAAGAAACATACCTCAGCTGCAAGAACAAATATAGAATCAATGTGAAAGGGTGGAAAACGGTACTCCAAGCAAATGGCATCCAGAGAAAGGTGTGTGTAGTAACCATATTTATATCTGACAAAATAGACTTTAAGATAAAAAAGGTCATGAGAGACAATGATGGACACTTCATAATGATAAAGGGTATCATACATCAAGAAAACATAACATTTACCAATATATATGCTTATAATCAGGGAGCACCAAAATATATAAAACAACTACTAACAGAACTAAAGGGAGAAACTGACAGAAACATAATTATAGTAGGGACTTAAATACCCTACTGTCAGCTATAAATAGATCATCCAAGCAGAAAGACAGTAAGAAAACATCAACCTTAATTGGACATAATTGACATTAATGGAGACTTATATCTCAAAAGTTCAGATTATACATTCCTCTTTAGTGCACATGGAACATTCTCAAGGAAAGATCATTTGTTAGGACACCAAACTAGCCTCAACAAATTTAAGAAGATTGAAATACAAGCACATTCTCCAACCATAAAGCTTTGAAATTAGAGATTAACTACAAAAAGAAAATGGGAAAAAACACAAATATGTGGAGATTAAACAACATAGTACTAAAGAATGACTGGGTCATAGAAGGAATAAAAGGAGAGATCAAGAGATACATAGAAATGAACAAGAATAAAAATACAATATATTGGAACTTTGGGGATATAACAAAGCAGTAATAAAAGGAACGTTCTTATCTTATGGGCCTATCTCAAGAAATAAAAAGAAAAAAAAACATGAATAAACAACCAAACATTACATCTTAAAAACTAGAAAAAGAAAAACATATAAAGCCCAAAGTCAACAGAAGGATGGAAAGAATAAAAATTAGAGCAGAATTAAGTGAAATTGAGAACAAAAAGACAATAGAAAATATTAATGCAACAAAGAGCTGTTCTTTGAGAAGATTAATAAAACTGACAAAGCCCTGGCTGGACTCACTAAGGAAAAAAGAGAAAGGACACAAAAAAACATCAGAAATAAAAGAGAAGTCATGACAGCTACCACCAAAATACAAAGGGTCATACAAAAATACTATGAAAGATTTTATACCAAAAAATTTTTAAAAACCTAGAAGAAATGACAAGTTCTTAGAAATATATAACCTTCCTAGACTAAATTATGAAGAACTAGAAAATCTAAATCGGTCATCAGTATGAAAATTGAAACAATTCTCTAAAACCTCTCCAAAAGTAAAAGTTCAGTAACAGATGGCTTCACTAGCAAATTCTACCAAACATTAATAAATTTAATACTTGTTATTCTCAAACTTTTCAAAAAGATAGAAGAGAAAATGCTTCCCAACTTATTTTATGAGGCAAATATTACCCTAACACCAACACCTAGTATAAATAATGCAAAAAAAAAAAAACTATACATCAATATCTCTCATGAACACATATGCAAAAATTCTAAACAAAATGCTGGCAAATTGAATACAGCAACATATTAAAAAGATCATATACAATGATCAAGTAGGCTCCATCCCAGGAGCACTGAGATGGTTTAAGATATGCAAATCGATTAATGTGATGTACTGCATAAACAAAATAAAAGATTAACCACATGATCATATCAATAGATACAGAAAAAGCATTTGACAAGATACAGCATCCATTTATAATTAAAACACTTAATAAAATGTGTATAGAAGGGAAGCACCTTAACATAATAATGGCCATATATTACCAACTTTTAGCTAATAGCATATTTACTGATGAAAAACTAAAAATCTTTCTAAGATCAAGAACAAGACAAGGCTGTCACTATTATCACTATTATTTGTTGGGAGCCAAAAGGCCCTCATCCTGACTGCCCAGCCCCCGGCATAGAACCTGGCCCGTTAACAATCTAAAGAATGCAGGAGCAGATAATGCTCCAGGGAATAGTTAACCACAGAATGTATTAACATACCCGCCGGATAAGGAAGGACCTACTGAATGGCTGTGGATCTGCCCAAGGAGCCCCTCTCCTTCTTGTTCCTCTTTTCACTTCTAAACCTTTGTACCCCCTAACCCCATCAACCAAGGACCAATGAAATTGTAACAAGTATCCCCCTGCCTAGTCAGTCCTGCCTCCCTTTGTTCTTCTGTATAAATATACCTGCTCTAAAATAAAAAATTTGAGGCTTGATCAGAATACTGTCTTGCCTCCGCTCCTTTTTCTCGCCTGCTTTCTTTTCAGGCTGGACCCTCTTCGAGCCCTGCTGAATAGGGTCCCGCTGGTCGGGACAAGGGCGCTCAACGTGGGGCTCGAGTTCGGGTCCTTGCCGGACGGAGGTCCGGCCTCAGCCCGGGACGACATAATTGAAGAAGGCCTGGCCAGGCACCCAAAGACGTGTGGACTGCTTTCACCGCCCATGGAAGTCGAACGCCCTCGTGAGTTTCGCCTCAAGAACGGGACGTTGGTCGTTGAAAGAGACCCCCCGGTAGGGAAGTTCAGGGTAAAAAGGAGTTGAGTAACATAAAAGAAAGTCTCGATTAGATTGAAAGAGACCTGAGCAAATCCGTCGTTGAAAGAGACCGTGAGTTGTCGCGATATTCGGCCGTTGAAAGAGACCTCATGAATTGCCGCGGATAGTCGGGTGGTGCCCAAGGCCATCCTTGTTTTCGTTTTGTCTTTGTTTTATGTTAGTTCTTCAATTAAGACCCTAAAAAATTGTAATTCATTCTGCTACTTAACATCCTAATATTAGAAAATAAAAATGGGCAGCGGACTCTCTAAGGAGGCGCTCTTTATTAAGGACCTCAAGGCATCCCTCAGGGAAAGAGGGGTTAGAGTCAAAAAGAAAGACCTGATAAAATTCTTTATGTTTATTGATAACGTCTGTCCTTGGTTTATTGTAAATGGGCCAGAAATACACAGGAAAAAATGGCAAGAGGTCGGTAGAGACTTAAATGATAAACTAAATCGGGAAGGCCCGGATAGTGTCCCTGCAGCCGTCTTCTCTTATTGGGGGCTTATCCGTGACATTGTAGAGACAGCATCTGATGACCCGGATAAACAACAGCTTTTGTCAGTTGCGGAGTATTGTCTCCGTCCCCTGTCTCGAGCGGCCTCGGTGGTTTCTGCTTCCTCTGATAGGATCCCTTCCAAGTCTCCCTCAGAGTTTATAGACATTACAGGGGCCCTGCCAGCCGCCCCTACAGACTACCTCCCTTCAAACTCTCTCTATCCCCCTCTCCCTAAGGAAGCCTCGCTTTTAGAGGCCCCAATGAACTTCCCAATTTTCTCCAAGGCCGTAAATAATGACCCTTTAGATTCTAGAGATGCAACTGTCCTGGAAAATGAGGCGGCACGCTACTATAACCCCGATTTGCCCCTGCTCCTCTCAGTGCCCCCGCAGAGGCCCCCTCCCTATGCTCCCCAAATTTGTACCAGGAAGAGAGTAGAAATTGCATTGTGCTTATAGACCACGGAATTCAGGTCAGGAAAAAAGGATAAATAGGACTTTTAAGGAAATGTTGACTAAATTCGAATTAGAAATTAGTGAAAACTAGGTAAGCTTCCTTCCCTTAGCTCTTTTAAGAGCACAATGCACCCGCCTACTATCAAAGAAATCAGGTTTGTGTGTTTAGGCTTTTTAAAAATTTTGTAACAACTATTGGATAAAGGAATTTAACAACTCACTATTATTGAGAAATTTGTTTTTCACTTGTAATTTCACATAAGATAATTGCTGTAAAATGTTGTTTACTAGTGTACCATATTGTTAAATGCCAATTATAAATAGGTAATTGTACTTATTATACTTAGAAAAACAGTATATTGAATAGTTGAGAACATTATTTCAAATGTAAATATTTAGATAAAGTTTTTGTTTGTTTCAATATTCATTTACTGCATCAACCATAGTCTCAAATTTTACCTTTTAAACAGCTTAGTTTCAAAATCTGTAAAATGAACTAAGAATCTTGAGTATTAATTCATGCATATAAGACTAATGTGTTTATAAAGCATAGATCTTACTTTGATTGTATAACTTTAAGTAAAGACTGCTGTTTTTATACCAACCACTCTGGCATAATTCGAGATAGTCTAGCCTTAGTAAAACAAAGACCTTTAATGTTAGCTTTTCTAGGACTGCGATTTAGGCCATATATAGTAAATTGCCTTATAAAGTACATTAACAGAGAGTCCAGGCCGTTAAATTAATAGTATTTTCTACTCAAGTAACAGGGGTATCCCAGTTTCCGCAATTTATAGGACATCAAAGATTTGATATGTGCCTAAAAACCAATGGGAATGTGACAGCCTACTAAAATGTAAAAAAGGTAAAAGTTAATTAAAAGTCCCAAAACTAGACAAAAGAAATCTTTACCTGAACAATTTTTAATTGGGACAAGAATGCCTAGTTCCTAGAACTTTTAACTGCCTAATGTCTGCTATGAAACTTGTGACAAAGAGCTCTCTCATATGCTAAGAGCGCAACATTCCAGGGCACAGATAACAAGAACATCTGCAAGGCCATGTTTAAAACTAACAAATTCCCTGGCTACATTTATCTTTGTAATGACCAGTTTCTGTTAGCTTTATAAAAGATTAACTTCTGTTCTCTTTTTAACTTCTGTTCCGGATCTCCTAAAACTTGAGTAAGGACTTGCTTCGTCCAGGGGGTGGCCGCTGAGAGATGTTTCTCAGCCCCAGACACCAAGCAGCCTTGCTCATGAGGGCAGGAGGAGAAGAAGTTTCACTTTAATTGTAATTGGGCACGAGCCACCTAAAGCAGCCTCACCGGTGAATAAGACTGCGTTAGCATCTATCTAGATGCCGCAGTTCTGTTCCTGTCTGATTGGGCCCTTGGTTAACTAGCGGAAGGCTGGACGCAGCAATACTTCCCTAGTTCGGTTGGTCTGAGACGTCAGACTCTGACCCTGTACATGTTCTGGTTCTGGTTTCTGATGTGCTAGCGTTTTGTGTTATCTGTAGTTTGTCTTGTCTGTCTTGTGTCTGTCTGTCTGGGCTGGCCGAATGTACTGTCACCCTCCTATACTTATTTTGATTCCTTCCTTAGGTCTGGCCTCCGTGGCCCCACCCGACTGGATGCTAGGTAAAAGGCTGATCCTACCTTGGCTCTTGTGGGGACTTTCTCTTTTCTTACCTGTTTTCACTAACATGGGTCAGGCTTCCTTCTCAAATCGTCCTATGTTCTCCCCCCTTTTCAATACTTCTTTAAGCATTTTAAGGAATTCAGGAAACAAGCCCAAGCCTACGGAGCTAGAGCGTCAATCCCTTCAACCTTCAAAGGTTCTGCCAGCTAAATTAGCCCACCTTTGGAACAGAGTAACCATCAGAGGGGCCACTCGACCTGCAAACAGCCTTTGAGCTGCGAGATATCATCTGTGGTAATCATAGGTTTCTTTTAAAACAATGCAGAGAATGTGCATTTGTGTTAGAGTTTAGGTCTGAAGAATGACTAAACATAAAATTAAGTGTTTACAGAGTGTCTGTGGGGCAGAGTCCTGAATAGTCAAGTCCCCCTTCTGGCTGGTTCTTCAGTTTAGGTTGGAATTTATTTTTTATTGAAAAATAAATTAATAAAAGATCTCTGCTTTAATTGGTTTAGAAAAAAAATAAGAACCGTATAGATAAATTACATCTTCCTAAAATTGTCAGAAAAATAGAAACTAATTCAAATGTTTTGTTTTTGTTTTATCAAATCTTCATGATCTGAGATAATCTTTGGTAATAAGAATAGTTTAATATTATAAGTTAAGGAAAAGTAGTTGTATCTTCAAGTTATCAGAAACACAATTTTATTCTACCTGTATTCGTATGTACGTATGCTAATTCTACTAGTTGTTCAAGATTACAAAATTATAAGATTGGTATATTCATAAATTTGCTAATCTATTAAATACTGATACTTAAAAACAGTCTTAACGTTAAGAACACTAAGGTTTTTTATAGTCATATTTACCTTTGAAATCTTTTATTATTGCATTGGTTAAATAGATAACTAAGTATTGTTTTATAATGACCTGTAATCCTATTTAACCAGGTGATCAAACCTTATAACATAGTGACAAATTTTCCAACAAAATCTAAGTAGGATTTTTGTTTTGAATGCACCAAGGGTAATAAGACATATTACACCGCTAAATTAACAAGATGGGCACCTTATGCCCTAATGTGGCGACTGGGCCAATACCCTGTCAGCTATAGGCCCTGGAAGCTTCCCAATAGCCCCTTGTGGTGCATCTAAAGATGTTAGAAAAACAATTTGCTGGCCAACCGATCCTCCACCTTATGTGTCAGATGGTTATGGTCCTGCTGATGCTCTTCATTATATAAAATTACAACAAAAATTTGAGGAATTCCAAAAGGCTTTACGCCCCCCTTCTTATCCCCTAGCTATTCCTAGACCCCGAGGAAATATTGACATTGACACCCAAACCAATAGTATCCTGGAAACTACTCTATGGGCCTTAAATAATTCTAATCCCCAACTTGCTCAAGATTGCTGGCTATGCATGACTATAGGCATCCCTATGCCCACTGCTATCCCAGTCTTAAACTCGTCTATTGACCATAACCTTAATTGCAGTCTCAGCCCTCCTTTTAGAGTTCAGCCTGTAGGTTTCAACTCCTCTACTTGCTACCAAGGTCCGTTTCAAAATAACTCTTTCGACATTGATGTAGGGTTTGTCACCTTTACCAATTGCTCTAGTCTTTTTAATCGCACTGGGCCCTTATGCCCTGCTCCCGGACAAGTGTTCTTATGTGGAAATAATCTCGCTTATACTGCCTTACCACAAAATTGGACTGGACTCTGTATATCAGTTAATATTTTTCCAGACATCTCCATCATACCGGGAGACGAACCGGTCCCCCTCCCTAGCCTAGATTACATAGCAGGACGACACAAACGAGCCATCCAAGCCATCCCCCTCCTTGTCAGTTTAGGTATCACTGGGGCACTCGCCTCTGGTTCAGCTGGAGTTGGCGTTGCAGTCCACTCCTACAACAAATTGTCCCACCAATTAATTAATGACTTTCAAGCCCTTTCAGGAACCATAAGCGACATACAAGATCAAATTGATTCCCTTGCTGAAGTAGTGTTACAAAACCGCAGAGGCTTCTACGCCAATAGATCTGGAATCGTTCGAGATAAGATCAAGAAACTTCAAGAAGACCTTGTCAAAAGACGCAGAGAGCTCCAAGAGAACCCCTTTCTAACTGGGTTGAATGGGCTCCTTCCTTACCTCCTTCCCATCCTCGGCCCCCTTTCTTGTGTTCTTTTACTTATAACCTTTGGGCCCTGGGCTTTCCGGCATATAACTGACCTTATTAAGCAACAGGTAGATGCCTCACTAGCCAAACCTGTCCACATTCACTATCACTGTTTGGCTACCCAGAGCGATGACACCACCGACTATAATAATGAAAACCCCAAAGACCCAAGATCCCCACTGGCCCCTATCTCACCTTTAAATTTACATCGGCTTCTTTAAAATCCCTTTCAGGTTATATACAAAACCCTAACCATTGGTTCCACTGTAAAAGGAGAAATATAACTTTGCCTGGCTCCCTCCCTACGGGGACGACATATAGAACAGAGGTAAGTCTACCCTGGCCCATCGAAAAACTTCGAGGGGGGGTATGGGCACCGAGATGGGTGCAAGAGCAAAGCATCTGCAAGGGAAGGTCACAATAAAGAGACCCCCTCTGTATTTCCCTGAGAACACACCTGGTTTGCATAGAGGTTGGTATCCAAAAACTACTATTTCAAAACGGCTCTGCCTCTCCTCCCCAAAAGATACCAAGAGCCAAATACTAGGCGGGCCCACATAGCCCGCGGGAGGAACCAGGTCAATGTTCCCCCACTCGGTTAAGGCCCACCTTTTCTAAAACAGAAAGGGAGGATATGTTGGGAGCCAAAAGGCCCTCATCCTGACCGCCCAGCCCCCGGCATAGAACCTGGCCCGTTAACAATCTAAAGAATGCAGGAGCAGATAATGCTCCAGGGAATAGTTAACCACAGAATGTATTAACATACCCGCCGGATAAGGAAGGACCTACTGAATGGCTGTGGACCTGCCCAAGGAGCCCCTCTCCTCCTTGTTCCTCTTCACTTCTAACCTTTGTACCCCCTAACCCCATCAACCAAGGACCAATGAAATTGTAACAAGTATCCCCCTGCCTAGTCAGTCCTGCCTCCCTTTGTTCTTCTGTATAAATATACCTGCTCTAAAATAAAAAATTTGAGGCTTGATCAGAATACTGTCTTGCCTCCGCTCCTTTTTCTCGCCCGTTTCTCTTTCAGGCTGGACCCTCTTCGAGCCCGCGAATAACTAGGTCCCGCGGGTCGGGACAATTATTCAATATAGTGTTGGAAATCCTAGCTAGAACAATCAGAAAAGAATAGGGAAAGAAGGAGTCAAATTGTTACATTTTGCAGATGGGGTGTGATTATATAGAAAATTATGAAGATTTTACTAAAAAAACTGTTAGAAAGAATAAACAAATTCAGTAATGTTTCAGGATACAAAATCAATTTATAAAAATCCATAACATTCTTATACTCTAACAATGAATTTTCAGAAAAAAAAAATGAAAAAATAATCCTTTTGCTATTGCCACAAAAAGAATAAAATACCTAAGAATAAACCTAATGAAACATGTGAAGGACCTATATACCAAAAACTGTAAGATATTATGAAAAGAAATTGAAAAACTACAAAGAAATGGAAATATATTCTGTATTCATGGATTGAAAGAATTAGCATAGTTAAAATGACCTTATTACCTAAAGCATTATACAGATTTATTGTAATTCCATCAAAATTCTAACAGCATTCTTTAAAGAAATGCAATAAAACAAACAAACAAAAAAAAAAAAAACCTATCAGATTTGTGTGGAAGCATAAAAGGTCCTGAATAGCTAAAGCCATCCTGAGAAAAAAGAACAAGTCCAGAGTGTCACTCTGCCTGACTTCAAATTATACTACAAAGCAATAAAATCAAAACAGCTTGGTATTGGCAAAAACAAAACAAAACAAAAACAAACAAAAACAGATACACAGACCAATGGAACAGAATTGAGAATTTAGAAATAAACCCTCACATATCTAGGCAAATAATTTTCAACAAAGGAGCCAAAAACATACAATAAAGAAAGGAAATCCTCTTCAGTAAGTGGTACTGGAAAAATTGGAAAGCCACCTGCAAAAGAATGAAAATACAGGCCCCTGAGTCCTTGAGCTTTTTGAGCCACTCTTCTCTTACTCAGGCTCACTTCCATTTTTAGAAGTGTACTATCACTTCTTAATTCTTCTCAATTCTTTGTTCAAGACATCAAGAACCTAGACAACCCATCAAGAGGGGTCCGCACACTTCAGTAATATTTTTTGTGGCAAGCCAACAGCCAGGAGATCACCATGAAAAAAAAACGCCATCAGCACTTGCCCTGTCAGATTCGCCTCTCGGCTGTATCTTGACCACTGGGACAAATTTAATCGTTGGGACAAATTCAGTTCTGACAACTCAAGAAAAAAACACCTTGTCTTTTATTGTAATGTAGCTTCGCCACAATATAAACTAGAAGGTCAGGAGTGATGGCCCTTAAAAGGATCTTAATTATATATAGTACCATCCTTCAACTAGACATTTGCAAAAGGGAGGGTAAATGGCCTGAAGTTCTGTACATTCAGGCCCTCTACCAAGATACATTTTTATGCTCAAACTACCAAAAGCCTCATGGCAAGGACAAATACAAACCAGAGCCAGATATCATCGATGACCCATTACTTAATACTTCACCTGCCCTTTAGAGGGAAGCTCAGTCACCCCCACATAATTATCTTTCATCTTCAAAGTCTCCACCATGGGAGCCAGAGACTATTCTTAGCCCTCCTCATACTCAAAGTGGAACTCTATATCCTGTACTTCCTTCTACCCTCCTACTTCTCAGAGAGGTGGCTGGGGCAGAAAGTGCCATTAGGGTGCAAGTACTTTTTTGTATCACTGATAGTCAATAATGTAAAAAAAATAGAAAAGTACTCTGAAGGTCCGAGCAAGTTTGCAGATAGGTTTCAAACCCTGACTCTGGCTGTTGATCTTTCCTGATAAGACATCCATTTTTTTTTTTTTTTTTTTTAGCCACCTGCTGTACATCCATTGAAAAGGACCACATTCTAACAGTGGCCCAGCAGAAGGCAGATGTTAGAAGCCATTGTTAGGAATCTCCAAGACAATGCTCCTGGAACAGATGCAGAATCTTAGCTGATCCTGATTGGAACTATAATACCCAAAAGGGAATGGCCAGATGTGCCAGATTTTTAGAGGCTCCCATAAGAGGAATGAAAAAACGGAATACAAAGCCAATGAACTATGAGAAGCTAAGGACCATTAGTCAAGAAAAAAAAAAAAAGAACCATGCCAGCTTTTATAGCTGACTAGAGGAAGCTTTTAGAAGATATACTAACGTAGATCCCTCTTTCCCTGTAAGTCAGCGTTTTATTAGCCATTCAGTTCCTGATATCAGAAGCAAGCTTTAAAAGTTGCAAATGGGGCCACAGTTAACCTAAGTCAATTACTACACATTGACTTCATGGTCTATAACAATTGAGGTCTTGAAGAAAGTAAAAGATAACAGTGTAAAGAAAAATGACAAGCCAGGATTATGGCTGTCACATTGGCCAAGCCCTTGGTACCTGACAAATGTCCCTTAAGAGACTGAGGAATAAGGAGACAATGAGTTCTCACTTCAAATGCAAGAAAACAGAACATTGGGCAAAAGATTGTACCAAAAAGCTCCCGAGCTCCTGCAGCACATATAAAGAAACCAATACTTAATCCCCGGAATTGGAGAGTTAACTGTCCAAGCTTCCAGAGAGGGAGGATGGCCAGCTGATACCTTAGTAACCCAGGTCCAGGAACTGTATGACTGAAGAGCCTGGAGCCATCCTCATTACCCCTGTCCAGAAATGCTATCATTATTACCAAGGAACATGGTAATTCTGGACAAAATGGGTAAGCAAATTTAAATTTTTTTAGATATGGGGGCAGCCTACTCTGTTCTCCCTGCATTTGCAGGAAAACTCTACTCACCATCTACAATTATCATGGGAATATAAGGAAAAGGCAAGATCAATTATTTTACTCCACCATTGACCTGCCAATTTGAAGATCAGACCTTGTAGCAGGAGTTTTTAATAGTTTCAAGCTGCCCTGCTCTCTTATTAGGGTAGAATATTTTAACTAAATTACAAGCAATATTACAACTCAGGTATAGACCCCTCAGGTTTTTAATGGTTCAAGAATCAGCTAATTTATTAGAAAACACTGACCAACAAGTTAATCCACTGGCTTGGTTTAATGGCAAGCCCAGATGAGCTAAGACCACTGCATCAGTAACGTTCAGCTTCTATGTTCCTTTATGAAAACCCAGACTTATTAGATTGCTCAATGATAAAAGTATCTTCCCGGAGATCTCAATCAGGAATTTTTTCTGTCCCCTTCACCTTCACATTCTGAGGGGGAGACCAAGTTCTCTGGGGACACTATCTATTATTTCATTGATCCCTGAAGAAACTAGGTATGCACCCTCAGGGCAGTTACAAATAGTGATGATAGGGAAATAATAAGAGTATGTACAAGACCACTGATTTGTATTTGTTGGTGTTGTATATATAAAGATGATGGTTAAGAATTTTAATTATGATAGAAAAGAAAATGTATGTTTTGGCAATAGGAGGTATAAAGTATGAAGATGTATTTTTGAAGAAAATGAAAGAAAAGGTGTTTGTATTAAAGTTGATTATTTCTGAATGAATGAGAAGAGGCAAACTGAAGGGATGAAGAAAGCTGTAGGCTTGTGAAGAGAAATACTGAAAGAAAATTTTATATGTGATTAACCTAAGCAAGACTGAAAATTTAAATGTCAAAAGTAAGCTAATGCAAAATTACAGTTGTATTTAAATGTTTTTTAGACTATTGTATCAGTGTGCTGCTGATGTTGAAAAGATTTCTGAGTAGAAAACAAAGATTCTATGATTCATCAAAATAATTTTCTGTGTTTTATGTTATCTTAACCAGTTTTCTTAGGTTTTTAGAGAATATACTTACATTGGCCTAAAGTCTGAGGGCCAGACACTTCTGGTTATATACATTTTATAACTTGGGCTGCACCCAGTATTCAAAAGGAAGCTTCAACAGTTGGAGCCTAGACTCCAAACCCCACAGACTGCCTTGGTGCCAGAGGTCTTTAAGGTGTCTAATAACTGAGAGAGGTCAGAGAAAGAAGCAGAGAACAAAAAACTACACATTATAGCTGTCATAATAGAGGGGCCATATTGAGGTGAACCTAGGCAATAAAAAATCCTTCCAGGCCTGAAGGAACTTGATCTTTGTTGGCTTTGATTGGCATCATCTGGACTGGAGCATATCAATACACAAACTACAGGAAAGATAAGGCTATATTTTCTTTAAAAGTTCCTGCTATAACATCAGTGGAATATATGTAACATTTACTAGTTGTACTAATCAATGTTTTAACATCTCAGATAATATGACCTTGAACTGTAGCTCTGCTACTTCTGTAAACTATGCAAATGCACATGTTAATTTACCTGTTGGATGGTTTCTTATTTCTGGAAGAACTGTTTACTGTTATGCTTCAGCTAACAGTACTGGAGGACATGTTCCCTGGGAAAATTGTATTTATTCCTCAAAAGTCTCTAGCTAGGCACCTCAGGGAACTAACCCTTGACCCTAGCTGTATTTAGTCCAGCTGAATTTACAGCTTTGCCTTTGTTTACTTTACCAGCTATGACTATTGCCCTGAATATAGAAGTCAACAGAATTGCCTGCTCCACAACAAAAGCCTTAAACACAACCTCTCAAACCATCCATGCCATGAGAGAAGAATTAGGACAGGTCAGAGAAGCTGTTCTTGAAAACAAGACTGCTATAGACTACCTATTACTCAGACATAACAATGGTTCTGAAGAATTTAAAGGACTATGTTGTTTTAATCTTTCTGACAATTCAGAATTAATTGAAGAAAAAGTTAAACAAATTTGTGATGTAATGTACAATATTAAACAGAGGACAGGAATTTCGGTCTTAATCTCTCCCACCTCACTTCCTGGCTACCCAGTCTCACTGGGTTAAAGGAAGCATTTCTTATTTTCATTTTGTTTGTCTTTGTAGGACTTATTTCTTGTTCTTGCATCCAATGCACTCCCGCTTGTTGATCAGTTGCCAGTTGGGTACCTAAGGCCAGACCAAAAACCGAAAGGAAGAATTTTCTTACAACGACAAAGCAATTTCATCTTAAGCTGGTCTTACAGATATGAAACCAACATCAAAAGAGGAGGGGAAACCTAGGTGAGTAAACCTAGTTAAGTCATTTCTTTCTTCCTTTCTTTGGAGAAAGACCCTCTCCTCAAACTTAGATTATTACCTTGAAACTGGTGACTCGGGTTCTCTGGCAATTGATAAGGATCACTGAAACAGCATTCTCCTTGGCCCATTGTAAGAGAGAAATGGCTTTAGACCAAAATAGATTTTTTCGAGTCTGAGAAGAGAGGGGATTTTTAACCCAAGTTATTTTTTTCTTTTACAAAATATATTAACCAAGCCAGTTTTCCTTGACCCGCTTGATAGGCGAATCAATAATAGAAATGTGATTCAAGCAACAAGTTTGTATCTTCATTTTTTCTTGTCTAGAAACAGAGGTGACACTTCAACAGGAAACCCAAGACCCCACCCTGACAGGAAACCCAAGACCCCACCCTGACTAGGGCAAAGAAGGAAAGAGCTCCATGAAACCCCAATAGGCAGGGGCTAAAACCCTCCTCAGCAGGAAGCAGATACAGAAGAAGAGACTTCCCATCCCTCAACATCCATGCTAATAAAAAGGGGTTCATGGCTCTTAGAAAAAGGTTAGACAAGAAAGTTAGATAGGGGGTTCTGGTCTGCCTGCAAAGATGCTGAGGTCATACTATTCTAGAAAGGGTCTGCACTAGTCTGCCCACAAATAAGCAAGCCAGAAGGCATTTGGGGGCTAAAAGTAACTCATACAAGGAAGAAGTAAGCAGAAAATTGGGTACTAGTTTCAACCAGTCACTCACCCCTGTGCAAAGAAGACCCTAACAACCTTCAACTCACTTGAGTCTTATTATACCATCATTATAATATGATGCATATACCCAGAAGTTTATTAATATTATAATAATTGACAAAAATCTGAGAATGAACATGCCCAGAAAGCAAATGATGTCACTGAGTCCTGTCAATCTTAGCTGACAGTCAAGAAAGCCCTCTCCTCTAAGTAACTGCCTATAGCTAATAGGGATAAAAACCCCCAAAGGCTTTGTTACTGTGCCCTTGAGCCCTTGAGCTTTTGAGCCACTCTTCTCTTGCTCAGGCTCACTTCCACATCTGAAAGTGTACAATTGCTTTTAATAAAGCTATTCTTTTCTGCTATAAAAAAAGAAAAGAAAAGAAAAGAAAAGAAAGAAAGAAAGAAAGAAAGAAAGAAAGAAAGAAAGAAAGAAAGAAAGAAAGAAGGAAAGAAAGAAAGAAAGAAAGAAGGAAAGAAAGAAAGAAAGAAAGAAAGAAAGAAAGAAAGAGAAATAAAAAATGAAACTAGACTGATGTCAGCATATGCCAAAATTGACCAAAAATGGATAGAACACCTGAGTATGAGACCTGAAACAATAAATTGCATTAAAAAGAAAACAAAACATAGTTACTAAACTCATGGACCCTGGATTTAGAGAGGATTTTATCAATTTGCCTTAAAGGCAAAGGAAGCAAAAGCAAAAATAATTGAGTAGAACTAAGTAAAACTAAAAGATTCTGCACGGTGAAAGAAACCATCAACAAGATAAAGAGAAAACCACATGAAAAGGAGAAAATATCTGCAAACAACTCCTTCAATAAGGGGATAATATCCAAAATACACAAACAACTCATACAACTCAACAATAATAAAAAAAAATTCAAATAAAAAATGGACAGAGGACCTAAACAGACACTTCTCCTTAGAGGACATACAAATGGCCAACAAGTATATAAAAGGATGCTCAACTTCACTAGCTATTGGGGAAATACAATTCAAAACCATAATGAAATACCACCTAACATCTGTTAGAATGACTATTATCAACATGACAAGTAATAACAAGTGTTAGAGAAGTTGTGGGGAAAAAAGGAATCCTTATTCACTGCTGGTAGGAATGTAAATTGGTACTACCACTATGGAAAACAGTATGGAGTTTCCTCAAAAAACTAAGAATCGATCATGTGACCCAGCAATCCCTCTTCTGAGTATTTACCCCAAAACACCTGAAAACTTTTATCCTCAAAGATGTACACATCCCGATGTTCATAGCAGCTTTGTTCACAGTGGCCAAGACATGGAAACAACTGAAATGTGCTGCAATAGATGATTAGATAAATATGTGGTACATATGTGCAATGGGATATTACTCAGACATAAGATGAAATACTGCCATTTGTAACAACATGGATAGATCTTAAGATTATCATGCTAAGTGAAACAAGTCAGTAAAAGTTGAGGACTATATGATTTCACTCATATGTGGGATATAAAATTGAAAGCAAAAAACAAACATGACAAACAAACTCATGGACATAGACCAGAGGGCAGATGGGGAAAGGGGAGGTAGATAGGGATAAAAGGAATCAAATATTTGGTGAAAGACAGAAATTTAACTTCGATGGTGAACACACAATATAATATAAATATGATATATTATTATATTTTACACTTGAAAACTATCTGATTATATTAACCAATTTTACCCCAATAATTTTAATAGAAAAAAAGAAATCATTAAGGAAGTTATGCAACAGTAGAAATGGCACTGGAATAAAGGTAAACACAAAAGAGAATTGTTTAAGAAGAATGAAAAGGGCAGAAAAAAGGACAAAAAGCAAAGGATAAACAAAAAAACAAATGGTAGAAAGACTAGAGAGAAAAATAGAAAGGAGAAAAGAAGAAAAGAACAGATGAAATACTGATTTTTCAAATCAAAAGTGTTTTAATCAGATACAAGTAGAAAAGAATGACACAATATCCAACACTTTTTACTTGGATTTATATAAAAATTATATAATTCATTGTATTTGAAGTCATTTTAATGTATGAAGGAGGCAAGTGAATTAAAAATGTTAATCGAGCCACAATCAGAGACAACAATATGCTGATCAACCCTGAAGCCAGGCCAGGAAGACACCTTCAGAACAAAGGAAGATTTCTACTGGGATTAACAGCCCATTCTCTATACCTGTGAAGGGGAAACAGGAACCAAGAGTCGTTTCCTATGCTAAAACCATGGGGAACCTCAGGATTAAAGGCTGGGAATTACCAGCAGCTTTCACTCCACATATTCTTGCCTTTCAGGCTACATAATCTTCCCTTTTCTCATTATATGGCCCTATCAAAGGAAATGGGAAGTAAAGAATGACATTTAAACTGAATTCTCTGAACACTTGGGGTCCCTCTCAGTGCCTTTATTCTTTGTCTCTCTCTCTGTCTCAGGCACTGTCCCTCTCACTTTCTGCTTCTGAGAGGAGACCACACTCTGTCTGTGGAGTTACCCCTTTTCTAATAAACATTCTTTTTGACTCTAACTTTGGCATGTGTGTTGAATTTTTTCTTCACCCTCTGCCAAAGGACTCTCTTCTCTTAGTAGTGCTTGGTCTCCCCATTACTTGGGAAAATTTGCTCTGTCCTGCATCAATTTCTCAAAAAAAAAAATAAATAAATAAAAAATTCAAACTATTCAAATTATGCTTTTTATGAAAAAAATGTTTATTTTCATATTTTCTGATTCTCCCAGTATTTCATTCGTGTGCATATATAGTGTATATGTGTATATGTGTATGTGTATTTATATATCTGCATGTATATTTAGAGATCCACGGCTGCTTCCACCAGTAATGTCAGTTGTACCTTTATATTTGACAAAATGATTATTTCATTGAAATTTCCTCAGAAAGTTAACATAGAATAAGGCCAAGAAATTAATATTCATTTTGATATGAAGTTGTGAAAAGGGAGGGCTGCCTGATTTGAAACAATTATTAAGTCTCTCGATAAAGTAAAATCTCTGAAATTTAAATTAAAATTTGTTTTATTAGGAAATAGCTGTTGGTAACCTCTGTATTAATAGCCCAATGCAAAAGGAAATCGAGCAAAAATAGTCCACAGAAGAAAAAGAAACCATTTATTTCAGAGGAATCTAGAGCTTGCATTATTTCACAAATACAATATAAGACATCTATATGACAGAAACAAAGAAAATTTCAAATGGTGAGAGAATGTGTTGCAGAGGTTTTATTATTAGTTATAGGATGCATTTAAAGTTTTGTAATGTAATTAACATTTACTAATGACTTAGGATCGATGTCATTAATAGGTCATTCTCTCTACAAATTGGTTTTCTGTGCTGTGGGGGGGAAATACTAAGCCTCAGTGGTGAAAAACAAAATTAAAGCAAGAACGATGAGTATATAAAGAATAAGAGCAAAATTTGTCGAAAGAGCTCTAGAGTAAGTTGAAGAGGAACACAGCTTTTTCTAGATATTGCCTCTGACAAGAAACAAGGGAGAAAAGCTTTGCCTACACTCACTGGAGATTTTATTTCAACAGAGCACTTCCAAGATCAATGGTTTGTAAAAAATGTCCAGAGCTGAGCATTTTCCTTTTTGTGGAATCTGTTTATTCATTATTAAATTCACACAATGCACTTATCCTCTAGCCTCAGGGCAGACTTTTTTTTTAAGCCATTAGAAAGTCTTATCATTGGAAATTGTTAAGGAAAGCAAATACACAAAACCAAAAAAACCTATAGTGTCCAGAAAAATAGAACTTCTAGAACTGTTGTGACCGCCGCCCCTGAAGGACACACAGACCACCAAAACTCAATGAGTTATAGGAATCACACTCTTTATTCAGCCAGCTGGGTCTGCCAGGGGTATGCAGGCCCCAAATTAAGCAGCCCTGAAATGCAGAGGTACAGGGGTTTTAAGCCCAAAATCCCATTCTTCATTCTGTTTGAACACAAAAGTCTATTTTTTTTCTATTCACTACCTGTCAACCCATAGGTCAGGTGTGCAAGCAGAGGTACAGAAGCAGAATGCTTGTTAGAATGTTTTGTTTCCATAGTTAGTAGCCTATGTTCCTATGGCGATAGCCAAACAGTAATTTCCCAGCCAACACAGAACCACATGGATTTCTCTCAGTACTAATTCAGGAGATGACGCCTGGCGTTGGATTGGCGTTGTGTCTGACATCAGGACTGGTGAACAAAAAGAATATAAATTTGAATTCTGCCACTTAGAAATTTAGGTTCTCTCTGAATTACACAATGAGGAGAGGTGATTGCTCAATCATTTCCTTTGTTTTCCACAAGAACCGGGTGTCACAGCACACCACAGGGCTCTTTTCACTAGCCAAATAATAATGGCTGTTGGGCAGAAGGAAAAGCCGTGAAAACAGAGAGGCAATTTCAAGGGATGAGTTGTGTTTGTTTGCTTATTTATTTGTTTGTTTATAGCTGCCTGGCTCCTCAGAGCACTGATTTATTTAGCCAATATTTATCTTTGACAAAAGCTACTTTCTTCTCTAAACATGCTTGTTAGTGGTTTGGGGGCTTTCCTGACACTATGTGGGAGTGACTTATGCTGTGAATTATTAGAGAAAATAGAAGAACAAATTTTGAGGGCTTCTTCCTGCTCCCTCCTTTTTCCTGCCACCTCCATCTGAGTTAAGAGACTTACCCCCATTACATCCAGTATAGCACTTGTCTGTGTCAAAAAGTTTAATATGCATTTTTAAAAATTTAATCTCCTATTTTGGATGAATGGAAAGGTTTTGAATACAAACACACCTCAGTTCCTATCTAGTTTTTGCTTCTTTTTAGCTGCATGTCTAAGCATACAATAAAAGCTTTCTGAGTCTCAGTTTTCTCATCTATAAAACGCACTCGATAAAAGTATTACTCTGAGGGTTATATGGAATGATGCATAAAAAATACTAAGCACAGTTCTTGGCATATAGTAAGATAGACAAATTTAAAAACATATAAGTTGGGACAATGAATATGATGAAGGTAATATGCACGTGTCAGTGTCCTCCTTTTATAGATACAAATATTAAAGCTCAGAAGCATTATATAATTTATCCAAAGTCACACAACTAGTAAATATGTTATTGGAATTTTAACAAGTCTGCAAGCTTGACCACTTTGCTATATAGCTTCTTAATTCATGGTTATTGAATCTTTACTATATAGTATGGATGATGCTAGCTCTGGAATAACAAAATAATGAAATGAATCTCTAAAGTAAAGGACTAATATATTGTGGCTTATCTCCCTAAACACTTTGACCACTGATGTTGAAATGTATGTTACACTTCCATTCTTACAGTAGATGGACACAATCAGTTTTTTAAAAAGCTATTCAATCATTTTTATTTCACATTACTTATTTACTTTTGCTTTATGAGAGGGTATGCTTTAAAGTATCATGTGAATTAATTCTGGACAGATTAAGTATTATATTTAATAGTACTGGGTCTCTCCTTTTAAGCTTTCAGAGTTCCTTAACAATATTTCTTTTGTTTTTCATGAGGTGGTTTATTTGTTTGGTAACTTTAAAGATATATTTGATGATATGAATCAAGAGTATTCATAATTATTATATCCTCTACTTAGAAAAGCCCAGACAGCTATCTAAAGATAATGAGGAAGAGAGACAGAAAGAAAGAAAGAAAGAAAGAAAGAAAGAAAGAAAGAAAGAAAGAAAGAAAGAAAGAAAGAAAGAAAGCTTTTACCATCGAATATTAAAAATACAAAAATTCTAACAATATTGTAACAAATGAATTAAAGGAAGGCAACTGAGAATTAAAACTACAAGCCTGCCATTAAGACACCACAGAGAAATTGTAGTAGTCTCAGCACATAAAACAATGAAGCATAATGAGATTGATTCACTCTAGGCAGAGTGAGTTATGAGATTCTCTGACTTAAAGTTATAAAAATAACTGTTTTGTTATTTAATTTTTTGTTGTTTAACAAAATATAGAAAAAAATCAAGCTTTATACTAACATTGTATTACTTGTATAAATTGAAATTGAAGAAGAATTATTTTGAGTGGAATAACACATCTGGCACCAATTTGTTATTGTACTCTATGAGTCTTTGCTGGGTAGCAAATTGAGAGTCCATAAAGAGCAAAACTTCAAGCTTAATACTGAACAGGTTTTTAGATAATTTAGCAAATAAAATAAAAATCAAAACTGTTCTTCAGTTGTTTTAGTGATATAGAACAAAAATGGGGAAATGTTGAGGCCTACATAATCTAGATACTTAGTGTCTTTGTGAGGGTTACTGTTGCATCTTTTTTCTCATTTAAAGAGATATAATGAAATAAAAATAACATTATTATATAAAAATAATCTCAAAACTGGTCAAATTTATTTAAATAACAGAGAAGAGGCAAATTCTAATACTTTATTGTCAGTAATAATTAACCTGAAATTTATTTATATTTATTTATTTATATAGATAACCTGCAATTTATTCATATAAACTGCAATATACTGTAAATGGTGCCTCACCAGTATATCAAAAGCCAATGGGAGAGAAACAGTGAACAATAAAAAGTATTTTTACATATCAACATGTAACCTCTAGGTGCTCTGACAGATATCTGAATAGGACACAACACAGGCACCAGTGGAGTGGTCATTACTCCCAAATATACTTCAAATCGGGAAATGTCAATGGGGACACCTCAGTTATAAGGTATGTAATGTTACATAGTGATTAGTGCTTTGAAGTAAGGAAAATGGGTAGAGAGTTTCAAGGTCATGGTTAAGGAATAGTAACCTGCAATTTTAAATAAGATTTTGAGGGGAGGCTTGACTGAGGAGGTGATATATGAGTAAAAACCTTAAAAAGTTAAGGAAATTTCAAAAAGCTATTTGGCAGGTTCTTAAAAACTAAACATACTCTTACCATACCATCTACAGTTTTGCTCCTTGTTATTTGTCCATTGAATTGAGAACTTATATCTGCACAAAATCCTGCAAACAACTGTTTATAGAAACTTTATTCATAATTACCAAAACTTGGAAGCAACAAGATGTCGTTCAGTAGGCAAATCGATAAACAAATTGATACATCCATGCAATTTATTATCAATATTATTGATAAAAGAAAATATGCTATCAAGCCACAAAAAGACATAAAGAAACCTTAACTGCATATTGGTAAGTGATAACATTAATCTGTAAAGTTGGCATACATACTATATGATTCTAGGTAGATGATATCTGATAAAGGTAAAATCATGGAGACGGTAAAAAGATAAATGGTTGCAAGGAGTTCAGAGAGAGGGAGGGATGAAAATGTAGATTAAAGATTTTTAGGAAAGTGAAATAATTCTGTATTTTACTGTAATGGTAGAGTCTTGTTATTATACAGTTTTTGAAACCCATAGAATTTACAAAACAGAGTAACTCTAATGTAAATGTGTCAATTGTAGATTTTAGTTAAAAAACATTATATCAATATTATTCATTAATTGTAACAACATACCATACCAGTTCAAGATGTTAAGAATAGGGGAAAATGGGGTGGGGGTGTTGAGAGGGTAGGTATATGAGAATTCCATATACATTCTATTCAATTTTTATGTAAACCTAAAACTGCTCTAAAAATAAAGTTTTAAAATTTATTCTTTAAAGTTAAAGACAAATTTATTTCCACAGACAGGACAAGAGATTGCTGGTCAGAGGGAAAAGAAAATGTAAAGTCTCTGCAGCAGGGGCATGCCAACTGGCAAGAAAGAATGAGGAGGGCAATGTGACTGAAGCAAATATTAGGCAGGAAAGACAGGTAGCAAATAATGTCAGAGTAGTAATGGCATACTTAGTAGTTGGATATGGAGACCTTGCCTTTTCTGAATGAGAAAGGAACCATTAAAGGTTTTTAGCAGAAGAGTGACATGATCTAAGTTAAATGTTAAATGGATCATGTTGGTTTCAGTACAAGAAATATATTGTACAAGCAAACAAGGGTAGAAGCAGTTAAGCTAGTTAAAAGTCTATTGAAATAGTCCTGAAAAAAATAAAAAAATAAAAATAAAAATATAAACCATGTATATTTGGACCAGGATTTTAACCTGAGCAACTGGAAGTTTAGAGTGAAACTTTACAGAAATAAGGAAGATGTAAAGCTGGCATATTTATCAAGATAAGTAATTCTGTGTTAACTGTGATAAACTTGAGATAGCTGATAGACATAGCAGTGGAGTATTGAATAAGTACTTGTGTATTTAATTCCATGAAGAAAAATTGAATATATGATTATTTTAGGAAGATCTTTCTGACAACACAACACAATGAGGGATGGATTGGTGAAGGATTTTTAGAGAGTCCTACTGAGAAGTATTGAGAAAGCCTGGAATAGTGAGTTAAGGGAAGAGAGGTTAAGAAAAGAGACACAATAGAATTTTACACGGATTATATGTGAGGCATTAAAATAGAATAAGGGTCCTAGGATCATTGTCAATCTCTGATGAAAGTGTCTGAATAGATAATGACTAACACAAGGAATAAAGGAAAGACAGATTTTTGAGAAAGGAAGATGAGTTTAATTTTGAGCACACTGAATTTAAGGTTTTTGTGGGACAGTAAAGTGAAGTTAAAGATGAAGGAGAAAACCAGGAAGATTTCTGGGTTCTCGTACTGTATAACTTGGTAAACAGTAATGTTTTATTAACTGAGATTAAGAATGATTAAGTTTGGGGATAAATATGATGAGCTAATTTTTTTTTAAAGGATGGAATCTCGATACCTATAGGTAAATAAATAATTCTACATCAGGTAGGATTAGGTTCAGAAGAACATATTACAGAAGTTCTAAATGGTCACATCAACAAGATAAGAATTTCTTTCGCTCTCATAGTAGAGAAACATAAAGGTATGTGGTCCAGGTACGATAAAGCAGATCACTTAATCAACCTGAATGTACCTTGATTATGAACTGTTTTTCAGTTTCAGTATTAAAATATTGAAAGACAAAGAGCAATCTTGCAAACTTTCCTTTGATGATCTAGCATTTAAGCATAGTTTAGTTAAGTGGACATAACCAACTTTTTCTAGATTTCTAAGATGAAATTTATCTTTAAGATGAGTTTTATCTTTGTTTTACAGTTAAAGAAAAAGACGTCAGAGAAGATAAGTAGCCTGCTCAAACATCAGTCAGTTAGCAAATGACAGAAACCAGTCTTCCAGCTCTACGGTCCACAGTCTTTCTTTGCAACCTAGGTCCATTCTCAAGTTTCCAGCTTTAGATGCGGGATTCTGAGGGAAGTCAATGCTAACAAGTAAGAGAATTGAGTGAGTGTGGCTAAAATATTGGTTATGGAGGAAAATAAATTACTATAGAAGCCCACAGAGTTCAGGGGTGGAGAGTAGAGATGGTTTGATTGTTTATAAAATGCTCTTGCTAGATTATCTATTAGGGATGTTTCTTTATTGGAACTTTCAATATATCTTTTAGTGTAAATTTAAAAAATATTAAGGAAAGATTGTTGGGAGCCAAAAGGCCCTCATCCTGACCGCCCAGCCCCCCGGCATAGAACCTGGCCGTTAACAATCTAAAGAATGCAGGAGCAGATAATGCTCCAGGGAATAGTTAACCACAGAATGTATTAACATACCCGCCGGATAAGGAAGGACCTACTGAATGGCTGTGGACCTGCCCAAGGAGCCCCTCTCCTCCTTGTTCCTCTTTTCACTTCTAACCTTTGTACCCCCTCACCCCATCAACCAAGGACCAATGAAGTTGTAACAAGTATCCCCCTGCCTAGTCAGTCCTGCCCCCCTTTGTTCTTCTGTAATAAATATACCCGCTCTGAAATAAAAAATTTGAGGCTTGATCAGAATACTGTCTTGCCTCCGCTCCTTTTTCTCGCCCGTTTCTCTTTCAGGCTGGACCCTCTTCGAGCCCGCGAATAACTAGGTCCCGCGGGTCGGGACAAAAGATAAAGTTTACATTTCCAAGGCAAGTATATATGTATATATGTGCATGTATATATAAATTTCCTTATCAGATAATATATAATTTTATGTAGGTTTTTCTCAGTTTAAAGACAGCTTTTGTATACTCACAACTTTCATAGACAGAAATTATTTTTCTCTCCTATAACAGACAATGCCTAAACTTCTTATTTTTATGGTGAGAGATTGATAGAGCAATGATTGTCTACTGACTGGACAACTACTATTTCCATTTATAAACGCTACATTTTTATTGCAACTTAAAAGATATGATCCAAAACTCTAAAGTATTGATAAAAACCTATGTAAAATACATAATCTCTATTTTGTAAAAACAACACATACTCATCAATCTTTGGGTTAAATTTGCTGAAATTTGTACTTTTTAAACTAGAATCACATCTAGAAACAAATATTGTCGTATGTTGTACTTTATGGAATATCCATATTTTAATTATAATTGTTATGCAGTATCTATTATAAAAAAGGAAAATAATTTCTATTTATGAAATTTGTGAGTATACATAGGTTAAGGATACTATGTGAGTATACATAGGTTAAGCTTTGATCTTAATAGAATATAATAACTAAAAATCATCTGATTATGAAATAAATATTTATATATTTTATATTAATAGAATCAATATTATTTAAGTTGTCACTTAAAAATTGCCTAAAGGAAGAATTGATTCAGAGTAATTAAAGATATTTGAGGAAAAAAACAAACAAACAACTAAAGCATTTAGAATTTGTTGGAAATCAACAAGAAAATTTCAGTTTATTTTAAGGCAAATGTATTTATTCATCCTTTTATTAACTTACCCATTCTTTTATTTATTCAACACATATTTGAGTACCTTTTTATGCCACATATTGAGGTTATGGAATAGAAGTTTTTAATCAAAGTTAGTAGCACCCACTTAATGGGCATTTGGATAATTGACTTGAAGTCTTACAAATATTTGGTTGGGGCCACGAATATAAAATATTTTATAAAAGAATATTTCACATACAGGAGAATTATCCCACTCAAAACATTGTTAACAGCACTTCATTGAGACAATTGTGTGTACATAGTACTTTAAGGCATTCTGCGTGTAACTTCAAGGGACTGATAGCTTAGTAGAAGAGATACAAAAATAGACCTTCACTTGTTATCCTATATGACAAGTGCTTTTAAGGAGCCATCCATAATCTACTAGAATACAGCCCAGCAGAGAGGCAAGAGGGGTGTGGAAGCTTTCTCAGAGAAATAATCCATGAAGAAACAAATGGAGTTCACCAAGAGGAGAAGAGAGGTAACAGTATTTTAGGCAAAAAACTGCAGTGGCAAAGGCAAGGAGGCATGAAAGAGACTTGTGAGAGTGTTTGGAAAATAAAAGTGGTTGGTTGACTTTTCATAGTAAATGCAGAAAACGTGAGATGATGAGGCAGGAGAAGACAAAGAAAAAGTAATGAAAGAAATTGTGTGTCACAGAAAGCCTTTAAGATATTTTAACTATGAAAGTTTTGTGATTATTTCTGGATTTTTTTAAACAGGCAGCATCATGTTAGCTAGATTTTAAAAGGCAAATGCTAGAGATGGGGGAGGTCAGTTAAGAGGCTGAGGCAATAATTCAGTGAGGAATGGTGAGGCCTTAATCTAAAGCAATTGAAGAGAGGAAGGAGTGAAGGGAATGAATTTATGAAAACAGCATACCTATATACTAACATACAACCAAATATACCAAAGCAATGCTTTTTCAAGGACATTTGGAAGGCACATTCTCTCTGAATATGTTATACTACTTGTCTGAAATATCTTTAACACCAGACGAGTAAATTCATTCCAGTAGTTTTGATTAGAGTAAAATAGGGACAGTATATCATGGTTAGCTAGTAGTAATACAAAGTATTAAGTCATAAATTTAGGGGAGCATATACAGATGGTCATCACTTTATAAAATATTAGGGCAAGATAACAAAGAAGTAGACTGTACAATGGTTGCATTTTGGTGATTACAAGAATGAAATGAGCCAAGAACAAAGTGATAATTTGAGCAAATAAAAGAAGTGATCTAATTGAGCCCAAACTGCCCAGTACTGCTCTTGCAGGTACTCCAAACACAGGTTTGAGAATATTATGGTGAAAAAGTAATCAGTAATTTAACAGAAAACACAGAGAAATCTTTATTGAATCTACATTGAATTCTACATTAAATCTATATTAATGGGTGGTGGTGGCTTGTGTGTGTGTACAAAGAATAAGATCATTCTGGGATGGCTTCAAACTAATTCAGTGGAATTGTATAAGATTTAAGGTTTGGGAAATTTCTTGAGTCATGCATACCTACTAAATTTCTATTGGTTTTAATAATCATTAGAGTAAGTAAATTAACTCTTTAAGGATCCGTGTTATGGTAGATAACTTGTAACATGTTGTTTGAGAATGGAAGAAAAGCTTAAAGGATAGTGTAGATGTATCAACCATTTAAAAACAATTACCTTTGCAAGAGGCAAGAAATTAAATTAAATTTATAATCAAATGTAAATTACTGATATCAGAATCTTTTTTGATAACATATTTTGGTAATGGAAGAGAAGTAACCAGGATGGGAGAAAAAGAAAAAATGAAAAGAAACAATGGGATTCTATATTTAGTCTTAAATTGTATAGTCTTAGATTGTTGCTTAGAAGATACAAGTTTTAAATTATTAGATAGAGTTTTGATAGTAAGTCTTATTTCAGATTTTCTTTAGATATAAAATGTGGAAGCAAGATAAAGACGAGAGGGAATGTTTGGTGTAAATTTCTTATTTTATATTTAAGTAGAACCAGAGAGTTTTAATAAGTAATGTAAGTATTTAATAATATTTTATTAAAACAATTTAGTATGTTGAGAACTAAAAAAGTTATTGTTTAATCTAAGTCTTGGTAAGTCTTAGATTATAAACTACATATTATATACTTTAGTCATATTTCATATTTACATGAAAAGATTTTCTACAAAGATGTTTTCTATGAGAAGTCAGACAATATTTCTAGTTCTCTGTTCTTTCAAAATAGTCTTATATTTGGAATCACTGTAAATCTTAAATTAAAAAAAAATTCTTTCTATACATGGATAATCAGCAGTCATTTCAACATACCAACTAAAATAAATGTCAGGGCTGCAGGTGAACCATATAGTAAATATATGCTTAGCTGATAAAATTTTAAGGACGTTTTTCTTTTGTACTTTTTAAATAAAAAATCTTTCAATACATTCTTTATTTTTCTTGTGTTCTCAAAGATTATTAGAACAGCTTTTGCAATCCCACCCGCAAGTATTTCAGGCAACTTAAAGATGTTGAAAGTTGAACTTTAAGATTTCTTTTTGGAATCTGGATCTGGATTCTTAAATTTGTTTTCAATGTCTGGGTATTCTTGTTATAATTTTTCTTATTGAGACTTAATTTCCTTTTAATGATGTTTTAATAATGTGATAGCATTTCCTATTTTAAATTCAATCTCTTTGATTAAGAATTTTGAGCTTAGATGGGCCTGCCTTCTTTCTATGAACCTGCCTAAAACATTGTCCTCTCACTTTCCTTTATTATTTTTAAAACAATGTATCTTGAGTTTTCTTCTTATTATAAAATGGCAGGTGGCCAAAAATATTAGTGCCAGGTCAAGACTCTTTGATTCACTGACACTTTGTTGAGTTTCATACCTTAGACTTATTTCATAATATTATTTTTTTACTGCTCAGTCTTGACTACATAGTTCATAACTTCTTTTTATATCATTTTTCTGGTCCTCAGAAAAGCTCACAGAACCAGCCAATTTCTTTTTGTGCTTTATTTGGATCATTATAATTTCTTTAATCAAATTTTTAAAAATGTTTTTCTTTTCTTTTTAAAATTCTTATTTATAATACTAATCAAGACAGAAATATCTTAACATTCCCTTCAGTTTGACTAAACTTCAGAAAGACTTTTTCCTGCGTGGACCCCTAACCTTTTACCTAGAGCATTTACTTTTAAAATACTTATAATTGTAAATATTTTTTTCTGCCTCTTTGAGATGTAAATATTTTTAAAAGCTCTTGCCATTTACTGCCCCGGAATGTCTTTCTCGAGGACCAGAAAACTACCTCTGTGAAATGTAATCATCAAGGGAGATTCACCCCTATCTCCCAGTTTCTGTGGGAGGGTAGGAGGCTAACTTCAAGGGACTTTGGTTCAAGTTGTAAAAGTACCTCTTATCTAAGTTTATTTTTCCTTTGAGTAAAGGCATTTCAATGTAGATAGCCTACAATTTCTCCTACCCCAGCAATAAAAAACTCTCTAGCCTTTATATCAGAATAACTGAGTTCAAGCTGAATCTGGCCTCTCTTCTTTACTACAGTAACTTTAAATAAAATCTTCTCTATTAACATTGTCCAGTGTAACTTTTGTTTTAAAAATATATTACTCATTTTAAAAAATTAATAAATCATCCTTCATTTTTAAAAAGATGGACTAAATTGACTACTTTCTGAAGTCTCTTTCTTATTATGAAATTATAGTAATAGTTTTCGTGATTTACCCCCTTCCTTTCTCTCTCCCTCCTTTTTCTCTCCTTCCCTCTTCCCTTCCTCTTTCTTTTCTTTCCTTCCCTCCTTCCTTCCTTCCTTCCTTCCTTCCTTCCTTCCTTCCTTCCTTCCTTCCTTCCTTCTTCCCTCCCTTCCTCCATCTCTCCCTTTCTCCAAAACTGTGCTACTAGAGCAATAATAGGCTTGGGTGTAAAATTCTTGTCTTTAATAAATCTACTTTAGTTATTTGCCATTTTGGTTCACTTTGAGTTGAAAGCAATAACTCCTGCCATCTTTTTATTAGAAGAAGGGGGCTTTTCCTGCCTCATTCTCATATTTTTGATAAGGGGCTTTCATTTCACTTCTCAGAGAAAGCAGTATTAAAGTACTTGCAAACCCTTTCTGAACTCCCCACATTCATCTCCTCATAGGAAGAGGAGACCCTCACCACTATAGAACATGCTATAGAACATGTTAAGGTGAATAATTGTTTTAAGAAGCAGTGTTGGTTTGTTTCCTCTTCTTGTGTTGTATATCTTGCATTGGACTGTGAAATAGACTCATCCTTGGATTCAACTGGCTATGTATATGTATGGAGTTTGCTCTGAAATCTTGGTGTTTTCCCAGACAGAATCCACCTAATCTATACTTTCCTCAGAATCATGATTTTTTTACCTCAAAAAATCATTTTTTGAGGAAAGGGGAAAAATAGGAAGAAACAGTTCCACTTTGGATCTAGACTTAAACAATATTTTTATCTTATTTTGAGGTAACAAAGCTTATATCATTCTTTAGTGTTCATGTTTATTTTTGTTCTATTTTCTAAAATAATTAAACACCATTGAGAAATTGTAAATATGAAAAAATTTAAAATATGAAAAATCTCTGAAATATGAAACAAAATCCTCATTTTTTGGGTAATAAAAAATCAAGGCAGGAAGTTTGAAAATGACTGCTTTTTGTAGAATCGATATTACTCTAGATCCAGATCATTTCATAGAGTTGGATATATAGTGATAGAAATGGTATCTTTACTCACCATTAGTGTTGAATTTAAATATTTCTATCTTTAAAGTCCTTCTGCACCAGGAAAAAAAAAAAAAAGACAAGAAAAAAATAATTAAAAGGTGTAAACTCATCTGCTATTTTCTTAGATATGTTGCTTCAAACTTCCATAATAATATGGTGACTTGTTCTCTCCTATTCTCACCTTCCTTCTTCTACACTTAGTTTTCTAGATTTCTTAGCATAAAAGAGAGTCCAATAAAAACCAACACACAGCTGCCTTTGTTATGTGAAACATCTAAATTAAGTTTAACCCAGAGTAACATAGATTCTATATGGATGAGAAAGCTTTAGCACCAGAAATATTTTAAACTATTACAGTTATACTATTAATTTGTTTCCTACTTTTCCCCAAGTTTGACAGTAAGCTTACTTTCTAAATTTACAAACCTCCTCTTATCATCATCTTCCCAAAAAACATAGCTGTGGGAGGAAAAGGAATAGGAAGAAAGAATAGCACATTTATATTTATATTTTCTGTTCAGTGCATTCACTGTTACTTAAATAAATCTTGCCTTCCTGGTGGGTGTTTGCATTGGGTTCTTAAAGTTCAGCCTCCTGGGGTTGGCATTAACAACTCTCTTATAAGACCTATTTTCCTAAGGCAATGAACAGAGGACTTCAATGAGACATTAACATCTGAATAGGTCAGGAGTACTGATATTTAGCGTGCCAAGGATTTGTGTTATTTATTCATTTAATTATAAATCAAAAGTGTCTAGGCCCTTATCAGCACTTTAGGTTCTGTAAATGTAATCCAAATAAAATAGCTACCATATGTGCTAGTCAAGCAGTAAAGATATATTGATGAACTAGAAATAGAGATATATATGAATGTAATGAAGAACTCGTAACTGCTCTGTAGAGATCAAATCTATGATTTCACAGTGTTGTTGCTCACTATATAACCTCCTTTTCTTGCAATGTATTTATGCCAAAAACCTTTGCCCCAGAATCTATGGCTATCATTCTGCTTGTGTGCTTTTTACAAACCTATCTCTCCTGACACATTTTAAGGTGATTGTTACCTGAAGTCCCCAGATACTGAATTAAGACATGTAGGATACAGGAAGAAGAGAGAAACATTGGTTATCACTACTTTCTTGCCATAACTCTTGATGGCTATAAGATTTATTTTTTGGAGGGGTCATATTTTGTGGTGTAAGGAATCTGCAATGAGGAAACACAAATAAGAAACATGAAATATTTCATTTACAAAAGATAAATTAAACAAGGGTTAAATGATGTTTTCCTATTGCATTTATTCATGATTATATTGAAAACTTATTACATGCAAGATACTCTAATACATGTTCTTTCAGGTAAAACTTGGTACCTGTGCATTAGGCAATGTATGTAAGATAGAGGTCATATTTTAGACTCTATTCTCATACCCCTTGTATAACTTTGGGCATTATTCTTAACCTCTGGGGGTCTATGTTTCAAATCTATAGCATGAAAATTTTGACACTTGACCAGCCTATCTCAGAGGATAAGTGGGAAATTCAAATAAAATAATGCATATAAGGATGTCACTAGAACCTGAGGTTCTTAATTGAGGACAAGGATGCTTCATACATTTTTGTGCAATTGAAGAGACTATAAAATGGAATATGGATTTAAGGAAATCAGCATAGTGTAATGGTTAAGATCACAGATTTTGGGTTTGAATCTTAGGTTCACCATACACTAGCTATGTAACCTTGAAGAATTTATTTAGTTTGCCTCAATTTCTTCATTTGTAAAATGAGGATGATATTGTATTTAGTTCATATTAATATTATGAGAAGTGTGTCAGTTAGTTTTGGCTGCAAAACAAATATCCTCAAACCTAGTGGTTGGAATCAACTGGGTGATTCTTCTGCTCTTACATGGAGCTACAGTCAGCTGGTGATTTCACTGGTGGGTATTTAAGTTTACTCAGCTGTCTGGTAGGTGGTACTAATCATTGGCTGGCCTGTCTCTCCACGTGGTAGTTTATCTTCAGGAAGGCTGGTATGGATCTGTTTACCAGTCAAAGTCAGAACAATAGGAAAGCAAGAGCAGAAGCTGCAAGACTTCTTTCAGCTGAAACTCTCCACTAACAAAATGTCACTTCTGCTGCATTCTACTGTCAAAATAAATCATAAGGTAAGTATAGATTTGAGGGGATAGAGAAATAAACTTGGAAAGTGTTGCCATTGGGATAATCTAAAATCTGTCATTGCTCTGGTGGCACTGAGGGTTCTTCAGTTCTTTCTGCCCATGCATTAAGGAATTATTGATCAGCAAGATTTAGGAAAAGTATGACATATTGAAAGTACATTTCAAGAAAAAATAGGTGATGCCAAAGAAGGCTGTAGTCTGACATTATATTGAGGCCATGATGGGAGGTTACAAGAGTGGTACTAGATGATTGGCATGTGAGGTCATTTTGCTTGACATTTGGTTGTTATATAACCCTTTGCCTATTGCACATGTGGCTACCCAGAATTCAGTCTGTTATAATTAGATTCACGAACTTCTGGACCTATGCATGATGTTATAATGATGATATAATGAGGCTAAGATTACAAAAGGATTAGGGTAGTACTAACTGCAAAGGTGTTTGAGGCTGGAACAAACTGGCTATTATTTTATGGCTTTTCACTCCATGGTGCCTCAGGATGTAGAGGTAATTTATAATCATAAAATAGGTGTTTTAGGGAGATCCTAAGGTTGGTCTTTGGGTTGAACCTTGATTTCCCAGTCACTTATCACTGAGTACCTAACATTTCTTCCTTCAAGTATTAGGGAGCCAAATTATTGAGATTTTGGGGTGATGACTGCTCTAACTACTTTAGGCGGAGAAGGGGCAGAGGTGGAGGATGGGGTCAGAGGTGGAGGATACTTGTGTTAACTGGGAGCAATGGTTGTTGATGTCTATCTAGGAGTCTGCAGTATGGTATAGGATCCATTGACTGGACTGGGTAATGTCTCCCAGTCCATCTGGAGGTGAATTATATGGGCTCTGGATAAAAACAAATTGAACGAAGTGGTTTAGGAGAAGTGGTCTTAGGAGAAGAAGAATAAAATGTAATATTAAAGGAACAACAAGTAATAGGAGAAGGGATTGTAACCACGATTGCCAATTTTTAATGAGTGCCTATGCCAAGGGGTTCTATCTTGTCTGCAAATTTAAAGATCTTTTGGATAGATGTGGAAACCTGTCCTGATAGATTGAAATAGAACGGTAAATACATGTTTCCCCTTGCCCTGCTATCAGAAGATTCAGGTTTCTTTAATTATAAAGTACTATTCCTGCTAAAGAATCCAGTTGTTGCTGAATTTGGTCCAGGGCTGAGGATGTCTCCTCGATGGCCCTGGCAGTCTCTTTTAATAGTTCTCTTTAAAGATTGAGTGTAGTGTCACTTGTATTTGCCCCTGCAACACCTGTAAGAGAAGTAATAATAATACCTAATGTATAGATAAGTAAGTGAATGATGCGTTTTTATAAATGGAATGATATCCAGGATATGGGAACAAAAAGTTATCCCAGGCAATAGATGTATCTGAGGTATTATAGCCTAATAAACAAAGTCCTGTCCATCCTCTTTTCCCACAGATCCAATAGATTCCCTTCAACATGTCTATGTTGGCTGAAATGGAGGATTTGAGGACTGTTGCCTCCCATGAGTTCCTGTCCCTTTAAGACACATTCTGAGTAGCAAATTTTGCTAAAGGTAAAGGGAAAAGAATATGACTGTGGTCAGAGCTAAAGCAGTCCCTAAAGAATATAGTTCCTCACTCAGGGTTCCAAAGGAGATCAGATCGGTTATCTTGTGGGATATAAAGACAACTAAGTGGCAGACTGGAAAAAGCATGAACATTTGGATGGCCTCTACAAAAGTCATTTTTAGAAGATGAGTTGAGTTTAAAAAGAGGAACTAGAGAAGCTGCTTTTGAGAAAACGATATAAGTGGTGACTTTTGGGGCCTGGCTATTTAGGGGGTAACCCCCTGTTGAAAAATTGCTGAGTCTTTGGGAGCAAATTAAGTATGTCCATGTGCATTGTGAGGGGAAAAGCTTCCCAAGAAAAGGGCCTGAAAAAGAGTTACTGAGAATACAAAAAGGAAAGGAGACTTGATCTCTTGTTATTGAGGAAAGAAAATATGATTCCAGAGAGGGACTAGACTAGATTAGTAAGTAGAGCTTTGATGTCACAATTGTAGAAATTAAAATATTTTTGAAGATTTAGGTTAGCTTTAACTCCTCATGACAGAGTTGAAGAGGAGGAGGTTGATAAAAATATTGGAAGGGTGGCCCATAAATAATCAGGAGCCAGGGTAATCTACCCTCAGCTCAGTTGATAGGCAAAGCCAGCAAGGCTGAGAAATCTTAAGTAGTGAAGCTGTTAGATAAGATCATTGATAAAGCATAGGTGGGATTGAAAAAGATGTAGTAAGAATTTTAAAAAGTGAGAAGAAATTTAAAAGAATTATAAAACTCATCCTGGTTTTTCTATTTTAAAGAGAAGGCACCTCCCAGAAAAATCTTGGGTCTGAGTCTATGTAAGATATTCTGGCCTAAACAAGGGCTTGGACATTCAGGCATAATGAAAAAAGTTTGAGTACATGAATACCCATCCCATAGGCAACATAAAAACAGAGTCTCCCAAGACTGTGCAGTTTCATGAATAGGGTCCGGTGGAGGAAATAAGGGCAGAAATAAGGGCAAAAATAAGGTGGCCCCTGTATCCAAAAGGAAAGTAATCGTATTACCTGCTACAGCTATTTGTACCCTCAGCTACAGTCAAGTGATGATTTCTTGTGGTGGGGTCAATAGGAGGGGTTCTCTTCAGTCTCATGCAATAATTTTGAAGCCTGTTAACTGGTTCTGACCCAGGGTTCCTTTGATCTATAAGGTAGAGAAAAGTCCAATGACACAGCTGCTGACATTTGTAGCAAGCAGATTTGGGAGGCTCTTCCTTGCTGGGATACTTTTTGGCCCATGGCCAGGTTGATGGCAGATGGAGCACTTCGATGAGTTCTTTGCCATTGGGAGTGGGGCACTCATGGTCTTGGACTGCAATTAGCCTTGAAGGGCTGCTTACATTTGGGCAGGCCTAGCTTCTTTTTTCCTTCTCCTGAGACTGGTCCTCTAACACTGCATCATGGTTATAAAAGACTACAGTTGTAGCAGTTAGCATTTCATCTGAAGTTCTTCCAGAATCCTGAATAATCTTTTGGAGCTTACGCCTAACGTCAGGAGCTGATTGGGTTAGGTACTTACCTTTTAAAATGTCTTGGCCTTCATAAGAGCTTAGGTCTTAGTATATTTAACAAGGGCTTTCCGGGACTTCTCTGAAAGGGCTGTAGGGTTTCTCCTGGGCCTTGAGTAACTGCTGCCACTTTCACATAGGTAATGACTTTTCACCATTCTACCATAAGCCGAGCCTGTTGCATATAATGAAATGGTCTCTTTCCCATTTTTCAGAAAAGCTGTTGCAGTCCCAATCAGAGTCTTTGGGAAGTACAGCTGTTACCACTTTTGGGTATCTGTGATCAGACGGAAGCCACTGGCATATTTTCTGCCTTTCTGTAAAATTCTCTTCTGTTAAATGTTCAATAAGGTCTGTCCCAGAATAATCATGGTGTCCTTCCAGGTTAAGTCATAAACAAACATGATATGTTGGAAGGTAACAATATACCCATCAGAGTTGTCAGAATAGCTTCCTAAGTCTGCTTTGATCTAGTAAAAAGGGTTTGTGGACCAGCTGGGTCCAAATTCTCCAGAAGCCTCCACTAAAGGGCAGAACTTCTGAGGGAATATAGAGAAAGTTTTAGGTAGTAGAGATTTTCCCAGGTTATGGGGAGAATTTTGAATAAAGGGAGGGAGTTGCAGGTGAGGTAATGGAAGAAACTGACAGTTTGGCCCAGGAAACTTCAGAAGAGGAAGATTTTTTAGCATGAAATATGGCTGTTAGTTTGCATTTCTGTAAGAGAAAATCATTTTCTAGGAATAAGATAAAGGCTTGAACATAAGGTATTTCTGACTGTTTACCTTGCCGTTTGCAATAAAAATCTAATTGGAGTATGGTGTTATAATTAATGGTCCCTTTAATTGGCCAGGTTTCCCCATTGTGGAATTTATATAGTGGCCATGTGGTGTTACAAAAGAAAAACAAGTATCTGCTTCTTCAAATCTGTTGGTCAAATTGAGCCCAAAAAGCTAGAATACAGCCAGAAGGACTTTGGTGCAGTATAGATGATCGGTTTTCCATCTGAAAAGGAAAACAAACAACTGTAAATCAGAGAGCCTAAAGTCTTGGGATTATGATTGGGAGCCTGGTGTTCAGTGGCCAGCAGCAAACTACAGAGAGCACCTTGCAATCACACAGGATTTTTGCTCTGGTGGATGGGAAAGGAAAAGAAATACATCTCCACATTGGACACCCGTCTCCCGCATGGGGGAGGCGACTCCTCACTAGGTGGCGTAGGAAAGCCTTTCAGATGAGGGTAGACCTCCATTTCTGGCAAAGGAGAAGAAATTAAGACCACAAGTGGAAAAATCAATTAGGTAATTGAGATCGCAGGTGGAGAAACTTATTAGAGAGCAGAAATAGCTCTAAGGAATAGGTTGGGAGGAGGGTGGTGAGAGAGGATGCCCACATCCTCATCTCAGGAGAAAATGAGAGGAAAAACTTCAGAAGAAAAAGTGGTCAGAATATAGAAAAGTAGGCAGAAGGACCTCAAATTGAGAAGGCGAGGTCTGGGGCTTCGTGTCACAGAGCCGAATGCTATTACCGTTTTATTGGGTAATCTGAAATCCGTCATTATTCTAGTACTGAAGGGTCCTTCAGTTTTTTCCACTGATGCAGTAAAGAATTACAGATTAGTGAGATTTAGGAAAAATAAGATTTTTTGAGAGTACATTTCAAGAAAGAAATGAGCTATGCTCAAGAAAATTGTTGCCTCATAAAAGTAAGGAGATCTATATTATATTAGGACCATGATGGGAGGTTACAAGGGTGGTGCTAGATGATTGGTATGTGAGGTCATTGATATCTGATTAACCCTTTGCCTATTGCATGCGTGGTTACCCAGAATTCAGTCTGTTATACTTAGATTCATGAACTTCTGGGCCTATGAATGATGTTATAATGATGGTGAAATGAGACTAAGTTTACAAAAGGGTTAGGGTAAGACTGACCGCGCAAACTCTTATGGCCAGACCAAACCGACTACTATTTTATGGCTTTTCATTCCTTTGTGCTTCAGGATATATGGGTAATTTATAACCATAAAATGAGTGTTTTAAGGAGGTCCTATGAGTGTTCTTTGGGTGGGGCTTTTATTCCCCAGGTGCTCATATCTATTTACCTAACAAAAGTAAAACAAGGTCATATTACAAAGAGATATGCAAACACAGATGGAAGAAATTATTGCTATTTTTTGCAAGTCCCTACAAGGATTAAATGAGATTAGATTGGCAAAGGGCTTAGAACAGTGCTTAAAATAGTAAGGATTATATAAATTTTAATTGAATAAAATTTTAATACATTTTACTAGAGAATATACAAAATTTACACTTTGATAATATAGTTCTGTAAAAAGTGTCATGTGTGCTAACACAAAGGATGACTTTAGATGAGGAGCACTTCTAAATTTTTTTAAACAAAAATTTAACAGAGAAAATGGCATTTGAGCATGACCTTGAAGGAAAGATAAAAATTAAATTAGCAAACCATTATGTCCAGAATCTGTCCTCCTTTGAGCTAGAATCTCAGTTATTTTACCGTTTTTAGCTATCTACCCACATAATTCTTCTTCTATACTTTTCTAAAGGTAAGATATCAGGTTTTAGAGACAAAGCAATCATGCAAGTTAATAAGATTGCTTTGACTGGGAAATTTTAGATGTCCCTGCTTGCACTTTTCTAATGCAGAATAAACTGTTTCAATCTCCTTAGGCTGTTTTTCATTTGACTCATTGTTTTCCTCCTACTTAAGCAGGTGAAGATAATAATAATAGCTAATATTTATTAAACATGTACCTGACATAGTTCTAAGTGATCTACATCTATTAATTAAATTAATCTTCACTACAACCCTATGAGTTCAGAATTTATTTTAAGATGGGAAAATTAAAGTACAGAGAGGTTAAGTAACTTACCTCAAGTCATACACCTAATATGTGTCAGCAATGCAGTTCAACTTCAGGCAATCTGGAATGTCACTACCTGTATCCCAACTCCTGAATAATGTTTCATTGTGAACTATAGACATGGCCAAATGCCAAAGAACGTTCTTTTTGCACATATCCCTATGTTAACTTAGAATCAAGTCATCAGGAAGTTGGAAGAGATTCACATTTTGTTCACTTTTTTATAGACCACTTAGGTCATTTAAAATTCTAAATTTTTGCCATGAAATTCAATTTCCTCAGCTTCATTATTTCTGAGTCTAAAAATAATAAAATTAATTTAAAATTTGCATACTAATGAATAATATTAATACATAAAAGTACATGAATGCAAAAAATTATAAAATAATACACAATCTTGCTATCTAAAGCTAACAAATTGGCCTATTTTTTCATGTTTTCTGTCTAAAATTTTTTTAACAAAATAGCCCTCTAAGATCCTACTTTTCCATTTAACCCACTACTAATGTTTTTTAAGTCATTCAATATTTCGAAGACAAAACTTGTAATAGCTACATAGTACTTTATTTTATAGATGTAACATCACTGTGCATATCTTCATTTAATGACTCAGCTTGCCATTTATTTTCCCTGATCCTGGTTTGGCTGTGATATCCTATTTCCCACTACAATGTAATGCCAAGGCAGTTGTCACAATCTTTATTAAATCTCAAGTTTTGATGTTGCTTAGGGCACCTTGATCGAGCCTCTGGAAATCAGAAAAAGAAAGCTTCAGAAACTCACATGAGACAAGTAGAAAGTGATATTTTGTATTCCAGCCTAGAGTTGAAATAACCTTTTAGGATGTAAATTTTTGGTCAAAGTGAGGTACTGTTTTTTTTTATATCAAAGTCTCATCAACATCTCTGTAAATTTGTCATATCAAATAAAGTGAAAGTAACAAAATATTGAACAAAGCTAGACTTGAACCAACTTCCTCATATATTCATTTATGCTGTATTCTACTCAGGCTTTCTAGGACTGTGATGATGTGCCCCTAGAAAGATGCAAGAAGGGATTAAGACTAGAAGCCTCTATGCCAGCCGCCACAGCAGCCATATTTCCTGATTGGCTTACATCGGTAGGCTATTGTTTAACTCTGTTCCCACAAGAAAGAGGAGGAGGAATTTATGGGGAACATGGTATGGGAATCTGAACTTTTAACGTTCCGCTTTCTGCTTCTGTACCCCCGCTTACGCATCATATCAGACCACCATTTGGTGACGGGTAATGAATAGATGAAGTATAGATCCATTGTGATTGGGATATAGTGATTAATGGATTTTTGGGTATAAAACTGTGGACCTGAAATGGGTCGAGGCTGCTCCTTTGGAAGGACAGCCGCCGGCTAATAGACTGCCTCTAATATCAGAGCACTCAGGTTGAGTCTGGTTATTCCGGTCACAACATTTGGAGGCCCCAGCGAGATCTTCTCGTGGTTGGGACTGTCGATCTGTGCACCCGGACGGCAAGCCACTCGTGGTCGGGGAGGCCTCTAGGGCTCTTGCCCTAGCCCGCCGCTGTGGTTTCTCGCCTCGTGGAGCCTGATCCTGGAGAGTGCTGAGGCAATCCTAGTGTGAGCTCTAGTGACCGTGCGGACGTTGGACGCGACAAAAAGTCGGCGGTCGACTGAGACTGTGACGACAGAATTCTCAGTCCTGGTTCTGGTCTGTTAGTTTGTATCTGTCCGCTTTGTGTGCTTTATTGTGGAAGATGGGTCAATCGCAAGGGAGGCTTATGCCGCTTCAGTGTGTGCTCAATCATTTTCAAGATTTTCGCCGCAGGGCGAAGGCTTACGGCGCTTCCGTAACCTCTTTCGATTTGCAGCGTTTCTGTCAGCTCAATTGGCCGACCTTCGGGGTTGGATGGCCCTCTGAAGGAACGTTTGACTTGCAGACTGCATTTAGGGTTCGAAGTGTTGTTTATGGGAACCCTGGGCATCCAGACCAAGTGCCTTATATTGATGTGTGGATTGATATTGTTTCTGATGCCCCTAGGTACTTACAGAATTGCAGTCAAGCTCCTGTCACTGTATTGGCAGCTATTCCGCAGGGTCCTAAAAAGCCACCACCGGTGTTGCAGAGACCTCCCTCCAAGGACGACTGGAGGCCACCACCCTATGACAATGGGGGACGTGGGGACCCTCCTCGGGAGGAGCCAGACCTCCTGTAACTCGGTCTAGGGCCCGTAGGCCACCTTCCCCCGATTCTACCTTACCAGGGGAGGCGGTCCCTGTACAGGCTCCTTTGAAAGCAATACCTGGGGAAAGTGGAGGCGAGCCGACTGTCATCTACTCGCCATTCAGTACCAGTGATTTATATAATTGGAAATTGCAAACGCCATCCTTTTCAGAGAAGCCGCAGGGCTTAACCTCCCTCTTGGAATCTATTTTCTTTACCCATCAGCCCACTTGGGATGATTGTCAGCAGCTTTTACAGGTTCTGTTTACAACAGAGAAGAAGGAAAGAATTTTATGGGAAGCTGCTAAAGGGGTGACAGATCCGAATGGGCAGCCCACCACTGACCCAGTTCGGTTGCAGGCCATGTTCCCTATCCAGCGACCTGAGTGGGACCCTAACACTGATCGAGGTAAGGAGGCTCTGCTAAGGTATCACCAGTTTCTACTACAGGGACTCCGGGCCGCTGCACATAGACCAATAAATCTGTCCAAGGTAAGAGAAGTAATTCAAACTAAGGACAAGCCGCCTGCAGCATTTTTGGAAAGGCTGCTAGAGTCTTACCACTTGTATACACCTATTGACCCAGAGGACCCTAATAATAGAAGAGCCATTAATTTGGCTTTTGTTAGCCAGTCGGCCCCTGACATCAGAAAGAAATTGCAGAGATTGGAAGGATTTGAGGGAGAGAAATTATCCAAATTATTAGAGATAGCTCAGAAGGTTTTAATAATAGGGATAATGTGCAGAAAGTAATGTTTGTAGGAAAAGGCTATCCTTCAGACAAAGGCCGTGACAGAGGAAGAAGACCCAGATCTGCAGGACCACCCGGACCAGGGAACAAGAAGGGTTCGCTGAAATTGCTAAGCCCCTGTATGACTGTACAACAGGAAAAGGAGAGACTATAGAGTGGGCGGAAGAACAGCAGCGAGCCTTTGAAACACTAAAGAAAGCCTTAATGTTGGCCCCGGCACTGGCTTTGCCAAACTTGGAAAAGCCTTTCCAACTGTTTGTGACTGAAGTAAGGGGAATTGTAAAAGGGGTATTGACTCAGACTTTGGGCCCATGGAAAAGACTGGTTCCTTACCTATCCAAGAGGCTTGATTTCGTGGCTGCTGGATGGCCCGGCTGCCTGCGAGCTGTCGCAGCCACAGCGATACTGGGGAAAGAAGCCCAAAAACTGACACTTGGACAACCTGTGACAGTAATTGGACCCCACTTTGTGGAGCGACTCCTAAAGGGACCACCCGAGCGATGGATATCGAACGCTCGAATCACCCAATACCAGGTACTCTTGTTGAACCCCCCACAGGTTCAATTTGCCAGGCTGACAGTGCTGAACCCAGCGACTCTGCTTCTGGATGATGACCCTCAGGAGCCACTACACCATTGCAGTAACCTACTGGAAAGTTTGACTGGGGTAAGACCTGACCTACGGGATAAGCCTTGGCCCAATCCCGACGCCACCATATACACAGATGGAAGTAGTTTTGTCACCGAAGGCGTCAGGTATGCGGGAACAGCTGTAGTTAATGACGATGCTGTCATTTGGGTTCAGGCCCTCGGACATGGGACATCGGCCCAGAAGGCTGAACTCATTGCCCTGACTGAGGCTCTGAGGTGGGCACAAGGGAAGACTGTTAACATCTATACTGATAGCCTGTGTGGCTTTGCCACAGCACATGACCATGGGGCTTTATACAAGGAGAGAGGCCTGTTGACATCAGGAGGGAAAGAAATTAAGAACAAAGAGGAAAGTTTAGCTCTCTTAGAAGCTATCTGGCTACCTAAGAAAGTGGCTATTATCCACTGCCCTGGCCATCAGAAGGGCAACAGTGCAGTAGAAAAAGGAAACCGCCTGGCAGATAAAACAGCCAAGGAAATAGCCAGAAAACCAGTGGGGAATGTGATGATGTGCCCCTAGAAAGATGCAAGAAGGGGTTAAGACTAGAAGCCTCTATGCCAACCGCCACAGCAGCCACATTTCCTGATCGAGTACCTGGCGCTTACATCGGTAGGCTATTGTTTAACTCTGTTCCCACAAGAAAGAGGAGGAGGAATTTATGGGAAACATGGTATGGGAACCTGACCTTTTAACGTTCCGTTTTCTGCTTCTGTGCCCCCGCTTATGCATCATATCAGACCACCATTTGGTGACGGGTAATGAATAGATGATGTATAGATCCATTGTGATTGGGATATAGTGATTAATGGATTTTTGGGTATAAAACTGTGGACCTGAAATGGGTCGAGGCTGCTCCTTTGGAAGGACAGCCGCCGGCTAATAAACTGCCTCTAACATCAGAGCACTCAGGTTGAGTCTGGTTATTCCGGTCACAACAGGACAAATATTTATATTCTTATATATACTAAACACAATTTTTTAATTAGATAATTAAACTTTTTTCTTTCTTTTGTTAATGCTATTTGAAAATTTTATCATTTAAGCATTATGTTGAGAGTAACTTATTAAGTAGCACTCTCTAAAAGCACATTTACAAATTGCCTTCTAGTTACCACATTTAAGAACATCATACAGATTTTTAAATATCTCTTATGGGAAACCATGCAGAATGATTACAAACACATCAATATATTCTGTTTATTTGATGGCTGTAAGCCAGGGACCACTCTTAGCTGTTAGAAAAAGCCTTTCAGTCCTTGTCATGTGACTCCATAATCCTTCCCACAACCTGGCATTTTACTTCTTCAAAGCCAGAAGTAAGGAAAGCATAAGTCTTCTAGTAAAAAGCCTGCAAAACCCAAGAGAATTACCTTTTAATTAACACAAAGTCAATGGATTAGAGAATTTAATTAAATCTAAAAAGTGCCTTAACTTTTCCATGTGAATTAAGATATCACATCATATTGACAGATTTCACTCACAATCAAGGGGAAGGGATTAACAAGGGAATGTTTCACTGGGAACCATCTTAGAATTATAACTGCTGCAGTACTCTTTTCAGCCTTTTCCAGTTCTCTACCCTGGTCTCACTCATCTTTAACCTTGACTAAAATTCAGACATAAATTTGATCTTTGGTTGGTTTTGACATATCTCAATGGTAAATGGAAAAAACATATACATATAATTTTGAGTAAGTCCTAAATTTCAATTTTGCCTTCACTACTTATTGGCTACTGGAATAAATTGTTTAACCTCTCTAAGCTTCATATTTCTCTTCTGAAAATAGGGATAATAACATCACCTCCATTGGCTATTGGGAGGACTAAATAAGATCATGAATGTAAAGCACTAAATGTACTATCTGTCATATAGCAAAAACTCCAGAAATAATTGCTATTATTAACAGTGCTATTTTTTATCATTATCCTTTTTCTTTGTCACATATGAGTACATCAGTCTGTGAAAATGTTATCATTCAGGTAATGTAAAATCTGTCAACGTCACAGCATCATGGAAGGGGTCCTTGGTTCTTCCCTGACAATGTAGTAAAGAATTATAGGTCAGTGAGATTTAGAAAAAGTAAGATTTACTGAAAGTACATTTTAGAAGGAAACAACATATGCTAAGGAAGGCTGCAGACCCATGGACTTTTGTAAGTGAAAAGATAAAAGATAAAAGAGTTAGCTCCAAGAGAGGAGTGGGGTTTTAGCAAAGAGAGCTGTAACTACTCAGAAGTGGGAAAGTTTGTTTATGTTTGGGCTATGATGGGAGGGTACAAGGGCAGTACTAGATGTTTGGCAAGTGTGATTACCTTGACTGACAGTTGACTGGGCATGTGCTTACCTAGAATTCAGTGTGTTAAATTAATATTCATGAACTTTTAAGCATAGGCATGATATTGTAATGATGGTTTAATGAGCCTAGGGTTATGGGTAGGTTAGGGTAGTACTTTCTGCATGTGTATTTGTGGCTGGTTGAGCCAGCAGCTTTTAGGGCTTTTGTGACTTAGGATTTGGGTAATTTATAACCATAAAAAGAAGAAGTTTCTGGGAGATCCTTAAGGAAGGTCTTCAAGGGAGGTTTCTAAGGTTACAGAGCTGGGCCTCCATTCCTGTCCCTCATAACTACCTAACTACCTAACAATAACAGTACTTTATAGTATAAATTTTAGAAGACAGGGATTAAGAATCCATTAGTTTGTTCTGCTTGTATATACTTTTGACTATGAAAATTGATACTTTTTAAAAATCATCAGACTTAAAATATCAACCAACTAAATCAGTTTTTTTTAACCTGTTTTATTTCTTGGAACACATAACTGATGATGTTCACAAATAAGAAATTCTTCTGGACATACCTAGGATTATAAGCAATTCTGTGTATTATAGCTGTAAGTTTGACATCTTCTTTCTTACTGAGTTTGTGTTCCAAAAGGCAAATGCCTAAGTGTGATATTATTGGAGGACTACCTGAAATTTATGCTAAATAATGTAAAAAAAATAGTAAAATAATGAAATACTAGTAACATTTCTTACAAGTGATTCAGAGACATTCTGTAGTAAAGGTCTGTTGAACTAGAAGACCAATGTTGGTGAACAAAATGTTTTAATTTGTGATATTTTTTGTTTCTAATTAGTGAGGATTTACTTTATGTATTATTTAGAACAAAAGACTATACAAAGGATAAATGTCCCAGCAGGGAATACTCATTAGTAAATTCATTCATTATCTGTTTACATTTAATAACGAATAAAGCTCTCTGCTTTTATCGCTAATTAAGGGAAAATTGTTCATTTAGGCTGAGTTTGGTTTCCTACTGAGAAGTGGAAGGTTTGTGAAATTCCAAGAGTTTCCTGTATTATGAAACCAATGAGCCAAGGAGAGTCTATTCCCTAAACAATTAGCTTTCCTAAATGAAGTATGGACAATTCATGAATTCTTTACTTGTTCTTTCTGTGTGTAGACATTAGCTGACATTCAGACTCTTGGAGTTGTGACATGAAGTGTGATTTTAAGGGAAGAGACTGATTTCTACTAGTCACCCAGGAAATCAATCACAGCCCTCTATAGTGACACTTTCATGTTCATTTATCTTTATTGGGTAGCACATTTTACCTTGAAAGTAGAAAACTGTGAACTCAGTGGCTTCTCCCTCTCCCATCATTCTTGACAATTTATACTTTCCATTTGGTGTTCTCAATTATCAATAACTTTTATTAGCCATTGTTTGAGATATTTTCAGCAATATCCAGATGTCACAAAAATGAACACTGACAATCTCTCAAATAGTTCAATTCTATTTCAGTTGTTGCCACGAGGGGGAACTGAAAGAGTTAGGGTGTGTTTCTGCCATCGCTGGTCTAATGAGGCTACAGTCAAGGAAGGTCAGTACAAGTACTAACTGCGCTGGCGCCTGTGACTCAACTAAACTAATGGTTGTTTTTGTATTTTTTACTTCTTCATATTCCAGGATGTAAACGTAGTTTTTAACGATTAATTGGGTGTTTTAGGGAAGTCCTAAGGAAGATCTCTGGGCCTTCATTAACCCCGTCACTCATGTCTACCTGGCTAACACAGTAACTGTAAATTAGAACCTATAATTACAACCACAATTCTTTCTGTTATTTGTATATTGCTTTGGGTATTATGCTTTTACTAACTTTAGCTGAACAGTGACAGCTAAAAAATTTTATAGGATGTTCAACACAGTACTAAGAACTACTACATAGAACACAGGTTGTGGAGTCCTAAGTGAAAATGCTGCATTCATCACTTCTTAGGAGCTTGACTTTCAAATCATTAAACATCTGCAAGTCTTATCATGAAATTGGGATGAGAATCCTATACAAGTATCAATATTAGAAGATAAATGAAAGAACTTGTCAATGTTTCTGGTACCAGAAATGCTTAAGGGAAATGTGGTAAGGGTATCTAGCACATAGACATTGAAATCAGACTTCTTGGGTTCAAGCACTAGAACTCAGTAGGGATGATTTTGCTTACAATGTCTTAACCTTTGGTTTTCAGTTTCCTTATCTATAGAATGGGAATGGAGATAATAACTACCCTGTATTTAGGAATAAATAAGATAATATACAGAAATCAATGTTAAAGCAATGTTAATATACTTAAAACTATTTGGAGAATTGTAATAAGCACATAGGTCTTTGAAGGTAATATTATTAATAGCGTTCTTTTCGTCATCGTTATCAAGTAAATCATCAAAATATTTATTCCTCAAGTCAATCAAACATTGTCATAATAATGGAACTCTGGTTTGTACTTTTACTTTTTGTGATCTCTCACAGTGCATGGCTCTTTGTAAGCAACGAAGCACTGTCTGGGAAAATTATTCAAACAAGAAAACAATATTTTCAAATTCTTTACAATTGTCTATTCTTTCTTATTCACCCCAAATATTCTTTTCAAAATAATATTCTCCAAATCTAATGAGAAAGCATTTGGGAAACTTCTAATATACATATTTGCAGACATATATGTGCACAGTATGTGTGCTTATGTGTTGAGAGCTTGAGTGATATTATCTTGTTTAATTATCCATTTATATGTTAAGCTTACAATAACATGAACTAGGCAGTATTATTTTCAGTTTAGAGCAAAAGGTTACCCAAAGGCTAAATGCCTCAGCAGTATACAGGGTACAGAAAGAAAGCAAAACAAAACAATGGTTCATATTGTTTAATGACTCTCAGTCACACAGAAGGGTGAATATTTGAAGCCACATATGTCAGAATCCTAAACAGACCTAATAGTTGCTATGCACACAGAATTGTGTCATGTTTGTTTATGGCTAAAGACAGTTGTGACCAGTTGTTTGGCGCCTCAGGCCTGACTAGCTAGTTTTTGTGTTGGATCCATTATTAATTGTTTCTACATTCACCCTGCTCCTAGTCAATGGACTGTACTGCTAAACTTTTTTTGAGTATCTGGTATGGACCGCTAAGAGATTTTCCATATCATCTGCACATTTCTCACACATTTCTAAAAGGAGCTTTCTGTAAGTTTTAGGATTTTGAGTGGATCAGTCATTACTCCCATTTTTTCAGGAGTCAGAATGAAGGATCAGAAAAGTTCTGGAACTGAATTCTCTGAACTGGTGGCCAGAGTATGTAATATAGAGAAATATTGGAAGAAAAAAAGTGGGGCAAATTAGCTCCAGGGTCATTTACCATTAACTTGAAGTTAGAAACTTGTCATGACCTAAATTTCATCATAATAGATGCAAGTTTAACGATTATAATTTATTTGTAGTGCAGATACCTAGTTTCCAGCAAAGCCAATGAACCAATTGTTGGCAAACAGAATATTTAAAACTTCCAATTTTCACCGTAAATTTTTGTAAAATTTAGTTATTTGAATTAAACTCATTTCCAAGGAAAGTATTATAGTTGAGAATTAAGGATTACATAACATAAAACCTAACAATTACCTGTTTTCTGTATGCACTAAGTTGAAGCCTCCTAAACTGCTTTTTTCAAAAGTAATTGATAAACAAATACAACAGCAATGTTTCTATTATGCTTTCAGAAATTTATTCAGCTTTTAGTGGCCTGGGAAAATCAAAAGGTCTAAGACCCAAGAGATGAAAAATCAAGATAATATTAATTAATTTTTATGATGACATTGGTTAATGAAATTCAGTTAAGTTTCAGTTGTACATTTTAACAGTAAGACATACATATATTTATACTGTGTGCTCACCTCTCATAGTTAAGTTTCTTTCTGTTACCACATATTTGACCCCCTTAACCCTGTCTACCTGCCCCTTCCCTCTTTTTCCCTACCCTCTTGTAACCACTAATTTATTATCTACATCCATGAGTCTCAGTTTGTTTGTCCTGTTCATTTGTTGCTTTTAGGTTTATATCCCACATATAAGTGATATGATGTGACTTTCAACTTTTCCTGTTTGGCTTATTTCGCTTAACATGATTATCTCATGTTGTCACTAATAGCAGTATTTCATCTCTTCTCGTGGCTGAGTAATATTTCATTGTATATTTGGACCACAGCTTCTTTATCCAAACATACATCATAGGGCACTTTGGTTCTTTCCATGTTCTGATCAATGTGTCAATTCACAATTCTTGAAGATAATTTTCTTTATAAAATAGCAAAGGTAAGAGCTTAAGTACAACTAGGTACACCTTGAATGGCTCTAGGTTTCAATACATAGCATTCAATTATAAGTTGGTATTAGGGCTAAATCATAAGTTATACATCCTTTGGAGAGTTTATAACAGATTTTGGTTTAAAAATATTCTGTACAGTGGATCAGGCTAACAGTGAATGTGGAAATCTCCCAGGAGCTGAATGGTAAGTAAATGTACAAAACCTAGTGCATTTAAAAAAATCAATCTACCATTTTGTACTTTCTACTCTCCCTTCCACCAGTAAACACCTATTCACAATATCTTTAATTTAATTCAAAATAGTTATATTTTAGATTCACGATATGGAATATGAATTAGTGGCTGTTATAGACTGAATTGTGTCCCTCCCACCTAAAAACTTATATGTTGAAGTCCTAACCCTCAGTACCTCAGAAAGTGACCATATTAGGAGATAGCACCTTGACAGAAGTTACTAAGTTAAAATGAGATAGGTAGGATGGCTCCTAATTCAATAAGACTCTTTATAAGAGGAGGAAATGTGTATACAGACATAGATAGAGAGAAGATAATATAAAGACGAAGGAAGAAGATGGCCATTTAAATGCCAAAGAAAGATCTTTTATGACCCTCAGAAGAAACCAACCCTTCTGATACTTTGATTTTGAATTTCTAGTTTACAAAACTATGAGAAAATTTTATTGTTTAAGATAAACAGTCTGGCACTTTGTTATGGCCACCCTAGCAAACTAATATAGTGTCCTAGTCTAATAAATCTCTTAATGTTTATAAAAACTGGAAGAGAGTAATTTGAATGCATATTTAATCTCAAATAACTTAAAATTCATCTTATATGTGTAACACATATGAAGTCTAAAGTTGTAAAATTGAATTGTAAATACTGTAGATTATAGGGAATCATATAACCTTTGCCAATTGTCAGGTCACAAGGATGAGAGCTACAGAGAGAAATAAAGCAGGGAAGTGAAATATGAAATGTTGTAGGGGAGGGTTACATTTTAAACTCTAGAGTAGGGAAGGCTTCATTGAGAAGGTAACTTGAAGAAGGTGAAAGTACTGGCCATGTTGAAATGTAGGGAAAGGGTGTTCTAAGAGGAATGAATCACATGAGTATTTATGGAGTGTACATGGCTTAGTAAAGTTTTGGGTATCAGTCTGGGAAAGAATTGGATATATAACTGTGGTAGGGCAGGAGTGAAGAGACATATGAAAGTGAAGGATTGTTTGAGAAACTTGTAGTTCTTTGCAAAAATTACAGATTTAACTCTATATAAGGTGAAATCCCACTGGAGTGTTACAAGCAGAAGAGAGATATGATTGCACTTACATTTTAAAGGGACCAATAACTCTTGCTTCATATTTGAAAATAGACTTAAAATTAGAAAGAGTGGGAGCAGAAGACCTAATGAGGAGTGAATGAGGCTAGGGGCAGGATATTAGCAGAAATGATGGTGATAAATAGTCACATTCTGAATATCTTTTGAAGGACCCAACTGTAGTAGTCAAGAGTAGTCAAGAACGACTAATATTTTTGACCTGAGAAAGTGAAATGTTGGAGTCAACGTTACTAAAGATGGGTAATATTGCAGATGAAGAAGTCTAGGGAGAAATTTAAGATCTTGGTTTTGATGGGTCTGACAAGTAGAAAAATATAAATATGAACCTAAAGTTCAAACAAGAAAATGAATTAAAGAAGGAATATATATATATATATGTATTTCCTTCTGCTATCTTTATCTTGTCTTAGGTTCTTGGTGGGTGTCATTCTCAATCCCACATAGTTTTATGTTTTCTTTTGTCCCTAGGCTATTTTTTAGAACTAATTTTCCTGCAACTGGATGATATTGATATATAAGTAAAAGAAAAAAAAATAATAGAAGAGCAAATTCAAAACATAACTAATACTTACATTTTAAATCTTAATTAGGAAATTAATAGAGTTGTAATCAATAGCCACTTAATTCTTTCAATAAATTGTGTGATAGTTTAAGCAATTCAGATTCAATTACCTAAAGCAATTAAGAACCAGCTTTTTCTAAGTTTCTAAATAGTTTGCAATAAAAAATAGAAAATAAAATCTCTATACACTGTTAGCCATGTATTTTTATGCATTTTAGCGAAATTTCATAAGGTTACGTTAAAATAAGTGCATTGATTTTATGCAGAATGAGAACCTAATGAAATGTTAATACTTAAAATCTTCTGTGATAATTTATGAGAGTATTTAATTAACATTTAATAAAAAATGTCTTAAGAAAAATAAATATATTATTGGGTCTCTGAATTATTTGGGGAAGCATATTTTCTATACTCCTTCCACAGGGTTTTTGCATTTTTGTAATGGGCCTCTGTGTTTTTAGAATTTTTCTCAATACCAATTTTTTACATTATGTGAACTGATCTATGAAACATCTGTTTCCTTCAGACATCCATTGAATTAATGTGTACTTTCTGCTCCAATAGTCAGTAAAGGGAATTAGCTTTCTCCTTATCACCTGTCACTACTTCTAACCAAATTTTCCATGTCCTCTTTCAAAAATGTGGTCTTGTGTGCTCTCTCTCTTCTTCTTCTTTCTCTCTCTCTCTCCTCCCCTACTCTCAATTTCTCCCTCTCTAATTTATGCCACAATTTATCCTTCTCAATGAAGAATGTAAAAAAAAAAATTAATTCATCATCTTCTAAAAATTGTCACTTTTTCTACCTCTTGAACTTAGTAACATCTTTCTTTCCTCTGTTTCTGCTGCCCAGTCTTTAATTCAATTGTTCTCGAATTCTCTATACATTAAGAGTGCATGGAAAGCATCATAAGAATAAGAAAATGTAGGTTAGGACCAGGTATCTTTCTTTTTTAAAGCACCTGAGGTGATATTTTATGTTCATGTAAATCTCTGTAAATCAATGTCAGAGATCTCATGCTTTGAGTCCTGTGTCTCCTCCAATAAACTGCTTTTCTGCCATTCTTATTTATTCTTCCAAAAATTCTCTTTCCTAACCTCACCATGACTTCAAGCCTTTTACCCATTCTCTGTTTCTGCTATTTCTTACCTACTCTCTCACATGCATATTTTGGTTTTACCCACTCTCATGGGCCTTCTGGCTGATCACCTGAACTCTTTGATCAATCATCTAATGATGACTATAATGCTATCTTAGAAACTTTCATCTATCAGAAATTTTTCTTGATTTTTATTTGCTAAACCTCACCTCTGAGTTATTTCCTTTTTTAGAGAAAAAATAATGATTTTTTCTCATATTATAACTTTTCATAAAAGTTGGAAAACAATGAATAATATTTTAAAAAACTGATTATAATCTATGTAATTTCTTATTATCAATTTTCTAGTATAAAAATCAATGATAATTTCTTTAAACAATTTTGTTTTATGAAAGGAAATGTATTTTATAAAAATACCAGGTAATCTTACTGTTATGGGCTGAGTATCTGTGTCCCTCCACCCAAATTTATATGTTGAAATCCAACTCCCAGTGTGAGGGAGGTGTTTAGGTCATGAGGGATGAGCCCTTATGAATGAGATTAGTGCCTCTATTAAAGAGAGCCCAGAGAGCTTTCTTACCTTTTTTGCCATTTGAGGACACAGCAAGCCCTCATTAGACACCGGAACTGCTAATGCCTTGATCTTGGCCTTCCCAGCCTCCAGAGCTATCAAAAATGTTTATTTAATCCACCCAGTTCTCTGGCATTCTTATTGAAGCAGCCTAAACTAATAATACAATTACAGACTGTTGATCTGCAATTTGGTAACATGTGAAGATCTTGAAAATGTACATACACTTCTTATTAACTTTATTACTCTCGTTTTTATCTTTGTTTTTCAAAAATCCTGGAAAAAAATATAGGGAAAAAGCTTCTTGACATTGGCCATGGCAGTGATTTCTTGAATGTGACACCAAAAAATGCAGGCAACAAAAGCAAAAATAGAAATAAAAAAGGCTCTTCATTTCAGTTTTATAAATATTAAAAATTATATAGCATGTAGTAAAGTTACCAAACTTTACAACTTAACCGAAATAGATACCTAAAGAAAATAAGAATAGTTTTTTAAACTACTAAAGAATGTAAAATTATAATTTAAAAATTTTTCCACAATGAGAACTTCAGTTTCACGTGTTTTCAATAGGTCGATTTTACACAAATTCTTAGAAAGAATGAAAAACCTGAAAGACTTTCTAGTTCATTTTATGAAGCCAGCATAAACTTGATACTGTAAAATATGTTACAAAAAAAGAAATTACAAACCAAATTTACTCTTGAACATTGCAACAAAAATCATAAATCTGAAACTATATGTAAGATGTAGTGCATTTGGTTAAAGACTGTATTCCTGAAAGCAGTGCTCAATATTAATAAATAGATTGTCCATATGAAGATAAAAGAAGAAAAATATACAAACTTTTTACTATCTATAGAAAAGTTAAATATATTAATAAATGTCAATTCTCAAATTAGTAGATTCAATGCAATTCCACCAACATTTTTAGTAATTTTTGTAGAACTTGAAAAAAAAAATTTATAATTTTCATGAGAATGCAAAGGGCCAAGAATAGCCCAGACACTCTTGAAGATCATTGTTGGTGGAGTTACTATGTTGTATGTCAATATATCTGATATGTTGGAATTTGTGTAAGGAAAGACAAATAGACCAATGGAAGAAATTAAAAGCACCCAGAAACAATCCCATACATATGAGGACAATTCAGTTTAAGATAAAGCTAGTATTGTAAAACAGTGGGGTAAGAATTGTTTTTAGAAGATTTAATGCTATATCAACTGGAAATCCACATGCGGAAAAATTTAACTTGATCTCTACCTCACAGGATACATAGTAAATCAAATCTAAGTAAAATGATTTCTAAATGTGATCTGTAAAATAAGGAAATGAAAACTTCAGTTTCATACCAAATGTATTCCAAGACTTACAAAAAATATTTTGAACTAGGCTGGTAGCAGAATGAATGGCAAATCAATACATGGTAGGTATATTCTCTCCATGTTTGTTCATTTTGCAAAAAAAGAGGTAGTATTTACCAACTGAACTAAAAGTGACTTTTTGATTGGGTCTGAAGTGATTAGTCAGCTGTCTCCTTAGAAGTCATTTCCTCCTTATCTTTTCATTCATTCATTCATTCATTTTTATTTATTTACTTATTTTTTTTTTAGCAAAACCCAGGTTACTCCTTAAGATATCCACATGTCATAGAGCATTTCTCTTTTCTGTGTAGCAGTCCTGTGATATGGACAAGAATTAGCCCTATGTCTAGCCCCATGTTTGCACATTGATCAATATGAGCAAACTAGCTCATATTCACGATCTCTGATGCTAAATAATGGATTCAAGGGAGAGCAAAAACCAGAACATAAGCCAATAATCATGTAATATTTGCTCTTGTTACAGTTATTGGTCCACACTGGTCCAATCAAGTAAAATTCGTAATTTTTATTTGCTGGTTGTAGAAAGCTATGCTCTTGCTACATCAGTATAAATTAAGAAATCTGTATCTGTACTCCATATCTACTGAAAAAAATTTTGCAGTAAAAGAAACCAGCCCCAGAAAGAAACCAATGTAAAGATAATTAAGCCAAGAGAATTCTGAAAATTAATTACCTTTCTTTTTTAAATAATGAAAAAGATCCCTTGTCTTCTAACTCAGCTCTGTAGGTCTCCATATTTTCCCTCTGCTCTCAGTTTGCCCCACCTCATATCCCCACTAAATCTAACTAAAGAGTGTTTTCTTCCATTTAGTTCAATATTGCTCTCTTTGGAAACTCAACAGTGTTCTCTTTGCATAATGAGGATGCCTTTTTCATTCAGGTCCTCTGCTTGGCTAGGGTAAAGTTACTGCAGTGTCTTTGTTAGTCCAGTGGAAGAAAGCCAGAGGAAGCTGGCTATTTGCAGAATTGGTTTGGAATTTCCAGAGCACAGCATAAATGACTGGGAAGGTCATTTCTAAAATAATATCTTTGATAAGAATAATGGATAAAATGTATTGATTCTTTACAATTTGCTTCCATGCTTAGTATTCAAATGGAATCCTTACAATTCTTTTATGAAGGTGTTTTTATTATTTCCAGTTTATATTTGAAGTAACTTAGATTTTAAAAATTTAAATAACTTACATAAGGTCTCACAGTGATGAGAAATAAAGCATCATAAAAATTAGTGATTTGGACTTAATGAAAACTCTAAATTACTTTGAAGATATTCAAAAGTTATAGCCTTTATTACTTCTCCAGAATTCAAATGATTCATGTAAATCTTTTTATTTACAATAAGAAGAGTAACGAAGGATAATTTTCTGCTACATAGCTATTTCTTTCTTTGATTTTCTCTTAGATTCCAGAAATAGGTTATATCTTTGAAACATGCTACTCACTCTAGACAAGATTTTAAAAAAAAACTTCTTTCAAAAATAGACTTATCAATTCTTAGAGTTAAAAAGAAATTCAGGAAGTTGAAGAGAAAAATTAGACCACCCTGAGGCTCCTCCAGAAACGTATTTTTATAATTTCTTACTGAGGACTATCGTTTACACAGAACATTACCATTTATGCGGCTTCTTTCTATATGAACCAGATGGTGTGAAATCACAGCCACAACTTACACAACTTTTCATCCTAACATTATGCAAGTTGGTAAATTTTATTCAAATATACTCTTATTTGATTTTTAAAACAAATCTGTGAGGTAGTTGAGGCAGATTTTTATTTTCATTTATTTATTTTTAAATTTTTATGATCAAAAACAATAATTTTCTAAAATCACTCAGTTAATAAGTGAAGGAACCCCGCTTTTTGACCAAGCCATTGCCACTTAAGGGTCAGAATTCTTTGACCTATATTAAATTTACTCAAAATTTAGGCAGATCTACAATTAGATAAAGGTGTGAAATAGATATTCTTAAGTCAAATAAAAGTAATACATTATCTGTAGTAATGGAAAATGCATGGCTTCATTCCTCTACCCTGTTTTATTATGGTAAGGTTTACTTTACTAATATTAACACTCGAAGATTTTAAATTATTTTGTTTTGCAAGAACTATCCTAGAATCAATGCAAAAAGAGAAGTCGAGTTTCATTTCTTAATGGAAAATAATTATAATCAAGCTGATCTTTATTCCCTAAATGCAATGGCAATCTTTCAGTAGACTGCTTCTCTGGAAAAAGGTTATTTAGATTTCCAGACTATATAATAGCGAAAAACCTTGTTCTGAAACTGCTATTACCTGAATGGTTTTATTCTCTTTCAGAGACCTTTAAGGAAGAAATGGTATGAAGAAACTGTCCACTGAATTAGATTTTGGGAGTGTATACAAATGAAAGCACTCAAAATTCTGTAATGTTTTATCTTTAGAAATGGACAATATTTCATCGTCAGTAGTTATTGATTATCTTTTATGTTAAAAGGTTGTGTGTTTATTACTGGAATGTTTTATGTTGTGAATATGCAAAGGCATATTGTGCAGATTTCCTATACTGAAAACATTTATAAACTTGTTGAAAAATCTCCTTCTCTCCCACTTTCCCAAAATGTAGAAGGAAGATTGTGTCCATTATTTCTAAATAGAACAGATTAATTCAACATTTAGTTAAAAATTTCTACTGAACATCTCCTATGTGCCAGACACTTTTCTATATTGTGGAATATAACAGCAAACAAAACTTTAAAACACCTCAATGCTGCTGAAACTTGTCTTCTTGTAATAAGAGAAAATTATTTGCCTAAAAACTATGAAGGAAAATAATCAGAAATACAAACATATCAAACAGGCAACTAGAAAAATGAATAATTAACATCTACTCAGAAAACAAACAGTAACTGAGCATTAAACTTGAAATTAAAAGAGCCAAATCCACTTTGGTTTGCTCTTCTCTCCGTATTGCATATTATCTTCTTTAGACAGAAATACTCTGAAAGTCTTTGCATGGAAATCATTTGCATAATAGCTTCTCTGTTATCCTTTTTTTTACCTAGTAAACCAATTGAAAACATTTCTATTATTTTCATCATTAGTCTGTTAGAAATCAATGTCTCTGATTTGAACCGTATAGATTTCTTTAAATATTATAATATTTTAATTTATACAACCCTTGTGAACACAGGTTTCTGGAGTCCAAATTGAACCATGGCAATGAATGGTTCAAAGAAAAATACACAAACGACAGCAATAATAAACACAACAACAAGAACAACAAATTTCTCAGATTTTTAAAAAAACGTTTGTTTCTTTAAGCTATGCCAGGATTTTAGCCTGTCTATACAACCAAAAAAGTGAAAGTTGGGCTTTGGTAGATTTACCAGTGAACATTTGGATGTCTGAAAACATTTGTTGTTTTTGCAAAAGGATCGAGTCTTAGTTTTTACAATGTTTTCCTTTAGCATTTGAAACTGAATAAATGTAAATGTTACATTAATATATTAAGTTTTATATTTTCCTGTGGTAAAAGAGAAAAAATATTAGAACTTTTATTAGATAAAAGAGTAAATTTCTTAAAACTTTTGTATTTCTTTTTTGTTAGCATCTATTTTTTAAAAAGTTTAAAACGATAAAAAAAAAAAACTATTTTGGTGAGGCAAATGATAACCACCATATACGAAGCAATAGTATTTTGATGAAATTCATTAATAATTTCTGAGGAAAAATAATGGGACTGACACTTTATCTAGAAAAGTAGTAACATAGCAATCCAGAGTACTGCCAGTCAGGAGTCTAAAGACCTTTAACCAGATATTTATTTTTTCTATAATTTCTAATGATATTTTTATCAGCTCTATCAATAATTTTATCATTTCCCCCCACAAATATCTTAACTAATAGATAAACATTCTGTCAATGAATAGTCTTGAGACAACTGGATATTCACATGCAAAAGAATGAAGTTGAACTCTTACCTTACCCGATATACAAAAATTAACTCAAAATTGATTATATACCTAAATATGAGTTAAATCTATACAACTCTTAAAAGAAAATAAGCATAAATCTTTGTGACCTTGGTTTAGGCAATGGTTTCTTAGCTATGAAATCAAAAGTACAATAATCAATCCAAAAATTAAATTAGATTTAATTGAAATTAAAAAATTTTGTGCTTCAAAGGACACAAAAAAAGAGGAGAAAATATTTTCAAAATGTACATTTGATAAGAAATTTGTATCTAAAATACATAAGGAATTCATACAACTCAACAATAAATAAGAAAATAAATCAATTAATAAGTGAGTGAAGAATCTGAACAGACATTTCTCCAAAGAGAATATAAATAGAAATAGCAAACAAGCACACAAAAGTTGTTCTACACAATTAGCCATCAGGCTAATGCAAATCAAAACCACAACAAGATATACTTCACACTCATTAGTATTACTATAATAAGTAAAAAAATGGTGTGCAATAACAATATTGGTAAGGAAATTAGAATCCTCATACATCACTGGTGGGAATACAAAACAGGACAGCTGCTTAGGTAAAGAGTTTGGCAATTGATCTATAAGTTATAGTAGCATTATCATATGACCCCATGATTCTACACCTAGGTACATACCCAAGAAAATCAAAAACTTATGTTCACACAAAAACATGTACACAAATATTTATATCAATATTATTTAAATCAATATTATTCATAAATACAAAGTGGAGATATCTAAACATCCATCAATTGATGAATGAACAAAGTGTGTTTATATCCATACAATGGGAAATTGCTCAATGATGAAAAGAATTAATACATATTGAAATTTGAAAAACATTACTCTAACTGAAAGAAACCAATGTCAAAAGACCAGGTATTGTATAATTCCATTTATATATAATTTTCAGAATAAACAAATCCTTAGAGACATGAAGTAAATTAGTTGCTGCTTAGAACTGGGTTCAGGAATGTGAGCATGGTGGGAGGTGCAACTGCTAATGGTTATAAAATTTCTTTGGATGGTAATGAAATGTCCTAAAATTACATAGTGGTGATAGTGCACAATTTTGAGTATATACTAACACCCATCAAATTGTGAATTTTATGGTATGTGATTTATATATTAATAGAGCTGTTAAAAAAATAAGAACTATTTAAATTGGCTGTTAGAGTTCCTTTATGGAAAGATGATAATAAAACTTTGAACTATAATTATAAACAAATTATTTGTATTTTTTAAATACTGATCCTGACATACACAGAAATAAGAATAGTATTACTATTCCTTAGCTCAAATGCTTTGGCAATTTGTTATTTGAAAGCAGCTCATTATCTTTTTAAAATGCAATCTACAACATATTTTTTTAAAAAAAAAACAAGAAAAAAATGTATAATTAAAAAGTCACACATAGCTTATTTTTATATCTTGCTAATTATTACTCTCTGAAACCTAGATAGTTAATTGAAAACTAAGCTTTGCTGAAGTGATACTTGTTTATTCTCAGTAAGATTTGCTGCATTTTTTTTATTATTTTTTTAAAGAGAGGCGCATTTCATTAGGTGACAAAACCCACAATTTTTCTCCTTTGGGGTCTTCTCTCCTTCAGTATTCCTAATTCACTTCTCAAACATCTTTAGTCCACGATACTTCTTTTCTAAGAATTCTCATCTCACCGAGGTAAAGTGACCCCATCCTCCTGACCATAGGTGTCATGGGATAGATACGTGACATAAATTAAACTAATTTCATTCCCCAAATAGATTCCATGAAGAAGTTTAATAAAGTGTGTTAAATGATATTTCATGACTAATGCATAGTTCTATAAAAACACATAGCATAGGTTCTTAACCCAGGCTCATGGGTGCATAACCAGGCCCAAAAATTAGTGAAGAAAGAAAAGAAATCTGTAGTCTTAAACTACCCCAGGGTCCTCTTTTCTCCATAGTATCTGATATGCACTGAATCCTTTTACTTCTGGAAGTTTCTGTTTTCCAATACAGTGATGCCTTGAGAGTGGTTTGGGAATCCAGTATTCTTTCACTTTCTCCAAATCTTTTAATTTTCTGATGACTTTATCTTACTCAGTAGAGTTTAATTTTACACCCCCTGGAACTAGAGCAGGCCAGAATGAGAGGAAAAGGAGAAAATATGTGCAGAGTACTATAGAAGATTTTCATTTTTGAGATACCAAAAAGGCTAAAAAAAGTGTAACTTGTGCTTATTTTGGACACATGAGAAAAAAAGCATTGTTGAAGCCAAAGTAAACATTACTCATATGATTTATACTGCATTGATACTAACAAAGGACAATAAATATTAAATATTCTTTTTGAAAATGTAATCACAATTGCTTTAAGAATGCAAGAAGACATATAACTTTAGGGGAAATAATATTTTGAGAATTAGAACACATTTGAAAACTCAGGTTACTCAAAATACTGATTCGTGCAATAAAATATGCCAATTTAATTACATACCGGTTCAGCTATTTTAGAAAGTACACTTCTTTGTCAATTGAGAGAATGAAAATTAGACATCATTAACCTCAAATGCCAGAGGCTATTTCTGTTATTTATGCATAGTATAAAATAATTAAATCCAAGTCCAGACACTGGGGAACAATTGTAGAGCAAGCTGTTTGTTTTTCACTTTCTGTGATACCTTTTAGGAAAGCCATGACTTAACATCTTAAAAACAAAACAAAATTCTCTTTAGTTTTTTTTTTGTCACCTCGTTTCTCTTTTTATCTCACCTCTCCTTCACTACCTTTACTTGTTTACTTCTATTCATTGGCTGAAACTAATATACTTTCTTCAGACATATTAGTTTCTCTGAAATATCTGATGCAGCCATTCTGTTGCCTTGATTCTATAACACCAGTGTCTCATAGTTTTCAGTTTTTCATTTTTCCCAACCATGGTACATTTGATATTGTTTCACTTCAATTTGTTTTAATTAAATTTATTTTCTGGACAACAACTATATTATATGCTAAGCAATGTTCCAGGTGTTGAGAATATTAAGATCAATAAATAGGTATTTTCCATCAAAAAACTCAGTAATTGGAAACATGTCAACAGGAAATTGGTGCACTACAGGGATACTTCACCAAAACTGATGGGGTCAGAAAACATCTTTCAGGGGAGATTGCATATGTTGTGATGGCAGATAATTTTGGTGACATCTTTGAAAAATGCAATCTTCCACATTTGCTTTTCTCACTTACAAGTTCCAAGATTTGGGAATTTATTTTCTTTTATATCTGCTTTTAAACTAGTTTTAAACTAGTTCTTATAACAATTCAGCCATAAAAGAAAATGAAATCTTAACATTTGCAACAACATGCCTGAGGCTATATTAAGTGAAACAACTCAGGAAAGGGCACTATATTAAGTGAAACAACTCAGGAAAGATAAATGCCATACCATCTCACTTACATGTGAAATCTAAAAACAAAAACAAAAGTTCCCCTCAAAATCAATTTTGTAGATACAATGAAGAGATTGGTGGTTTCCAGAGGTTGGGGGTGAGAGTGAAAGAATTAGATGAAGTTTAAAAGGTACAAACTTCCAGTAACAAAATAAGCTATAGAGACGTATATCTTGGTGACTATAATTAATAATACTGTATCACATATTTTCAAGTTACTAAGAAAGTAAATCTTAAAATTTCTCATCACAAGAAAATAATTTTTGTGACTATGTAGGATGACAGATGTTAACTAGACTTATAGTGATCATTTTGCAATGTATAAAAATAATAATAGAATACATATGAAATTAATGTTGTATTTCAATTATCTCAATAAAAAAAGTAGATGCATGATTAAAAAGACCTGTGACAAACTGGGAAAATATATTTGCAACAGAAAAGTGTTTGTATATAGAACTTATTACATTTTATCAATGAGACTAGTAACTGAAAAAATAAATGGGAAAACATGGAACTAGAGAAATTTCAGAAAAAATCTCAAAATATTTTATCTCATAAGAAAGAAATTATTTTTAAAAAATTACCATTTCACATGTATCTTAATAGAAATAAATTATGTGTGACAATCAGAAGTGTTTGAAAAAATCTAGGATAAATGGAAAATTCTGAAATCTGGTGGAAGTGTAAATATAACCACTATGGAGAACAATTTAATGAACTTCACTGAAAATAAAAATATGTACTTATTAGATCCAAAACTTGTGTTATTAGACATATATAAAATATTTTTTATAAATATTTACAAAGAGGTACTTGCTTTGACAAAACAAAAAAGAAAGGAAATATACCTCAAAAATAAAATGTTGAATGAAAAAGACACATATTAAAACATGGATAAAATACCAAAAGCATAATCAAAGTATACATATACATGTAGAAAAATAGCTGGGTTTATATTCCAGTTCCAGAATTTATAATCTGAAGGTACTTGTGTGATTTATTTAAACTCTTTGTGCCTTAGTTTCCTCATCTATAAAATTAGTTATTTTGACAATTAAGTGAGTTGTTATATGTGAAGTACTTAGAAGCACTCAGAATAGTCTCTGTTTTATAATAAATATTCAACAAATATAGTCAACACTTATTTTCTTCCTTCTGCTCCTCCTTTTTCTTCTTTTTATTAAAATATGAGCTAAAGAATGTATGCCAATTTATGACAGTGCTTGTTTCTGGGGGTAGAGGTAAATGAGACCAGGAATAAAATATAAATGGACTTTGCCTTTGTTAGTAATATTTTATTTATTTTAATTAAAAATATAAAACAAGTATAGGAAAACTTCAATCTGTACCTATTCTATGTTATGGGTACAAAGATATTCATATATTTGTTATTATTCTCTGAACTGTTTTCCAAGAAAAAAAATTCTCAAAATATGAAAAGTCTTCTGAAGTTTTAAATATTTCTTTTATCATAGACCCTATTCTACTATAGTGGTGAAATACTTTAAAAAAATTATAGTTATAAAATTTTATAATAAAAGATTTAAAAAAAATGAATGTGAGCAAATAACTTGTCGAGAATTTAGAAATGGAGTATTCACATTTCTATCACCCAAGTGAGCATGATGAAATGAGTCTACAAATACAATATTATATAAGATATTGGACATGTTCTGTTGAATAGCCAAGTTTGAAAATGGAAAGGGCCTGAAGTTAGCATTTTTAGGGTGAAAAAAAAGTGCAACATTTGTTTACCATTATCTTTTTGATAATTAAAATTGCATAGAGAAACCTGCTAACATTAGCAGAAAAGGAAGAGCCCAGTCATCTGGGCCTGTCAGTCCTGCCAGAGATATTTGTTCACTCTATTCAGTGAGTTTTCTCTTTGGCAGAGGGCATTTCCATTCTGGAATTTAAGACATGATTCTGATTTTAATGAATTTGCCCTCCGTGAATACAATTTTGTCAGACTTGTTTGACTTGTTCCAAATTTTACTTTCAAAGCTATTTGAAACTTATAGTCTATTGTAACTAAAGTTTATAACAATAAAATGGTTTATTACAATTATTTGGTAACCAGATTGATTCTGCAGGCCTTCGAAAACAAATCTGGATGCAATTATTGTTTTGAAAGTGTAAATCACATAGTTCAGTTGTTGAAAAAATATAGCCCCTCTTTCCTCCTTCTATGTTATCTTACTTTATATATTAGGGTAAACTTGAGCCATTCTGTCTTTTCACTGTTTGACAGAACAAAAAATGAGTGTGTGGTATGAATGTTATCAGTGTTCGTCAAATGGGGGTAGTTTTTGAGTTTGTTTTAATTACACATTTCTTATAACCTTTATTATAAAACATTTGAGCAACTATAATTACACAGTGCATTTATGCCCTCAATCAGAAGGAAGTCTAGCTTTCTAAATGAAGTAAGAAATTAATGACAACACCCAATAATCTTACACAGCGTCTAAATGAATTAAACAGAAATATGTACATTCTGGAAAGGTAACGTAAAAGAAAAAAATGCCTGACTAAAGCAGGCTTCCAAACCAATCAAGAGAGTGCTTACAAAGAAAAGTAGGAGTAGAGAACACATCATATTTTATAAGTTAAAGCTTTCAAGGAAAAAAGACAAATTATTAAAAACAAAATAAAAAACTTAAAGCAACAATTGTAGCCATGAAAATTATACAGAATAAGTAGGACTTTTACAACGATTTTAAGCAAAAGGAAAAACTAGAGAGAAAACAAATGAGAGACATAAAAATAACATTGGTTCTAAAATGTCTAACGGCTCCTATTTAATTACCTTTTCTACTTATCTTTTAAAGACATATAAGATCTTAGCAAAAAGTAACCATGTTAAAATAATAAATATGTATAAAAAATAAGATGATTCAAATGAAAATGCATATAAATCTTGAAGTTTATCTAAATAAAAATTTAGCAGTGAGAGGATCAATACACTTTTTAAAAAATGAATATCTTGTGATATTTTGAAGTTATGAGTTATGAAGTAAGAATAATTACAGTAGTAGGAAAAAATAAAAACCTCAAGAAGATTGTGGAATAAATATATTGTGATGGGAAAAACTCCCAAATTCTGGAGACAAAAAAGGAATACGATTATTTAGCACCCAGATAGATAGATAGAGAGAGAAACTAAACAAAACTCCAAAGAAAAAAAAGAAAGAAAAGAAAAAGAAAAATCCAAACTTGTTAAACATTGTATAGAGTAAAATTACTCAATATTTTAATTAAAAATTTATTTTGGCAGAGATGTCATATTTTATGTTTTATTTTAAGTCAAATGAGGATTACAACATAGGCTATAAGTTTAAAATTAAAGTGAGTAATGAGGAAAGAGTCTAATTATGTTTTAAGGCTCAGAATTGTTTAGGACAGATTAATTTGCAGGAGACTAAAAAGGCTTGGCAAACTGATAAATAAGAGTTGGTTCACAATTCTTGAGTAAATATTTGATAATGCAAAATTAAGGAGGTAAATCTCTTCAGCCCTAGATAATGAGGGAGAATAGCAAATTTACAGCCAGAGTTACTATGATTGTTAGGTCCGTGGGGGAAGGGCCAGCCGGATGCCTGCCTGGAGACTCCCCAGCTTGATACCAGGAATCCAGACCCGAATAGGGCCCACCCTAAAGCCCCAGGCATCACCACCCTAATCCGGAGGCTCAATTAGCATTGATTAACGATTAACGTTCCCCACCCTATACCTCTACCCCCACTTAACCCATAAAAGCCACGCCCTCCCACCCCAGGGCCCCTCTCCTCTCTGGACCAGAGAACCTTGCCCAGGAGCGCTCTCTCAATAAATGCTTGCTTCTAAAACTTCTGTCAGCGTGTCACGCGTTTACCTTACATTTGGTGCCATCGTGTTCCTCGGCCTCCCGGCCTTGAGGGGCCTCTCCTCCCTCATCCAGGACCTTCGCTGCCCACCTCCTACTGGCGGATAGGGTAAGTTCCCTTTCGGTCTCTCCACCCTCTCCGGGCCTGGCCCGGGAGCGCTCTCCCAATAAACGCTTGCTTTGAAAACTTCTGTAGGTGTGGGCGTGTCACGAGTTTACCTTACAATGATAACTTTTTTTTTTTTTAAAGATGAATCATAGTCTGGTTTGAAAGACTGAATGCTGCTGGCTTTAGCAAGAGACTTCAGAGGAAATAAAATCCTTGAAAGGGGACAGGGGATGACTATAATAATTGCTAGGTAGAGGTGAGGTTGGGACATGGATAAAGGTGCAATTTAATAAACGAGAGTTGGAAATGAAGGACGAACAAATAGAAAGACACTAAATACTATAGCTAATAGAAATTGATATGTAAATCAATGTGGGTTATTTGATGAGACAAACTGTATACAATTCTTTTCAGATCAAATAACTTTTATTATGGATTTGGCAGTGTGCTAAACACTAGGTTTGCATTAAAGAGATTGAAGTCTAAATTGAGGGCCACAAACTAAATGACTACAGGGACTAGAGTTGTTTTAAAAAATGAAAATAAAATGGTCCTGACGTTAAAGAGTGAAATAGAGGTTTATAGCAAATGTAAATAATTGAGATACCTTCTTACGGAACACCTGCTATTTAGAAGGAACCATTGCTACCAACAGATAATGTGGGTTCAGTGGTACTAATATTCTTCTCTTGTCTGCTCTCCTCTCCCCTCCTGTCCTCTCTCTTTCTCTCTTTATTTATGTTCTCTTTTCCTCTTCCCTTTCATTCCCTCCCCTCTGCCCTTACTCTCTTCTATTTTCCTCTTTTTTTTTATTCTTTTTTTGTTTTCATTTTTTAACAAAAGTTGAAAAGCCAAATTTTATGTTGTCTCCTAATTTTCAATGCTATCAATTAGCTATGAGAAAAGAATCACTAGAAGGACATACAAAATATGCATATGGGAGTAAATGCAGTTTATGTGCTGTCGTTTTCAAACCCTGATCTAAATAATTTAGTTGCCACAATTTAAATTATGAAGTTAGTTCTAGATTGAGGATAATCCAAAACACAGTTAGTGAGTTACTTGTTCCATTAAGACAAACACATTTTAATTAATTGGAATTAAGGTAATTCATAGGAGTAAATTTCTCACTTCATTCTCTGATGACAGATTTAAAGAATGGTACTTACAGTGCACCTGTTAAAATTTCACTAGACTATTAACAAAAGAGCATGGTCTTTTGTTATTAACATTATTTAATTTATGTATAGCTCTAATTTGGAAATTGTCCCTGATATATGATTAAGAAAATGAGGAAATTTTTCAAAATATCTTCAAAGATTTGCCTGACAATAAGATCAATTGTGCCAGGATGACCTTTTGTAAAAGACATTGTGGAAATCCTACTACCAGAAGCATATAGAGTTAGATTGCACAGAATCGAAGGCCTTAAACTGTAAAGAACAATCCTCCTGGTCCTCCAAGGTATGGCCTAGATAATATAATGGTTAGTTTTCATCTTTAATACAAGACAAGGTGATATTCATTATTAAAATCTTCACTGTGGCTCAGTGTATTTTAAACTTTCAAGCGGGTTCCTCTAAGTGTGAACATGTAATTCTTTCTATTGTTATGAATACCCTTTGAAATATTTTTTGATTCATCTCATATTATGAAAAATAATTAATCATATTCTCAATCATTAAATATCACTTCATGCTTAGAATTCCAGAGTTCTTTTAACCTAACTTAATAAGTTTACTTTTCACAGGCTGTTTTTCTCTTTCGTGGGTCTCATAGTCTAGCATGAAACATAAAACATCTAGAAACTTAGTGAATCTTTACCAAATTGAATTAATTAAAACTTATAAAGCAGTCCAATGATACTAGGAGTCATGTGAGTCTGAGGGTAGATCAAAGATGAACTGTACATAAAGATTCTTATTTTTTGTTTAGATAAATATTTAAAGCAATTAAACAGTGATAAGCACATCAAATTTCTCTTTAGAAGTTGAAATTTCATAGTTGCTATTTTTTAACTGCTGCATTACACTATTTTAAGAAAGTAAAAATGTTTTATTTTATAGTTTTTGGGAAAGGGAAATATCTGTCTAGATGAAGTATACAGTTTTTGTTGTCATTGGTTACTTGAAATGGCTCTTCCATTATAAACTCAACTTAGTAAAGAGGCATAAGGGTATAGTAAAAAGTTAAAAAAAAAAAACTAGTGGAAAATTTTGATCCCGATGCTTGTTTCTTCATGTTCTAATGATGTGATCTGACCATGTCAATCATCTTTCTGAGAATTAATTTCTCAGCAGCCTAGAAAAATAATATTTCCTATTTTTGTGTTTTAGCCACCCAGATTGTGACACTTTGTAATGGCAACCATAGCAAACTAATTCAGACCCTGTGTACTATGAGCATTAATTGATGATCAAGTCCAGTGTGCTTTTCCCTTGCTACAGTGGCAGTACTCCAGAATGCCAGGAATACTGGCAATATTCCAAGTAGTGGCTGCTACACATTGTGTCTGCTACACATTTCTGCTCAGAGATTATTAAAGTCAGTAAATATTCTTAAAAATTACACAAATGTATTTATGATAAGGCTATGGAGGAAAAGTACGACCTTATATTTGCATAGTAAAAAAACTTTTGATTGAATTTTTTATTTGATTCACATCTTAACCCTTTCAGACACAAAAATGTCACCATAAATAAAAAAATAAAAAAAATAAAAGCAAAAAATAAAAAAATTATAAAAGTAAAAATAAAATAAAATAAAATAAAAAATAAAATACCTGTGGTTTTATCCATATTTCATAGATTAGGAATCTAAAGACCAGCAAGGTTCAGTGAGTCGGATAGGTTCATATAACAAGTAAGTAGGAAGGTTTTTTGTTTGTTTGTTTGTTTGTTTGACTTAGTTCTTTTCTACTCCAAATTATTTTGTTTTTATCTACTAATGCCATAGTCCTCCCAAGGAGAGAGAAATGAATTCCAGAAGATCAAGTTAAGTGTCTCACTCTCTCATAAAAATTATAGAATTAGTTATTTCTGAAAATAATTGCACCTGGCATCAGCTAAACAAATGATTTCTTTTTAATCTTTTTATATGCTATAAATTTATATCAATGGTATAATTATAATTTTGATAGAACCTAAAAATTACTATGAACTATAATTATCTTCATAGAAAACCCAGTTTTATTTACTAATAACAAATTACTTTTTTTTTCCTAAGTGGGACATGAGTTTAAGTCTATTTTGTCAGATATTAGTATTGCTATCCAAGACTTCATTTTTTGTTTCTACTTTCATAAAATATCTTTTTTTCATCACTTCACTCCTAGTCTGTGTCTTTCAATCTGAAGTGAGTCTCTTATAGGCAGCATATAAAAGGGTCTTGTTTTCCTTTCCGCCACACTGTCTTTTGATTTATTTAATCCATTTACATTTGATGTAATTATTGCTAGATATGTAGTTATTGCCATTTTATTATTCATCTTTTTTATCTTTTTCTTTGTTTTCTCATAAAAACCCCTTTAAAATTTTTTGTAATATTGGATTGGTGTTAGTGAACACCTTTAGATTTCTCTTTTTAATTCTAAGTGATATCTTTGCTGGGTAGAGTAATCTAGGTTTTAGGTCCTTGTTTTTCATCACTTTGAATATCACCTGCTAATCCTTTATTCTGTCATGCAAAGTTTCTGTTGAGAAATCATTTGACAGTCTTATAGGAGCTAGCTTGTAGGCAACTACTTTTCTCTTGCTGCTTTCAAGATTTTCTTTTTGCCTTTAAATTTTGGTATATTAATTATGATTTGTCTGGGTGTGGCCCTCTTTCAAATCATCTTGTTTGGGACTCTTCTGCTTCCTGAACTTGTATGTCTATTTCTTTCACCAGGTTAGGGGAAGTGTTTCATCATCATTTCTTCAAAGAGATTTTTAATTGTTTCTCTCTCTTCTCCTGTTACCTCGATGATGAAAATGTTGATATGATTGATATCATCTGAGAGGCCCCTTAAACTATCCTCATATTTTTGATTCTTTTTTCTTTCTACTGTTTCGATTGAGTGTTTTCTGCTACATTATCTTATAATTTTTTGATTTGATCCATTGCTTAATTTAATCTGCTATTGATTCCTTTTAGTGCATTTTTCATTTCAGTTGTATTCTTCATTTCTGACTAGTTCTGTTTTGTTTTCTACCTCCATTTTTATGCTTCCTAACTCTATGTTGAAATTCTCACTGAGATAATTGAACTTTTTTATAATCAGCATTTTTCACTCTGTATCTAGTAGATACAGAGTTTGGTTCTTTTTCTGGAGTTTTGTTCTATTATTTCATTTGGGACATGTTTGTCTCTTCATTTTGGCTGCCTACTTGTGTTTGTTTCTTATATTAGGTAGAGCTGCTATGTCTCCCAGTTTTGGTAGAGTGGCCTTATGTATTAAGTGTCTTGTGGGGCCCAGAGGCACAGTATTCTGGTGCTCCAGGTGTGTGTCCCTTATGTAGGTTGTGTGTGCCCTTCTGTTGTAGTAGAGATTTGATAGTTGTTGGCAAGTCAATTAGAGGAATTGACTCTCAGGCTGATTGGTTGTGAGGACTGATGTGAAGGAGTTGTTGTGGAGGGGTTGATCCTATTGATTAGAATTCATTTTTGTAGGGCTCCAGTGCCTGCCAAGTCTGTCCTTTGGTGTGCTGTGTATGAAGTTGGTTAGGTGGTACTCTGGTGTGTTATAAAGCTGGTCACTGGATGTGTTTGTGCTGGGGCCTCTTGTGAGGGGCTCTGTTCAGGCCAAGTTTAGCCACAGCCTGTGCCCTGAACAGGACCACTTGGTATGAGCTACAAAGTGACCTAAGGATGGTTATCACTTATGCAGGCCGTGGAAGTGTCTGGGAGAGGCTAGGCTGTGAACCAAGTCCTGTTGCCACTAGTGTTGAACTTGCAGCTGCTTAGCATGAAGTTTAGGGCAGGCTGATGCCAGACACTGCTTGTTTGGGGTTTGTGTACCATTGATAGATTTTAGGAAAATTTATAGCATGAGCCAAGACAGACTGTTTATATGGAAAAGCCATTAAAAATAGATTAGTTGGGCCTAAAGTTTGGGTAGGGTGAGGTCTCAAAGAATCATCTGGGTGGGGAAAATGGTGTTAGGGAGGTTTATGGAGACTCAGATATAGTGGCTGCTTGCATCTGCAGGGTGTGTTGGAGAGGGCTCAATAAAGAAACAATAGCTTCTGCCAGCACTTTTGTCTGAGAGAAAACTGTCTTTCCAGGCTGTGCCCTGGAGCCAGACAATTTAAATTCTTCTCATTTGTCCATGGTGCCTTTCAAGCTTCTGCCCTAACCCTGGATCTCACATCAAGTGAATCCATCAACAAGTAAGGTCATGTGTGGACCCTTTAAGAGGAGTTCCTGGGACTCCAGCAGCCCTCTCTCTCATTCAGCCATAATCTCTGCTGGTTTCCACAGCCAGAATTTGTGAGGATTTCTCTCTTTGTCCCTGGAACGCTGGGCTGGGAGCCTAGTGTTACAATGGAACCCCTTACTCTTCAAGCAGGACCTCTGTAGCTGAGGTATCCCTCCTAATTTTTAATTGCCACATAAGGATGTAGGGTCAGCTCATTCTAATCTTTACTTCTCCTAACAGTCTCAAGATGGCTTTCATATATCCTTAGTTACAGACCTTCTTTTCTGCTAGACCTCAGGAACTTCTCAGTGATGGTTGTCCTGTAGTTTAGTTGTAATTTTGATGTGGTCTAGGAAGAGGCATGTGCAGAATTCTTTGGAATATTTTTAAAATATTCATATTCACCCAAACCTACAGATTTCTGGGGAAATGCATTTAAATTAAGTGTCACAAATATTTCTCAGGAGACAGGGGCTTTAAATCTTGAAAATTATTGGTTTTAATAAGTAGAGTCCCATTTTTAGAATATTTTCTTCCATTCTGAAAACTGCTTATTAAGAGATACAGTTGTCCTTAAGGTTGTCCAGAATCAGAAACAAACTGTGACCCTCTCAGTTTAGGTGTAAGGTAATCACTTAATTCAATGCATACTTCCAATCAAAAACTAAATAAATATTTTAATTTGTTGATAAAAAGGATATGAACTATGCCATATTTACATGTGGAATAGTTTTATATTGCTAAAACTATGTACTGTCCAATGACTATCCTTTGTGTAGCTTTAAATGGCTCCTAAAATCTCAATGAAAACATGTTTTTAAAGCCTCTCCCTAGCTAGAACCACTACTAAGATATTTTTTTCCAGCATTTTCCAAGGAATTCTGCAATATGAGCATTGGTGATGAAGAGATGGTGTGTTTGATTCAAGTGAAATCATTGATTTGTGTAAGCTTTTTACTGTTCCATCTTTCAGAACTAACTGACCTAGCAAGAAATTTAAAATCTATCTAATTATATCTTTATAGTATTATGCTTATTGCCCTTGAAATAGGTTAAAAATTGAGCTCTAAGTTCATTTTTTTATGAATATAATTTAAAAATCAATTTAATTCTTAAAGAGTTTTATTAGAGCTCCTAATTTAATAACTTTTTACATTCTTTCTGGTATAAGAGAAGTGATATTTGCAGATAATAAATTCAAAAATTATTTAATACTGTTTGTTGCCAATTTAATGTATTAAGCATTCACAGATAACCATAAAATTTTCTAAATTGTCCATTAAGAAAGTTCTCTGAACAGAGCATATGCATTTTAAGAGTGTCTTAAATATACAGATTCTAGTCCCTACATTCACATGATATAGTTGAAACATGTGTAATTTATTTTACTTTATGATAAGTAACAACATAATTTTTGAGTCAGGGTTGGCAACTGTTTCTATTTTGAGGGAACAGAGAGAACATACTTCAGGAAGTTGAAATTAAGTAATTAAAATGGGAAAGTTAAAGTATGATAATAGTCATGTAGGGGTTAGAGCACAAACTTGTAGAAAATTAGAGATAGGATGACTTCCTCATCAAGATGTGCTGTAACTTAATTAATGTATTACCCTATCTAAAAATATATTACATTATTTAGGACATGTGTTGCTTGGTCATAGAGACAGGAAAAGGAAGGTCTCAAAAGCAAACTGCTGATGTATCTATAAGCTTCTCTGAAGGTTAGAAGAATAGGATCCACGGGATAATCCAATCTAGGACAGAGAAGTATATGTTAGATTTTCTTAGCTTATACTTTTAATAAAATTACTAAGGATTATTAAATTTTAATTTTTATTAATATTATATATTACACAAACCAGATACCTATACAAGATATTTTACAAAAGGCTGTAGTCTCTTTCCCATCTTCTTTCCAGCCAGCTTTTAGCAAATCCTTCTGCACCCACTTTCATCTCACTTTCTTAGACATTTATATCTAGATTACTTATATTACTACTTGTTATTTATATCTTTATATGCTTATTTCCTATTGAGGATGATGTTGATTTAGCTCTTCCATACCTAGCTTTGCCACAAGCATTTGTTTCACCCTTCCTCCAACACAATTATATTATTTTTGTTTGTATCATTATTCAGTTGTTGTTATAATGTAAAAATATTAACAGCTGAGCAATGTGATATAACTAAAACAACAGCAGTGACAATGCTACATTCTTTTCTTAGCATTAACTCAGTGCAAGGCAGTAATTTTATTTCCTTTTTCTACATTCTTATTCTTGGAATTCAAAATTTCTTTCTTTTTTTTTTTTTTTTTAAAAAAGATACTCAACTATTTTACTATTGGCCTCTCAATTATGTCTCCTCAGTTTATTAAAAAAATATGTAGCACACTACTAATTTTATCTTTTTCTTGACTATTCCTCCTGAATTCTCTCCTCTATCATTTCCAACCTAGCCATTGTCTGCATCCACTGGGCAACATTATACTGGCAGCTGCATGTACCACCATCCTGTTTATTTTCTTCACATTTCTTATTAGTGCAATTGCTCTTCTGTCAGAGGTCCCATGTTTTTCTTTTTCTGGTTTAATTCCACATTTTTCCAGAGCATATCTTTAAGTCAAAAGGAATGGTATAAATACCAGAGGCATATTTGTAGTCATAACCACTTAAAGCAGCAAAAACATCATGATTATTAACATCATTTATACCCGGCAACCTTTATGGCAAGCTCCTTGACCACAGCATTATTATAGAATGTGTGTTAAGGCTACACTTGATTTACATAGGTGAAAAAAATCTCCAAGCGAGATCGGCAGAAGTCTAGAGTGAGTCATTTCAGTGGCGAATTATAATTTCTCATTGAATTTTCAGAATTAATTTTAACAGGACTGATATCCTTGAATCTAATAAAAAATGCAATTTTGACCTGTGTCTACCTCATCATATACCCAATAGAACACCTGTGTTGAAATAACCCAGTTCTAAAATGTATGGATTCTGGAAATATAAGAAGTTGGCAGAATCCTGAGTAAGAGTTATTATAGAAGGAGGAACCAAGTAAGTAAAAAGTAGTACAGTGTCACTAAAAAATTCAGAGGTAAGTACCACCATCAAAGACTAAAGCTGTAAGAGTAAAGATTTATATAATTTTACATGTAGGAATATACTCAAAGGAAACAGACAAAGCTGTTTGGTTGATTGAGTTCATGGGTACAGGGTGTGCTGAATCTTCTGAATTCCTCTATACAAATCTATGCTAATTCTGGTTTCCTATTTCCCTTTCAGTGCCACAGTCTTTACATAGTATTATCAAGACAACTGTGAATTCACTAGATATCAAATTTTGTCAATCTGTACTTGACTCAAGTTCTAGATATTTTGGAGATTTTACCTTGTCACTCACTGTCTTTTCTTAACATGTACAGTGTTATGAAGGCAGTTACCTCAGTCCTTGATGTTCTAATGCATTTTATGTTTTAAAAGTAGCAGTGCAGCCCCTAAATCTTTGCCTTCATTTTGAGGAGATAATATAATGAAGTATTTTATCGCCAGATACCAGGGGGTCCCAGGCTATCATTTCCCACCATTAGATTTTCACTGTCTTCCAGTCAAATTAAATAGAGTCACTATTGTAAGTTGAATAGTGTCCTACAGATATTCATATTTACCTGAAACCTCAAAATGTGACTTTATTTGGAAACAAGACCCTTGCAGCTGTAATTAAGAGGAAGTATAGAGATTAGATTACATTGAATTAGAGTGGGTCCTAAATCTGATAATCATGTGCCTAAAAAAGAAAAAAGACACACAGAGACACAGAGACCATGTATAGATGAGGAAAAGATTGAAGTTATGCTGCCAAGCCAGGAAATACCAGGAACCAGCAGAAGCTGAAAGAGGCAAGGAAAGTTTGACCCCTAGAGCCTTTGGAGGGAGGGTGAGTGACTTTGTCAACACCTTAATTTCAGCCTTCTGGTTTCCAGAACTATGTGAGAATAAATTTCTGTTGTTTTTTGTAATGAAGTGTATAGTAATTTATTACAACAGCTCTAGGAAAAACTAATGCAATCACAAATTATTATTTTCTTTATTTGTAAGTTATGTGTACTATTCTGATTTTATCTATTTCTGTACTAATCAGGTTTCTTAGTTGCAAAAACAAACAAAAAAAACAAAATGAAAAACTGACAATCTACTAAATGAACAAACTCAAATTAGTTTTTCCAGTTAAAAAAGAAAGCTGCCATTTGTTGAGGATATGGACCACCCACAGAATCCCTCTGTCTGGGGATAAAGCTTAGAAAATAGATAAAAAATGGGTGAGCATTTAGGCAGTCAAAAACAGTCCAAATTGGGCCCCAAATCTAGTCTAGTGTACCCAGCACTGCCGAAGCCACAAGACACTGGACTGAAGAGCAATCCTTCTTAAGCAGTTTGGGATTCTGCCTAACACCAACGACTGCTGCCACTTCTCCCTGACCCGTGGACACTGTGGATGCTTCTGTTACTACCCTCATGAAGTATTCTCCCTCCCTGCTTCTTAGCATCATTAGATACAAGTTCAAAGGCCTAGGGGGTAATATGAGTCACATGCTGGCTCAGCATAGATCACTTTTTCATCACTTGGTTTGCAGTGAAGCAAAGAGAGAGAGAGGCTCAACATGCAAACATCAATGATAAATAATGGCTGAAGGCTATGCCTCCTATCAGGGTTCATAAATGTTTGGAGCTAGAGTAGGTTTTCACAATCACAAAAAGGAGATCAAAGGTGGGAAGGTAAATCAAATAAAACAAAACCAAATTAAAAAAAAAAACAAATATACATTGCACGTATTTATCTAAGGCCAATTCCTTTGACTCTCTAGAGAAAAGAAATCCATTCAGACTCTGTCAAAACTTAATGATAGTCTTAGTGAGAAGGTGGGAGAAGTTGCATTAGGTTCTGTTATGCAAATGCATTATTTTTTATGGGTCCCAGGCCTGCCTCATGGAATGTTACATTAGTGTAGTAGGGCGCCTGTGCTTAAAATATGTACACATAATTCAGCTTATTGTATCATGCATTAGTGACTGAATGTCACTATTGTACTCTGATATGTAGGAACCGTGCTATCCCCTGGGGAGCAGAAGGGGAACACAGGAAGGGGAGCAGAAGAAGAGTAGAAGCAGAAGCATGCTGCCTGCAATGAATTTGGTGCCTGCCATTTTATTCTCATGTAGGTTTCTTGTGCATTCTTCCAACTGGACATCTTATAACCGAAAACTTTCCTTCTTGACCAGCTCAGTGCTGACATTTCTAATGGAAAAAAGAATGGTAAATAGTTGTTCCTTGCATCTCAATAATGAAAAATTTATAAGTGATCTGGAACAATAATGTATTTACCTTTATTATTTATCTCCAAGAGATATTTGCCCATATTTAAACAGTATGATATCTTTGTCAGTGCTATACTTAGAATTATACTCAGGTAATTCATTGATAATTCCAATAAAAATAAAATATTTACATGCATGGAAGACTGTCAGGAAAATATTTGTGAAACTTGAGACCTGGATATTGTTATTTAAGGAAATTAAGTGAATAAAAAAGCCACTTTTAATGTTAGTTCATAATATTTCAAAGGTAATTTCTTATTGATAAATCAAAAAAGAAAATGATAAAAATGAGTTTAACAGATTGCATCACATGAAAGAAAATTGACTGAGTATGCCAACTTTTTACTGTTTAAGAAAGTCAGATCCATTGTTGTCACTGGAAGTGCCCAAAAGAAACTTATTAACCAATTTAGAATAAAAATAAATTTCCATAGTTAACGCTGTCACCACATTTGAAATTTGAACACATATGACTGAATGCTTGTCTTTATGCTTGTTGTATAATATGTGAAAATAAGTCACATTGCATTTATCAAAGATTTAAGAATTGAAAGAAGCACAATATGTCATGTTATTTTACTCCATAACTCTACTGTAGAATAAACTTCTGGTAAACTTTAGAGAAGAACGGATATCTGGAAATATTTGGCGAACATTTTCAACATATAAATTTACATCTAAAATTAAAAACATTTTCTTATACTACTTTTAGTTGAAATAAATAATATTTGTTTTAAAATTGCATTTGTGGTAGATATTGCACATTACTTTTCTCTTTTCCCCGTTTCATTAACCTTCTAGCATGTCTTTCTAATGCAGTTGGAAAACTAAAAATTACATCTTCAATACTCCTTGTAGCTAAGGTTATGTATGCTAATTGATTCCCACCAAAACCCACCAAAAGATCCATCCCTATGAGATTAAGAAAATCAAAGTGACTATGAAGCCATTTGCCTGCCCTTTAGAATATTTTCTGCTGGTAGGCAAGGTTATGGAGATATGAAAATTTTCTGCACCAGTATTTCAGTTTCTCTTCTCCAACTTCCTGGTTAATAGAGAGGCTGCTATCATGTTCCAGGAGTCAGGCACCAGTTTCATGTGTATCACAGTTGTGGTAGTGAGGCTTCCTGATGCCTGAAAGGCACCCATGGCAGCATGAACTTCATCTCAATAGTTTTAGTGGACACTTCAGTGGTAGGAGCTCCCTTGGCATCCAAGTCCTCAGACTTTGAGAGTTAATTATAAAGATCCAGATGGAATTGCATTCCCGCAACCCTTTCAATAATTTTGTGGGCACTTATTTCCCTCTAAAAAATAAATGCAGAGGGTGATTTACTTTTTTTTACTTCCTGTCTAGAACATGGGCTGGTAAAACATTTTAAAACAATTTTACCAGACAACTTTATCGGTTTCCTAAAATGAGTTATAGAACCCAAAGAATTGTAGGCAATGCAGTTTGAGGAAGGACACATCTTTGAGAGGTACCCAGTTATATCTCCTTTCCCAGAAGAGTTTGGTTTTAGCTGAACCATGAATTTGCTACAGATTCAAGAATAGAAAAGATGTAGAACAAAACAAACTCTGCAAATCTCATTCAGGCAGATAGTTGGGGGAATCACTATCTTCTCTATGACTTTTGACCCCTATACTCCAAAGCTAAACTTTCACTAATGTGTTTATATACCTACTGCTATTACACCTTCACTTGGAATATGAACAATAAGGAATCCAATGTATAAACAATAGGCTGGTTTAAAACTTCCAAATACACGTGGAAATCATAGTTAGAATTCCAATTATATCCACTGGTTTAGAGTTAATTTTATGCCTAAAGGAATACTTTATTTACTTTATTTTGCTCCATTCAAAATAAGGGAATAGTTACTTTTCAGAGAGGACTAGATTTTACTTAGCAATGAGGAAAACAGTGAGATAGCTTTCCTGTACACTTGTTTCCTGTTCATTAGTGATAAATTTTATAGAGGTGATAGTGAATTACTTGCTTGACCAAAATACCCAGTAATCAGAAGTTCATATTTTACAATTATTACTGTTTTTCAACAATAAATGGTAGCCAAAAACCAAACCAAAACAAAAAATAACAACAAAAAATCATTTGCAGCCATAAAAAAATGGAACATTTAATAAAATTAAAACTGGCTTGCCAGGGTATTATACACAATGATATGTTGCTTGAAGGAAGAACATTTTATTAGAAATAAACAAACACTGGTAGGAAACAAATTTGTTTCAAATTTCAAATGTAGTTATGTTTTAATGTTGTACCTAAGGGTGAAAAATAAAGGAGGTGATAGTCTATACATTACATGATTTTCCAGCAGTGATATAATTGAAACTATAAAACATTGCCTTTATCAAACAGTTTTGTGGGTATTCTTTCACACAACCTTATGCATAGGAGACACATTTTATTTGTCTTGATTTCCTCTGATAATGACTACAACTGGGTGCTGAGAAAATTTATATAGAATTGTTTATGAGAAAGACAAATACTATCAGACTTAGCTCACCCTGATTGGCTTTTGAAAAATAGACACTCCAAAAATCTAAAACTTGTTTCCTTCATAGCCCAGAGAGAACCCATCTCTATATTTTGAATAGAACCAGTGAGGGTATGATGGTCACTGGTCAGAGCCTCAGAATACCATAAATCATACATAGAATTAGACAAATTCTAAGATGTGTGATTGGGTTTTGTTGAGTCTCTATATTGTCAATATCTCTACAAATCTTGTGTGCCTTATTTTTGATACGACTATATTTGCCTCAACTTTAGCTAAAAAGAAAAAAGAATTCCTACATTAATACTCATATCAACCCTTGATGTGATATCGGGAACCTCCTTCCCAAAGCTCAGGAATATATTCCCTACCAGATCTGTGTCTTTTCTTACCCTGCACACTGCTCCTTCTAAGGCTCTTCCACTGACTCTTCTCCTTCTTTCTAACATTCAACTATTAGCATTTCCACGAGCTCTTTTCTTGTTCTTCTTTACTTCATCCACACTCATAGTTCGGGTAATTTCATCTAGGCCTATGGCCATAAATACCTCCCTATCCTTATGATCACAAAATTAATACCATACTTCAGACCTTCCCTTGGTTCTAGGCTCTTTTTTATTTGATTGCCTACATATCATAGCACATAAATTTTATTATGTTCATAAAAGAATTTCTGATCTGTGTCTCCAAACTCATTCCCTTCCCCTGAGTTTTTGCCATTACTTTTCAGCAGTAATCCAGCACAAAGGTTTAGAGTCGTGCTTGTTTCTCTCTCTCTCTCTCTCTCTCTCTCTGTCTCTCTCTTTTTACAATCCAATGGTATATATAAACAAGTCCTGCTAAGATACTTCAAAGTATTTCTAGAATATTTATTTCTCATTGCTACCAGTATTGCTACTGTGTTAAAGCTGCCATCACGACCACCAAAATATCTTCCACCTGGTCTCATTTCTTTCACTCACTTCACCTTCTCCACCATCCTCATACTCAAGTCTATTATCTATATATTTTAAAAATGTTTATGAAAACATATTAAAATAAAATCTTTCCAATGATTTACATAGCATTTAGAATGATTTAAAGTCTTTTTTGTGGCCAAAAAAGATCCTCTGTGATCTCATCCTTGCCTATCTGAGTAACCTGGTCTCCTCTGAATTCTCCTTGGTCACTCACTTTCAGTGCCATGGAATGTTTAGTTGTTTCTTAGGCACTAATCTTGCCTTGCTGTCCTTATATCTGGTATTCTTCTCTAGTGTTACTTCCTTGAAAAGACCATGCCTGATTATCTAATCTAAATAGCATAGGAAACATACTTTTTCTTAATCTGCTTTCTTTATCTTCCTATCTCTTAGAAATTCCTCTTCCAGATCAATTTTTTAAATTTTACATTCTCTTTTTTTATTCATGAATTTGCTTATTATCTCACTCCCTCAATAGAATGTAAGTTTCATGAGGATATTTTTTCTTACTTGTCACTCCATCTTTATGCCTAGATCTATAAGTCAGACTCCTCATGGGTATACATACCATCAGCATATAATTTAATCCCCTCTTAAAAAAAAGTATCATTAATTTTAGTTGTTTAATCTGAGTGATTGTCATTCCTACTCTTCCCACAGATGTATCACTTGATCTTCACTCTCCTCTGGTTGTCTTCAATGTAGCCAAATTTAACACTGAAGAATGATTATAACTTTGAAGAAGAAATTCTTTTTAGTCTGAGATTATAGATTCTGTTTGGTTCATATATTGGTGCCAGGAGGTAAAATGCAAAACAATTTTAGTAAGGGTAACAGTTTCACACATAAAGCATAAATTTAATTATAGTAATTTTGTATCAAAACAATTCTCCTTTATTTTATTTTCTTCTTCTTTGTGCTGAATTTATGCTTATGTTTGTCTTCATTACAGTTGTAGAGAGAAGTAAACAAAGGAAAAATCTGTTATTATCAGTATTTTAAAATTAATATGTTTTTACTTTCTTTTGTGTCCACCCACTATCCTTTTTAGGTGACTGCAAGCATACAAAAATGGAAGATGGTGGGAAGTTGGTTCTCGGTATCATATCAAGGCTTAATATTAGTGTTAACGTTGGATTAATGTTGGAATAAAATTTGGATGCATTCTTTTTTTTTCTTTTTTTTAGCTAAAGTTGAGACAAATACAGTCGTATCAAAAATAAGGCACACAAGATTTGTAGAGATATTGACAATATAGAGACTCAACAAAACCCAACCACACATCTTAGAATTTGTCTAATTCTGTGTATGATTTATGGTATTCTGAGGCTCTGACCGGTGACCATCAGACCCTCGCTGGTTCTATTCAAAATATAGAGATGGGTTCTCTCTGGGCTATGAAGGAAACAAGTTTTAGATTTTTGGAGTGTCTATTTTTCAAAAGCCAATCAGGGTGAGCTAATGCTGATAGTATTTGTCTTTCTCTTCATTCAAGCTTGTAGTCCTCACAACTGAGCACAGTGCATTTGACTTTGCTCAGTTAATATTTTTGAAATGAATTAATTTGAGTTGCTCATAAATTAATGTAACCTTAAGCATCACTGAATATTTATTACAATTCAATTATATTTATGACATGAGCTGTTTAAAGTTTACTTCTTCATACTTACTTTCTATTGGCTGAATCATTTTCATAATGATATAGATTAGTGCTCAAAGAACTTTGGACATTTGATTTTTCTTTAGATAGTTTGATTTTATTGTCTCTTCTTGCCAATGAGCTGTTAATAACATGGAAAATTAGCATCTTTTTATTGTAGTTAAAAAGTAATCTCTATCATTTCTATTGTATTTTGCTGTTTATGAAGAATAGTTACAAATATTATTTAACTTGTTCCTGACAGTACAACTTTGGAGTCATAGGTAATCTCTCCAAAGAGCCTCTGAAAAAATCAGTCTCTGAAGCAACTTCCCCATGATTACACAGCAGAATAAAAGGTTTAAGTTCAGTTCAACAATTCAAATCCAAAAATATATTTTTGTAATAGTTTAGGAAAAAATATATTAACCTTTTTTTTTCCCTTCTTGGTTGTCTCTCTGTTTGGGTAAGATTACAGTGGGTTATTAATCTTTAAAATTATTTTTAAAGTTTTTCAGTATGATTAAAATTGAGTTCTCCATTGAACCCTTGCTCATGGGAGTAGATAGTCAGAAAACAGTGCCTCAGAGAAATATTTTTTTTTTCTGCAGAAAGCCCTAACTAGAAGTATGAGTAAAAAGCCCAATATGTAGATTTGCATCTGATTATAAACTTTCCTGACAGATGCTTAAAAAAGTTCACTCTATACTACTTTAAACATATAATACTCTTATTCAGCATAGTAGTATTTTATCTTTTCTAAGTTATATTGGCTATGGTAATTTATTCACCACTAAATCAAAGAAAATAAAAATTAGAAAAGATATTAAGGCAGTCCACAGACATTAATGTAAACTCTTATTCACATATATTTTAAATAGCAGAGATTAATTATAAAGCACAGTTCCTCCTCCCCCCCCCATCAAACAGCATGTGCATTAAGGTTCTTTGACATATCTGAACTTTAATCAGAGGAAATAATTAGAAATTGTCCACTGTAATAACTTATTTCTAGCAATTTTGAGTGTGTCATATATCAACAGAAACAGACCAAGAGAAGGATAATGGAGATAAATTATGTTCATAAAATGTTCATAATGTTAGTAAAGGAGTAATGATTCTTTCAAGTACAGATGTAAACGCAAATTCTAATTATGGCTTAAATTTTTCACACATTTTAAGGTACTAAACTTTTATAATCTCTAAATAATTTTCCAGTAAATACTTCAATACACTAATTGGATTGTTTAAGGTTTTTAAGACACAGGTTTTTACAGGTATAGTCTTGAAGGCCAGAGGAGACTCTTTTATAAATCTACATTATCGGTTCTCAGGGTTTAGCTTGAACAATTGGATGACAGGAAAATATTAGCTGTGATTTATAATCCCAGATGACTTTCTCATGATGGTATATGCCAAAGAACTCTCTCCTGAGTGGTGTGATGGATGTGGGGCACAACCTGAACAACTCTGCATAATAAATAAAAAAATTCATCAGTAGTTAGAAGGGGAAATTATGAGATAAATGACAGCAGGGGTTTGATAAAAGAGATTGTGTGTGTATGGTAATACTCCTTTGTAGTCTCCTACAGAATACCTTCAGTAAAATGCAAATTTCTTTCTGTCGCATAGTAGGCCATAGTCAAGGATGTTTCACTGAAGTTACAAGTAGATCTAATGCCTCAGTAAGAATTAGAGTAAAAAAATGTGTAATTGTGATAAGACAAGAACTTTCTTCTGTGGTAACAGCATGAGCCTTGGAATGCTGTCATGTTCCAGCACCTTAGTTCAAAGTAGCATAAAATTTGGGGGCTTTTCTGACTTGGCCGATTCCTCCTTCCATGATACGTACTGAGCCCATCCATTATAGGTGTGCATCCTTGTAGAACAATGAGAGGCGTTGAGAGATTATGTGGATTCTCTATATTTTTAACCATAGACACTTTGAACTGTTTTTCACAAAATAAAGGTAATGAATCTAATCTAAGTTATCTATATCCATGATCCTCAAATCTGCACCTGCTTTTGCGGCCTGGCCTACTTTACCCTTAGATTGGACATTCTCTGGAAAAATATAAAAACATGTGTCTTTGTTTATGTTTGGGTATGTAGGAAAAACAAATATAGCTGATACTAGCCCAAATCTCAAGTGGAGCTACAAATAAGGAGAATAAAGCACATCCAAAGCCCATTGTAGAAGTAATAAAAATAGAACCATAAGGAAAAAAATCTTGTTTACTAAACTGGCATAAAGAAAGCTATAGAGAAATAAGGAAAAGTATATTTGCAATTTCATTCTTTCCTGTCTGATTGATGCATTAAATAAGATGAAGAAGAGGAGGGAAGAAAGCAGAGGGTGGGGTAAAGATAAGAGGACAAAGGAAAAAAAAGGGAAGAACTGAGAAGTTAGTGGCATTTAACTTTTTAAATCTCATTGTAATCCATATCAGACTTGCTATATGCTCTAACATCTGTAGGCTGATGACATCCACATTTTATCTCCAACTGAAATCCTTATTTTGAATTCTAGACTCACGCATCTAGTTGCCTACTTCATATCTCCTCTGGCAAGTCTAAGTGGGATCTCATACTTAGCAGTTCAAAACTAAACCCTGGATATTCCCCCACGCAAACATTCTGGCCCACATAGTCCACGAAGAATGCAAGTCCCTCACTACTTGGATGTCAAAATTATAATATAAATCATTTTATTGACATGGACAGATATTGTATGCTTTCCTTTCTTTTATTTTCTCTTTTTCTTTTATTTTCTTTTTTTAAAATTATTTTTCTATTTCACTGAGAAATTGATTGACCTACATGTAGACTGATTCCAGTGAAATGTAAATTCTCAGAAGTCAGGAATTTGGTAAAATTTGTCCACTGCTATATTTCTGATACCTAGAATAGTGACTGAATGCTCAATAAACATTTATTGAATATTAAATGTCAGCTGAATTCTGATTTTTTTATAAATATGTGTTACAAATTACATTGTATTGCCATTGTGTTACATGTTTGGATCAGGACTGGGTGAATATGTATAATTTTCTAAAGTGTCCTAAATATGGCATGTTTTTATTAAAAAAATATTTAAAATTCAGAATAGTCTTATGAATATACATTTTTAATGTTTTGATTAATTTGCATTTCTGACTTGTCAACTTAATTCTGATATCAAAATTATGACAATACACTCTTTGGGAGAAAAGGCAGTATAGAAAACAGGTTGAAAGGAACTTCACAGGTTTTTAAGATAAGAACACTGACACATTTTTAAAAATATCTTTTTAAAATAGCTTTTACTTGTGTATTTTAAAGTCACTAGTGGAGAAACAATGAATAAATATTAATTTAATTGCTTATCATTTCCATTTTTTCTACAAAATAAAACAGAAAAGTATTTTAGACATTCATAGCCCTGAATTCATAAACGTTTGTGGCTAACCTGCTAAAAAGAGAAGTTATAGGAGATAAACCCAGAGTGAGTGATGTCCTTACAGTAAAAATCAATTGGTATATTAGGTTTTTCTTGGGTTCCAAAAAATTTATTGAGGATTCCTCTGCGCCGTATAGGAAAATAGATTAGAACTCCAGTGGAGAGTTAGACCCTGTGAGTTTTCCTGTGAATCATGATTACTTCATTTTAGGACAAATTTGAGTAAAGTAAATTTCAATCTCAGGGATTTATACATAAAAGCCGTTTCCATTGTGTGGGCACCGGGCCTGGTTGGTTCCAGGCTCATGGTTGAGAATATGACCTCAGATCTAGAATGTTACATTAGTGTGCAGGTTGCTTGTGTCCAGCTCCTGTAAGCATGATTCAGCTTACTGTGTCATGCAAGTGTCACAGAATGCCACTATTGTTCTCTGCCATATATAAAGCCCATGAGGCCTCCAACTCAGAAGAGGCTCCCCGCAATAAAGTTGGACCCTGCCATTTCATTCTCATGTTGGCCCTTCGTGCGTTCTTTCAACTGGGCATCTCACCCCGGAAACCTTCCCTTCTCAATCAGCTCAGGGCTAACACATTGCCACTTACACTACCGCACAAAGTTTTTTTAATGATAATCAGTGAAAGTAGAGATATATCTCGGTATTTAAAAATCAAAATAGAAATTTTTAATGATCTTTGAACAAAAAAATGATAAAATAGTCAACTTTATATTAGTATGCCTGTGCGGGGAAAGAAAGATGGCTGTGGTGGGGCTCTGTCCTGACACACCCTTAGCTAACTTCCAGCACTTCCCCTCATGTAACCGGGTGCCTGGTCCGCATGTGCAGGCCTATTATCTGGCAGTGCCACTATCGTCTAGCCTGAGAAGCTGGCTGTGCCCTTGCTGGAATAAAGAGATGTGTTGCAGTTGCCTGCAGTTAGTTACCCGCAGTTTCTTCCAACTACCTATGCTTGTCCGCCTTACCTCGGAACCTTGAATCTGCACACCACAATGCCTTGATCTTCCTCTGTCCCTATTTTTGTTAGCTTTTATTTATAGGTAAATTATAAATGCTAATAAATATTATCAAATAGTTTCATGAAAGTTATTAACCAAGATAACAATCCTCCTCCTCTATCCAACTACTGTTCTCCAGAGACCATCATTTTCAACATATATCAGACCTTTACTTCCTGACTTTTTAGTTACAGAGTTTATCAAATTCTTAGCCATGGAAGACATGGGACAGGGTTTAGCTTTATTTTACCACTACTGCTCATTATTAATAGTGCAACTCTCATACCTACATTTAAAAAAATATATATAGCATAATTTTGATAAGATTAAGCTTTACTGTTTACATAAATTTTACTGTGTTGAAGCTAATAAGAATTTAACTATATTATTATACAGTACAAATATTTTCCCTAACAATTTTTTTAAATCCCTGATATTTAACATTTATCTTGTTTTATGTATATAAAAATATTTATCATTTACTCATCCATAAACTGTTCTCTAATTAATTTTTTTATACTCCCTCTTATGTAATACAATCCTAAGCTTCAGATACTCTACCAACATTATCTCCTCTCTAGAATGCCTCTGAACTGTGCCAGTTTGAAATGGTTGTTCTCCAAGAACACTGCATGTAACTTACCTTCTTACTTCCCATCACCATCAACTAGGAAATTCTTCAACTTTGCTGATAGCCTATTTTCTGAATCCCGTGTCTTTTACTTTATTGGGTTATAGCATTTTGTTTTGTTTTTCATAGATTACCTATTCCAGTAGATTATTGAGAAAATGTCCAAGGTAGACAATTTTTTAAAACTTGATGTCTAAAATGTTCCTATTCTACCCTCACACTAAACTGAAAACATGGCTGCAGGTATAGAATTTTAGATCTCTCAAAAATTAAGACATTTTATTAATTCATTCTACCTTTTAATGTCGTATTAATAAATCTAATGTCTTTCCTATTTCTATCCCTTCAATGGTATCTATTTTATTTCTTTACTCTTTTTTATTCTCTCGGAAAGCACATCTTTTCCATAATGCTGAAATTTCATGATTATTATTATGATCACCTTAAAGGAATTTTTAACGTGGAATACATTTACTTTATTTTTAGGATGATGTCTTGAAATATTTTTTTAAAGTTTTCTTCTTTTCCATCTTGTTGCCCTTTATATTTAAATCTTTACCTTTTCTATTTTTGAGGATGTAAAAATATTATAATTTGATTTCTTTTTGGATGCCCATGGTGTGTGTGTGTTTTAAATGTATGTATACATATATTTTTTTTCCCAAAAGCTTTTATCTGTTAACTGATTATTCTTTTCTTCTATTCTATTGAATAATGAATATATTTACCCATTTTAGAGAATCAGCAATACAAAAAGGTTTACCATGAAAAACATTATTCCTTCTCACACATGTATCCAGTTTTCAATCATCAAAATCTGCACTTTTATAAATTCTGGAGATTTTTATGCAAATTAACTTAAAATTTATTTTTCTCCTTTTCTTTTTCCTTTTTGTTTTCACACAAAAGGTAGAATATCACATTCCTCCTTGCTTTTCTCACTAAATAAAAGTTGGATACCATTTTTGATATGATTCATAGAAAGCTTCATTTTTTTAACGTATAAAAATTTATTTGAATTCTTCCTTGATGGACATTTGAGTAATTCTCATATCTGATTCTGACAGTAATGTAACAATAAATAACTTTTTTTCACAGGCTATTTAATGTATGGGCAAATATAAATATATGTTTAATTCGTGGGAAAAAATAAATTGCAAAAAGTGCAATTTCTAGGTCAAAAGTTATATACATCTGTAATTTTGATGGATAGTTCCAAAGTTGCACTCCATAGTCAGTTTGGAATTTTATCAATGTAACAGGTGAAGAAAAAGTGTCCCAGTGTAGAATTCATAAACATATGTTTTTTATAATGAATAAAAACTTTTTTTAATGTTTGAGAGACATTTGTATTTTTTTTAATGAGCTATCTGTTTATGCCCCTTGCCAAATTTTGTTTTTGGTTATTGCTTATTTCTCATCAGTTTTTAGGTTTTTATAAATATATAGTAAGTAAATTCTTTGTCTCTGATAGGAGTTGCAGGTTTTTTTTTTTCTTCTTTCTCATAGTTCTAGAGGTTAGAACTCTGAGATCAGAGTGCCATTATAGTCAAGTTCTGGTGAAATCTCTTCCTTGCTTGCAGATGACTGCCTTGTCACTGTAATCTCACAGGTAAAAAGAGACAGGATTCCCTGACTTTGATAGAGTCGTTCAGATTTTGCAGCTGTAAAGTTACTCTTTTCCCCGCTGCATACTCTACTCATTGGAAGGATTTCACTATGCACAGCTCCCACTTATGAAGTAGGGAGTAATCCTCTCCCTGTCTTAGTGAGCTTAGTTCAGTCTGCTATAACAAATTATCGCAGACTGGGTGGCTTAAGCAACAAAAAAAACTTATTTCTTATGGCTCCAGAGGCTGGAAGTCAGACATCAGGGTACCGGCCTTGTCCGGTTCTGGTGAGAGCCTTCTTTTAAGCTGCAGATTGCCGACTTCTCATTGTATTCTCTCATGGCAGAAAGAGAGCCAGCTACCTATCTGAGGGTATACTAACTTCATTCATAAAAATTCTACCTTCGTAATTTTATCATCACCCAAAGACCCACCACCAAATACCATTACACTGGGATTAGGGTATTAACATATGAATTTGAGGAAATATGAACATTGAGTTCATAACACTATCTCCTCACAGGTGTACATCTACAAAAATTGTTAGGACTTTTTTGCATAAGAGAACTTTAATGATGCTTTTATCCACCACACAGTCTGTTTAATCTGCTTTCTTCTATTTCTTTTAGTCATCTCTGTTAAGTGTAAAGGCTTTTCTCTTAAATAAGGTGATCCTTAACTTGTCTGTTAATAAGTAAAAGTTGGGGAGAAAAACTAATTATAAATTCTGTGTATGGAATGAGGTTTATTGACTATGGGCTTCACTATTTAATGGTTACCTGCATAGTACTGCATACTATACCAGTATCATTAGTTCTTTTTTGTTTGCTTGTTTAGATGCTACTTTGAGATGGTCAGATTCTATACTCAATAATAAATTTATAATCTTCTACCTAGAAGATATAAGTAAGCTTAGCTATCAGTTTCGTGAGTTTCTGAGCTGAGGAAAGTTGAAGATGGAGGTAACGTTGGCTGTGGGGATTACTCAGCCTTTAGCATACAGCCAAGTTTTCATTAAACTTTATGAGACTACAAGTCTCAGTCCTCAACTGTACTATCTCCAGTTCAGAGATCTCTTACTCTGCTTTGCAGCAGAAAATGAGATCTGGGGTCAGGCTGCTTCTCCTCTACTTTTTTTTTTTTTTTCCTTTTCTTATTTAGAGCTCAGGTGAATGTAAATTTAACTATTAAGTAAATATCAACCCTACCTGTTCTAGATCTTCTTTTACCTTTGCTTCCAAAAGCACATGGCTTTAGGAATCCTGAGCTTTTTGCTGTTTTTGAACTGGTTGCTTTGTTTTTTTTTCTCTCATTTCTCCCCAACTGGTTTAAGATTAAATATTATTAGTTATATTGACCAGTTTTCTTGGTCTCTAGATTCTAAAATGTTGTTGCTATAATTGTTTATCTCTGTCTTAGGGGATTTATGTCTTTAAAAAAAATCCATTTACTATTACTTCAGAGGAGCTTTGTGAACACATAAAGATAAATACATGTGTATTTTTACCTTTAATTAGCTATGTTTTATCTTTATATTGATATAATGGGGTCAAGACTGGTTTTTTTCATTAATTTTTTATACATTTTTTAAATGCCGTCAGTAATAGGGAGAAGAGGAACCATATAAATGTCTGGTTCTGTATCTACACTGAAGTGAGGTGCTGCTGCCAATCATTGGAAGCTGAAGGCTGAGAGTGCTACATTCAGTAAAGAGTCAGTGAAGTCTCTCTGAGGCTATAAACAGGCTAGGACTTAGATGAGAAGGGAGAGCAGAAGGACAAGGGAGAACACCAGGGAGTGAAAAAACGAGGGATTAGAAAAAGTTGAGTGAAATTTAAAGTTTTCGTGAGTGGGGACAAAGTACAGATGAGTGTTTATGAATAGTTTCTGTGATTTTTTTTACATAAAATATTGTCAATTTGATATTCTCCAAATTATCTTTTTAATTAATCAACAACAATTATTTTCATTGTTCTTCAACATAGAGTCAGACTTCTGTTTCTTTTTATGTTAATTTGTTGAGATTGAACTATGTTTTTTTTCTAATTTTAGTCAAGTAATGTATTCTTTCAAAGTCATTCTAGATAACCTATATTGAAAACAGATATTTTTACATGCTATATCTGCAAATATAAAGTAAAATTCAAAACATAATAAATATTGTGCTGACATTATAAAACTTCCTTTTGGGGAAACATGCTATATAGCAACCTCTCATTTCCAGGTAAAGGAAGCATGATGCTCAAGGAAATCTTGTGGTGAAGGGGAAGAAACAGACATGCTTCCAAAAGATATAAAAGGTTCATAGATACTACATTAGTTTCTTATTGTTGCTGTTACAAATTACCACACATACAGTAGCTTAAAACAGCACAGATGTATTATCTTAAAATTCTGAAGGTCAGAGATTCTAAAATCAAGATGTCAGCAATGCTGCCTTCCTTTTGGAGAGAGGCTTCAGGGGAGGATTCATTTCCTTGCCTATTTCATCTTCTAGAAGCCACCTGCATTCCTTGGTTTGTGGCCTCATCATCTGTAAAGTAGCATCTTCAATCTATCTTTCTGACTGACCACTTCCACTTAGATGGAAGGGTCCTTCTATAAGGACCCTTGTGATTACACTGGATCCCCAAATAATCCAAGGCAATCTTTTTATCTGAAGATTGCTAGTTTAATCATACTTGCACAGTCCTTTTGCGATGTAAAGTAATATATTTACAGGTTTCTGAGCTTAGGGCATCTTTGGTGGAGGGAGGAGATTCTATACTTCATGGAAATAAAAGGTGAAAACACTAATTAAGGCTAGGGAGGAGGATATTTTTATTATGAGTCCAGTAAAGAACTCAAGGCATAATGTTCAATTTTATCCTTTTATCCTTTTGCTCATTTATTTGTTTATTAGTAAAATTCTTAAATCATAACAGGCAAAGAATGGAGAAGGATATACCGTGACACAAAAGTGCATGAGAAAAGGTGACATCATAGTAGGAATGGGCAGTACTCGGTTGAATGGGTTGTGTACACATGTGTTTTGTGTTGTGTGTTGTGTGTGTGCCTTGTATATGTTTGCTGTGAAACAGGCACATACAACAGATAGTATTTTTGGAGATTTACAGTGTTATGATCTAGAGTATAGCATTCTGAATACAACTGGCTTTATAAAAAGATGAAATTCTGCTATTGTGGGGTATAATTATTTAATATTATGTCAAAACAATTTCCTTATTTCAAATAAATGTGAATTTAAAAAGTAAACAAATAAGAAAGTTTCAATAAACTTCTAGCAAATGCATTTAATAAGACATTACTTAGAAACTTTGAAAAGAATTTGTTGATTCATTTAGATACACATAGGAGTTTTAATTTTATAAATATTTTAAGTTGACGTGTGAGAAGGTTAGAAATAAGTAGGAATGATTTAGAAATAACAATTACTCTTATAGCAATAATTAGAAGTTATTATAGACTAAAGTTTCTTCATTTATAGTCATTATAACATCTCATCATTTAGGATGGGTAACTGCTGATATTGTTCTATGATGGCAAATATGTGAGTATAGATGACTTGCTAAGATGAAAACAATATTTAGCAGCACTCACTTTTCACTGATCAAGACTCCACTTTCAAAATGGATATAAAATGTCTTTAAGTTCAATAAAAACCCAATAGCTAAAATGACTCTAAGGACTGTTGCAATACTAACAGAGAAGTAGAAAATAATAGAAGAATGCTTACATTTTTCTTTTGTTTACAATAGTAAGTGGTTTTATAGGGAATATCTCCCTTATGTTTATAGGTAAATATGCATAAATATAGACATTAGTCATGGGGCTGGATTACAACATCTGTGTGCTTATAAAAAGAGTAGAGGAGGAAGTCAGAAATTACATTTGATCTAACTTTGAAAACACGCATGCAGAAAACTTGTCACTTGCAATCCTTAGTCACTGTCATCCTCATTTATACTGTAAGCAGCCAAATAAATGCAGAAATTTTCCTTTGTACTTATAAATTATTTATGTTATTTATAATGGTTGCACAATCAAAACTGATTAAACAAATATTGTTAGTGTGAGACAGATGTAAAATTCACCATTACACTAATCAATAGTGTTATATTTTTGGCATTGAGTATTCAGATATGAAAATTGCTGTTTGTGTAAGAAGTTAATGAATCTACATTTTCCATTGTTAGAATATTTTTCATAGGGTTAGTAAATAGTTGTGTTACATAAAGCCTTTAAAAATATTTTCTGTACATAATATTGCTTTCTCATTTTATTTTCTTTAGCAGTCATTAGGATAATATTATCATTGATTTATCTAGAGACTATTGCTGTTTTTCTCTTTGTATTGTACTATGTTTTATTGTTGTCTTTCATTATCTTTCCTTTTTCTCTGGTCTTTATTTCTATTGCTCCAATAGCACCAACTTAGTATGATTATACATATGTGTAAAATATTTTCTTAAATATGTATGCAACCATATAAAACACATGGTTTTCTTCATGTGTTTTCTGCTTTTCTACTATTTGAATTTAGTTAAGAACATTGGCCTGTTCAAAATTTGTTCTTTTTTCACAGTTGGCATTTTTATAGTGGTCCCAGTTCATCCTATGGTCTGTGTTTAAAATTTGTTGATATATAATGCTAATATATTATTTATTAATAATTTAATATTAATGGTATTATTTTCTTGTTTCTTTTCCTTTATAGGTATATTTTGTTTTTTATTTTATCCTAGATTTTATGTCATTGATTTTTCCAAAGATTTCCTCTTTTAATCATCTTCTGAAGATACATGTAATTAATTTCTGTTTATAATATTTATAATTTTTTTTCATTTTTACTTTTCTGGCTTTCTTTGTTGCTCTCTCCATGTCTTCCTGAATGGCACATTCATTTGTTTTCAGTTATTTGTTTCCGATAAATAAGTTTAAAGCTACAAATATACCTTTGAGGTTTACTTCAGCTATATTATATACACTGAATTTGAGTAATTTCATTCTAATTCAATCCTAAATATTTTGTAATTTTCCTTTTGGTTTTTTATTTAATATAAAGTAAATTATTGATTAATTTGCAAAGTATGTAATTCTTTTTCGCTATTTTTAATTTTAAGTTTAATTACACAGGGTTGGAATACAGTCTGTGTGTGATCTGTTAAAATTTTAGAATTCATAAAGTTTTTTTGTGTCCCGACCCGCGGGACCTAGTTATTCACGGGCTCGAAGAGGGTCCAGCCTGAAAGAGAAACGGGCGAGAAAAAGGAGCGGAGGCAAGACAGTATTCTGATCAAGCCTCAAATTTTTTATTTCAGAGCGGGTATATTTATTACAGAAGAACAAAGGGGGGCAGGACTGACTAGGCAGGGGGATACTTGTTACAATTTCATTGGTCCTTGGTTGATGGGGTTAGGGGGTACAAAGGTTAGAAGTGAAAAGAGGAACAAGGAGGAGAGGGGTTCCTTGGGCAGGTCCACAGCCATTCAGTAGGTCCTTCCTTATCCGGCGGGTATGTTAATACATTCTGTGGTTAACTATTCCTGAGCATTGTCTGCTCCTGCATTCTTTAGATAGCATACAGGTTTGTTGGCCAGGTTCTATGCCCGGGGCTGGGCGGTCAGGATGAGGTCTTTGGCTCCCAACATATCCTCCTTTCTGTTTTAGAAAAGGTGGGCCCTTAACCGAGTGGGGAACATTGACCTGGTTCCTCCATGCAGACTATGTGGGCCCGCCTAGTATTTGGCTCTTGGTATCTTTTGGGGAGGAGAGGCAGAGCCGTTTTGAAATAGTTTTTGGATACCAACCTCTATGCAAACCAGGTGTGTTCTCAGGGAAATACAGAGGGGTCTCTTTATTGTGACCTTCCTTGCAGATGCTTTGCTCTTGCACCCATCTCGGTGCCCATACCCCCCTCGAGTTTTCGATGGGCGGTGAACATACCTCTGTTCTATATATAGTCCCGTAGGGAGGGAGCCAGGCAAAGTTATATTTCTCCTTTTACAGTGGAACCAATGGTTAGGGTTTTGTATATAACCTGAAAGGGATTTTAAAGAAGCCGATGTAAATTTAAAGGTGAGATAGGGGCCAGTGGGGATCTTGGGTCTTCGGGGTTTTCATTATTATAGTCGGTGGTGTCATCGCTCTGGGTAGCCAAACGGTGATAGTGAATGTGGACAGGTTTGGCTAGTAAGGCATCTACCTGTTGCTTAATAAGGTCAGTTATACGCCGGAAAGCCCAGGGCCCAAAGGTTATAAGTAAAAGAACACAAGAAAGGGGGCCGAAGATGGGAAAGAGGTAAGGAAGGAGCCCATTTAACCCAGTTAGAAAGGGGTTCTCTTGGAGCTCTCTGACAAGGTCTTCTTGAAGTTTCTTGATCTTATCTCGAACGATTCCAGATCTATTGGCGTAGACGCAGCAGCGTTCCTGTAAAGCCAAACACATCCCTCCCTGCTCTGCTGTAAGAAGGTCTAAGCCTCTGCGGTTTTGTAACACTACTTTAGCAAGGGAATCAATTTGATCTTGTATGTCGCTTATGGTTCCTGAAAGGGCTTGATCATCATTAATTAATTGATGGGACAATTTGTTGTAGGAGTGGACTGCAACGCCAACTCCAGCTGAACCAGAGGCGAGTGCCCCAGTGATACCTAAACTGACAAGGAGGGGGATGGCTTGGATGGCTCGTTTGTGTCGTCCTGCTATGTAATCTAGGCTAGGGAGGGGGACCAGTTCGTCTCCCAGTATGATGGAGATGTCTGGAAAAATATTAACTGATATACAGAGTCCAGTCCAATTTTGTGGTAAGGCAGTATATGCGAGATTATTTCCACATAAGAACACTTGTCCAGGAGCAGGGCATAATGGCCCAGTGCGATTAAAAAGACTAGAGCAATTGATAAAGGTGACAAACCCTACATCAATGTCGAAAGAGTTATTTTGAAACGGACCTTGGTAGCAAGTAGAGGAGTTGAAACCTACAGGCTGAACTCTAAAAGGAGGGCTGAGACTGCAATTAAGGTTATGGTCAATAGACGAGTTGAAGACTGGGATAGCAGTGGGCATAGGGATGCCTATAGTCATGCATAGCCAGCAATCTTGAGCAAGTTGAGGATTAGAATTATTTAAGGCCCATAGAGTAGTCTCTAGGATATTAATGGTTTGGGTGTTTATGTCAATATTTCCTCGGGATCTAGGAATAGCTAGGGGATAAGAAGGGGGGCGTAAAGCCTTTTGGAATTCCTCAAATTTTTGTTGTAATTTTATATAATGAAGAGCATCAGCAGGACCATAACCGTCTGACACATAAGGCAGAGGATCGGTTGGCCAGCAAATTGTTTTTCTAACATCTTTAGATGCACCACAAGGGGCTATTGGGAAGCTTCCAGGGCCTACAGCTGACAGGGTATTGGCCCTGTTGCCAGTGTTAGGGGCATAAGGTGCCCATCTTGTTAATTTAGCGGTGTAATATGTCTTATTACCCTTGGTGCATTCAAAACAAAAATTCTACTTAGATTTTGTTGGAAAATTTGTCACTATGTTATAAGGTTTGATCACCTGGTTAAATAGGATTACAGGTCATTATGAAACAATACTTAGTTATCTATTTAACCAATGCAATAATAAAAGATTTCAAAGGTAAATACGACTATAAAAAACCTTAGCATTCTTAATGTTAAGACTGTTTTACGTATCAGCATTTAACAGATTATCAAATTTATGAATATACCAATCTTATAATTTTGTAATCTTGAACAACTAGTAGAATTAGCATACGCACGACCTGACGAATACAGGTAGAATAAAATTGTGTTTCTGATAACTTGAAGACACAACTACTTTTCCTTAACTTATAATATTAAACTATTCTTATTACCAAAGATTATCTCAGATCATGTAGATTTGATAAAACAAAAACAAAACATTTGAATTAGTTTCTATTCTTCTGACAATTTTAGGAAGATGTAATTTATCTATACTGTTCTTCTTATTTTTTTTTTTTCTAAACCAATTAAAGCAGAGATCTTTTATTAATTTATTTTCCAATAAAAATAAATTCCAACCTAAACTGAAGAACCAGCCAGAAGGGGGACTTGACTATTCAGGACTCCGCCCCACAGACACTCTGTAAACACTTAATCAGTTTTATGTTTAGCTGTTCTTCAGACCTAAACTCTAACACAAATGCACATTCTCTGCATTGTTTTAAAAGAAACCTATGATTACCACAGATGATATCTCGCAGCTCAAAGGCTGTTTGCAGGTCGAGTGGCCCCTCTGATGGTTACTCTGTTCCAAACGTGGGCCAATTTAGCTGGCAGAACTTTTGAAGTTTGAAGGGATTGACGCTCTAGCTCCGTAGGCTTGGGTTTGTTTCCTGAAATCCTTAAAATGGTTAAAGTATTGAAACGGGGGAGAACAAAGGACAATTTGAGAAGGAAGCCTGACCCATGTTAGTGAAAACAGGTAAGAAAAGAGAAAATCCCCACAAGAGCCAACTAAGCCAGGGCTAGGATCAGCCTTTCACCTAGCATCCAGTCGGGCGGGCCACAGAGGCCAGACCTAAGGAAGGAATCAAAATAAGTATAGGAGGGTAACAATACATTCGGCCAGCCCAAACAGACAGACACAAGACAGACAAGACAAACTACAGATAACACAAAACGCTAGCGCATCAGAAACCAGCACCAGAACATGTACAGGGTCAGAGTCTGACGTCTCAGACTGACCGAACTAGGGAAGTATTGCTGCGTCCAGCCTTCCGCTAGTTAACCAAGGGCCCAATCAGACAGGAACAGAACTGAGGCATCTAGACAGATGTTAACGCAGTCTTATTCACCGGTGAGGCTGCTTTAGGTGGCTCGTGCCCGATTACAGTTAAAGTGAGACTTCTTTTCCTCCTGTCCTCCTGAGCAAGGCTGCTTGGCGTCTGGGGCTGAGAAACATCTCTCAGCGGCCGCCCCCTGGACGAAGCAAGTCCTTACTCAAGGTGGCTGTGGGTTTCAGGTTTTGGGAGATCCGGAACAGAAGTTAAAAAGAGAACAGAAGTTAATCTTTGACAAAGCTAGCAGAAACTGGTCATTACAAAGAAATGTAGCCAGGGAATTTGTTAGTTTTAAACATGGCCTTGCAGATGTTCTCCTTATCTGTACCCTGGAATGTTGCGCTCTTAGCATATGAGAGAGCTCTTTGTCACAAGTTTCACAGCAGACACTAAGCAGTTAAAAGTTCTAGGAAGTAGGCATTCTTGTCCCAATTAAAAATTGCTAAGGTAAAGATTTCTTTTGTCTAGTTTTGAGACTTTTAATTAACTTTTACCTTTTCCACATTTTAGTAGGCTGTTACATTCCCATTGGTTTTTAGGCACATATCAAATCTTTGATGTCCTGTAAATTGCGGAAACTGAGATACCCCTGTTACTTGAGTAGAAAATATTATTAATTTAACAGCCTGGACTCTCTGTCAATGTACTTTATAAGGCAATCCACTATACATGGCCTAAACAGCAGTCCTAGGAAAGTCAATATTAAAGGTCTTTGTTTTACTAAGGCTAGACTATCTCGAATTATGCCAGAGTGGTTGGTATAAAAACAGTAGTCTTTACTTAAAGTTATACAATCAAAGTAAGATCTATGCTTTATGGACACATTAGTCTTATATGCATGAATTAATACTCAAGATTCTTAGTTCATTTTACAGATTTTGAAACTAAGCTGTTTAAAAGGTAAAATTTGAGACTATGGTTGATGCAGTAAATGAATATTGAAACAAACAAAAACTTTATCTAAATATTTACATTTGAAATAATGTTCTCAACTATTCAATATACTGTTTTTCTAAGTATAATAAGTACAATTACCTATTTATCATTGGCTTTTAACAATATGGTACACTAGTAAACAACACTTTACAGCAATTATCTTATGTGAAATTACAAGTGAAAAACAAATTTCTCAATAACAGTGAGTTATTAAATTCCTTATCCAATAGTTGTTACAAAATTTTTAAAAAGCCTAAACACACAAACCTGATTTCTTTGATAGTAGGCGGGTGCATTGTGCTCTTAAAAGAGCTAAGGGAAGGAAGCTTACCTAGTTTTCACTAATTTCTAATTCGAATTTAGTCAACGTTTCCTTAAAAGTCCTATTATCCTTTTTTTTTTTTTTTTTAACTGAATTTTGTGGTCTATAAGCACAATGCAATTTCTACTCTATTCCTGGTACAAATTTGGGGAGCATAGAGAGGGGGCCTCTGCGGGGGTGCTGAGAGGAGCAGGGGCAAATCAGGGTTATAGTAGCGTGCCACCTCATTTTCCAGGACAGTTGTATCTCTAGAATCTAAAGGGTCATTATTTACGGTCTTGGAGAAAATTGGGAAGTTCATTGGGGCCTCTAAAGACGAGGCTTCTTTAGGGAGAGGGGATAGAGAGTTTGAAGGGGAGGTAGTCTGTAGGGGCGGCTGGCGGGGCCCCTGTAATGTCTGTAACGACTGAGGGGACTTGAAGGGATCCTATCAGAGGAAGCAAGAAACCACCGAGGCCGCCGAGACAGGGACGGAGACAATACTCCAACTGACAAAGCTGTTGTTTATCCGGTCATCAGATGCTGTCTCTACAATGTCACGGATAAGCCCCAATAAGAGAAAACGGCTGCAGGGGACACTATCCGGGCCTTCCCGATTTAGTTTATCATTTAAGTATCTACCGACCTCTTGCCATTTTTTTTCCTGTGTATTTCTGGCCCATTTACAATAAAACCAAGGACAGGCGTTATCAATAAACATAAAGCATTTTATCAGGTCTTTCTTTTTGACTCTAACCCCTCTTTCCCTGAGGGATGCCTTGAGGTCCTAATAAAGAGCGCCTCCTTAGAGAGTCCGCTGCCCATTTTATTTTCTAATATTAGGATGTTAAGTAGCAGAATGAATTACAATTTTTAGGGTCTTAATTGAAGAACTAACATAAAACAAAGACAAAAGCGAAAACAAGGATGGCCTTGGGCACCACCCGACTATCCGCGGCAATTCATGAGGTCTCTTTCAGCGACCCGAATATCCGCGACAACTCACGGTCTCTTTCAGCGACCGATTTGCTCAGGTCTCTTTCATGACTGAGACTTTCTTTTATGTTACTCAACTCCTTTACCCTGAACTTACAGAGGTCTCTTTCAACGACCGAAAAGCGTCCCCGTTTCTTAGGCAGGCAGAAACTCACCGAGGACGTTCGATTTCCATGGCGGTGAAAGCAGTCCTCACTTCTTTGGGTGCCTGGCCAGGCCTTCTTCAATTACGTGCGTCCGGGCTGAGGCCGGGAACCTCCGTCGGCAAGGACCCGAGCTTCGAGCCCCACGTTGGGCGCCACTTGTCCCGACCAGCGGGACCTAGTTATTCAAGGGCTCAAGAGGTCCAGCCTGAAAGAGAAAGCAGGCGAGAAAAGGAGGCGGAGGCAAGACAGTATTCTGATCAAGCCTCAAATTTTTTTATTTCAGAGCGGGTATATTTATTACAGAAGAACAAAGGGGGCAGGACTGACTAGGCAGGGGATACTGTATTGCAATTTCATTGGTCCTTGGTTGATGGGGTTAGGGGTACAAAGGTTAAGTGAAAAGAGGAACAAGGAGGAGAGGGTTCCTTAGGGCAGGGTCCACAGCCATTCAGTAGGTCCTTCCTTATCTGGCGGGTATGTTAATACATTCTGTGGTTAACTATTCCCTGGAGCATTGTCTGCTCCTGCATTCTTTAGATAGCATACAGGTTTGTTAACGGCCAGGTTCTATGCCCGGGGGCTGGGCGGTCAGGATGAGGGTCTTTTGGCTCCCAACATTTTTGGGGGCTATATTATTGCTGATTTTTGCTTATGTTACACACACATGTACATGGAGTTCTCTGTTAATATAGTGTAAAGTTTATATATAGACACAAAAATGTGTATATATATATATACACACACACACACACACACACACACAGAGAAAAAATATGTTTATATGAGATTTTATTAATTGTGATTTTGAAGTTTGCTATAATTTCATTTAATATTTTTTCTGTATGATCTTTCAGCTTTTGAGAGGAATATGGTTTATTGTCATTTGTGACAACATGAATGGACCTTTGCTTATCATGCTAAGCAAAATAAACCAGACAGAGAAAGTTGAAAACCACATGATATCACTTATATGTGGGTTATAAACCTAAAACATGTCAAACAAACAGAGACTCGTGGGAATATACAATAGACTTCTGGTTACCAGAGGGTAGGGGAGAGAAGAAAGGGGGAAGGTAGATGTGGTAAAAGGAGTCAAATATATAATGACAGAGAGAAATCTAACTATAGGCGGTGAACATACAATCCACTATCTATATATTGGATTATATAATATAATCTATCTATAATATAATCTATAATCTATATATATAATCTATCTATATCTATATCTATCTATCTATCTATCTATCATCTATCTATATATATATATATGCCTTACTGTTGAATTATACACTTGAAACTTATTGGATTTTATTAACCAATGTCACCATAATAAAAATAAATAAATAGATTTAAAATCAAAGAAAAAATCTATATACAAATGTTGATTTATTTATTTTTCCCTAGTGTTTTATAAGTTGCTGTTTAATTCTTTTGGAAACTCTGTCATTATGTGCATATATCAGTACATTCTATTATGCTTTTATTCTTTTATTAGTATATAATTCTTTTATATTATGTGATATTTTGCCTTAATTTTTATTTGATGTCAAGAGAAAGTTTAATTTGCTCTTTCTTATGATTCATAATATCCTGGTATATCATTTTGTACTCCTTTATTTTCATTCTTTACCATTTTGTATCCTTTACAGCACACATTGCTGGATTTATTTTAAATTTTAGTTCTAATATGAAAATCTGTGTTTTGATAAGTGAATTTAATCCAATGACATATAGGAATATTCTTATTTCTATTTACTATATTTTAAAAAATCTTGTTTAGTTCTATCTTTCTTTTCATTGGTTAGATTAAATTTTTCTCTTTGGTTTTAATGATAAAACTGTTCTTAATTAAAATGTTATACATAGTTATACTCACATTACCGTACATGTTTCTTGAAATTATCAATATCTTGACCTTCAGGCAAAATAAATACATGTTTTAGAACACTCTACTTTCTTTTGGTCCCTTGCTCTGGGCCATGTTCTCTTTTTGTAGTGTCTCCAGGATCAGGCTAAATAATAGAATTAGCACACTGTGCTAGTTTGTCATCTTCCCGGCACTGGAAATTTATAAGGTCACTCTAAAAAATGTCATTTGATAAGTTTTGAGCCTTTAAACAAACAGACAAACAAATAAATAAGTAAAATAGTGTCTCATTAAAATTTTTAATGAGAAGCATACTTTGAACTTGAACAACAAATAAAGAAAATTATTTTCCAGAATAGGCATGTGAGAAATCACACGTGCTATTAGTGGAAGGAGGCTAGATGCTTAGAACTTTGATTTACAAATTAATTTTAATTATAATTTCAGTTTACTTTCTTATGTTTTTCTTAACAAATTAAATGGTAAGAAATTAAAACTTGGATAAAATGTGATAGAGTCTTTCCTAGGAAATTTATACCTACTGAACATACACAGAACATGCACACATACATATGGGTAGAAGAGGGTGCACTGGAAGGCAAATTTTACCTACAATTCAACTGAGAGGGTATTTGTGAGACATATTGTAAAATCAGCCTATCAATCTTGTACTTGCCATTGATCTTTTTTTTTCCATGCAATATGAATCTTTATTATTGTCAGAACTTATAAAGTTTACCTATTGACCAGAATTAGCAAAGGGTATCTCTAAATTGTTAATGGTCCATAAAAGTAGTAATTTATCATCTTGATTAATGTAAAAATCCACTGTCCTGTTATTTTTAAATAAACACATGACAAAATAAATGTTCATTTATCTTCCATCCATTTATTGTTTTGTAGTACAAAATTAGTTTTATTGCATTTATTTATCTTCCATCTGACCAAAATTACCTCCCTTCTCTTGTCCTTCCCTCTTCCTTTTTATTTGGAGAAATGTTCTTTTTTTCTTTTCCAGCAGCTCCAGAGAAGTATCAGGACATTAAATACTCACATAATCTACTCTCTGGTCATCTTTCACTGGGGCTAAGATGTGTGGCTATCAATAACCAGTCATGGTTCATCACTGAAATTTTAAAACTGGGAGCTAGAAAAATGAGTCAGCCATCTGTGGGGATACCATAGGATATGAGGTTCTCAAACTGTCTGTGCCCATGTTTCCCACTGTGTGGAGAACCTGTGGAGAAACAAAACTGATGTACTTTAAAGAGAGATAAAGGATGGAGCGGGGAAAAGAGAGAATGGGAATAAAACAGGAAAAGTGTTTGTGAAAGAGAGGCTAACCTATCAACATTCTGGTCCCTGGTCTTTGTTGTTCCCCAAGCCGAGCTATTTCTCTGCCACACTTACTGTTTATTTTTCTTCCTGCCTGTAGTCTCCATTAAGCAATAAATTCTCATTATTCCCTAATCTAGGTTGAGTTCAGTTTCTGCTCTTGGCAAACAACATTTTAATGCCTAATATATGCTTAATTTTTATGCAGCAGAAATTTCAAATGTCTAATTACGGGACATTTCAGAAAGGTAACAGATGGTTATAGCTAAGGAAAAACAAAAAGTAGAGACTTTCTATTTAGTTAATTTGATAGCCAAACTAAGTGGTAAACAATTTTATATAAGTGATCATCAATCTGTAGGTCCAAAAGAAATCCCACAAGTGGGAAATCATAAAAAATATCACATACACTTTCAAATAAATTAACAAGCATGCAAATAAACTGTGCCTGTGTGTGTATGTAGTATATTTGAGAGGATTAATAATCATCTAAATAATAATTGTTCAAAATCTTGACTTAGAATCATAAATCAAATCTAGCTTTCCATTTAATGGGAGAGGAATATAGGCATATTAGTTACCTTTTCTGTGCCTCATTATCCTCAACTATCAAGCAGCAACAATTTGACCACCTTTCTAGAATAGCTATGAGATTTAAATGATGAGATAGAGATATAAATACTCACATATATATTCATGTGGAACTGAAAACATAACCCACAGTTTCCAGATGGAAAAAAAAAAAAAAAACAACAGAGTGGCGTAGTGATTTGCTAAGGATCGTATAACTAGTAAAGTGATAGATCATGAGATCAGGGCCAGCTACATTATTCGAGGATGAAGTAAAAAATGAAAATGTGAGACCTCTTGTTCAAAAACCATAAAAAATGGGGAATTAATGAGGTCAGTGCAGCAAACTCTTAAATATGCCTGGACTTCTATCGGCCCTGAGCTGTGTCTGGGGGGTATGTGCCTTGACTCACACTCTTATTATCCTCCGCCGTAGGCTGAGGATGCCAGGACAGGTGGTAGAGAACCTACCCAGGAGAGGAGGCGGGGAGGTGGGATGGGGGTGGAAGACAGGATAAATTTAAGCCAAGAGCCTAAGTACCTAATGCACATGTTCCACTGTTCCATCAGATTTCACTTAGAAAACACAAATTCAAAGACCAAATTATTAAGAATTTTAAGACAGTTACTGCGGAGCATTAACTCCCATATCTGGGGTCTCCTTCTAAACACAGTTCCCTGTGTTGAAGTTCATCCTATCCTGGACACTAAACCAGGTCATTTTTTCAGAATTTTATATTTTCCTAATTATATTTGCCGAGTAACCTTCTTAAAGTGTAACATTTTCATGGAGAGGGCCTGAGATTGAGTTCTTAGGACAAATGATTCATAGATTTGGGCTTTTGAATTTACTCCAAAGGCATCTTCTTTATACCAAAGTGCATGCACTTTACAGTCTTGCTGTTAGCAACAACTGACCCCTCTTAGCAGAACAGCTTCTGTACTCTTGATATCATAAAATTTACCAGACACAAAATACATTATTTCACTTGGAACTTCTTGACAATTATTAAAGAGTATTAAAAATAGAAGTTAGCTTTCAGTTTCACATATCATTCTTTAGTTTCTCCACCATGCAACCCTTGTTTCATCTGAATTGAGCACTTACTGCCTGGTTTATTGAAATATAGTAGATCCATCAGGTTCCTAGTAGATATTGTTGGTCTTAGTTATACTTTTATATGTAATGGGATGTAGGTAAAAATGGGTAGGAATATGAAATACAAATACTATTAATATCAATCTTAATAAAATGAACCAATTAATATATTTTACCAAGAAGATATTGGTTAAATTTATATTACTGTTTGTTTTATCACTTAGCATTCAAATTCTATGAGAAAGGATTTAAGATGAATGTGCTTAGTTCCATTAATGGAAACAGTATTTATATTTTTTCTAAGAAAGTTTTTGGCTTTTGAAATATCAAGTATCTAAATATATTTGCAATTTGCTTACCCATATTTTCTCAGCTACAAAAGCAATTTGCACTCATCTTTGCTTTTATCATATGGGTGACAGGCATGTTAATGGTCCTGCTGCATCTGAATGATACTTAAAGCTTTTCCTATCTCTCAAAAGCATTCTAAATCTTTTAAGTAAAGGAAGGTAGTTAAGATTGACTTTGTTTTCCAAATTTGCTGAGCGAGGATTTTCTAAATATTTTATGTGCTCAGGTACATGTGAAAAGTTGTAGTACTACAGTATTTATTTTGGAATGAAATAAGGAGTCAGCTCTACCTGTGATTGATTCTGATTATTTCTATTTAATAGAGGTTAATATGTGGGTGGTACTGGTTTTTTATTCTATTTTCTTCCTAATTACCCAATTGATCTTAGCTGTATAGAAAAAATAACACCCCTTCTGTATTATTTTTGCTAATCCACCAAAAAGTTAGGAGGTGGAAATTAAGTATAAATGACTCTGAGTTCTTCAGATTTATTTAATCAGAATATACAAGAGTAGTAAAACAAAAATCTGTATTAGTAATTCATTCTCTTAATGACTATTATGTAGTCATCCTAAGTCTAGTATATCTTTTTATTTAAACTCCTAACATTTTTCTTCTCTCTTCTCCTCCCAGAGATCACCACATTATCAATTTCTTATATAATTAAGGTCTCATATTATTATCCCTTCTACAGAAAAACAGTTCCTAAACAATCTAGCTAGAAGGGCACTTTCATTCCATATCCCATCCCAGTCAAAATTCATTACCTCGTTAACTTTCTTTTTTTTAAATTTGAAATTGTCTAATTTACTTATTTGTAAATTATATGTTAATTATAAAAATCTCACTGAAAAGTAAGTCTCATGGAAGATCTATCTATAGTTTATTACGGATTGCCATAACTAGGAAATATCCAATTTATGGTAATTATTTTAAAAAATGTTTATTGAAGACTATTAAAAAATAGTCAGTATGATGGCATAAGATCCAACCAAAAAATGTTGACATTACTTAGCAAATTCAGTAAAGTTGCAGGACATAAATTCAAAGTACATAGATCAGCTGCATTTCTATACAATAACAAAATATGTGAAAAAGAAATGAAGAGAACAATCTCATTCACAATAACATCAAAAACAATAAAATATTTAATAAATTTAACTAAGGAAATAAAAGATCTGTACAAGAAAAATAACAAAAAAATTGAAAAAAACAATTTCTGCTAGTAAACTAATCAATTTTAAGAAAAATTTCATTCGTAACTATTATGAACAGTTTTTCATATTACTTTTATAACTTCTAGAACAACTGCCTGGCCCACATATGTTCATAGTATTTAAGAAAAGATGCCAGGGAAAAGGATCCATTTTTTTTTTTTAGTTTCTTTTCCTGACAGACATCTATGCCTGATCCCTCTTTAAACATTGCCCTGACTGTAAATAAAGGTGTCCTCACTATTTAAATGGGAAGGAAATACTGCTTTTTTCTTTCAACTTTGTCTCCAGCAAGGGTTCTGAAGTCTCCTTAATTCTCCACAGATAGTAAATTCTAGTCACCACAGTTGGTAAGAATTTTCTAAAGGTTTATAATTCTAGAGAGGAGAGATCTAAAGATATCCTTTTTTTCAAATCCAGAAAAAAAAAAATGACTCCAATACTTAGAAATAAATTTCCCTCACTTTAGTTGAAGGCAGGTCTCCCTCGTCTTAATTTTCTGGATTATTTCCCAGATAATTTGCAACGAATAAATCTAGTTTTTTAGAGACTCCCATCCACAAGACTGCAGTCAGGGCTTCTGTAAGTATATCCAGAGCCTAAGTTTGAATTGGAAAAAGGCATCTTGTTTAGGCAAATAAAACGATGCCACTCAGAGGACTAGACCCACAGGGTTCACAGCTCAGTGAGCAGATTCTACTCTGTACAAACAAAACAAAACAAAACAAAACAAAACAAAACAAAACACAAAACAAAACAAGATGTTCCCTCTTTTATCTGTTGGGAATCAGTCCTGTGCCAAGCTGGGTTTTAACTTCTCTTTGTTCCCAGACAGGCTGTATTTTCATAGTGCACAAATTACACAGTTGTGCACAGCAGCATGGGTATGGTTTCGCAAAAGTTAACAGAACAATAGTTTAACATAGTGCATTTTCCCATTATGTAAGAAACTCAGAAATAATAACACAAGTGTCCTTGGAACTTACTATATCATCATTCTGAGCCCAGTTGTGCTCTGCATCCCTAGTCCAGGTTGTTTTCATCATTTCTCCTGTGATGGAAGGTGAAAAGCATGTCAGGTCTCGAGATCCTACTGTTTTTAAGGGTCTACATTCCAGATTCTCCAGGAACAATTGTTTGAACAATAGCATCCCCAACTCTGAAAGAATAAGCCATAGGATAGTTGGATTTCTTCATGGAAAAAAAAAAAGGTGATCATTTTAAGGGAAGCCTATGTAGGAATATAAATCTGTTACAGTAAAGAGTAAATCTACCTTACTAAATGTAACACTTAAATGTCTGGACCATAAATTCTTTCTTTCTTTCAGATGCTTCCTTGCATTAAGGTCTTGCCTAACTCACAAGGTTATAGTGACTTTCTTTCCCTGTCAAAAGGGATATGGCACAAAAATAAATCCAAGTTTTAACACTCAATTAACAGAAATTTCTTTCAACTTTTAAATGACAACTTTAATAATTTAAAACAACTTAGACTCATTTCCTAATTAGGGAAATTTCTATATTGCTAGAGATAATCTTGTTCAGAGAAGTATGGAAGGAACGGATAATAATTAAGTTTTTAAAATGATTTTGAGAACAACAGAGCTCTGTTTCCTCTCTCCCTCTCTTTCTCTCCTCGCTCTCTCACTTTCTCCTTCCCTCTCTCCTACCCTCTCTCCTTCTACCTCTACTGCTCTCTTCCTTTTTCTCTCCTTTCTTCTAATACAGTTAGCTATGAAATATTCTCTTCTAAAATTTTTCAGCTTCTGTAAATTGAACCTAAAGAAAACACACAGGACAATCTTGAATTTAATAAGAAATAAGGGGGTGATTCCAAGACACGGGTTCCATAATTTTCATATTTACAATATAATCAGAGCTCATCTCTGGTTTATAGTTAATCTCTGGGGAACTAATGCTCATAATGAGAGTGATTTGGGATAGAAGTGATTTTTCCTAATGTAAATTTTGAACAATTCCTTTAGCAACAAAACCCATTTTTAACTTAGCCTTGTTTCAAATGAGCAGCGTGCTAGAGTGTCCATGAAGAAAGGAATACCAGATTCTCTAGTACCTTGTATTATATGTGAACCTTGTCTGATCCTGAAAGAAAAATCTATTGGGGAATTTTGAGTTTCCCTTAAAATATAATTATTTCCTTTTCTTTAAATAGATGAATCCTGCTAAGTACCAAATTTATGCAATTTTATTTATAATTTAATATTTGCAGCCATATCTTTCAGACAGCATAATCTTAGGTAACAATTAGCTAGTTCTATATTATGAGGCCAAGTTGCTAGTATTTTAATTCACATTTCAATGATTTAAAATGGGTGAGTCACTTCTATTTGTACAACAATAGAAGAGAAAAAAATGCAAAATTTGAGAGACCCTTGATGATTAAACTAACATTGCTGGTGGAGCCATATACAATTATTAACCTATTTTTGTAAGAAAAGTTACTAGCTTGTTTTTTAATGTTTATAAGGCAAAGTGAATTATTATTTATTAATGTAAAGCAGTACTCAAAGAACACCACAAAATTACATTTCACAAGACCAATCACTGAGGATATGCCAGTTTCAGCAAATTTGATTGCAAGCAATTTTAATGAACTCTTACCTTTGCTATGAAGGCTGGCCCATCATCTGACCCTAAAGTTCTGGGGAGACCAAATTGAGGGAGGATTTCTTGTAGTAGTTTCTTAGTGACTACTAAGGCAGTCTCTTTCCTGGTGGGGAAGGCTCCCACTCATCCTGAAAAGGTGTCTATAAAAACAAGTAAATATTTGTAGCCCCCCACAGTCATAGTTACCTCAGTGAAATGTATTTCCCAGTGGTCCCTCAAATAAGTTCTTCTTTCCCTATACCTAGGTTCTTCTATCTTCCTATTCTTTGGAATAACTTGGGCACAAGCTGGGCATCATGAAGCAATCTCTTCTGTGGTCCTCCCTTCTAAAAAGTGAAATTAGGGATCTAAAGCTTGGAGCATCTTAGTTCACCCTAGGTGTGTGGTCTGGTGTAGTTGGTGAAGGAGAGTCCTTCCAAGGACCCGTGAGAGCCTGATTTTTCCATATGGAGTCGTCCACTACCCCTGTTGGTTCCTATTGGTTCCCTTGTCTTGAAAATATATGTTCTCTTCAACCACATAGGTCAGAGATGGAGGCAGTTCTGGGTAAGAGACAACAGTCAGTAGATGTGGTGGCCACTATTTTTGCCTCTGCATTGGCTTGTTGGTTTCCCTCAGCCTCGGAACTATTCTCTTTTTGATGCTCTTTACAAAGAACAATAACAAGAGGTTTAGGCATCTATATGGCTTCAAGTAAGGCTAAGATCTCCTTTTTGTTCTTGATGTCCTTCTCAGCTGAAGTCAGAAGCCCTCATTCCTTGTAGATGGCTATGTGTACATGTAGTGGCAAAGGTGTATCAGCTGTCAGTGTATACTGTGACTGCCTTATCTTTTCCCCATCTTAGTGCCTCAGTGAGGGCGATGAGTTCTGCCTTTTGAGCAGAAGTCCTATGGAAAAGAGCTTGTGACCGGATGGTGCCAGTTAGAGTTACGACCACTGCCCCAGCATACCTCCTTCCTACCTGCGTGAAGCTGCTCCCATCCGTGAACAGAACTTCATTGGCCTCAGGCAGAGGGGAGTCTTTGAGGCCTGGCTGTGAAGAACACACAGCATCAGTGAAGTCTGTGCAGTCATGAACAGGGGTCTCGGGGTCTCGGTCTGGTAACAGATTGGCTGAGTTGATGACAGTAGCTTTGGATTTTAGCCATATGTTTGGGGTCATCTGGTGCCTTTCTGTTGTTGAACACCTTCTGGGCTATCTCAACAAGTTGGGACAGGTTTATCCCTGAAAAACCTTCTAATTATTGTAATTTACACTATATATCAGGGGCTGTCTGAGTAGCAAAGGCTGTATTAATTGCCTGCTGGTTCACAGAGGCCTCAGGATCAATGGGTGTGTATACCTGGTATACATATACACACATGTATCTCCTTAATCTCTTTACAGTAAATATTGGTTCTTCTACTTAGGACAGCTAAAAGCTATTTCACCAGTAAACACATTTTAACATATGTAATTAGCTTTGTGTTCTCATTCTTTATTCAGTAATTTATTGTACTTACATTTATTGAGTGCCTATTCTGTGTGAGTCATTGAAAAGTTTGCTATAAACAGCAAATATAATAACTATATCCTGCAATAAAATCACAAAACTTATATATTGATGATTAAAATAAAGCACTATACTCTGAAATAAATATATATATGTTTACAATTTATTGTGTTCTCCTATGTGTTAAAATATAAATTAGCTTACTTTAACCGAATATTTTGGATAAGACTGGTCAGTGAAATAATATATATGATTCTAAAAAGTTTACTACATATGAAAACAGTATTTTTAAAACATTAGATTTTTTAAAACTTTTCCTCAATTAAGGAATGTTTATTTGAAAGTCAGCAAAAGACTACCTATCAGTTCAACACAGATTTATATCAGTTATAAGTTACTCCATTGAGTGTAAATAAGAACTCCCTTTTATTGAGGTTTCTGCTTTGCAGTAGGTAACTGAAAGGTATTACAAAATTGATGTCATTAAATAGCATTATAAATCGAATTCTTAGGAGATATAGTTTATTGTGATGTTCTATGAAAGAGAGAGACAGCCATGTCATTTTCCAAGGTCATGTCTACCATCTGTAGGGCTGGCACATTTGTACCACACCATAACTCTAAAAAGTGCTGGATCAAGATTTTAGCAGGTCACAATTTCATCATCCAAAATCAATGGCTGCTGTCTAAAGATTTGCAACTACAGCAGAGACATTAAAATTTGTTACGAATGTCTAACAGTTTCCATCTCAACTTCTGCCATATGAAAGGATTAATGTTGTGCCATTTAAAAAGAAATGTTTTTTTTTTGCATTAACTTTCTCAATGATTAGTAGAATTTTAATCAAGTGGGTAGAAAGACCAGCTCTTCAAACTACTGAATACTGAAAAGGTCACAGTAGTACAGCACACTCTTAAAATTTAGTGTCTCCTATTACATTCTCTAAATGATCACATTCCCTTCTCAAAGGCAAAATACTAACTAACACAAGGTCACCATACTCACTGAATTCAGATTCAATTTATGTTGAAGCTGATAACACTATGTTACCTGTATAAAAGCATTACTTTGAAGAACAAAGCATAACAGAATTATTTCAGAACATAGCAAATTCAGTTGACAACCATGTATCATTAGGCATTTGAAATTTAAAATATCATGTGTTTATAAATAATACAAAAAATACATATTTTTAAAACCTAGATAGCACATGTATAATGTCTAGAAACTTTTGCCATCCTGATGCAACAGCCATCCAAAAAATTCCTACATATTCCTATTAAAGTTGCTTTTTGCAAGCATTGTAGATTGTCCCTGAATCTCATTCTTGGAATGATGGGTGTCACACTTTTTCTTACCTCCTTGCCACTTCTTCATAGTGGTGAAAACTTTGAACAAAGCATATTCATACAATAGTAAAGTACAGTTTGTGTGTAAGTGTTAATTTCTATATTCATGGTCTTACTTCTTAACGACACACTATTCAGATCTTAATATTAGTTTTTTTATTTTAGCTCAGAGTAGTTGATTTTTTTTACTCTTCACAAGAGGATTTAATGTTTCACACATCCATTTTCCAAGTATAACCTCCGATTGTGGCTATATTCGCTGCCATTTCATAGACCCAAGACCAGGAGTTTGTTGCTTCTGTTGGTGAAACCTCTCATTTTATCTCTCTGAATAATTCTCATTCAGAAAATTATTTTTATATTTCAAATAATTTAAGAAAAATGTTTCAAGAGAATAATAGGAAATCATATTACATTGTAAATAAGTTTTTGTTAGAGATAGATTTTTAAAATAATTTTGTTTTCAATTTTATCAGAGGGTCACAGAAATTTTATGAAAAAATGTTACAGACTTCTTCTTTATGCCATATTTCACTACTATAACCAAATACTTTTTCCAGCTTTATTGAAATAGACAATTAGTTTCTAGTATTTACATTGTACAATTCAATTAGTTTTTTTCAATTATAGTTGGCATACAATAATATACCTGTTTCGGTTGTATAGCCTAGTGATCAGAGATTCACATAATTCACAAAGTGACCAACTAAATCTAGTACCTCTCTTCTCCCTTACATATTTATTACATTATTAACCATTTTCTCCATGCTGCACTCTACATCTTCATGTCTTTTCTGCAGCTATTCGTTTGTATCTTTTAATCCCTTTGCTTTTTTTTTCATTTTCCCAAACCCCTTCCATTTAGTAGCCCTCAAAATATTATATGAATTTATTATTGCCTTTGTCGATGTTGTTTATTTTATTTTGTTCTTTATGTTCTACATGTATGTGAAATTATGCAATATTTGTCTTTCTCTACCTGACTTACTTCATTCAACGCAATACCTACTAGTTCCATCAAGGCAATATTTTTTCCATCCTTTTCCTTTTAATCTGTGTCTCTTTTAGTCTGAAGTGAGTCTCTTGTAGACAGCATATGGAAGGGTGTTGCTTTCTTATCCATTCAGCCACTCTATCTTTTGGTTGGAGCACTTAATTATTTTCCATTTGAGATATTTATTAATAGGAATGTAGTTATTACTATTCTTTATTCTTGTTTTTTTGTATGTTATTTCTCTTAAAGAAGTCCCACCACATTTCCTGTAATACTGGCTTGGTGCTGATAAATTTCTTTAGCTTATTTTTGTCTGGGAAGTTCTTTACCTGTCCTTCAATCCTAAATGATAGCTTTGCTGGATAAAGTATTCTTGGTTGTAGATCCTGGGTTTTTTTAATCATGTCAAATATTTTGTGCCAAGCTCTTCTGTCTTGCATGGTTTCTTTTGAGAAATTAGCTGCCAGTCTTAGGGGAGCACCCTTATAGGTAACTAGCTGCTTTTCTCTTGCTGCATTTAAGATTCTCTCTTGGTATTTAACCTTTGGCATTTTAATTATGATGTGTCTTGGTGTAGGCCTCTGAGTTCTGGTTTTTGAGACTCTGAGTTTCCTGAGGCTGTATGTCTAGGAAGTTTTCCATTATTATTTCTTCAAATAGCTCTTCAACATCTTGTTTTCTTTCAGGTACTTCTATGACATGGATATGTTTACATTTAATAGTGTCCCATAGGCTCCTTAAATTATTATTATAGTCTTGGTTTCCTTTGTCTTGCCATTCTGATTGAGTGTCCTGGGCTTCTTTATCCTCTATATAGGTTGTCTGATCCTCTTCTTGATTCACTCTGCTTATTCCTTTAATATACTTTTCAAATCAAATAATGTGTTTCTGAGATGTGTTTAATTTCTGACTAGTCCTCTTTTATTATTTTCATTTTCATTTTTATGTTTTTTATCTCTTTGTTAAAGTTCTCACTGCGTTCATCTACACATCCCTTAATTCCATTGAGCATCTTTATAACCAGTATTTTGAACTCTGCATCTATTAGATTGCTTGACTCTATTATTCTTGGATCTCTGTTCTGTTTTCTCATATGGTTTCTCCTTTGTTTTCCCATTTTTGCTTCTTTTCTGTGTCTGTTTTTATGTACTAAGCAAAGCTCTTAAGTATCTTTGTCTTATTAGTGTGGGTTTGTGTGGTAGGTGTTCAGTGGCACAGTCCAAAGAGGGGTTTGGCTGCAGGCCAAATTTAGCCCAAGCCTGTGCCCCTCTAGGGCCACGTGTTAAGATTCGGCAAGCAATCCACATATATTGTGCTTATAGCTGCCTCAAAGACCACACCAGAAAATGAAGCCAGCTGCCACTAGTGTGAGTTTTGGCTCTGCTTAGCAAAGAGCCTCTGATTCTCAGAGAATAGACCTCGATGTGTCATTGGTGGGGCCATGAGTTGGAGGAGGTGGAGTTTCAGGGAAACCTCTGGTCAGAGCAACTTCTGTTATCCACTTTGATGATGTCTCAACTATGGCGGCACTTTGTCTGAACACTGAGAGTAAGGAGGGCTCAACAGAGGAACAAAGGATTCCACCGGCACTTCTGTCTAGAAGAGATCCTTGACTCTGGCCCTCAGTTTGGCAACTCAGTATTCCCCTGTAAGTCTCTATTGCCCCTCACCCCCTCCATATCAGACCTGGTGTTGGTGCTCAGAGTGAGCAGGTCCTTCACTGCAAAAGTCTGCTCCTGACGTGGCTCCTTTAAGAGGTGTCTGTAGCTGCCACCTGCTGCTGCTATGGCCTCTGCCCCACACAGCCGCTTGGGACTGAGCAACCTCATTTCCTCCCTCAGTCCTACCTCCTCTTGTTGCAGATTGATTTCTCATTTCTCTCTCTAATTGTAGGGCTTGTTCATCTAGATCCCTGATGACGTCCTTGCTGTTTGCTCTGTGTTTCTGTCCCAACTTTGAAGTGGTTGCAAGAGAGATGAACAAAGCCACTATCATTTATGTCATCTTTTTCTCCTTCTACTGTAGACAAATACTTTAATCTTCTCTAACTCTTCTAATTTTTTCTACTGGCACTTTTCTATATAATATGCTGATATAGCTCTTCCATAATATATTAACTTTAGAAATCTCGTAAAATGTGGCAGATTAAGATTAAGCACACTTCTATAAACTCACCTCTTCCCTTCTTACAATGCAGTGTATCATTACTTTAATTAATCTACTGGTTACTTCTCTTAATCTGAATAATACACTTATTCAAAGTATATTGTACCATCACCTTGAGGCAGTATCTCAACTCCTCATATTTTGAAAATATATGTTGAGCTCCTGTATCCTTATACATTTCTTTTTCTTCACTGTTCTCAACTTCTTCTGCTTTGTATGTATCTATATATTTTTGATATGATGGGTTAATGTTTTACATGTAAGTATTAATACTTTGTATATTAACTGTGAAAGTTAAAAATCAATAGTTTTTATAATAAACTTATAGTTTTTTATATATTCAATAGTATCTATATTTCCTTGTTGTAATTTTTCAAGATATTAAGTATAAGAAAATCAACTTCAATCTCTCTCTCTCTCTCTCTCTCTCTCTCTCTCTCTCTCTCCCTCTTACTCTCTCACTTTCCTTTCTCTTATTTTCCCTTATAGGTGTATCTCATTTGAATTTTCCATACTCTATTTGAATTTAGAATGTTTAATTTTTAGATTACCTGTACAATTCTAGATCAGCTCATTTTTACTCTCATTGATGAATCAATTATTTGCCAGATCCCATGTTTCTTCTTTTCTGCTTAATTTCTCAATTTCCTGAAACATTTTAACATAAAATTTATTTATTTTTAAATAAATTTTATATTTCAATTACAGTTTATATACAATATTATATTAGTTTCAGATGCACAATATAGTGATTAGACATCTATATAATGTATGAAGTGATTTCCTCAATAAACCTAGAACTCATTGGATCCCATACATAGTTATTACAATATTATTTTCTAAGGGTCTTGTTTTCTTAACCATTCAGCTACCCTATGTGTTTTACTTGAAGCATATAATTCATTTACATTTAAATTTTGATAGGTACATAGTTATTGCCATTTTAGTGTTCATATTTTTAAGTTCTTTTTTCTCTTAAAGAAGACTCTCTAATATTTCTTGTAATTCTGGTTTTGTGTTGATATAGTCCTTTAGCTTTTTCTTGTCTAGGAAGTTCTTTATCTGTTTTTTGATTCTAAATGATAGCTTTTCAGGGTAGAGCAATCTTGGTTTAAGTCCTTGCTTTTCATTACTTTGAATATTTTGTGTCAACTGCTCTGGCCTACAAAGTTTATGTTGAGAAATCAGCTGACAGTCTTCAGGGAGCTCCTTTGTAATTAACTAATTGCTTTTCTCTTGCTGCTCTTGAGATTCTCTTTAATCTTTGTCATTTTAATTATGATGTGTCTTGGTGTGGGTCTTTGGGTTTGTCTTGTTTGGGACCTGAGGTTCCTGGGCTTACATGTCTACTTCCTTTAACAGATCAGAGAAGCTTTCTTTTATTTTTTTCAAAGAGGTTTTTAATTTCTTGCACTCTCTCTTCTCTCCTTGTACCCCTATGATGAAAATGCTGTTAAAAAAAGGCATGTTAGAATATGCTTTCTTAAAAGTCTTTACTCAAACTCCTTCTTAACTTATAGCTTAGCTGAACATTGATCTAGCTCATTAAGTTTTCATAGTATGAATGGAAACCCCAAATATTCTTAAAATGTGTCTAGTTGTCTTTTTGAATCATTTATCAGGGTGTAGTGGTAGTAATTCAAATTGAAGTCTTGTATACTTTTTTAAAATGTATTTTTATATATTTTTATGTACTTTATTGATTAATTATATATTATATGTAAACTCTTAACATGCCTTATTATATTTCTTCTGTTTAGGTGTGCTTTTTATAAACAGCCTATAGCTAGGTTTTCATTTAATGTAATTTTAATTTTCAAACATTAACAGGAAATCTTAATTCGTTTGCATTTATAAAAATTACTAATGTATGTTTACTTGTTGCAATCTTTTTATTTTGTTTTTGTTTATATAGACAATTTTGTCTCATGCATAGATGAAAAAATATGACATGTGCATTATTAGTCTTCTAGGGCTGCTTAACAGAATACCACTGGGGGGCTTAAAAAGCAAAAAATATTTTTCACAGTTTTGGAGGACCGAAATACAAGATTAAGTTGTCATTGGGGTTAGACCTCTGGTGAGACCTCTCTTCCTAGTTTGCATATGGCTGCCTTTTTGCTAGGTTCTCACGTGGCTTTTCTTGTGTGCACAGGCATTCTTTATGTCTTTCTTCTTTCTATTAGATTAGGACCCACTCTTGTGATCTCATTTAACATTAAACACCCCGTTAAAGGTCCTATCCCCAAATATAGTTACACTAGGGGATACGTAAGAATTTGGGGAGAGTCATAATTCAGTTCTTAATAGCATATATTCTTTTTGATTTGTATTGAGAGTCCATGAGGATTTTCTAATTATTCTTGGAACCATCAGACCAAGTTTGCACTCAGAATGGGTTCTTCCTTGTCATGGTTATGGCCACCTTAGAAGTGTACTACTCAGATACTCTGCAAGGAATAAATTAGTGGGCATCATCCATCTGCAATACCTTGAGATACATTTCAATGTATATGAAATATATGTTTTCTCAGGAGTACTTGTCTTTGTCTTATTGTATGAGCTTTTTACATATATGTTCTTTGGCTAGAACTGATCAGTAAATATTTGTTTTTCTTGCACTTTCTTTCCTTTTGCCTCTTTTTTGTTTGGTTTTGTCATTTTCAAGTATTCATTTTCTATACCTCCTATAGTTTTCAAGTTTAAAAATGTTTATTTATTAACTTTAAATGATGATGTATTTGAGTAAAAAAAATTTACATACCTTTTCCTCCTTAAAACTTTGTCTTCCAAGTTTGAATAATTATGTTCTATTAACATTCTTTTATCAACAGTATTTTCAAGTTTTTTTCCTGAAATTCTTGTCACATAAATTTGGGAATTAATATCTTTTTTTTTTTTTTTTGCTGTGGTGGGATCATGTAATTTAACCTAAAACTCTTTATAGTATGTGTGCTACTGTTTTAAGTAAGAAACATTATTTTGTAAATATGATGATTGCTTTTGAAGGAGAAATTTTAAGAGCAATTCCTTTAAAACTGATTAAATAACATTCTGTGTAAATAATATTAAGAATCTCAGAGGCATAAGATTAAAATAAAACAAAGTTAAGATAAAAGCGAAGACAGTATTCATGTTTAAATCTGTATTTTTGGGTTACATTGAGGCAGAAAGACCCAGCTGAGATTTACTCTTAGGATCCAAAGGATGTAGGAGAAAATTTAAGTTAATATTTTCACAGGTTTTGCCTATAAGTTTCCCATTTTTGTACACAGGTTATTATGGTTAATTATTTTGACTTTTTGCGTTTTATTCCTTTTTATTCTCTTTATGTCTTTTCAAAATCACATTGAATATTTTTTTTTCCTACATCCTTGAGACTGTACATTTAACAAGCAAAAATTTATTGAAAAAATATCCAAACATATATTTATTTACTAAATACAAAAAAAAAAACATTTACTATTTATTATCTATTTATCCTAAGGGCAGTCCCTGTGCTACGAACATGACATGCTTTATTTTGTTTACTATTCATACAAATCTTTGAGCTATTAATATCTCCACTCTAAGAAGGATAAAACTGGCTCAGATAATTAAGTAACTTGCAAAGTCTCTTGCATTTAATGAATAACTGGCTTTGTATTAAAAATCAGATTTACCTGGTTGCAAATAGTATGTGTTTTCCATTATACAGTGTTCTCTTCCAAAGAGAAATCAACATGGTTTTTATCTTCAAGGAGGTCATAGTACACTGGAGCATTATTTTTTTTATTTTTTATGTGAGGCAACCCTTGGTTGACCTCATAGATTGCAAGGACCTTGTAAGCTTACAATATCTTATTTTTTGTTTTTACACCTATAGCACATGGTCTTCCTAGGTGGTCTCCCATCCAAGTACTAACCAGGCCTGACCCTGCTTAGCTTCTGAGGTCAGATGGCATCAGGCTTGTTCAGGGTGGCATGGCCATAGACCCTTTGAAGCAATAAAAATTATTATAATTTAAAATATATAAAGGCATAAAATATTAGCATTAACTATTTCACCTGTCAATATGCTGACCTCTGAGTCTGATTCTTGTTCCACATTCTATTGCTAAAGTTCTTAATAAAAATTTTAAACCATGACTTATTTCTAATGTTTTCATCACTTTGGAGCATCACATCATTTCCCTGAGGGTACTTTTTTGTAATATCTACAAATGAATAGGTTTCTCAGTCATTTTACATATGAATTGATAGAAAATAAATCACTTTTTACAGGACAGCTGAAAAAGCATAAGGGCCAGTTGCCAGATGAAAACTTTTACTTTATGTTCTATTTTTTTAAACATTTAAATAAGTGCTATGAAAGCATAGGGAGTTTAGTGAGAAAGACTACCAGGGAGTCAATAAAAGTTTTAAAAATGGGAGTGACTTGACTGGATTTCAATTTTTGAAAGATAGGTGGAAAAAAGAAGAGACTGGAGGGAGAGGAAGCTGTAGGCAGAGGAGCTCTTCTAGCAACAATTATTATGCTATTGAGAGAGATGAAGAATGCCCAGGGTAAAACAATAGTGAAGAGTAGAAGAAGGAAACAAATGAGATATATGATAAGAAAGTAGAAATGATAATACTTGGTAACAGATCAATGGTTTTCCACATGTGTGTGGCTCTGTGTGTGTTTATGTGTGTGTGTTTTGGTGAGTTTGTTAGAAAAAAACTGTCCAAGAAGCTAGTAAAATTGTACATTGTACATAATGTGCATCCAATTTTTTTTTCTATTTTGACAGCTTCAAATTTTTGAACTGTCCATGGGAGTGCTAGCATACTATTTCACAGGTGAGTCTAAGGTATGAGAGGGAGAAAAGGTTGATCATGTCTAGTGGGAGATGAAAAGTCAGATATCCAGATGATTCTGTAGTTCCAACTCCACTCTTTGGATTAAATGGCTAAAATGTACCAGAAAAGGAAGAACAGGGGAAGAATAGGTTGGGTGATAACTGAATCTCCTCTTCTAAGATTACAACTTGAATAGTTAATAAATTTATGAATAAAAGCAAAAAGTCAATTCTTAGAGAACCCTTCCAGATGTTAGATATGTATTAATTCCTTTTATGTAAGAATGATGCTCACTTTTGCATGATAAAAGAGGCTTCTGAGGACACAATGTTTTAAATTTTTTGTGATTCCTTCTTAAGCCTTTTATTATCAGGCTGTAGAGCTATTCTATGATGTAATATTTTCTTTGAAAATATGTGCTACTTGTCAATTACATTATATATGACTCTTGCACATTGTTTCTTCAGCAGTATAATGCTATAATTAATTATTAAATTACAATTGCAAATTACCTTATTTTTCTCATTACTTTTTAAAGTAATCTTTTCTATCCCATATTGTGCATTAAAGTAGTGTCTCTTGTGAGCATACGGAACAAACAGTTTTGTGTTTGGAACTTTGCAAAATTTAGAAATATGTGCTAAACAATATTTTTCAAGTATATTTCTAAAACTGCTTAAAAAATGATCCTTTACATTATTTTTTTCATTAGGACTGAGTTCTGTTTTAATATGAATTTCCAAAATATACAATGAAGGAAATAGACAATAACAGCTAATGGATGAAGCTAACATCCATTATGTGAGTTGTATATTATTTATTGGACCTGATTAGCTAGAATTGGTTCCCTTCCAAGTCACTCTTACATTTTTTACAATCTCAACTGTCAGGATACAAAAAAAGCATTCAGATTTTTAAAACATAATGCAAATTATACCTAGGGGAATATAGTTTAGTCAAAATTTGAGCTATGAAGTGCAAATTTTGATTATTGAAGTGGAGACAAAGGAAAAATCACAATATGCCTTCCTTATTGAAGCCATATCAACTATAGTTCTCAGAATTCAAAGATGTCTTAGATATAACCCAGTCTCTTTCCATTTAGAAGAACAGAAAATTTAGAGATAGGGAAATATATGCTAAGAAGTAATCATTTTTAGCTAAAATGTTTTACTCAAGGCAGTATGGTATCTGCTTATAGAAGATGTACTAGAACTATACGGATCTGGGTCAAAAATTACGTGGTCCTCAGAATAAAAATCTTAGTACTCTGTTCCAAATTTGTAATGCTTCTAAAGTATTGTTTTGTTTTGTTTCCTGAAGAGTAGGTAAAAAATGTTCACAGAGCACCTATAAACTAGAGTACAGTAAGATCTTAGTTCATTAGAACTATAATTATTATTACTTATTTTTTTCCCCAGAATTTGGGAATGTTAGAAGTTAAAAAAAAGTAGTTTTGAAGTAAAATCTATAACTGGATCAAAGAAAGATGCACTTTTGCAGATGAAAAAATTGACTATGTGTCGGTGTTATCTGGGGATTTTCAGGAAGGGTTATAAAGATAGAGTTTGATATCTACATAAATTTTAAATTATCATTATCACTTTTTATTGATTTATTTGCTGCTTCAATTAACTAAAACTTCGTTGAAGAAAGAGATTTTGTCCTAATCCTCTTTAGAAGGTAACATATATAACGTGGAATTCACAAGTAGTTTATTAATAGGGCTGCCTTTCCCTTTTGATAGAGACAAAATCTGCTACAAAGAAAAAAAGTGTTTCCAGACACATACTTTTAAATTTTTATTTCTCTTTATCAGCTCTGTATCTGTATATAAAAATTTATATTTTCTGACTTTCTTCTTGTATCAACTATTTTTGAAGTGATTCAACAAAATTTCATCACAGCCTTTATGTATACTAACATGGATTTGAGGCTAACTCCCTGTCACCAAGAATTTAAGTCATTTACTAACTCTCCTACTTACACAAGAATCAAGAATGGAAAGGAATGTTGGAGAGGAGACTGAGTAAATGCAGACAACTTCTATCCATAAGCCATTTATAGAAAAATTACAGCCACTGTTAAGCACAGAATAGTAAAAATCAATAGTAATAGTTTATTCATAAAGCAAACAATATAAATAGTTAAGTCTGACAAATTCTGTTCCTCATAAATGTCATGTTCCACTGAGGACTGACTGGCAGATTAATTATACAGAAACTTTAGTCAGCAGATTCTCCTTTCATAAAAATATTGTCAGAGAAACACTTCTTAAATGACCTCTTTTTGTTGATTACTTTTAAAATTAAGTTGTTGATAAAATGTCAATATAAAAGCATTATTAAGTCATATTTTATGTATTTTTGTGAATATGTTTTTCAAAATCTCCCTTTTGGTTATATATTTCCACATTTAATATTTCTACCTCTTAGGCAATGTAATTTCACTAAAGTGTATTTTCTGCCAATTTTCAAATCTCTATTAGCCCATTGGTGCACTTTATTCAGTTTACCCTTTAAAAAAGTAAGCCATATGTTCAGACAGAGGGGAGGGGTTTGGGAAGCTGGGAGAATGGGGTGAAGGGTTAAAGAAGTACAAGGTATTAGTTGATAGTTAGGCATGGGAGGAGCATGGAAGAGGGAATGCAGTTAGCATTAATATGATGGTTAAGTAGAGGGCCAGAGGAGGGAGGGAGCAATTGGGGGGATAATTTTATGAACACTATAGATGTCTGACCAATTTACTGTTTACTTGAAACTACTTTAGATAAATAAATTTGGTTTTTAAAAAAGTGTCACATGTTAAATGAAGCTGTAAACATCTTCAAAGTACAAATTATATTTGGAAAGTAAATAAAACAGAACACTTGCAAGTAAAATATGGAACGTCTAAGAGATTAAAAGGTGGAAATTAGATTATGGATTACTATTGCCCTGGGTGATCCCCAGAATCACATCTTAAAATTATTAAGTTTTTGTTATCATCTGGCCCTGCAAAGAAAAAGATTTCCCTGGTTTTACAGTCTATAGACATATCTCATCATCAAAATCTGAAAGCACTTATGGAACTAAGTAACTACCTTTCAGATCGTAAAAAAAAAATATATATATATATATATGGAAGTCTACTTAGCATCTAGACTTCATCTGCTTCATTTTATAAGATCTTATTGCAGGGTTACCAGAGAAATACGCATCTAGTTACATCCAGTAAACTCCATACCTTATGGCTGATTCTAAAGGCATTTGACTGTATCACATTTGCTTAACGCTTTGCTCATTTTCAACAAACAATTGTGTAAATAGGTCACTTTTTAGTTCATGGTGATGGTTTATAAGGTTTTATATTATTTCTATTTAATCGTGTTGATATCGGTATGCATATGTGGAGAAATAATGACTAGTCGCTGACTTATTGCTCAGAAATATAATGATATGTCATAAGCCTAGATATTAAAGTAAACATCTAGAAGAGTTTATTCTTTCAGTCTTGATTCCTGAATATTTTTCTTGCCTGCAGATGATTCCAGCAGCAGAAGAATTTTAGATTAATAACTTCTTTACACATCATGTATACTTGTACCTTTGTTGTGCCATCAAGTAGAACAAAAACCAGTAAAATTGTTTATATTATTGAGTACTCAGTCTGTAACAGAGTCCTCTAAGTGCTTTGTGTGAAACAATGCATTCAGTCTTCAACATCACCCTATAAGGGAAATCCTAATATTATCTTGATTTTGCAGGCGAGGTAGCTGAAGCACATAGAGTATAATAATTTGCTCAACATTCCACAATTGGTAAGTGGTAGAGCTGAGATTCACACCTAAATGTTTGGTTCTAGAATCCACACAGTTTTCTACCATGTTATACTGTCTCTCAACATTAGTTGACACTGAGAGTGCAGAATGATTTAATTTTGAAGGGATGAATGCTCAGTTTAAAGAAATTTGAGAGCATTGTCCACCTGTATCAATTTCTACAAACTTCATCTGATTTATAAAACATTATAAATTATAGGAATTGGTAAATCTGAGAACTGGTTCTGGGGAAAAAAATTGAGAAAAGGAGCCATATAAATTCAAATAAAAAAATATAAAAATTGATAACAAATACTACAACCATAGACATTAATTGAGAATGATTGTTTTCTTAAAAAAAATTAATGCCAAATTGATAAAACAGAATTATAAAAAGTAGTAGACAATAAATCATGGAAAAAGTTTCAAATACATTAAAAGCCACAAAATCTTTACATGTTCACTGGAGAACTCTTTCAGGGGAAATACAATGATCGAGTTGTATTATCTGTTCTAGGTCACAAAAACAATGTGAAATTAGAAAATTCATCATATGAAGTTAGTGTCATTTAATCCCAAACTTGGTGATAATTTAATTAAAATAAAAAACTGTATGAATTTCACACATAACAAAAATAATCTAAACAGAAATGCTAACAACTACAATTAAACATAATTCAATATTACCTGAAAAAGATTTGGTCCAAGAATGCAAGTGAAGGTGATTTAATGAAATATATTAATTACTAAGTAAAAAAAGAAAAAAATCATCTCAATTTAGTATATGTCCAAACTAATACTTAAATGACATTTCATTTTAAAATGGAATTTAATAGTTGTAAAGAATAATTTTTTAATAAAATATTTTAAATCAAATCTTTTAAACTTTATTTTTAGGAAAAAATAATTTCTGCATCATTTTTATTTACCACTTTTTAAAATTTACAATGGTGTATTCAGTAATATGCAATATGAATTCAGCAAAACCATACTTTGATTTTTTGTATTTTGATCTTTTCCCAGGCTAGAGATATAGAGGTATGGGGAGTGGCAGAGAGCCAAGCTCCCAGTTAGACACGTGATCATAAGGGTAAACAACTGATACTCTACAGTGTATTAAATGTATTTTTGAATTTTCAACTTACTGTCTCTTCAACTTAAGATGAGTTTATTGAACATAACCTTATTAAGCAGAGGAGCATCTGTAGTATATTTTAGAAATTTTTATCTGGTCGATGATATGTCAGAAAATAAAATCAGAAATAATAAAGAGTGGAAGAGAAAAAATAATTATATTATATAGAAATGAGATTATTTTAGGAACTCCAAAAAGCATCATATTAAAATTAAACTGAATTTAGTAACAGTGGATAATTTAATCGAAGTCAATATGCCAGCAACTATTATAGATAGTGGGCAAGCAATGGTGGGAAAATTCATATCATATTGCAATGATTAGAGAAAACTTTTTGCAGATTCCCTAGAATTTAATTTTTTAATTTGGCATTTATTTGGAGCTCTCGCTCTCTCTCTCCCCCATTAAAGTTTTTCTAATACTGCTTTCTTTGACTTTCCTTTAGTATTCTCTCCTGTTTAATCAAGTTCTGTACACAACTCCTATTTCAATACTGTTAAATTACATATCAAATTACTTAGAATTAGAAAATATATTTATTTTGTAATTAAGTACTTTGAGGCACTGTAAATTTTTCCAAACCTCAGTTCAATTAAGGTTTTACATTTTCTTCACCTTCATCATAGTGAATGAATCCTGAATGAATGTATAACAATCTTAGCTATGAAAGGATGAGGGCAACTCAGTTATTTTTAGAATAATTTTCATTTAATTCTGTTATTCATAGGTAAAATTTCTTCATTTTATTTCCTCTCTGTGACAGGGCTTGGAGTGAATACATTCAAGACATCTAAAGTGTTCTTTTTTTTTATTTTCCCACTTTAAGAATTGAACCATATTTTGACCCTCACATCACAAAGTTCTGAAGTTCTGAAGAACACATTTGAATAAGTAGTGGATTATTCCATATGAATTTTCTAATAAGGCTTTATTTGGTATTTATAATTATTAGTAGCAGTAATTTTGAAAAAAATGTTTTTGTCTTTTTCATTTTATTTAGAAAGGGAATATTTCATTTAGTTAAGCAGAACAAAAAAATGAATATTGATTGCATTGTTTATGGATATCAAATTTTTTTTATTGTGTATAGAACTAAAAACATACTAGAAATTGAAGCATTCTAAAAATAAGATACTTCTATGTCTGTCTTTTTATTCATGATGTATACTCATGGCATCTCAGCCCATCTAAGGTCTGCTTATGATTTCTGCTTCTTCACAACATTGACTCTCTATGATCCCACATAGTCCATATTGCACTCTAATCCACTTAAAGCATCTCTCCAGCTTTATTTCTTAATACTAATTTCCTTATTACCTTGATATTTGTTAGGTCAATTTCAAAAACTAGAGAGAATATCATCACTCTATTTGAGGGGTTTGTGTGTGCTATGTCTTATTACAGGAATCTGTCTTATAGATAAGCCACCTTTGAATTAGATAGTTTATAATCTAATCAATGATGGTCAGAGTGAAAAGAGTTAGTGGGAAAAATGCCAATAAGCCACTCAATTAATCTGAGTTTGTGTCTATTTATTCAGTTATTTGTCCAGTGCTACTTTTAAGTTTCTACTGTGTACCAGTCATTATCTTAGGCTCTCACTTTCAGGTCCTCTGAAAAAGAAAAAAATGAAGCAGAAAACAGGTATGTGAAGTGATAGAGTTTCCACTATTGTTAAGGTAATAAGAAGAATTCTCTAATAAAGTGACATTTGAAAAGAGGCATTCAGGATGGGATGAAGGAGGTCATACCACTACCTGAGGGAATGGTATTTTAGGTACTATGTGATGTCAGCATACTAGGAAAGTCTGAGGATCAGCCAAGGACATTGGTGTCATAAATAACAGAGAATGGCAGGAAATTTATAAAATAATGGGATCTGAAAGGTAGCCGGGACTTTGGGCCATGAAAGGTCTTTGATTCTTTCTATTTTTAGATGAAAACCCATTGGAGCATTTGAGCAAAGAAGAGGCATCAACTTATTTATGTTTTTCTCTAGAAAAATTATGGTGGCTAGCTGTGAAAATATTTCATAGAATGGCAGGAATGAGAAGATGGAATTTTTCCTTAATGTAGTGTGAATGATGCAGGCACCATGATTGGTATATATCTATTTCAGTCACACTGAAAGTTTGGCAGATCAAATCTAGCATACCTAGTGAAAGACCCTATTACACTTCATATTTATAGAGTAAATGAAAGAGATTCTAATTTCTATAAGTGTGTATTTTATGAGGATATTGACAATATCAGGGAAACTTCATATTCATAAATAGCCTTCTAGATATCATAAAGTTCAAATTTTACTCATGCTATTTTTGGTTAGTTCCTTTTACAAAGCATTCTGTGTGCACTAAAAATATGACCTATTTATTTTATGCTCATTAAGAAATCAATGTTTTAGAGCAAATGTTACGAATTAATATTTAATTTAGCTGTAATTTAGAATGTATATTTACAGAACAATTCTTATTAAAACCAGAATGGCTAAACATAGAAAAACTTGACTTTCTACTATAACCATTTACTTGGCTTGGCATTTTCAAAAGTACGAGAACTTGATCTAACCTGGTTATGTTTCCTTCTGTTTCTTCCTAATGAGGATCTTCCTAATGAGGTTCCACTCCCCAGGTGACATGCAGCAACCTGAGTATTTTTGCATTTCTCTGCAAAGTCAAATACCTAAGCCAGTTGATACTGAGGAAGGTTTAATACCCAAAAGCCATTCAGATAAGCTGCTATTATAAAGTACCTTCTTATTCTTACTCAGAATGAGCAAAAATGAATGAATTCTGTCAAAATGAGGTCTTTACAAATATAAACACAGTATTTTTAGATATACTCATGAGCTATACCCTAGGGACTACAAATCAAAGGAAAAACTACCTCCTAATTTAACTATGCCTTTATCACGTTTTTCTCCTTGGGCTTTTCTTTTCATTAAAAACCAAGGTTGATGTCAAATGGTTGTACACTATGTTCTAAAAACTTAATCAAGCCAATAAATTAATTTCTGAATGCTTGTGTTCACTGAAGCCAGGTGAATAAAGAACAGGTCAAATCATGCTCCTAGAAGCTTAAGAAAATCGCCTGTGTTCTACCTGATCATAATTCCCCAAAGAAGAGATTATAACCATAGCCTTCCCATTTTACAGGTCACTGAACAATGCCTAAGCTACCAAGTTCCAAGTGTAGACTCTGTGATAGTTTCACAGTTCACTTCAACCCTTTAGAAATAAATAACCTGCCTTTTAAGCCACTAGCATTGCTTATACTTTTGTTAAAATTTAGTCATTTTGCTAAATATAGGGTCATGAAGAAATAAGAGATAGTTTCATCATTGTTTTATAAAACAATGAGCAATGTTTTTTGACATTTAGAAATTGATCTTTGTCTGCTGTACATAAGCCTTGTATAAAAAAACTAATAGGGCCATGGTTATCTTCTTATTAATATTATACATGAATCTTTTCTACAGGTTAGCAGAGGATTGGTACCTAACATTGTTACAGCTAGTAATTATTCATTGCAGATTTATGCCTTAATGTACTTAAGCAACAACAAGATGCTTTTTTAAATGCCAATTAAGGACCTTTTAATTTATGAAACTCTATGTTGTTTCTGTGCAGCATTTAACTAGACCACTCATGTTGCTAACAAAGTTCTTCTGAATGACTCAGGTCTCAGTAATGAGCCTTTGAAATTTTGTCAGTGCAGGATATTATAGGGAACCCTATACCTGAAGACACTGCATAGACTAGATGGACAACAATAGATCTCTTTCAACCTTTTAATTAAATTATTGAGAAGATTTAGTGATATTATCTCTGGGTAAAAAGAAACTTGTATTTCTGCTGGCAATTATTTTTTATCAGAATCAACAATAATTAACATCTCTCATTTATCTTCTTTCCCCAAGGCATATGCATTTTCAAATATAAGAATGAATCACATAAAAGGTCCTTTTAGAATGCTGCATAAGCATTTTATGATCATGTTTTCTTGGTGGGCACTAAATAAATTTTTAGGGAGAAGTAAAGAGATTAATCAAATATCTAATTTGGAAAGCTCAAACAGGAATAATTGTTAATTATTTTCTGTAGAATTCTCGTTTTAAATTGCAGTTGGAAACACTTTTCTAATGTCACAATATGCCAAGAACTATCTGCCTGGTGTGTGGTGTTGTATGCTTGTGTGTGTGACACAAATACACTCAATGATATAACTTTGCTCTTAGTTTTTATTCTCATATAGATGTTATGATGATTTCACGTAGAACAAATGAAACTGTTATTACATTTCCCAACTTAAAAATTTTTGTATACTATTATGTTATGCGATCTATCGGATTTAAGATCATTGCATTTTCTTTTATTTATATATTACTTTGTTAGTGAAAAGACTCTGGGGTTTCATTTGACAGTCTTCTAGTTATAGATAAAAGTCTTCTGTTACACAGCTTTGATAACCAGCAAAGACAGTCTGTGATTCTTCATTTTAATCGATATGTAATAGAGACTAGAAAAAAATTAATTGTTCGTTAAAGAAAGATGATTTTCCTTGGTTCCAAATTAGTATATTTCAATCTTTTGTGAATATTTTGATAGTCTCTTTGAATTTCCCTTGCAATTTTGGGAATTATTTTTATTTTAATTTGTTTTATTATTTTTTATTAAAAATTAGTGGGGTGACATTAATTAATAAAGTCATATAAGTTTTAATTGTGTCATATATATATTGCATTGTGTGTTCACTATTCAAAGTTAGATTTTCTCTGTCATCTAATAATTGACACCTTTTACTCCTATCTACCTCTCTACTCCCCTCTTTCTCTCTGGTAACCACTAATCCACTGTCTGTGTCCATTTTTTTGTTGTTGTTGCTTTTAGTTTTAAATCCCACATATGAGTGAAATCATATGGTTTTCAACTTCTTTAATCTTACTTATTTTGCATAGCATATTTACCTCAGGGTATACCCATGTAGTCACAAATTGCAGATTTCATTTTTACAGCTGGTAATAATACTCCATTTATATATGTACCACAGCTTCTTTATCCAATCATCTATTGCTTCCATGTCTGACCAAATTTTGACCACTGTAAATATTATAATGTACCTGCTATGACTATCAGGGCACATATATCTTTATGGATACATGTTTTCAAATCTTTTGGGTAAATGCCCAGAGGAGGGATTACTGGGCCATATGATATTTTAATTCTTAGTTTTTTTGAGCAACCTGATTTTGAGCAATACTGTTTTCCATAGTGGCTGTACCAATTTACATTCCTACCAGCAGTGTATGAAGAGTACTTTCTTGCCACAACCTCTCCAACACTTGTTATTACTTTTCTTGTTGATGATATCCACTCTAATATTTGTGATATGGTATCTCATTGTGCTTTTTATTTACATTTTCCTAATAGCTAGTGAAGTTGAATATTTTTTCATAGGTTTTTTGGCCATTTGTATGTCTTCTTGAGAGAAGTGTCTGTTCAGGTCCTCTGCCTATTTTTTAAATTGGATTATATATTGCTTTTGATTGTTGAGTTGTATGATATCTTTGTATATTTTGGATATTAGACCCTTATCAGAGGTGATTTTTGCACATAATCTTTCATTCTGATGGTTGTCTTTTTGTCTTATTGATGGTTTCTTTGGCTCTGCAGAATCGTTTTTGTTGATATGGTTCCATTCTTTTATTTTTGCTTTTACTTCCCTTGCCTTTGAGGTCAAATTAATAAAATTCTCTCTAAGTCCAAAGCCCATGAAGTTTGAAATTACGTTTTCTTCAATGCAATGTACTGTTTCAGGTATTTTATTAGGTCTTTGATCTATTTTGAGTTAATTTTGGTATGTGGTGATAGGCAACAGTCTAGTTTCATTCTTTTGCTGGTGGTTTTCCAGTTTTCCAAGCACCATTTATTGAAGAGGCATTCCTTTCTTTATTATATGTTTTGGGCTCCTTTGTTGAAAACTAGTTGCCCATAAATATAAGGGTTTACTTCAGGGCTCTCAAATCTGTTTCATTGGTCTGTGTGTCTGCTTTTCTGCCAATACCATGTTATTTTGATTATTGTTCTTTCATAGTATAATTTGAAGTTAGACAGTATGACACCTCCAGCCTTGCTTTTTTCCTCAGCATTGCTTTTGCTATTCAGAGTCTTTTGTGCTTCTGTACAAATCTGATGACATTTTTTGTTCTATTTCTTTAAAAACTGTCATTGGGATTTGGATGAGGATTACATTAAATCTGTATAATGCTTTAGATGATTAGGTCATTTTAACTATGTTAATTCTTTCAATCTATGAATATAGAATACCTTTCCATTTCTTTGTATTTTTTCAATTTCGTTTAATAATATCTAATAGTTTTCAGTATATAGGACCTTTACATACTTCATTAAGTTTCTTCTTAGGTATTTTATTTTTTTTGTTTCAATTTCAAAAGAAGGTTTTTTTCATTTCTTTTTCTGAAATTTTATTGTTAGAGTATAAGAACATTGTGGACTTTTGTACAATGATTTTGTATACTGAAACTTTAATGTATTTGCTTATTATTTTAAATAATCTTTAGTGATATTTTTAGGGTTTTCTAAATAGAGAATCTTGTCAACTGCAAAAAGTGACAATTTCATCCCCTATTTGGATGACTTTTATTTTTTTCTCTTGCCTCATTGTCATAGCTATGACTTCTAATACTGTACTGAATAATAGTGTGATAGCAAACAGCCTTGTCTTGTTTCTAATCTTGAAGAATTTTTAATTTTTCACCATTAAGTATGATGTTAGCTGAGGGTTTGTCGTATACGGGACTTAGGTTAAGGTTCTTTCCTTCTATACTCATTTTATCAAATGTTTTAATCATAAGGGCTATTGTATGTTGTCAGATGCTTTTTCTGCATCTATTGACATCATCATGTGGTTTTTATTCTTTATTTTATGTCATGTGTCACATTCATTGATTTGTGTATCTTAAACCATCCATGTGCCTCATGTGCCTCTGAGATTAATGAAGCCACTTGATCATGGTGTTTAATCTTTAACATGTTGTATTCAATTTGCTAGTATTTTATTTAGGATTTTTGCAACTGTGCTACTGAGAGATATTGATCTAGAGTTTTCTTTTTGTGTTATCTTTACTGAGTTTTAGTTTAAGGGTAATGTTGACCTCATAAGTGAGTTAAGAAGAAATGCCTCTTCTTCAATTTTATTGGAACATTTTCAGAAGAATAAGTCTTAACTTTTTTTGAATGTTTGGTAGAATTCACTGGTAAAGCCATCAGGTCCTGGACTTTTACTTTTTTGGTTTTTTATGATTGTTTTGATTTCCATACTGCTGATTGGTCTATTTAAATTTTCCAGTTCTTCATGATTCAGTCTAGGAAGGTTCTATCTTTCTAAGAACTTGAGTATTTCTTCTAAGTAATTAAAATTAATGTTTTATTATTTTTCCTAGTATTCTTGTATGATACTTTCAATTTCTGTGGTATCCATTGTAACTTCTCTGTTTATTTGTGTCCTTTCTCTTTTTTCCTTAGCGAGTTTACACAGAGGCTTATCCATTTTATTGATCTCAAAAAACTGGCTTTTTGTTACATTAATTTTTTCTATTGTTTTTTGTTTGTTTGTTTTAAATTTCATTTGATTCTGTTCTAATTTTTATTATTTTCTTCCTTCTGCTGACTTTGGGCTTCATTTGTTCTAGTTTTTCAAGAGGTAATGTTAAGTTGTTTATTTGAGATCTTGTTTCTTGAGATAGACCTGTAATGATATAAACAGATTTTATCAAATGTTTTAATTATTTCCTCTTATTACCACTTTTGCTGTGTTTTGATATGTTGTACTTTCATTCTTGTTTGTTTCTATGTATCTCTTAATCTCTTCTTTTATTTTTTCTCTGACCTAGTAAGTGTTCAGTAGCATGTTTCTTAATCTTCATCTATTTGTGGTTCTTCCCATTTTTTTACAATTGATCTCCCATTTCAAAGCATTACAGTTAGAGAACATGCTTAGTATGATTACAACATTTTAAAATTTGTTGAGGCTAGTTTTGTGTCTCAATATATAGCCTATTCTTGAGAATGTTCCATGTGCACTAAAGAGAATGTACAAGCTGCTATTTTAGGCTAAAAGGTTCTGTAAATGTCCATTGTGTCCAGTTGATCTAATGTGTCATTTAAAGATGTTATTTTCTTATTGATTTTCTGTTTAGATTATCTATTCATATCTGACAGTGAAATATTTAGTTCCCCTACTATGTTACTGTTTTGGTCTGTTTCTCCCTTTAGTCCTGTTAGTGATTGCTTTACATATTTTGGGGCTCCCTGATTGGGAGCATAGATATTAATAAATGTTATGTCTTCTCGGTGTATGATTCCCTTTATTATTATGAAGTGTCCCTCAGTATCTTTCTTTGCTTTTTTTATTTTGAAGTTTATTTCATCTGATATTAGTACTGCTACTCCCACTTTTCTCTGAATGCTATTTGCTTGAAATATCATTTTCCACCCTTTCACTTTGAGTTTATATTTGTCTTTGGAACTGAAATGTGTCTCCTAGAGGCACCATATGGTTGGGTTTTGTTTTTTTGATCAAATCTGCTACTCTGTGCCTTTTTACTGGTGAGTTTAGTCTATATACATTTAAGGTAATTATTGAAATATGATGTTTTCCTATAGCCATTTTATCCTTTTTCTGGTAGCTCAGTTTCTCCATTATTTTTTGTCCTATTGTTTCTCTTATTATTTTAATTTGGTGGTGTTTTATTTGTCACAGTTCTTAATATTTGGTGTGTGGTTACCATTAGGTTTATATAAAGGTAAATTGCACCTTATTGCCATTCCTTTTAGCATATTTAAATCTTTACTTCCTCCTCTTTTTTGCTTTTGTTGTCTTAAATTATTCTTATCTATCCCATACATTTAGTCTAAGTTGCAGTAGCTGTTGTCTTCTTTTATTTTTTTTATTTTTATTTTTTTTGGACTTTAACCATTATGTAATATTTAAGTTTATAACACTCCGTATTTAATAAGGATCACACTTTTCTGTTTTATTTGTTAACCATTTGTTTCAAATAAAATGATCTCCTTCATTATTTTCTATAATGCTGTGATGGAAAATTCCCTCAGCTTTTTTATGTCTTTACTTCTCCTTCATATCTAAAGGGGAGCTAGCTGGATGTAGTATTCTTGGCTGGTAATTTCTTTCTTTAAATCGTTTGAATATTTGTTTCCACTCCCTTCTTGCTTGTAAAGTTTGTGCTGAGAAGTCCAATAACATAGTCTAATGGGTTTTCTTTTACAAGTTACTGTCTTCTTTACCCTGGCTGCCTTGAGAATTCTTTCTTTGTTGTTAATTTTTGACACTTTTAATATAATGTGTATTGGAGAAAGCTTTTATGGATTAAGATAATTAGGTGTTCTGTTTGCTTCTTGGATTTGAAGATCAAGTTTTTTCCATAGGTTTGGGTAAGTCTTGTCGACTGTTTGAATGTGCTCTCTGTTCCCTTAGTCTTTTCTTCTCTTTTTGGTATACCCATTATTTTCATTTTTTTTATATGGTGTCAGAGATTTCTTATAGAATACTTTTTTTCCATTCTCAAGTCTCTTCTTCCTTCTGCATCATTTCAGATTTGTGTCTTTGATATCAGTAATCTTTCCTCTATCTGATCAGCTCTATTTCCTAAGCTTGCTATTTCATTTTTCATCTTTTGCAATAAAATCTTCATCTTCAGATGTTCTAATTGATTCTGTCTCCTTGGTGAAATATTTCTGTTGTTGATTGATTTTATTTCTAAGTACTTTGACTTAGTCAGAATTTCTCTACATCTATTTATGCAGAGAAATTTCAATCTTGAACTCTTTTATTTAAATCCCATATTTCTATATCTTTAAGTTTATTTTCTGGATATTTTTATCTTTCTGACCTGTGTTGTCATGTTGTTTGTTTATGGTGTTTGATGGACTATTTCTTCACCTGGGCCTCAATGAGTATATACTCTTTTTTTTAACAGGTTGATTAGAAGGGGGGCTTTCTTTTAAATTTCAGTAAGTGTCTTCAAAGCCTCTTGAATCTCTGTTTTGAGGTTACAGATACCCTTTCCTCTCTGATGAGCTATGTGCTTCCTCTGCAATCTGTTCACCTCAGCCTCAGGGCTCCACTCTTGTGGAAGGATGTGATGGGCAAAAGGGGTCTAAGCTTCTGAAAAGGCCCCAAATGAAGTCTTAATACAGCCCACAGTCAGATGCCATATTTTGAGTCCTCCTTAAGAATCAGTCTGACTGAGTGGGGTGGGGTTGACTGGGAGAGGCTGAAGTGTGTGTGGCTGTTCTCCTTCCTGTAGTGCTGTCCCCAGGATTTTCAGATGTCTTGTTTTGATATCACTGCACCTTTTTTCTGGTACTAGCTATAGTATATGTTTTAATACTGGTTGCACAGATTCCCTGGGGCTCGGGGGTGTTAGCTCTGAAGAGGATATTGGGTAGGAGCATGCTCTGGATTGGTGGGTGGAGGCAAAGCCAGGCTCCATGACTCAGACTCTTATTTGCCAATGGCGATTGCTAAGACACAGTTGCCACCCCTCCACACTCAGTTTGTGCTCTGCTCTCTGCCTTGATCCTTGGGAGCCATTGCATGGCATATGCTCATGGCTGAGGCAGCACTGATCTGGGCTCTGAAGAGCCAAGAACCAGCTGGAAATCTCTCTTCTTCTTCTTTTGGGGAGCTCTGGCTGCATACCACAACTCCTTTGTTTTTTTCTTCTAATTTGCCTCTCAGACTTGTGCAATTTGCCCGCCTTCTGATGCTCCAATGTACAGATCTCTCAGATGTGCTTGTGTGTAGGTTGGGTGTTATTTGTTAAATCTGTATGTTCAGCTTGTTGTTATTTAAAGGGTTGAGAATCAGGAGATCCCTCATATGGCCATGCTTCTGATGTCATTCCTTTCATGAATTATTTTTAATTTCTTGCATTTTCACCACACATTTTTATAATCCATATATTTCCCCCCCTAGAACAGGAACACATAATTACCTACTGGTCAATTTAAAAACCTGTTCATTTTTTCCAATCTTTATACTAACATTGAAATTTTCATACAGTAATATGAATTTTTTAAATCATACTATTGAGATATATAATTGACATATAAAAAGCTGTACAACTCAATGTATGCAGCTTAATGAGTTAGAAGATAAGTACAAATCCATAAAACCATCATTACCATCAAAGCCATAAATATATCCACCACCTCCCAAAGTTTCTTCCTGCTGTCATCATTATTATTATTGTTGTTGTTGTTGTTGTTGTTATTGTTATTGTTGTGGTAAAAACACTTAAGGTCTTAGCAAATTTTAAATCTACAATATGTCATTGGTAGCTACAGGCATTATACTGTTAATAGTTCTCTTAAGTATGAAAGATTTAAAATTATTTTTTTCATTTAGATATTTTAGGGGTAATTTTTACATAATAGATGAGGAAAATAAGTTTTATTTCTGTTAAAATGTATGAAAATTAAACAAAATATAACTGCTCTGTTTTTCTATTTTGGGATATATCGGGACATTTTGGGGGGTAAATGCTGTTTATTTGTTTGTAAATTTTGTATTAAAATTTGGTTACACAATATAATACTTTAAAATAGAATGTGTTCAGGTTGAAGGTTCTATAAACAAGATGATAATGAATAGTTTGGTTTCAATATGTGTGAACAACTGCAACAAAAGCAGTTACAATGTCAACTAGCCTTTATTGAGGTATTACTAGTAATGGTGCTAAGTACATTATAATTACTAACATTTACTTCTTACATTCCTATGAAATGAAAGTGTAGTTATAATAGCAGTTTCACAGATTCAATTATTAAGAGGTTAAATGATATGACTCAACTGACTCATCAAGTAGTAAAACATGATCCGAACGACAACCCATTCTTGCACTCTCACCTTTACAGAATGTTCTCTCCCACATAATTTTTAACTTTTGTGTTGTCATGTTATTTTTTACAACAGGAATATGGAGAGTTGACATTCTTATTTTTTTTTTAAAGAAAAGACAATAAAAACATACGAAAAACACTGCAGAGAAGAAATGTGCTACCTTTACAAACAGCTAGATACAGTGTAGTAACCACATCCTGGACTTGAAGTTGCAAGACCTAACTAAAATACTTATTATATTCTTTATTAAAACAGTTTGAAATTTCTGAGAATGCTGTTTTTTTTTCTGTAAAGTAGGGGTAATTATTGCTATTTTATGAGAGTTTTTTTGTAAATAGTCAATATATACTTTAAGTGCAAGCTTTTTATAAAAGTGAAAATCCATAATATTTTTATGAATATAATCATTTCCTTATGTTATCAGTCTTCTCTAAAATTGTTATTAGATAATTGACTTTTCTTTGTTGTTCTCCTATCACACATGGGCACTTAAGTGATGTGCATGTTGGGTTAGATATATAATCTGGGTGATTTTGCTCTGTCCCCTAATTTTAGTGGAATGCATTTAGAGGAACCTATAGCATATTGTAGTGAAATATAGTTAAAACCTTTTTTGAAACATGAAGAAATAGACAAAAAATTTACTTGCACATATTTGAATAGTGGCAGAGTGAAGTTTAAGTCCTGGTCCTGACAACCAGTCCAAGGGTTCTCTCTAAACGCATACTTCCTGGCTGGAGCATTGTCAGACTGTGAACAAGGAAGATATTAATTGGCCTGTACAAGGTAATAATAATGAGTTACTTGACAGAGCTCTTTAAAAGAAAGCAATTATCATTTGTGAGTTAAAAAGGTGGCTTTTGATTATTGAAAATGTCATAGAATTCCTTCTGGAGGTAGACTTGCTTGAGTACCATTTATCAACTGGTGTGTCAGAATCATTCATTTCTTTGAAACATTATTTTATAAAGGCATTCAACAAATATAATTGTGTAAGGCATTATTTTAGGTGTTTATGTGAAGGGAGAATGACTTTATATGGCATTAATTCAATGTGAACTTTCAATTTATAATTAGATATGAATTTTAGGTCTATTTCTACCAACTATCTCTGCAAACATGAGAATTATAATTAACTCCTTTAAATGGATCCAACTTATTATATCTGTAAATAGTTTTTTGAAAGTCTATTATATATTAGGCATGTTTTCAGCATTCTTTATGTGAACATTTATTTAATCCTATAATTTCCCAACTAATAAGTATTTTTATCTCTGCTTTTAGATGAGAAATCTGAAAAAAAGATAGTTTTAGTTACTTACTCAAAATCACACAGACAATACATAAAAGACCTGAGATTTTAACCCATGTATCTATCTCTAGGATAGGTTTTTCATCATCACATTATATTCCATCCTTCCTACTTATGTAGATCTTTACTATTTAAAGATTGACAAAGATAATGAATGCAAAAAATGTAACACCTGTATTATTTTGAGGGTTGTATAGGATGATGTTTTGAATTCTGCATCTGTTAGATTCTTAACTACATTTTTCCTTGATCTTTGTTCTCACTGGTTTCATATGGTTTCTGCTTCTTTATCTTCCCATTTTGGCTGCCTTTCTGTGTCTTTTTCTATGTACTAAGCAAAGCTCTGAAGTCTCCCGGTCTTAGTGTGGCTTTGTGTTGTAGGCGTCCAGTGGCACAGTCCTGAGAGGGATTCAGCTGGAGGCCAAGTTTAGCCCCAGCGTGTGCTCCTCTGGGGCCACCAGTCAAGATTAAGCAAGCAATCACAGATGCTGTGCTTAGAGTTACCTCAAAAAGCCATGCCTGAAACCAAGATCAGCTGCCACCAGTGTGAATCTTGCATTGCTCAGCAAGTGGCACAGGACTTGTTGAGGACACAATTGAATGTGGCTTTGGTGGGATGAGTTGCAAGAGGCAGTTTCAGGGAATCCTCTGGGTGGAGCAACCTCTGTTATCCAGTTTGATGATGTCTCAGCTATGGCAGTGCTTTGTCTGCACACAGGGAGGGCGGAGGGCTCCACAGAGGAAAAGTGGATACCACCAGCACTTCTGCCTGGTAGAAAGTCTTCTCCAGCCCTCACTTCAGCAACGCAGTGATCTTTATGTCACTGGTGTCCACTGAGCAGCTGACCAGGTTGCAAGCAGGTCTGTCACCTCAAAAGTCCAGTTGTGGACACGGCCCCTTTAAGAGGCATCTGCAGCTGCTGGCTACAGCTGCTGTAGTCTCCGTTTCACTCAGCCATTCCTCATTGGGCAGTCTTGCATCTTTGCTCCTTCCTACCTTTTACCTTTGAGGGATGATTAAATATTTTTCTTTCTAGTTGTAGTGCTTCTGTTCATCTAGATCCCAGTGACTCTGCTTACTGTTTGATCCATATTTCCTTCTCAACTTTGTTTTGGTTGCAAGAGGGGATGAGCAAAGCTTCTATCACGTATGCCATTTTTTCCAATCTCACTAAGTCATATGCATCATTAAAAGCCATATGAAAAACACATAGAACCACATATATTCTATGCCTTAGTTTTTATTATGACATTGTCAATAATCTAAGTAGAATAAACAAAATGTGGTCTTTTGTCCCAATTAGTTTCTTTCTTCTCTCTACTGACTTTTTTGTCACCTTTTCACTGTTATTAACATTTTCACTTTTCACAACAGGGTGAGCTAAATCAGGAAAACTGTGAAAACCAATCATATAATTTTGCAGCACTTATAAAAGACATAGATTTTAAAAGAGAACATGAATATGAAATGTATTACTTCAAATTAGCCTCGGGAGTTTAAAGATTCTGACTACTTATGCTACCCATTTCCTTGAGGCCATATATAATAGAATCACTGTCTCTCCTCATTCCACTTTATTATTCTCAACCAACTTTGTGACTATAACCTGTCAAAGAGATCATATTATTTTGATGGTTTCATAAATAAAGAATTCAGATTCAGAAGACACAAAAATCACTAAACTTGCCTTAGCATTTTAGGAGCTCAGAAAACATTTATCTTCCAGTTTGTTGCATAAGCTTTCATCTTTTCTATGGTAGTTCTTTATATATATTAACCACAATTGCTACACAGAAGGTTAATCTCCCTAGTTTGTGGTACATCAAAGAAATGCCATGATACCCAAATTATGGGCTAGAAATATATATCTTCATTTTGATGGTAATTCTTGCTTGCTATATTCCAAATGGATAATGGTACTATTTTAGGGTTTCAATGGTTTGTTTATTGAATATCAGTCTGTTTGGAATGAGAGAAAAGCTGAGTTAAATCAATCTTTTGTACTTTATTCCCCATTTTAAATATTTGTCAAAAAAGCCTCATCTTACTAACAGTAAAGCCATTTTCATCTCTATATATGCATTTGCAAATAAATGAACGAATAAATAAAGTTTTATAATATTCTCAACAGGCGTTCTATTGAAAACTCATTAGCTGAATTTAGATTTTCAATTAATGCTGGAATAGAACTATGCAGGAAGGCACAACACATTTTTTAAATTACATAATATTTATATATAGTTATTGTTTTTTTATATTGGTTTCTGGCATAAGCTTGCTATCATGGTTCTAAAAATTATGGTTAGCTAAAAAACAATTACTGAATTCTGTAGTGGTTTCGGGAAAAGAGAGGAACCTCTTCTGTTATAGAGCTCTAACTTTTCTATATTAGTAAAAATTACAGATAAAGCAGAGAATGGATATCAATTTGTGCATTTAAATCTTGGGGCCAATATGCTCAGATCTACATTCTGAAATACAACTGCGACCAGGAATTGTTTTCTCTTACCCAAATAGTTACATGACAAAGAATTTCAGGCCTGATGTACATATCAATTTACAAGTGAAAGACAGTGATTGTGTGTATTTTTCTTTTAGGAAGAGTGAAAAAGTCAGGTTTGGATATGCCTCCCAGAAGGGAGAGAATTCAAAAAAGTTAGAGAATTGACTAGAAGAGAACTTAAAAAAAATAAATTTGAGGACTTATGAAACTTGCTTTCAAGACTTATTAGAATTCTATAGTTAGTAGTATTATTGGATTAAATATAGACAAAAAGATCTGTGAAAGAAAGTCAGGGGTGCAGAATAGACCCCCTGTTACATGATCAATTTATTTTTTTTATAAAAGTTGTTAAAATTATTTAATGAGAATAGGAAATTCTTTTGAACATATGATAGAGAAAAAGTTAATATCTGCATGAAATAATTCAAATAAATAATTCAAAAGCATATGCAAAATGCTCAATGTGATTAGTCAATAGACAAATACAAATTAAAACCACAATGAGATACTCCTTTTCATCCACAAAAAATGGCTAAAATTTTAAGATTTGACAACACTAAGCATTTACGTACATGGACCAACTGGAATTCTTATACATTGCTGGTGAATGACAAATTACACAATTGCTTGTGAAATTACTGTGGTAGTTTCTCATATAGTTAAACATATGTCTGCCTTATGATTTACCAATCCCATATTTAGGTATTCACAAAAGAAAAATTAAAACATATCTAAGAAAAATTTATACAATATGTTTATAACACCTTTATTCATAAGAACCACAAACTAGAAACTACTCAAATATTTGTCAAGTAAACAAAGGATAAACACATTATCCTAAAATCATACAATGTACTTATATTCAGTGTCTTCTTAGTCAGCTCCAGGTGCTATATCAGAATATCACAGACAGGGTAGTTTTAACAGCACACATTGATTTCTCACAGTTCTGGAGGCCCAAGATCAAGGTGGCAGCAGATTCAGTTTTTGGTGAGGGCCTTTTCCTAAATTGCAGATGGCCAATTTCTTGCTATGTCCTCATGTAGCAAAGAGAGGAAATTCTCCTATCTCCTCCTCTTCTGATAAGTACAATAATCCCTTCATAGAGTTTTTACCCTCATGACCTCACTTAATATTTCTGAAACACCCAACTTCTAAATACTGTAACATTGGTTCTTAGAGCTTCAATATATGACTTTGGGTGGTATGCAACCATTCAGTTCATAACACTCAGCAGTAAATCAAAATATGCTGCTAAAATTGGCAACAACATAAATGAATCTCAAAAACACTATGCTGATAAAGAGAAACATGTACAAAGCGCATGTACTTTACAATTCAATTTATATGAAGTTCTAGAACTGGCAGAGCTAATCTATGGTAAAAGAAATTTGAACGCTGGCTATCTATTTTGTTGGAGGGTCTGAGAAGCAAAGGAGCACAAAATAATATTCAAAGGTAATGGAAAAGTTGATAAAAGTGTAAGTTATGAGTATTTATTTGTTAAAACTCATTAAATTGTACTCTTAAGATTCATATTTTATTACATGTAAATTATATTTTCATAAAAAATTTAAAATATCTATTTTCAGAAAAATTTCTATGGACAATAAAAATAATTTAAATAAGTAAAAGCACTGACATTCTTGATCTAATCTATCATTCATGGTAACCACAATTTTACCCTCAAGATATACCATTTCTCACCACTTGTCCTATTATAATTTGGCCAATACAATATATTTCTTAAACTACTTCATTAATTACTTGATTTGTCTCACTATTTCAGTTCTTACTCTCCTACAGTTATCTTATTTTTTAATCAATGTCAGAGATAAGCAAAGGCAGATACTAGTCAAAGATGTAAGGACATTTATTCAGTAATAACTATTGCAATAGGGTGGAGGGTCCAGTGGGGATTGAACTCAATTTTAATTTATTTGGGGGTGATTGGGCATTTTAAAGAGAAAATGAGGGAATAAGGAAAGGGATTATCAGTAGGAGCTTGAGCAGAATCAGGGAAGTGGAAATTTCCAAAAAGAGAGAAAGAGGATTGGTTAATGTAATTAAGCCATCTGGGTTTGCTAACTGACAATTACTAAAGTAAGGCACCCTCACATAGAGACTGGAAGACAGAAACCCTATTTTCAGGTGTTGGCTAGAATGAATAGTAAATTTTTTGGTGGACTTGAGCTTTCCCTGGCAGGAAATTAAGGAGGCTGGAATCGTGCTTCTAGGGAATCGGTTTTGAGCTTTTAGAAACTATGCCGCTTGTTCCAGTCTCAGTGTTTAGTGTTTGTGTGAGTGTGGGAGGAGGAGGTGAGAGGTGAATGGAATCTGTTGATTTCATAGCCAAGGTTGAGTTCTAGTTGAGAAGATAATTCAGAGGAGTCTGACTAGAGTTTGGTTAAGTAAACAGTCCTTGATAGCAGCCAGAAAATTTATTTTTTAAAAAGTAAATCAGTTTCTGTTATCCTTTACAAAAAATTCTCCAATGGCTTTCCATAACACTAAGAAGAAGAATCAAACTCCTTCATCTGGTATGTAAAAATTTAAACAACCTTTCCTAGTCTGTCTATCTGAAATCATCTTAAATATTATCCTGTTAATTATTCTCTTCCAGCCAGTTGACTGACTTTATTTTTATTGAATAAAACGAACATTTCACTATATTAGAACTTTTGTGCTTGTAGCTCCCTTTTCCTGCAACCTTTCAAATCTATGTCTTTACAAGGTCTTCTCATTTACCTTCTTTCAGAATACTGAAATATTAACTCAGAGAGCCTTCCCCGAACTCCCTATCCAAAATTGCACCCCAACTTAAATTATTGTCTCTTTAACTTGATGCCTGGTACTTTTCATTCCCTGGCTCTGTTTTATATATTATTTATGTTTATTATTTAATTCATGTCTCTTTATAATAATATACACTTTAAAGGTTAGGAATGTGTCTTACTTTTCCACAACTCTATTTCTGTATTTAGAAGGGTGTTAACACTTGGGAGTTATTCAGTAGATAAATGTTGAACAAAAAAAAAAAGAAAAAAAGAATTAATTTTCTGTATGTGTTATTATGCTTTCACCTCTGCATTTAGTGTTGCTACATAATAGTTTGAGTTCATCTCGAATTTCAGGACAGCAACTTGCTAGTTATTCAGAAGAGGCTAATATTGGAGAATTGGCTTAAATTTATTTGCAAAATTTATAATGGCAATTAAAAGACATTATGGCTAGAATGTTTCAAATCTGATAAAATCTAATAAAGAATTAAAGCACGTTTTGATGAACAGCACAATGATTAAGAACATAAGCAGTGATTCAGACACACAAGAATGGCAGTTGATGGACAACATTTAACTTACCTTGCTCAGCAGTATACTTTACTGAATTTAAAACTCCTTTTTGCTTCATCGAGTTAATACCATTACTTGACCAGGATATTTTTTTCTCCTCTGATATTTCCTTATTTAGTAAATTAATAGAGTTATTCCACCTACAGAATGTTCATCTTGGACTTTACATCATCTTGAAATAAAGTAAGTACTTACTTGAAAAAAAAAAAGAAACTATCATTTGATGGTGGTGATAATGACTTTCATACATTATGTTCCTGTAGGATTAATGATTAAATATTTGGCCCAGGGACATGGACATCTTCTGAATGATCATTAATCACAGGAAAAACACCTACACTTTATTGTTACCTTTAAATTAAACTTCAGGGAAACACAGAGGACAAGGCAACTGATCACAATTCTCTTAAATTCAGTACCAGATTGTGTTCCCATAAATATGTCTAGTCCTAGGGAACTTCATAATAAATGACTGAAGCAAATAAATGGTTGTGTGTTTTTTTACAGCCATCAGCCAAATAATTGAGAGGTCTTGGTACACCTAAATATAAGTGGTAGCAAGATGTATTTAGGTATTTTAAAAACTTTTATAAGAACTATTGGATTATATTTTTCTCTTTTTTTACTTAAATTCAAGCTTTAATAAATTTCCATCTTTAACGAAAAATATGCTTTAATGTTGAATATAATAATAGAATTTTAGGAAAGATAAAATAAGGGAAAACATGGAAGAAAGAAGAAAAAGTAATGGTTATTTTTCTCTAAGTTCTTTAGGTAATAATCAGCTAGAAGGCAAGGCCATTTCTCTATACAACAAAGAGTGTTAAGTTCACCCATAAAAATTATACTAATGAATCTCATTTGCATGCCATAGATGAGCAGTGAGGCAATGAAGTCTCATTAAATCCAAAGTAATGTCATTGAACTTTATTAAGGCAAAGTACAGAGCCAATGCTTTGATTCATGCTAATGGCAAAAATATCTTTAGGAAATCTAAACCTGTAGAATAAAAACAATTTGTGCCTACCATTTGCAACAACATAGATGGACCTAGAATTTATTGTGCTGAGTGAAATAAGTCAGACAGAGAAAGATAAATACCATATGATTTCACTTATATGTAGAATCTAAGGAATTTAAAAAAAATCAAAAACTGACTTACAAATATAGAAGATAATTTGGTGATGGGTGGGTAGAGGGGTTGGGGGGTTGAGGAACTGGGAGAATGGAGTGAAGAGTTAAAGAACTACAAATATGTAGTTGATAGATGGTCACAGGAATGAGGAGCATGGCATAGGGAATACAGTTAGCATTAATATATTGGCTAGGTGGAAAAACAGAGGAGAGAAGGAGCAATTAGGGAATAGTTTTATAAACTATATAAATGTCTAATTTATATTGAAACTAATAAAATTAAAAAAATAAATTTAAAAAATAAAAAAGAAAAAACAAAAGTAATTGATGAAGTAAAATGTGTATTTCTGTATTCTTACAGAAATTGAAATAGATATAACTGGAGATAAATGTGTGTGCAAAGGTATGAAATTTGACACTATTCAAGCTAATAAATAAAAGCAAAAGAATAACTTTTTAGAAGAGTTTACTAGAGTTGGAAAGGAAGGCATGGACAAAAGATAAAAAGAAATCACTTTACTAAATAGAGAGGGAGGAAGTGGAGGAGAAGGATAAAGCAGAGGAGAAGCAAGTATAAGTAATAAAGTAGGATAAAGATGTCTAAAGGAAGGAGAAAGTTTTCTGAAACCTTAAGATAAGGATATACTTGTGATTCAGAAAACAACCAAAACCAGATCATTTTAATCATGGTATATAATACAGATTACTATTCTACTTGTCAATAATCTTAAAATCTCAGTGAATTTTAATAAATATTTCATTATCTCATTGGTCATTGAATTCTGTTTTCTTTCTTGGTTTCTCCTCATTTCTTGAATCTCTTAAAGTACCCCAAGGTGGAAGTCTTGGGACTCTTTATTTGATTCATTCTACTGATAGTGCCCTAAAAATCAGATGCATATAACCAACTTTCTATGATATCTTTACTTGAAATTCTAACAGGCATTTTAAACATAATATGTGAAAACAAACTCATAATAATTCTATCTAATGAATTCTTTCAATTTTTTGTTGTTCATTATAAGTAATTTTCTTATTGTATTTTCTCAGGCTTGAATACCTACAATTATACTTTAGTTCCTACTTACTATACATCATGTTCAATCTATGGCTTTATTTTCACAACGTCCTCGTAATCTGACTACTTTTCACTACCTTCGTTACTACTTCTAGTCTAAACTAACATCTCTGTATTATTTTAATATTCTTTTAGATTTTCTTTTGCTTCTATTCTTATACTCCTACAGCATGTTTCAATAGCCAGAAATATATTACTAACACATAAGTAAAATCAGGTGACTCCTCTACTTAAAAAATTTCAATTTTCTCACCTCACTAGAGTATGAACCAAATTATTTTCAATGGCTTACAAGACTCTATTAGAATTTGACCATCATTATTTCTTTAACTTCATTATCTATTGTTCCTTTCTTTTGCCTCTTCCTTGTTATTCCTTGTTATTCATCGACCACACCAGGGATATTCATGCCTAAGGGCTTTTGCACATTTTGTCTTCACTTTTGGAAAGTTTTTCCTTTATATTTTCAAATTGTTCACCTTTTTCCTTCTTCAGTAGTTTCACTGAATCAGTCTTATTGTCCCAGAGAGCCTATTTAATTTGTAAATCTCTATTTCCACCTCTACCCCAAGATATTTATATCCTTTTTCTGGTTTACCTTTTTTCCATAATGTGTGTCACTATCTCCATACTATACATTTTATTATTTATTTTGTTTTAATTGGTTGTGGTACTTGTTCCCTTGTTCCTTGCTGTTTTTTTGTTTGTTGTTCATTTGTTTGTTTGTTTGTTTGTTTAGGAACTGACTGGTGCATGAGAACTCAGTAAATAATTTTGGATGAATTAACAAGAGATGAGAATTGTCAACTACTTACTACAGGGCAATAATCAAACTCTGTGCCACAGTCTTTCCTTAAAATAATATAAATAAACCACTCAGGGACTTTATTCTTTAAATATTAGGCAAAGGTTGATTGTTTACAAAATTTACAAAATTGGATGTCAACAATATCATTATTTGGTTTTTTAATAATACCTTACTAGGAGGAGAAAAAAAATGGCATATATAATAGAAGCTCTGTTCATTTCTCTTATGACCAAATCAAAGTTGTGACAGAAGCAGGGAGCAAGCAACAAGGAAAAATTTCCTGAGATCTAGATGAATAAGCCATACAAGGTCATTACCTACAAGGAAACACCCAGCTGATTCCTCAAAAGAAACCATGTAAGACAGAAGGACTTGGACTACAATATTTGATGTGATGAAGACCTAGGATCTACAACCAAGAGTACTTTATTCAACAAAGCTGTCATTTAGAGTTGAAGGACAGATAAAGGTCTTCCCAGACAAAAATAAGCTAAAGGAATTTATTACCACCAAGCCAGTATTATAGGAAATGTTGTAGGGACTTCTTTAAGAAGATAATACATGTACCAGAAACAGAAAAAAGGAATGATGATAACAACTACATTCCTATCAATAAGTGCCTCAAATGGAAAAGAATTATGCTCCAACTAAAAGAGTTGATGAATATAAAGGAAAACAAGACCTCTACTGACACACTTCAGATTAAAAGACACACACAGACTAAAAGGAAGGGGAGGGAAAAAGATATTGCTTTGATAGACTTAGAAGGTATTTAAGTCAGAGAAAGATATACACTATATGATTTCAGTTATATGTGGAATCTAAGGAATAAAAAGAATAAACTAATCAAAAACAGACTCACAATATAGTGGACAATTTGGTGATGGACAGAGGGGAGTGGGGTTTGGAGGACTGGGATAATGGGCTGAAGGGTTAAAGAAGTACAAATTAATAGCTGATGGATGGTCATGGGGATAGGGAGCCCAACATAAGGAATTCTGGTAGCATTAATATGTTGGCTAGATGGAAGGTCAGGGGAAGAAAGAAACAATTGCAGGGATTGTTTTATAAACTATCTAGATGTCTAACTAATGTACTATATACATAAAACTAATTAAAATAAATAAATTTTTTAAAATACTTTCTAAATTCTTATTTTTTACTTTAAAAATGTTTCTCACTATCTAGAAATTTTTACTTTTAATAAATTTGTCCAAAGGGCAATAAATATTTGAAATATGATCAACCTGATATATGTTCAGAGAAATTCAAATAAAACAAGAAATAGAATGTCATTTCTACCCTCATTATTAGAACAAAAATTAAAGGCAGGCAATAGTTGATGAAGATGTATATTAGTAAAACAATTTTTAAAAATAAATTGTTATTTTGTGATACTGAGATATACACCTGACAGTCTAGCAAGTTTCGATGCTAAGTGTATATACCCAAAATAAACTCTCACTTACAGGAACCAGGACATATTAATTGCATTGTTTATTGCAGCAAATATAAAAAAATTAAGCCGAAACTGTTTGAAGTCATTCATATTTTTTATTTACAATCATTTTCCTTCCTGTCCTTCCTGCATTTCCTTGAGGGTAGGGTATATCTCCCCATTATACTAAGTTCAGGCTTTCTCATGTGACCTAACTTGGCTCATGCAATATGAGCAAAAATGACATCAATTTCTGAATCTTTTTATTTAAACCATCTAAGGTCGATTATCTTCCTTTCTGAATCTCAGGCTTGTTCACATGCAGTAATCCTGAAATACCACAATTTATTTATAATAATTGAACAATTCATATTTAACTAAAATATGAATAAACTTTTCTTAACTAAAATAGATACTCTATTATATAAGGCTTCTGAGAGATGATTATGTAAAAAAGACAAAGACAATAACAAGAAAATAAATTATTTATTACCATGCAATCTTGGGGCCTCAAATACTAGGAACGTAGGACCGATCACATGGATTTCTTATCTCTCCTCTCTTTTTCTCCCATCCCTATTTTTTTTTTTTAAAGAGCAAGTCTGAGATCTAAACACAAAGTGGTCTAAACAGCTCTTTTGCTCTTATATAAACTTTGGTATTCTGTATCTTACCACCAAATGGTGAGGTATGGTCATTTTCAGCAAGATGAAACCAGTTAGTGTGTAGAATAAACACAAACTTGTCTCTAGTGACAAAGAAGAGCTGCTCTTGGTGGCACAGCCTGGGCAATAGTAGCGTATTTTGTGCCCAGCTAACCTATGTAAGAGAAAGAACCAGAGGTAGAGGCAAATGAGTGAGAGGATTCAAGTCTTGAGCCATCTCTAATGTATAACAGTAACAATGCCTATTCCTAGATCTTCAGGGGTAAATATATAGTTAACAAAATATCAATCAAGGCTTGTAAAGTTACTTCATCTGAACAACTCATTAGATTAGTAAAAAATAAAATAAAGTAGACCAGGTGATAGACAAAATAAAATATGTAATGACTGGATTTCTCATTTTTTATTTCTCTCTTTGCATTAAAAATAAAATCTATGCATTTAGGCTAGCTAATAAAAGAAGAGAAAGTTCAGTAAAAAAAAATGATGTTAATCAGCCTTTCATAGACATTAGATAATCAGGTAAATAAGATACTCAGATTATAGTCTGGGTTCTCAAAAGAAGCAGAACCAACTGGAAATTATACCTATATTTATAGCTATATATTTATATAGATATATTTATATTTGTCTAATTATTGGGAATTTATCATAAGGAATTGACTCACATACTCATGGAGGCTGAGAATTACCAGGAACTGCAGTTGGCAAGCTGGAGTCCCGGGAGAGTTGATGGTATAGTTTTAGTCTAAGTCCAAAGGCCTCCTGAGAACCAGGAAACCATATAGTGAAAAGTTGACAGGCTTGAGACCCAAGAAGAGACAATTTTTCAGTTTGAGACTAAGGGCAGGAAAAGACCAATGTTCCAGCTCAAAGAAGACCAGTGGTTTCTTACTCTTTTTTTTTTGTTTTATTCAGATCTTCATTGGTTTGGATGAGTACCACCCACATTGGAGATGGCAATGTGCTTTACTCAGTCAGCTTAGTCAAATGTTAATTTCATCTTAATACCCTAACAGGCACACTTAAAATAATGTTAAACCAAATATCTGGGTATGCCATAGCTAGTCAAGTTAACACATAATATTAGCTATCATCCTCAGACAGCCTTAAAAAAAAAAAAACTCTTAAGGAAGCTTTATTTCCAATGTTAAGAAATCCTCAATTTCTGGTTCTATTACTACATTTTTCTGTTTTTCTTTTTCTTTTTTTAAAATTTCCAACATGATATATTTTCTTTATATAATTCTTTTTTTCTCCCAGCTTTATTGAAATATAGTAGAAAATTATTTGCTTGTATTTACATTGTATAATTTAATTTTTTTCCCATTATAATTGGCATACAATAATATACCAGCTTCAGTTTTATAGCATAGTCATCAAATTCATATAATTCACAAAGCAATCGCTCTAGTAAATCTAGTACCCCCTTCCCCTTACATATTTATTACAACATTATTAACCACATTCTCGATGCTACACTCTATATCTTCATGTCTATTCGGCAACTATCCATTTGTACCTCTTAATCTCTTTGCTTTTTTTTTTTTTTTGTCCACCCCAAACTCCCTTCCATCCAGTAGCCCTCAAAATATTCCTGGTATCTATGAGTTTATTTCCATTTTTGTTTTGTTGTTTACTTTGTTCTTTAGATTTCACATGTACATGAAATCATGTGATATTTGTCTTTCTCTATCCTTGCCATTTCATTCAGTGTAACACCCTCTAGGTCTGTCAATGCAATATCTTTTTTCATCCCCTTCCTTTAAGGCTCTATGTGTCTTTTAATACAAAGTGAGTCTCTTGTAGGCAGCATATGTAGGGGTCTTGTTTTCTTATCCATTTAGTCACTCTATCTTTTGGTTGGAGCACCTAATTTTTTTCTATTTGAGGTACTTGCTGATAGGAATGTAGTTATTACCATTCTTTTTTTCTTGTTTTTGATACATGTTTTTTTCTTCTTAAAAAAGTCCCTTCAATTTATTCTGCAATACTGCATGGGTGGTGATAAATTCCTTTAGTTTATTTTTGTCTGGGAAGCTCTTTATCTGTCCTTTGACTCTAAATGATAACTTTGCTGGATAAAGTATTCTTGGTTATAGATCCTGGATTTTCGACACTGAATATTCTGTGCCAAGTCTTTGTGTCCTGCAAAGTTTCTTTTGGGAAACTGGCTGCCAGCCTAATAGGAACTCACTTGTAGTTAACTAACTGCTTTTCCCTTGCCACTTTTAAGATTCTCTCTTTGCATTTGACCTTTGGCATTTTAATTATGTTGTGTCTTGGTGTGGGCTTCATTGGGTTCATTTTTGGGGAACTCTCTGAGCTTCCTGGGATTGTATGCATATTTCCTTCACAAAGTGAAGAAAGTTTTCCATAATTACTACTTCAAAAAACTCTTTAACATCTTGTTTTTCTTCAGGTACTCCTATGACATGGATATTTTTACCTTTAATAGTGTCCCATAGGCTTCTTAAATTGTTATTATAGTCTTGGCTTCTTTTTCCTTGCCATTCTGATTGAGTGTCCTTGGCTTCCCCATCCTCTACCTAGGTCATTTGATCTTCTTCTTTATTCACTTTGTTTATTCCATTTAATATACTTTTCATCTCAGATACTGTGTTCTTCATTTCTGACTGGTTCTCTTTTATAATTTCCATTTCCATTTTCATGTTTTTTTTTAATCTCTTTGTTAAAGTTCTCACTGAATTCATCTCCACTTCCCCTAAGTTCATTGAGCACCTTTATAATCAATGTTTTGAATTCTGCATCTGTTAGTTTCTTAACTACATTTTTCCTTGATCGTTGTTCTCACTGGTTTCATATGGTTTCTGCTTCTTTATCTTCCCATTTTGGCTGCCTTTCTGTGTCTGTTTCTATGTACTAAGCAAAGCTCTGAAGTTTTCCGGTCATATTAGTGTGGCTTTGTGTTGTAGACGTCCAGTGGCACAGTCCTGAGAGGGATTCAGCTGGAGGCCAAGTTTAGCCCCAGCGTGTGCTCCTCTGGGGCCACCAGTCAAGATTAAGCAAGCAATCACAGATGCTGTGCTTATAGTTACCTCAATAGGCCGCACCAAGGTCAGCAGCCACCAGTGTGAGTCTAGGCACTGGTAAGCAAGGGGCATCTGACTAGCTGAGAGCACACCTGGATGTGGCTTGGTTGAGGCTGCAAACTGGTACAGGCAGTGTTTCAGGAAATCTTCTGGGCAGAGTAACCTCTGTTACCCACTTTGGTGACGTCTCAGCTTTGGCAGTGCTGCAATGTGTATGCACACTGGGAGAGGAGAGGGCTCCACAGAGGAAAAGTGGATACCACCAGCACTTCTGCCTGGTAGAAAGCCTCACCTCTGGCCCTTACTCCAAAAACTCAGTGTCCCCTGTAAGTCCCTCGTGCCCACTGCACAGCCAACCTGTGGCTGATGCTCAGTGCAAGCAGATTTGTCACTGAGAAAGTCCACTCTTGGGACACGGCGCCTTTAAGGGGTGTCTACATCTGCCAGCTGCCGCTGCTATGGCCTCTGTCCCATTTAGCTGCTTGGAACCTGGCAGCCTCATGTCCTCACCCCGCCCTACCTCCTCTGGTTGTAGGGTGATTTCTTATTTCTCTCCTATTTGTAGGGTTTGTTAATCTAGATCCCAGGCAATTTTCCTTGCTGTTTGCTCCTTGTTTCCATCACAACTTTGATCTGGTCACCTGAGGGATGAACAGAACCTTTATCATCTACACCATTTTTTTCTCTCTCCATATTGTTCTTATTGAAAATATATTATGGAAAATAAAATAAAATAAAAAAGGAAAACAGGTCCTATTAGCAATATTTAGCCTTGACATATATCAATTAACTTTAATACTTTAGGAAGTTTCATTAATCTTTTCAGTTATCATTTAGTAGCTTATAATTTTTTTTGACTGTCTCATAAGAAGGAATCTACAATTTGGGAGACTAGCTTTTCGTATTTATTTTTAAGGCTGATACTTAAAGTCTTCTATATAATCTGCTCATTTTTATGTTTACTTCTTTTTTCCTAGTACGATTCTTCCAAGTTTGGTTTTCTCACTTCCTTTCACTTTTGACACTTGTCCTTACTTCCTTGGCAAGTTTTTTTCTGCATCTGGAGTTGTACACCACTGAGAATCATAAGGAAAAGGCACTTTAAATGAGATGAGAGAAATTGGATTTGTTTCAGCACCACCATTACCATTTGTGTAATATTGTGCATAAACATCTAAATGGGTATGATATACAATATGAATGTTTTATTATTTAATCAATTTCATTTATAGTAAAAATTTATTGATCATAACTATGCAAACAAGTTCTGAGTCTCTAGAAATAGAAGAAAAATTATTAGTATCAAATGTTACAAAATCATTTTCCATATTTACATTTCTATCATGTTTTTCCATTTTTATTGTGAAACTTATTAATTCTATATTTTAAAGGAGCAAGCCATGATAAGATTTTGAATCATTTTAAAGTTACCCAAAAATGCTACCAAAAGAAAATTGATAATTTGATTAATAAAAGACAGCAATCTTCAGTTTTTGGCAATGACAATGAAAAAAACTATTGTAGAAAGGAAGTATTTTTCTTAATTCAGCTTAATGATTGAGTAGCACAAAGTCATTCAAAATAGGTTCAATAAATACAAGAAAAAAGATGAAGAAGAAATTAAATTTATCTGGAAAAATAGAGGTTTGGATTTATTGTCCAATGAGAAGCTACAGAATGGTGACTATATCTACTTCTATGTACAGTGCTATACCTACCATGTTAATAGGATTTAATAAATGTAGTAATAAAGTGTTCTGTTTATACGAAAGTGTAAAAAATGTTCTTGGAGCAGAATCATTTGATTCTATTTTTTAAAAATGTATAGAATATTAAGTGTATTATAGCTTTAAGGTGAATTACAAAAATCCCTAATGCCTTGAATTTTAAAATGATCTTGCATGAATTCATCCATGAGTCACTTAAAAAATACAGTTATTCTATCAAGCATTTCATTTACAAAGCAGATACTCCTACAGATGTAGAATAATCAGAACTCTACTACTTTGAAAAGCTACAGCACTAATGATGGCAAAGAACTCAAATATGTGTAGATAAACTGGATTCTGGCAAACAATAAGGCCACAAAGTCACCATGAAAAGTGAATCTATGTAAAAAGATTATAATTCAGAATGTATATTTCTTGTCATGCCACAAAAAAATATGACAAGGCTTTTGGAGCTCAAGATTTATAAAAAACAGCTTTTATGTTCATAACTACTATTGCTGATATTTCAACCCATGCCAAACAGGCATGAAAGACTTTTCATTGCAAATATTTATTCAGGAATAGAAAAGATGATGTGTTCTAAATGAAATATAGAACATCATTTGTTTATAATTATGTAATTGATGTAAAAACAATGTAAATTTTATGCAATTATAAAAATAAAATAATAAATTAAAATCATTTTCAAATTATTATATAAAAAATATTTAATGTTAGTCTGGCTCCAAATGTGACATTGGCAGATAACAAAATTTATTATTGTGAGATAAGATGGTTTTCTAAAATTAAGTCATAATATTGTTTATTCAGTGCATCATGTTTGTTTATGTTGAATAAATTTATACGCATAAGAAAACAACGTGGGAACATGAAAGTCTCTACATTTCTTTCAACAATGAGTATTTGCTTTTCAAATTTTTGCTAACCTGACACTCTGGAAATTCTTTGTCATTTTATTTGCATTCATTTGGTTATGCTTTGGGGACTATGTACAATCCATATATATTGGTCTCTGCCTCCAGTTCCTGGTACAGAGGTCTTAAAATCCTATTAAACTCCTGAGTGATAAGAGCACTAGGTGCATCTTTTATTTTAATATTTGGTCTTTGACCCTGGGTCCTGAAAGAAGATACTAAACTCTTGGGATTTTGTGGGTGATAGCAGTGTCTTTGTTTTAATGAGTCAACTCTGGGTGGGCTCCTGGATAGCTCCTAAATGGGGACTTATTATCAGAAAGACCAAGCCATGATTATAAGCTTGGTATTATCACCCTCGCCCCTCATGCCTTGAGAAAAGATGCTGAAAATGGACTTAATGATTGCTCATGATGACATAAAAAATCCTCCATAAAAATCCAAAAGTACCGTGGGATCTGAAGCTATCTCCAATTAGATAATGTCAGAATTAAGTTAAATTATAGGATACAGCCCTGTTGTCACAGAGAATTGTTTTACTGGGGAAGGTCTTCATACATTTGGAGACCAGAAGTTTCAGAAGTCAAGTGGTCTTTGTGAAAATAAAGGAGAAAGACACAGAGGAAAATGGAGCTTTTTTCTAACTCAGGAGGAAACTAGTAAGTTTTTCCAACACAAGGGAGCATATTGCTTTACTATTGCTGCTGTAACAAATTACCCTATATTTGTGTCATACAGCATACTAATTGATTATTTTACACTTCTGCAGGCTAGAAATCTAACATAGGTCTCATTGTACTAAAGTCAAGGTATTAGCAAGGCTGCATTTCTCTCCGTAGTTTCTGGATAAGATTTATTTCTTTGTCTTTTCCAGTTTCTAGAGGGGACCCACACTCCTTGGCTCATTCATCTTTAAAACCAGCAACTTTCAGGTCAAGATTTTCTCACATAATATCACTCTGATTGCCTCTTCTGATACCTTCTTCAGTTTTAATAATATTTGTGATTAAATTGGGCCCAAACTCTAAGGTAAACTGATTAGAAAACTTAATTCCATCAGCAAACTTATTTTCCACTTTGCATATGATGTAACATTTATAAATTCTAGGGGTTAGGACATGGACATAACTGGAGGGCCATTATTCTATATATCACAGGAAGAAAGATTTTATTTTGTGTGTGTTGTTTCTTCTGTTTGTATCATTTACCTTGAAATGTTTTTTTTTTATTGATTCGTCATTGAAATTACCATACAATTTCTTCACACAAAATAATTTAAAATTTTGAAATCTAGTATGAAAATAATTCATGACAAATAAAATGCAAACTAAACAGCTTGAAATAATATCAGTGCTAGTGAAACAGAAATACCTTTTTGACACTAACCATTCACTGTGTGTGTGTGTGTGTGTGTGTGTGTGTGTGTGTGCGCGTGTGCGCGCTTGATTCAATTTAACCCTATATGCTCAGAAGAGGGTATAATGGTAAAGTTTAGAATTAACTCAGCTTTCATTTAGCATGTGATTAGCAGTATTTGTAGGTTTATTTTCAAGCACCTGTACTACGTTTTCTTTCTTTTTAATCCTTACTTTTTTTAGAATAGTTAGTTGGTTGATTTTGATATGTATTTTCTCACTGCCAAGTATTTATTTGATTCTGTCACTATAGTAGTCAGCCATAAGTTGGCACCCATTATCTTAGTCTCCTAGGATTTCATCTTTGAGTAGTACCCTCCCATATTTTATGAGGGTTTGACTATGCAGTCAATAAAAAATGGTGGAAGTGATGGCATGTCACTCTTGAGATTAGGTTGTAAATGCCACTTCAGCTTTCATATTCTTTCTCTGTTTCTGTCATTCTTTCATATTCTTTCTCTCAAACTGCTTGCCCTAGGGGATACCAGCTGCCATATCTTGAGGACACTCAAGTTTCACTGTAGATAAAACTGCATGGTAAATAACTAAGGCTTACAGCCAAAAGTCAGCAAGAAACTGAAGAGACTTGAACAATCATGTGCAAGAGCCTTCTTGTAAGCAGATTCTCAAACTTCAATCAAGAATTTAGGTGATACAGCCCAGCCAAAAGATTGATTGTCATCTCATGAGACCCTCTCAAAAGTATCACTCATGTAAGTTGTTCCAGGATTTCCGGCCTCAGACACTTAGAGTTAATAAATGATTGTTGTTTTAAGCCATTAAGTACTGGAATAATTTGTTATGCAGCAATAGATAAATAATAAAATCACTGTAGTTCCAAATACAAATAGCCGTGAACTTTACATTTCCATCTTTTATATGGAGATGATAAGAACAGGCAACACAGCTTTCAAAGATGAATAAATAAAAAAAACCTTTTTTAATTAGAATATATTTATTTTAATTTTAGCTCACACTGCTTTTTTACAGTATAGAATATTTAAAATATTTTAAAGGAAGAATTTAAACCAAAAGTTAATTGACTAAGTGGTTTGCATTTTAAAAGTTTTGAAGTATTTTTATTTTATTATTTTTTTGTTTATTTGACCTCCTTACAGCTCCTGGCAATTCCATGAAATATCAACTTTCACTGTCACCCCAAGAGTCCGGCAGTTCAGGCTGTGGAAGTCACGTTGGGTAGGTTTAAGCACAGATCCGTGACAAGATAACTTTCCTATTTTGGTTTTCTTGGTCCTAAGACTGTGATATTAGTCTTTCCATTGTTTGTCTCCATTAACTATAAGTACTATTCCAGTTTTTGCTGGGACTCAAGCAGGTTTTAATTGTTTTCCATATTTTCTTGATTTATCATTTGTTAAGTATTTTGCTCTTTGTACCATCAGAATCAAATCCAGGCTCATTCATTTCCTGGCCATAGAGAACCCCTTCTGTGTAACAACACTCCCTTACAGTTGTTTTTTCTTTTTTTCACACTTATCTTTATATTCATATAATTCAACCCCAAAAATTCCTCTTGAAAGACTGGTAAACAAAATGAAAAAGAAAAAAGCCATGTTTGGAATTAGTAACTGAGTCCTAAACATATTAGTTTGGATTTTTTAAAAAAATAGACACAGACATGTGCCGCTTAACACCAAGCATACATTCTGAGAAATTCATCATTGGGGCATTTGTTGCTGTGCAAATATCATAGAGTGTACTTAGCAAATCTAACTGGTATAGACTACTATACACCTAGGCTATATGGGATACCACTCTCATTTGTGCCATGTCTTTACCAAAACATCATTATGGGGCACATGACTGTATTTAGAATACATAGGACTTTAAAAAAATAACAAGAAATAATTATTATGGAGGTGAAAATAGAGAAAAGGCATATCAAAGAAGAGTTGGAGAACTCTGAGTGAGTCTTATAAGCAAATCTTACCTTTTTAGCTGAAAATAGTAATGGGTCAGGATTTAGAAGCTTAGTGCATTTTTAATTTGTTCTAATACTTGGTCTATGATTCATAGACATTATAAATGAAGAAAGAAGATGCCAGAGCCATAAAAACAGAAGGCTATGGCCACCTGCTGCTCTGAAGATTTTGAATTCACATAGAGCTTCCTTAATCTTTTACCTCCAAAGGCTTAAATGACAAAAAAAAAGACAAAAAAAAAAATGAACTAGTGAGCAGACTTCAAAGTTAGTTCCACAGATCCCAATTTCTGTATTTCTTCATCAATTGTCTTTTGCCCTATTTAACTTTCATATGGAGATCAAATCACACTAATTATGTCTTTCCTAATTCAGCTAACATGTTGGTTTAGATCATGGGTAAGCATTCATCTCTTGTCATCCATTAGCAGAATATTGCTATTAGAAATGAGCAATCTGTTCTATTAAGCAGAGATGTACTTGATTAGCTTGAGATTCTTTTTGTTTGAATATGGAAAAGATTAATCAACTAAAGCACAGGTTTGTGTGTGTTCGCGTGTTATTTTTTTTTCCCCTGGTTGATAACTCTTTGTCTGCACCATTTTGGTATAGATTAAAGTTCTGTTGGCAGATCTAGTTAAAACATTACCCACATGCTGCTGTTATATCCACAATTCTCTATCTGTATTTTTTTTTTAAGACATTGAAGATGTGGGTTATAGGCACTTTTCCTTGATTAAAAAATCAAATAATCAATTCAAGTTTAAAATCCTGTCATCTGTTAGGCTTTTCCTTTGTTTTTATAAAGAAATTAAACTTTTCATTTTTAACATTAATAGTGTGAATGTAAAGAAAAAACATATGTGTCATTAATATGATGTATTAATATTATTGTTCATTTCAGGCCTATTATATGGTTCTAGATATTTTTACTTTAAGCATTTTCTCATAAACATCTTTGCCAAAAAAAAAAAAAAATTTACCATACAACTAATTGGCCATAAGGCAATTTTGTTGTAAAAGATAAAATAACTGCTTGACAGTTTGGTTTCATTTAGCAGACTTAATGTATTTAAACGTTGTGAATTTGTGATTATTTCTCCATTGAAGTTCTCTTAGTACTTCGATTTTTATATTACATAAATCTGAGCTCTTGTTATGGTCTATACAGTGATGTGTAGACTAGATGTGGTGGTCTTAAAATAGTAGATGATAACAACTACATTAAAAGCCAGATGCAAATCTACATGTAAAGCCAGATTGCATACTGATATATTAGAAACAGTAACATATCAGTTTGCAAATTTTTCCTGAGCACAGACGTCTCTCCCATCTGTCAAGACCAAAAGTTTACCAAACCAAGGCAAATATAAAAGAGGTGGCTACTAATTCACAGAAGGCTTTCAGAGCATTAATTATTTATTCTTTGGCTGAAAATGATAACTGTCTTAATAAAGGAAGAAATTGTAGTAAAAAAGGGAAAGTGTGCTGCTGAATAAGGAGATAAATCAACAGGCAAAAACAAAATGCATATTATGAACAAAAGACTTCGAAGACAATATAGCTTTATTATTCACAATAAAATCTTCCTAATTTGCTTATTAATTTTTCATGCTTTTTTATATCATTTTAAATGCTCCTTTTAATTTTGTATTTTATCTTTTACAATGAAATTACCTTATGGCTAATTAGTTGTGCATTAAAAATATTTGCAGTAAAATGCTTGCTTGCAAAGATGTTGGTGGCAGACAGGCTTACAGAGAAAGTACCAGGAATACTCTTATATATCCACTAGTAAAAATACTTATATCTACATACACATTTTTGAACGTTATGTCCAAGAATAGACACTTTGATCTTTAGTTTTGAGTTCTAAAATTAGTGCTTCAGTCTGTTCCTTCTTTCTCATTGTACGGTTCTTAAATCTCTGTAAGTATTGTGCTTTTTGTGTTTCATCTTATATTTCTATTCTTTATATCTATATCTATATCTATCTATATATATATATATATATAGAGAGAGAGAGAGAGAGAGAGAGTAGGCATTGTTCCTTCGAGATTTGTTATATTCAGTTATATCTCAGATATTCTAATGTAATGTCATCTTTGTATCAGTTATCTATTATCATTTCAGAGATGCATAGCAAACAATCATAAAGACAGTGTGGAGTAAATATAATAATAAATGTTTATGTATACCTTCAGTCAATGGATTTTCTGGTTAGTTTTTATCTGAGTAGGGCTAATTTAGCTCACTCATGTAATTGCTGTTAGCTGTGGCTTGGCTGGGTAGTTTTCCAGGTATTGATTGGGCTCTACCATTTGTGTGGAGCCTTAGTTGGGGCTTATGGATTGACTTGGCTCTGCCCTTTATGTCTCATCCTCCAGCAAAGCTAGCCTGAGGATGTTCTGGTGGATAAGACAGTTGAGCAAGATGAGAGTATGCAAGCAATTGTCTGGTATTTGCTTACATAAGGTGAGCTGCTAGCTTATCAGCCATATCTATTCACATGGCCAAGCCAAGTCTGTTTGGGATGCCGACCATCAAAAGGAGGAGATATAGGGAACCATAAAAAATAAGTGTCATTAATGAAAACAGTCTTCCAGTCTTATTACTATTTTCCCACAGGGTTTTGATTTTTTTTTTCTTGATAGTAGCATTTTCCTGGAAAAATAACATTGAAATTTATTCATTCAATCAACACATATTCATTAAGTACATAATATGTGTCATCATAGAGTATATATTCTAATAGTTGAGATGGCAAAAAAATCAAGACGTAACTAAGTATAATATATAGTCTGTTAAGTGTAGATATGTGCTAAGGATAAAAATAAAGAAGGTGGTGATGGGCTATTTTAAATTTATTGTCATGGAAATCTTCACAGATAAGAAAAAATAGAAGGGCAAGCCATATGAATTTTCTTCCAAAAAGAGAGAACAAGAAATTGAAAAATGAAAGTATAAGTGATGTCTTCCAAAAATATCAAGGAGGCCATTGTGGGTCTCATGACTGCTCAAAGGGTCCAAGAGGAGGTGATAGGAACAGAGAGATAACATGAGTTCACGTTAGGTAAGTTACTAGAGGTCATCATGAGAATTTTGACTTTTCTCTGAGTAAAATGGTAAAGAATTGGGGATGTTTAAGCAGAAATATGAAGGGATCACACATTTATAAAGGATTTTTTCTAGTTGCTGTATTAAGAACAGACTTGTAAAATAAAAGAAAAAATTGATATTTAACTCATTATAGACTATAAGACAGATAAAGACAGCAATTTCTTGGATAGGTGGGAAAAAAAGCCCTGATTAGAAGAGTTTTATAAGGAAATAGTGAAGATGATACTATAGACATCTCTTTTGAAGACTTTTGTGTGAAGAGAACAGTAGTAATACAGAATGTGGTGTCAGGAGAAGGGTTTTTGCTTGTTTGATTTTTAAGATTGTGGAAATTATAGTATTTTTCTATATTAGTGAGGTGATCCACTAAAAAGCAATTAAAAAGTAATGGAATACTGATGCACACTTCAACATGGATAAACCTCAAAACTATATGCTAAATGAAAGAAGCCAGACACAAAAGAACCCATTTATAAGAAATAGCCAGAATATGCAAAGTGATGGAGACAGAAATTAAATTACCAATTGCCAGAAACCTGGGTTGGGAGAGAGGATTAACTGTAAAAGAGCTCATAGATGATGGAAACGTTCTAAAATTGGATTGCAGTGATGGTTGCATAACTATAAATTTACTTGTAAAAAAGCCAGTCAATTGTACACTTAAAATGGATGAATTTTATGGCATGTAAATAATACTTTGACAAAGCTTTAAAAATTAAACAAACAGCCTGGATTGCTTCCTATTATACATTACCAAAGAACTGTAGTTAAGATACCCCTTTTCTGTTGATCTTGCATAATTTAGTATGCATATGGGAATAAGAATATCATGTACTAATAACCAAATATTGGAAGAGTTGGTCAACTTTGTTTCCTTTGTCCAAAAATATCCTTGAATTGGTCCTCATGGAAATGAAATATTAAGGAAAGCAAGATGATGCAGCTGTCAGTTGTTGATGGGTATAGATGTTTTGGTGGGAGGAGTCCTCCTCTTCCTACTGCCTCAAGAAAAGCTTGCCCACCTATTCAACACTCACCTCACCTGTGCATTGAACATACATGATGCTGCAATCAGCAATGAAGATACCAGAAGAATATGTGAGAGGACTTCCAACATGGGAAAAACTTTGTTGTATTCTGCTCGAGTAGCATAGCATCATACTTTATTATGACCCTAAACAAATTAATCCAAAAGGAGCTGTTAGAATCTTGAATTTTGCCTTTCCAGAATCAGTAGTTACTCTAACATTTCCTTTAAAAAAATTAAAAATGAAACTGCAAAGATTGCGTTATGAAAAAAAAATATAAAAACATTTAGAAACAATTTTATAGAAATGTACTACAGAATCCTACATATCTAGATCAATGTTTTAATCAGCAGATTATATAAAGAAAATTTGGACTTTGTTTTTCAGATGTATTCTATATTTATTCAAAGGATACAGTAAACATTCCGTGTACATTCAGGAAACAGAATTTTCATACTAGCCTAAAATTCTCCAAGTTCACAGATGACAGTTGTTTAACCTTGTTTTGTTTGATGTACATTTGTCCCTCCGTATCTGTAGGAGATTGATTCCAGGATTCCTGTGGATACCAAAATCTGAAGATGATCAAGTCCCTTATACAATACGGCAAAGTATTTGCATATAACCTACACACATTCTCCCCAATATTTTAATCATCTCAGGTTACTTATAATACCTAAAACAATGTAAGTAGTTGTTTTACTATATTATTTAGGAAATAATGATGAGAAAAAATCTGTACATGTTCAGTACAGACAAAAGCATTATAAGCCTAACTGCTGTACGTAGTACACGTCAGCAACAATGCAACTTTGTGTGTGTGTGTGTGTGTGTGTGTGTGAATATTTTCAATCCATGATCCATTGAATTTTCAGATAAAGGACCTGCAAATTAGGAGGACTGACTATATTTGCTTATTGATTGGTAATGTGCTAAAGAGGGTGAGTAGGAATGAATTATAGGACCAGTAAAGAAACATTAGAAGAGATGCCTCTGCTCAGAGTTTTCGAATTCATATCATTCATCTACAAAAAATTCTCATGAATAATTATAAATTCTGAAAGATATATTCACACATGAATTATGAAGCTTTGCATATACTATGGGTTCAAAAGTATTTGGGGGTCTAGAAGACTAGAGGTGCAGGTCTGAGAGAGAAGATACAATTGAAAAGAGATAAAGAACTAAAAAAGAGTGTGAAATGTTTACCATAGGATTTAAGCTAGTTTTGTTATAATTCTATTATTAGCACACTGATATCTCCTCTTTCCCATTTATCAAAATTTAAAGGAGAAATTATTCCTGTAAAATAAAAAGGTTCAAAAGGCATAACAAAAGATTCAGGAAACAGAAAGCTATCAAGGGCCTTCATAAAATCAACCTAATAAAAATTTCACTATTTTGGTACATTGTATTCCTGTCTGAGAAAACGAGACTCTGTCACGGGAAGGAGCTTTGCCCTGCTCCTTCTATTCCCTGGAATTCTCTCAGATGTAGGTTTCCAAAGGAAGAACTCTTGTTAATTCAGCTACCTTTATAGTTGTTGATTCTTTTATGCTAGGGTCACAATATAAAACATGAGTCATTAGTCAAAATCATTAGTCAAAAATTTAATTGAATTTTATTTAATCTGAATACAATAAGGTGCTTGTGAATCATGTAGTCATAGTTCAAATGTTGGGAATATCAGATTATAGCTTTGGCTTAAATGGTCTTCTCTAGTAATGATCACATAAAATAAAAATTGAGACATGTTATCTGACAAGGGGAATTTCTCAAAATTTCAGATAATGGAGAATTGTTCTGGGTATTTTTCATTTGCCCTTATATCTGCTCTCTATACTTCTCCAGGTCTTCTGAACCTGACCTCTGTGGACTGTATCAACAGGGTTCCATACTAGAAAATGAGACACTAGTAATCCCTGCATGTGGGGAGACAATTTTAGCAATTATTACTAAGATGATATTGGTTGAAGGGCAGATGGTAAGGCATTAGGAGTTACACTGTGATGACCCGGTTATTTAGTCACAATAGTGACAATGGTATCACAAAAATCGTAAGGTCAGTAGGCTGCCATTTTCAACCATATTCCAGGCAATTTAGATTTCTAATACTATGAAATTTCTTGCAATTTACATGAAAATTTTTCATGGTGAAATAAGTTCAGAAAGACTGCACCAAATTTAAACAGATTTAATTACTAGAATATGATTGAAAATGCCTAATTATAATTTCAAGCAAAATTTTTAAAAGATTCGTATGTTAATGTAGCATAATTTGAAGAATGTCTATTAATTTTTAATGAACCATACTAAGCTTATTTCATAAACTTGTCACAAATTTATTTACATTATTCATGAAGAAACCAGCAAGATGGTAAAACTGATTCAAATATTATTTGTTGAAATAAGTAATTAATAAGCAATGAAAAAATAACATGAAAATTTTACATTCCATATGAAACGACTTAATAATAACCTATAAGACAATGAAATCATGATGATCACCTTTGAGGTTATTATTCATTCCATCAGAAAAAAATCATTTGCATAACTGTCAGACAAAAATCTATAAATTACCTTGTAATTCCATAGGGTATGGGCTCTAATCAAGAACAAATAGCAAAGTCAAACACAAATACATTCTCTTAGAAAGGGGAGTAAAGTACCTATTAAACAATTCCTAACTATGATACTGAAAGTACTTGCTATTCTCCCTTTGCCTTATCTCCAAGTTCTAAGTTTATTTTTCTCTTAACCATACTAACTGGCAAATATTTTTTTTTTGCCTTTTATGTTTTATATTCTCTGTAATCAGTGAAATCTGGACATGATTTAAAAAAAGACATGCTTAGAACAGTAATGTCTTCCCAAATTTTGTGTCAGCCAGTGCATTTATTTATGAATACTTTCTAATTCTCATAGCAATAATTTACATACACACATGTAGAATAGATTTTTTTAAATCATCAAAACACCTTTAATAAGGTAAAATAATGTGTACATTTACATGAAATTGCCAATTCAGAGCCTCAAAAACTGAGATCTTGAATTCAAATGAGCCATTGAAAAAAAAATGCCTCTTAGGTGTTGGAAACTCTATTAGAAATTGCTTTTATATGCTATTTTAGAGTTCCACCAGCTCACCAGGAATCAAAATGTCAGAAAATAATAAATCAACATCATACATATTGAAGTCGCAAGATGGGAAATAAGGTTCAGATCAAAGGTATTGGAGAGACAAAACCTGCAAAAAATGAATTTCTGACATTGAAGGGTGAACTGCAGCCTGTTTTTAAATTCCTATATATAGCCATGGAAGCATGCTAAATGCTTTTGTGTTTCTAAATTTCCCTCTTCTTTCTTTCTTTCTTTCTTTCTTTCTTTCTTTCTTTCTTTCTTTCTTTCTTTCTTTCTTTCTTTCTTTCTTTCTTTCTTTCTCTCTCTCTCTCTCTCTTTCTCTCTCTCTCTCTCTCTCTCTCTTTCTTTCTTTCTTTCTTCTTCTCAAAAATCTCCTATAACATAATTAAGTACTTGCTCAGAGATGTTGATAAATTTATGGAAGTGCATTTTCTTGAATATGAAAATAAATAGTAGTAAATAAATTTCTACAAATTTAGAATCACCCCAAAGATAACCTCTAAATTTTGCAGATTTATGGTAATGCAAATGAATGGCAAAGTTTAAAAACTAGGCTGGCTTCACAGCTTCAGTGACAAGTTACAACCTACAGAACACAAAATTTAAAGATTGTCAGGAAACACTTTGGTGAGGATAAACACTGTGGCTGAGATGTTTTTGTTCATAATAAGAATGATAGCTCTTTTATATGTAATTCTAGGCAACAGACCAGAGGATATTACTTAATCCCAGTAAATAATTCAATGACTTACATGGAGGATGTGCTGTAGAAGTAAGAAAAACACTGTTTTAATAATAGCATCATTACGATACTCTTGGAAAACAATAAAAAATATTAAGTTTGTCTTCCCTTCCTTGTTTACATTTCAATTTTTTCTCCACATTAAATTATAACAAAAGTTTCATTTATTAATTTGTATTATTTTGCTTAGTAGAGAAGTATTAAAAGGAAAGTCTAGAGTTGTCATTAATTTGTATGAAACTAATTGTCATTTTATTTACAAAATATTTCTGATATACCCCTTTATTTAATAATAAGCTTTAATATACATATATATATAAATAAGTAAATAAATAAAACTAATGAATAAGAATATATGTATCTAAGTATGTTTGAGTCAATTAAAGATACTGAAATTTGTAATTTGCTTTTACATAATAAACAGTGTTTTGGTTATCTAAGAAATGTATGGTAGTTTATAAATACTAATTATGAATTGTAAATATATTGAAATTCAGTTCTGGATATCTACATAATAAAGTGAAATCTCCTTTTTGTAATTTAATGCAATGTGCTTAAGTAGATTCTTAAAACAAAGATGTTCACTTTATAAAAAGTTTTTACAGTACCTCCACTACCTTTTGGAAGGTAATATATTTTCTTATCAATTCTTTATAACTTTCCCTTAACATTTTATTTTTAATACATAAACTTATATATTTTAAAGAATTAAAATACATGAGTCCTCAAATCAGCAACTTTAAAAGTATAGTAACTTCTATAATTACTTCAGCCATATTCTTTCTTTATTCTCCCTATCATCTGTCTATCATCTATCTATCATCTATCTATCTATCATCTATCATCTATCTATCATCTATTTCCTATTATCTATCTCATCTATCAATCAACAATCTAATATTAATTAAACTTATGGAAATCTATTTTTCCAATAGTTTATAATTTATTTCTCTACTTAGTGAGTTTGGAGTCCCAGATTTGGCCATATCAGAGACCTAAATTGGAATGCTAGATTTGCATAGTATACTTTAAATATTTTCCCACTCAGTGGACAGTATGAGAAAATAAATGCATGAATATTAATATAAACCAGGTATATAATATGCATGTGCACATGATGAAAAAATGATGAATTTTTTTCAAAAGGGAAATTTATTTCCCATCAAATATAAAATGAACACGTGTCAAAGATTTTATTAAATCTATTAATGAGGACATAGGTTGTATATTAAAATTGGTTTAAAAGTGAATTCAAAGAGCAGAGACATCTAAGAAAATAAAGACTTTTTAAGTCATTTTGTAAATAGATGCAAAAAACATCTATCAATAGGGCTATTAGCAATTGAATTCCTTTGGGTACAATTAATTTGCATTTCTATTGATAAGAATCATTAACATTATTTTCAGTTTTCAACAGATTACAAATTTGTGAATTAACTCAACAATAAAGGCAGGATACCCTAGATGAGAACATTAGACCAGATACCTGCTAAAATCTTTTTTTGCTGATAATATGCATATACACAAGCATATCAACAAGATTCTCACACCCATACACACATTTTCTTTGCTTAATCTTATACCATATTTAAAATAGTTTCAGAATTGCTTGGTCCTAGCACTACAAAAGAAGAATTTAGAGTAACCTGACTTTCTCTTCTTTAGACCACATTGTCCTCAAACATTCAAATTCCCAGAAAACAAACCAAATAAAGATATGCAGAAGCCTCCCCCACAACACAATAACTCCACTCAAAACAGAGCATAGTATTCATAAATCACTATGTTAATAAATTATTTTGGTTAATTCCTTTTATTCCTCTTTCATGAAAAACAATTTCATATGTTTTCAGTTTTACATATTTCCCTTTTTTCTTTTTTATTTTACCGATTTAATTTTGGTTTTGAATATGTAGAACATTAGCATGCTTCCAAAATTCAAAACTAAACTAAAAGGTATACTCAGAGATGCGATGGTCCCTCCTATTTTACATCCTGTTTTCTCGCTTCTTGTCAGTAACCAACCTCATTGTTTTCTGATTGTTTTGTAAAGATTAGCAGATATATTTGTCTTCTATTTTCCCTTTTTTCTTACACACTATATATGTTTTTTTTACTTTGTTTTTAAAAAATTTAATAATACCATTCTGTGTTTTACAGATATCTGTCTTGTTTATTTTTTAAACAGCTGCATAATACTCCATTGAGTGCATGTTTCACAGTTTATTAAAAAATCTTCCATAGTTAGACATTAAGGTAGATAACAAAATTTTATAATTATAAATAATGCTTCCATAAAGAACTTCAAGTGTTTGCACTTCTGTCCTATTAAATATACTGCAGAGAAAAATCCTGGAAAATAAATTGCTGGATAAATTAACACAACACAATTTGTTAGATATTGCCAAATTCACTTCCACAAAGGTTAGATCATTTTGCAGTTCTCTCAGCAGTGTCTGTGATTGCCTGTTTTTTATAATTCACCAACATAGTGAATTACAAAGTTTAAAAAAAATTTCTCCAATCTGATAGATAGGAAGTGATAGTTCTCCATAGTTTAATTTGTATTTCTCTTATTATGATTAAAATCAAACATGGTGTCATATTTAAAAACAATTTTAAAATTCTTTTTTTTTCATGTATTTTGTCCATTTCTATAGAAATTTTAGTCATTGCTTTCTGAATCTTAAAAGTTTCTATAGATTAGGGATGTTAATGCTTTATCTAATAAATGTTGCAAATATATTCTCACAGTTGATCATTTCTTTTTACTTTGTTTATATAATTTGTCATTAAATTTTTTGTAGTCAAATTTATCATTTTTAAAAAATTGAATTTGGTATTTGAGTCATAATTAGAAAGGTTTTGCCACACCCAAGTTGCTTTAAAATTGTTTGTCTTCTGTCATTCTGAAAAAGCAGATACATCATCTAAAAGCAAGAATGATTAATATTAAGGAAAAAATACTTATTTAGAAGAATGGACAAAAGAAGAATTTCCTAATTTCTGTTTCCTATTCCTCTATCCTCCAATTAAAGAAAATTCTTTGGCATATAATAACACTGAAATTGAGTCTCAATCTATTTTCTCTCCTTAACAATTACTATGTTCAAATTATCAACTCACTACTCAGGTAGAATTAGTTATAACTTTCTCCTCGAACACAATCTTTATTCTTGCTAAATTTGCACTTGCGATTTTCTTTCTTCTGTTTTTCACCAAACTAAATATCCTATGAGAACCATGTTATCTCTATCTTTATCTATAAATGCTTTCTTAATGAAAACAGAGTGAAAACTAGGCTTTCTTATTTAATTTAGTAGGAATAATTGCTATGAATTCATAGAATATTCAGCATAGTACTATTGTTACGTAGTTATGTAGACATGAGCTACAGGGGAACAAATGAATGAAGGCCCCTACCAAAGACCTCCCTTAGAAGCTCCCTAAAACACCCATTTTATGGTTATAAACTATCCATATATCCTAAGACACAAAGGTGTAAAAAACCATAAACTAGTGGCTAGTTTAATCTAGCCACCATCAGATGCATAATCAGTCCTACACTAACCTCCCTGTGACCCAGTCCAATTATATCATCATAGTATTATGTCTATGCATTAAAGTTCATGAATCTAATTATAACAGACTGAATTCTGGGCAACTGCATGCACAGTAGACAAAAGTTTATATAACAACATAATGCCAATTAAAATAATCTCACATGCCAATGACTTAGCACCACCCTTGTTATCTCCCATCATGGCCCTAATACGGACCTCCCCACTTCCACACTATTACAGCTGTTACAGCCCTCTTCCCTGTAACCTGGTCCTCCCTTGGAGTGCATTGTAATCATACCTCTTTTTTTTTTTTCAGGCTGCTATAGCCCTTTTTAACATAGCTCATTTCTCTTTTGAAGAGTACTTTAATAAATCTTATTTTTTAAAAATCTCACTGATCTGTAATTCATTAATGCGTTGGCAAAAAGAACCCTTCAGTGCTACCAGGGTAATGATGAATTTTAGATTGCCCCAAAGGTAACAGCTTTTGGCACCATCACCTGGACGGTCCTGGTAAGACCCAGGCCTCACTACCCAACTGGGGGCCTTTTTGCCTCTCCTCTATTCTCTCCTCTCATTGGAACACAAGTGTCCTTTTTCTTAGCACTCCCCTTCCAACCCATTACCTAGAGGTTGTTTTCTACTTCCTCTGTAATTATTTTCCTCACCTATGGTTTTAATTTCCTCTCTCACACCAGAGAGAGTGGCTTCTCCCAGGTGGGGAGTGTGGGGGCCCCCAAACTGGAGAGCCGCAGGATGTGGTAAACATTCCATTCCCTTTTCCCACAATGGGAAGGGGTTTCCCATGCCTTTCATTTCCCATGCCCCACCACAGCCACTTCTGCTGCATGTTGGCTGGCAGAGGCATCTGCTTCCTCTAGGGGCAGTGGAAGGCCTAGAAACCACCCACACATATGTTTTTCTGTGCTGGGTGGAGGAAAAGTCTTCCAGTGCACATTTTCTACTAGTGGGACGGTTACCTTCTGGGGGTGATTTGAACTCTGGGATCACCCCCACTGCCATGTAGGGGTGGGGTAACAATGCAGAAGTGCAATTCAATTTTTCCTAAGTTCTTCCCTGCTGATGCAGCAAGGAATTATAGGTGAGCAAGATGTAGAAAACAGTAAGATTTATTAAAAGTGTCTTTTAGAAGAAGACAGGCCACACTTAGGAAGGCTATAGCCCTGTGGAATTTGGGAGGTGAAAAGATAAAAGAGGAGAAGGTTCTCAGTGAAGAGTGCTGTAAAGAAGCAAAAATGAGAAGGTCTAAATTATATTTGGGCTGTGATGGGTGCTTCCCAAGGTGTACCTAGGTGACTGGCAGGTGAGATCATTCTGATTGACACATGGATGGTCTATAACTCTGCCTAGTGTTCAGGTGCTTACCCAGAATTCAGTGTGTTATAATTAGCTTCGTGAACTTCCAGGTAAAAAAAAAAATAGGTATTATAATGATTGATTGTGTAATGACTCAGGTTGTGGGTAGGTTAGGGTACTACCTTCTGTGCAAGCTGTCTGTGGCAGGGTTAAACCAGCCATAGGTATTGCCCTCCCATCCTGTGTCTCCTGGGATGCAGGAAGTGTCTGGGTTAGGCCTCTGTTCTTTTGTTCCCATGTTGCTCATGTGTGCCCAGCTACCTAAATGAATGAACCCTCTTATTTCATCTGCAGCTGCTGAACTTGAACACTGATATAATTTGTGCACCTGTCTCTCCCTCAGCATAACAGGGGCACTGCCCCTAGTTTGCCTGGAGAGCGCATGTTTCCCCTCATGGGTTAGACGGGTGGCGCTTCCCCCACACCCTCCCACTTTCCCAGGCAGGGCGCACACATGACGCTAGCTGGGAAGAAAACATGGGAACATTTTTATTTTCTTCCTCCTTTCTCCCAATGACACACACACTCACTGCCTCTCATCCCTGGCAGGCACCCTCCAAGAGGACAGGAATCGTGATCCCCAGCCCGGCTGTCAGCAAAACAGGCACAGCAATTCCTCCTAGGACCAGGAAGGGCCCCACCTCCTTTCAAGTCAAGGATAGGAGAGGGGTACCAAGAAGTTCTCTATAATACTACCCCACAGTTAGATACTTTTCCCACAAAAGGCTGGAAAATTGGGAAGAAATCACAGATTTATTCCATGACTCAATGATAGGAGCACTTCCCTGGAGAGCTAAAAATAATCAGGAATTTTCTCCTCCCCTTTCACTCTAAGAGAGGACCCAGTTCTCCATGGATCCATTTATTTCACTGCTCCCTAAGGAAACTAGGTTGACACCCTCAGAGGAATTTCAAATGATGGGGAAATAACAAGAGTATATGCTCCATTTTCTATACCAGACTGAACTTTAGACAAATAAAATTCTAGCAGATTCTCTGAAAACCCTAGCGAATTTGCTAATGAATCGAAAAAACTTACTATGACATATCTTAACTGGGCAAAATTAAAGGTCTTATGAGGTTTTTCCAACTCTAGGTAACTTTCAAGGTCTTGTGGATAGTTAGAAATGTAAATGCAGCCACTACTGCTTAAGGCTGAGGTAATTGAAAAAAGGGGGGGGAGGCACTTTTAAAGACAAGTGGCTAGTTTCACATACCTCACCCAGCCCCCACCTTTTCCCTAGCTTCCTTAAAACTCAAAGGTGAATGAACAATCTCAAATCCTCTACAATTATTGGTAATTCTATTTATGTACATAATCTCTGATATGGAAACAAAAATGTATGTTTTTGGTAACAGAAGGTACAAAGTATGGAAATACATTTTTAAGAAATTGAAATAAAATGGTTGGTCCTAAAATAAGGTTTGTTATTTCTGAATGAGCAAGAAAAGACAAACTAAGAGGGACTAGGAAAGTAGTAGAAGGCTTGTGGAAAAGGAACTCTGAGAAATTTTATGTAGGGCAAAGCTGAAATTTAAATATTGAAAGTAAACTGATACAAAATTAGAGTTTTGTTTTTCTCTCTACTACATAAGACAGTTTTTCTTGTACTATTGTCTACTACTAATATTATAGAAGTTTTCTAAGTAAAAATCAAGAATTCTATACTTCATCAAGGTGATTTTCTGTGTTTTATGTTATCTTAACCAGTTTTCTGAGGCTTTAGAAAATATACTAACTGGCCCAAAGTCAGATACTCCAAGCTATGCATTTCATAACTCAGGCTATATCAGATTTCAAAATAACCCCAAAAGCTGGAGCCTGGATCCCAGCTCCATAGCTGTTTTGGTGCAAAAGTTCTTTAAGGTATCCAACAACCGGGACTGGGCAGAGTAGGGGGAAAAAGGCACAAATTTTACTGCCATAGTACAGGGACCATCTCAAAGTGACCCTAGACAATAAAAGCTTTCAGACCTGGAGGGCCTCAACCTTAGTCAGCATCAGAGCTGGGGTAAAATCAGTGTGCAAACTGCAAGAAGAAAGAGCACTGGTAAGGTGAGTGTCCATACATCACTGGGAAGCTAGGGATAGTCGGGTCTCCTAAGCCCCCTCCCCTCATAGCTAACCTCTCAAATGCGAGACTTGCTTCCTCCTCCAACAGAGGATGCTCAAGCACTCGCTAGCTCCAGCCCTAGTGAAATCCATTGCAATCACAGCAGTGGAGCCTCAGGTCACCCTTGACACAGCAGGGAGAAAAAACTGAATTTTCACCAGATACTATAGCTACCTACTTTAATTTGACCCATTGCATGGGCCTCTCTCCAATACTAACTGTACAGTGAAAGGAATAAATAGCCTGCCTGAGGTAAGATAACTTAGTTTTCCCATTGTTAGATTAGGACTGTCCTAATTTCTTGGGCCAAGGCTTAGCTCATGATTTATAAAATTTACAACTCGAGGGGAAATTCATTTTACAGTTCATAGATAATCTCCTTCTCAGTTCTACTACACTGACTCTGTTATCCTAGGCTCTTTTGCCAGGTCATTTAATCAATTTCAGCAGGATCTCAAGGACCATGGAATAACCATCAAACCACAAGAGATGAAGAATTCCTCTTTATATCCTCTTGGCATCAAAGTACTAACCAAGATATACAAGAATAATTCTTCAGTGTCTCAGTAACAGCTAACTTGGAAGGAACCTTATCCTGTTCTTTTATCTCCTCTAACTTCAGTAAAGATCCCCAAAATTTCTGGTAGGATCTACCATTCTCTAGCCAAATCTTATCTTGAGACTCCAGAGGCCCCTACAGCAAACTCTACTTGTGAATCAATACAAAACCTGAGGTTTCTTTTCAAGAAAGAAAAATCATGATGAGTTTCATAACTATTCTGACTTTCTCCTCACCTTTTAAAATTCTTAGTATGGCTTTCCCAATCCCACCTACTCTTTCTACTCCTCATTAAATAGCTAACTGAACTATTTCACTCTTAAGATTTCTCAGTCCTGTTGGCTCTGTCTAACTACTAAGAACTGGGAGTAGGTTACCTTGGCTTCTGAATACTTATGGGATACCTTTCCAAATCTGCCTCCTCTTCAACTCTCGCATAAGGAGTTAAAACTAACCTAAATCATTAAAAATACTTTATTTTCTATGGCTATGACATCAAAACTCTTCTTGCAAATCCAGTTTAGTTTCCTTCTGGAATCATATTTTCTTTCCTCAGTAACAGAAATCAAGTCTCCTTTCCTCTTTGTAGTCTCAGTAATTCTTCTTTGGGCCCTTTTATTAGCAAGCTTTCCCCTGTCACATTGCACACGGACATTCCTAATCCACTCCCAAAGACTCAGCAATATGTCAACTGGGAGTTTCTTCCCAAACGACCAGTCCCAGAAAGTCACCAATTATATCCTTTTCTCAAAGAAACTCTTCCAGTTCCTTTTTTTAAGCTCGACTCATCTTCTAAAACTGACTTTTATAGAGGTTGTCCAAGAGTTCACCTTTTTCCAGCCTGCACTTAACATTGCTACCTCCAATTGTCTTTATATCTGATGAGATAATCAATCTGATTTCCTTTGGAACCCCTAATAGGGAACTGTATTCGTTAGGGACTTTTCAGCTCTGACCACAGTCATCTTCTCCTTTCCCCTTTACCTTCACAAACCTTGCTTCTCAGGTAAGTGTCCTAAAGAAATAGGAGCTCAAACAAATGCAATAATCCTCAAGCCAGACTTCTATGTCAGCCAAAATAGACCCCTCAAAGGGAATCTATTGGATATGTAGAAAAAGAACTTATTTTGTACCACGTCTGGGATAGACAGGATCTTGTTCATTAGGTTATGTTACCTTAGATATGTCTATTGCATGAGATAACTTTTTGTTCTCATATCCTGGATATCAACTGTTCCATTTATAAAAATGCTCCATTACCTTATTTAGCCCATTAGGTATTGCTATTTACTTCCCTTACAGGTATTGCAGGGGCAAATACAAATGGCACTGCACTCAGCCTTCAAAGAGAACTATCAAAAGAGACTGCCAGGGCCATCAAGAAGACAGCCTTGGCTTTGGCCCAAATCCAGGAACAAGTGGATTTCTTAGCAGAAGTAGCACTTCAAAATCAAAGATTCCTGGATCTTCTGACAGCAGGGCAAGGGGAAACATGTATTTACCTTAAAGAAGAATGATATTTCTATGTCAACTGAACAGGACAGGTTTCCACATCTTTCTAAAATATCCATAAGTCCAAAGACAAGATAGAACCCCTTGGCACAGGCATTTTTACTGAAAATTGGCAATTGTGGTTATAATTCCTTCTCGTACTGCTTGTTGTTTCTTTAATCTCACTTTTTATTATCCTTCTTCTAGAACTATCTCTTCTAAATTGCCTTGTTCAATTTATTTCTTCCAGAGTCCTCTCCAGATGGTCCTTTGTGGAAGATATCATCCAATTTAGTCAAAAGTTCCTATACTATACTGTGGACTCCTAGAAGGGCATTAAAAACATTTGCCCCCAGTCAACACAGAGCAAGCACAGGGGACCCAGTCCTCTACCTTTGCACCTTCTCAGCTTGAAGTAGCTAGAGTAGTCATTGCCCCCAAATCCCTAAGATTCGGGTCTCTAATACTTGAGGGGTGTAATGTTAGATAGTCAGACATGAGCAACTGAGGAATGAAGGCCCCACCTAAAGACCTCCCTTAGAACCTTCTTAAAACACCCATTTTATGGTCATAAATTATCCTTACATCCAAGGACACAAAGGGGTAAGAAACCATAAACTAGAGGTTAGTTTAATCTGGCTGCCATCACAGATGTAATTAGTCTTACATTAACCTCCCCATGACCTAGCCCCATTATACCATCATTATAATACCATGCCTATGCATGAAAGTTCACAAATCTAATTATAACATTGAATTTTGAGTAACCACATGCGCAATAGATAAAAGTATGTATAACAGCAAAATGTCAATCAAAATAACCCCATGTGCCAATAATTTAGCACCACCATTGTTATCTTCCATCACAGCCCTAATATAATACAGAGCTCTCCAATTCCATGCTGTTACAGCCCTCTTCACTATAACCTGGTCCTCCTTTAGGTCGTACTTTAATCATACTTCTTATTTCCAGGCTGCTACATTTCTTTTTAGCATAATCTATTTCCCCCTTGAAGTGTACTTTAATAAATCTTACTTTTTCTAGATCTCACTGGTCTGTAATTCTTAACTGCATTTGTGAAAAAAACTGAAAACCCTTCAATGCTACCAGGGTAACAATGGTTTTTAGATCACATCAACTGTAACACTACTGATGCTGACACTTAAGCATAGACTGACACTTAAGCATATATAACTAAGCATATAAAATTGGCATTTTAATATTTTATTCTGCATTATTTAAAGCCCTACAAAATACAGGAAGGAAGAGATAGTGTTTTATACTTCCTCTGGGGTAGCAGACATTTGCTAATTGTGATTACCTAGAAACAGTTTCTCCTAAGCTCTCTCTGTACTTCATTGGAAGCTGACTTCCATCTTAGGGTGTGCATGATAGTCTGGCATTAACTAATAGATTAATCTCACTCTTAGGCTACAGAAATCAGAACAGAGATAGTCATAGAAACCCTAAATCAATCTAATCAAACTAAACTTCAGTTTGGAAATTGGTGGGAAAAGCATGCCATTTCTCTTAGACAAGAATGGGCAAGAATTTACCCTAGGAGCCATTGACAGTCAACTTGGATCCAAAAGTACAGATATTTGATGAATATGAATCCTATGCTAAGGCAGAGGAGCCACAAGTAAGTAAAGCATTGGTTCAAAACCCGTCTTACTCTGGAGGTCTCACTTTCATTTCTAACTTCTCACTTTACAAAACTAGATGCTGGGGCAATACAAAAATAATTTGATATTAAACTAGAAGTTTTCTCTAGTGAGGATTATTAGATATTGCTATTGTTAGGTAATACTATGATGTAGTGAAATCCTGGCCTATAATTTTCTAAAGCATACTTTCAGTCAGTACATAGCATTTTCTTTGAAGTTTTGTAATATAAAAAATTTATTCTCCCACCCCCCAAAAAATCAATGTACATAGGAAAAAAAGATATTTTGGAAGGTATTTAATAGGGAACTAGACTCTTAAATTTATTGCCAATTAATTGAGAGTTTAGTGTTAATATTCCCCACCTTTCCCAGTCATACTTGTTTGCTTGTGAGTTTGCTCTCTCTCCCTCCTCTCTCTCCCTCTCCCTCCCACTCTTTTCCTCCTTATAAATTTATTTAGAGAACTTGAGAATAAATAGTTTATTATTATACATATTATCAAAGATGCATCATTTTTTAAAATTCCTCAATTATTTATAAATATACAGAAAATCATTGATGAATCAAGACTTTATTTACTGAGTCAACAACATTTAAATTTTTGTTCTCAGAAAAAATTTTAACTTAATTTAATATTCACTGGCTGCAGAATCCATTAGCAGTAGCATATCAGCAATGAGACTTAATAACAATTACTTCTAATATAATCTGATATTTTTCAAGAAAGAATTGTGCTAATTACGATGATCACATTTTTGCTCCAGTTAAAGCTAATCTTACTCTTGTGCTCTTTGCACAAGGCACAAGGCACAAGCCTCAAAAAAAAATCTTGCTTAAAACTAAGTCTGGTTTCCTCACTGAAATTAGTGCCAATCCTGATTTGAAGATTTCAAAATATTATATCTAAGTTATTGCAAAGCTTCAAACTGATGAACTGTGAAGAGAAAATGTGTCATGGCCTTGAGGAAAGCTATTTAATCAAAACTCTTTGTTTCTCTAAATTTTACCTGTGCTACAAATGTAGTAGAGGGTAATTAGATATACTATTGGTATTGTGGATGTCATGAAAAAATGCATGATTAAAAATGTAAGTAAACAACAGAACTAAGGACTTCAGAGGTGTAAGATGAGGCTTACTAAGAACAGGAAATTCAAAAACACTTCAACAACATCAGAAAATGATATTTGTAAAACACAAAACTCACTCAAGTATCTGTCTTTAGTATTGTGGTAAACTAGAAGCCTGAAATTGAACATTGCTTCCTGCCAAGGAAGCTTTTTAATGCTCCTTAAGTCTCTTAAGTGATTAATTTTCATAAGTGAAAGAAAGCAAAGAGAACATGATTTAAAGCCTTGACAAAATACCATCAATGTATAGAACTTTCTACACTTTTTAAATTAAATTTTGTAGGCTGCTGACACAAAAATATATCAGTAAAGAAGATCTAATCTTTTAGAAAAATTTCAGATGACATGAAAGAGAAAGCCTGACTAAAGTGATGCTTCACTGACTGGGGTTATTTTAACTTAAAATCTTTTTTGTCCAAAATGTAAATTTCAGTTGCTAAGTAATGTTGTTATATTCTGTAAGCACCCCGGATAAACTGGGGTCGTCTTATTTTCTTTCTTGTCCTTTTTTTTTTTCTACCTATTTTATAAAGAAACAGTAAAAACAATCACTTTACTTTAAAAAATACTAAAAACAAAACAAACAAAATTTATAAACATGATGTTATAAGGTTAACTCTGAATATAGCCCCTCTACATGCTCAGAAGACTGATAGCTGCCCAGCCAATGGCCAAGCAAGGCAGTACACAAAAACCTGTCAGCAGTACCCAAAAACTTTCAGCAGCACCTACTCCTAAGGAGGTTTTCTGCTGCTCCCATGGATGTTCTCTGCTCCTGTTACCAAGCAGCACATCTTGCTCCTATCTGTTGGAGAAGGCAGCTGCTCTGCCAATGAGATAACCTCTCCCTCTGCTTGTGTGCATAAAAATCTCTGCTTGCTCTTGGTCAGCAGCAGCTTTATTCCTACATCTTCAACAGCTGCTGCTGAAGCTTTTCTGCCTCATGAGTAATAAATGGCATTACTCACCTCTCTGGTCCTCCTGGTGGTTCTTCTGGAATATCGAAACCCAGGTGCAAGTGTCAGGCCTGGGGCTTCTGCATTACAATTGGCATAGCTGGCAGTGTATTCTGAAAGTATACAGGTTGAGTCAACCTAGAGCAAGGGGGTCTGCTGGGGGTAATCCCTGGGTGGGCCTCTGGGTCCATGTTGTTTGAGGTAGCAAGCCTTTCAGATTCTTGGGGCCTACCAAGGGAATGGGGAACACCCCCAACACACTTATGGCCCTCTTACAGGTTTTATTGAAAACAGGGAAATTGTGTTCTTTAAAAAGAAGAGCTGTGGGCCATAGCCACAGTGAGCTGGCATCTATTGCAGGCACCAGGTGAGGCTACCGCTAAACAGTTGCAGGTTAAGAGAGAGGTGAAGAAAGTGGAAGAGAAAGTAAGGCTAGAATGAGACCTGTGAGGTACACAGGCCAATAACAAGAATATTCTGGGACAACAGTTAGAATAGACTACTGAACAACTGCAAGAACTAGCCTGCCACTTTGCAAAAGTTCAGGGGTGAAAGCTAACGTGAACTCACATACAGGACCTAGTCACACAATCAGTATGGAACCCTAGTAAGTGGGAACCCATAGCAGAAAGTGAGTCTGAATCAGATGAGGAGATAGAGGTGTTCCTCTCAGAGGAAGCCACATGTGTGTCTCCGGCCTTCTCGGTAATTGTTCAGAAACTAAAGACTCAACAAGAGCACCCTAAGGAGCAAAACCCAAGGAACCTGCCTCCTGCCCCAAATCTCTACACAACTTTGCCAAGTCATGTATAACGGTGGAGTTGGTAAAACTGGCCACCAAGTTCTGCCAGAGGATGAGAGTCCATCACAGAGTGGCTATTCTGCCTCTGGAACACCAGTGCAGACAGTATAATACTGTCTGGGGATGAACTAATTCAGATGACCTCGGTCACCGTCCACCCTTCATTGTACCAACGCATACATGGGGCAAACCATTATGCAGAAAAGCATCAGTGTTGAGTTGGCTCATGGAGGGCTGCCACGAGGCTTGGCCAAATGAAGGTGATTTGCCAATGGCCCAGCCATGCTGGATGTCCACACCGGAAATCAGGTGTTCCTTAAGGAGAGGGGAATGCAGTATGCTATTTACATAGAACCATTTGAGGGCCTTGATGTGGTGCCTTTAAATACACATATGTGGGATCGCATCACCCAGTTGTCCAGCTGGCCTAAAGTTGTACTTTGGTGCCTGTCCTGTCCACCCTGGTGGAGAGGACAATCCAGGCAGCAAGCTGGGCTGTTGCCCATTTGGGGAAATTGAACTGTTTGGCAGAAACAGGAGGCCCAACTAATCCAGGGGAAAGAGAAAAAAGTCAATTATGGGTGTGTAGGCAGAAAGCAAGGATGGCCCGGTAAAGGTGACCAGAAGGCAACTATGGACAGATCTGATAAGGGCCAAAGTCAACCTGAAAAGATTGATAAGCAGCCAATACAGTACTGGTATCCTGGTGGCAGCAGCTTAACCAGAGGAAAAATTTCAACTCCCACTCAACAGGAGGGCAATCTGCATCTTGGGATGGACCTCAAGGAAAGGGCACTCTTGACCCTCAGCTCCTTGCCTGGATGATTTTTTTGTGGGACCAGGACACATCTAAAATATTCACCTAGTTAATATCAATTCAGTTTTCCCTGAGAAGGACAAAAATGGACCCTCACTGTCCTACCGATGGGGTATCTCCATAGCCCCACTATTTGTTACAGTTTTGCGTCTGAGGATTGGACTGGCTGGGCTAAACTCTCCACCATAATATTGATGTCATGCTAAACTCTGACTCTCTTTCAGATTTATAGCAAACCATACCCTGCTCTCACCTTTTCTCAGTCTCTGTAGAACTGTCAAGGGCAAATGAAGTACTTCTAGAGGTTGCAAATATATTCATAAATTTCTCAATCTAAAGGATGTTGATTGATTACTTTCTAATTGCCATTAGAAACTGACGTTTCTGAGAGTTAAGAATTCATATTACAATTGAAAGGGAAAAGCGTGTGTTTAGTAATAAAAGGCTTAAGTTATAACATTTATTTTAAAAGAGACTAAAGAAATGTTGTCTGTCCTAAAGTTGGTTATTTCTAAATGGGTAAGAAGAGGGAAACTGAAGGAATGAAGAAAGTTGCAGAAGGTCTGCGAAAAGAAATCTTGAAAGAGGAAACTTTATTTGGTTAAGCTACACAAGATTGGAAATAAATTTAAAAGTCAAAAGCAAGATAGTGAAAAATCAGAGTTGTATTTTCTCCCTCTGCTACATAAGGCAGAGTTTCTGGGTCTATTGGTCTTCTACCGACATTACGGAAAAGGTTTCCACCTGAAGAAAACAAAGGTTTTGTGTTTTATCAGAATAATTTTCCATGTTTTTTTTTATGTCTAAATCAAGCTTTTGGCTACTTAAGGAAATTGAATCTCTGCAATAGTAAGAAGTTTTGCTAATAATTATGTAGAATTGGAGTGTTTCTTCTCCTCCCTACTTACCCAACCGAAATCCAAACACTATTAATGAGTTAAGTAGTCTTACTTTCACAGCAATGTAATTATTTGCATAAATTCAGTAAGAATGTGTTCTCTTTATAACAGGACATGATTAGAAACTAGTTTTTATTACCAAGCCTTTAACGGGAATGCCATATTTGGGAGGAAAGCAGAGGCTCAGATGTGACCAAACAATCTTAAAGAATTAAGATGGACTTGCTGGAAGTCAACAAAGCCTTTGAAAATATTGGCTTAGTACCTTGCTCTCATGGTTCCCAGCAGCCTTCCCATGTGAGTAAAGACTGTCACTTCTTGGTAGGTACAGGAACCTGAAGATATGTTGGAGATCTCAAGAGAGGAACTCAACCAAAGCCTATAGGTATTGCAGGCCTCCTCTGAGGGCAAGTCCTTGCCTTGGCTTTTCTGGCCTTGAGAGACCTTTTAAGTTCAATCTGAGATTCCTTGTAAAATTTTAGCAAAGTAAAATGAAAAGTGCCTTTCTGGTTAATTAATATTCTTCCTGGGCTTATGCAAATGATCAGGTAAAGTTTGTTGAAATGAATGAGTCTTAATTTGGCTATCTTTGGTAAAAGTAGGGGTACTTAGAGAGGAAAGAAAAACACATTTTTCAGTAAGAATTAAAATACACCTATGTAAACATTAGATTCTTAGGTTATTCACTGTCTTTTAGGTTTTATTTTATTTTCTACTTGCAAATTGGACTAGGTCCTGAATTCTTTAGTTTCCTCTATCTGTCTGTGCCTCTTTGAACATGTTTTTAATTTTAATTTACTCCCATCCTTTAACTAGGACTTATTGAAAACTATAACTGCATTTTTCCAAGCCATGCAAGCTAAAGATGGACAACTTGATATAAAATTTGAGAGACTGTCAACAACGGCTCCTGTTTGAACAATCTCGATGACTGGTGCTGTGTGGGCCACATGAAGATTTTGCCTTGGTGTATGAGTACATCATCAGGGACATTTCAAGTTGCAAGAGATGCTTCCAACCTTATATCTAGAAATCTTTATTGACAGCTTTACAAACTCAGGAGCTGATTTATAATTTGCTTTGATTATTAACCTTCATTTTTCTTTTGTTTTCATAGACATAGGAAGTGTCTATGCAATGGTTTAAGCAACCTGCTAAACCTATGGTAACACCTCTAAATAAATAGTCACCTCTCTTTCCTCAAGACTGAGAAAAGATCCAGATACTGGGGGGCAGTTGGAACAGGAATTGTAGCCTTGTGTGTTGTAACACTTGGAGCCAAACCCTTAACCACTTGGTGGACCTCCTTGGGCTCTTGGAGCCATTACCTGGTAACAGGACTTCTTGGCTTATGAGTACTGGTAGTGTTAAGATGTGGTCTTTATTATATTTATGATATATGGATGCAAAATATAAATGCTCCAACTATGCAGGGACCCCATGTCCGGAAGAACTGACATGAAGAATGTGAGGTGGAGAAATAATGTAGGGGTGGAGTGTAGGCTTAACTCAGAACACAACTCCTTCACATACTCAGGACACTGATAGCTTCCTGGTTAATTCAGAGCAGCTAAGAAAGGCAGTGCACAAAGAACTTTCAGCAGCACTTACTCCCAAGGACGTTTTCTGTTGCTCCCATGAACGGTATCTGATCCTGTAACCAAGCAGCACATCTTGCTGCCATCCTTTGGAGAATGAGGCTGCTCCCTCAATGAGATAACCCCTCCTGCTGCTTGTGTGCATAAAAAACTCTGCTTGCACTTGCATCTTCTGCTTTATTCCTGCATCTTCAACCAGGTGCTGCTAAAGCTTTCCTGCCTCCTGAGTAATAAACGACATTTCTCACCCCTCTGATCCTCCTGGTGGTTCTTCTGGAATATTCAAACCCAGGTGCAACTTCCAGGCTTGGGGCTCCAGCAGTAAGTTTGGCTAAGTAGCTGCAGTGTAACTGGAAAAAAAATCAGGACTTATTTTATGGCATAATATACTTTTATTGTATTGAATTAAAAAAACCTGTATAGTATTAAAAATGTTGTTAGTTTTGTTGTAGTAAGATGTCATTAGAGTTATGCTTAATTCTTTTGAATACTTATTCTCATATCAAATTAAATATAACCTCTAGCCTTTAGTTACTGTATTTTTATTTTGTTTTGTTTTGTTTGTCCATTATCCCCAAGATCTTTATTTCTTTACCTCTAAGTGTATTAAATCAATGTTGTCAGTACAGTGAATTATTATTTTTTCTCAAAGTCTTCATTCATCCCCTTGGTAATCTTTAAATATTGAAGAAAACTTATACACATCAATATTTTTAGGAAGACATATCTTACTGGTCCTCATTTTATAAAGTTTTATTTTTTTATATATTTTTCAAACATTTTGTCTTTCACCTCTTTATATTCTAGTTTTTTCCTTTGTGAAATATATATAACCGCCCCACAATGTTGATCTAAGGCTCACATGAAGGTACATTTATTACTTAACATAGTGCCAAGAACAAGATAAAGATTCTATAAAATATATATTATTAATTTTAATATCTGATTTTTGAGGATTCTTTGAGATTTGTATCTCTAACCAAAGTGCAGTGTAAACTCTGGTAGTCTAAGAAAATGAGCTAATCTGTTTAAGTTTTTAAATAACTGAACCTTATTTATAAGTCTACTTTTAAAAATTTATTGTAAACTAAAATCTTTCTAAAGTGTATCATATATTTTTTCCTTCCTAAGTCAAGAATGATATTGCATAAAATAATTAAAATTGTCTTTAATGATAAAGTATTTTTATTAGGAGTAAAAATTATGAATTTTTTTATATATACATGCCTTATACTGAAAACTTTTCTCATATTGTCTCATCTTCCTCAAAAACATGAACGTTAGGTATTGATAATATGTTTTTGGCAACATAACTGAATGTCAGAAAGGTTAAGCAACTTGCTCAAGGTCAGAGAGAAAGAGTAAATGGCAGAGCTACATTTTAAATACAAATTTGTCTATTTTGAAAACTTGTATATTTAACTACTGTAAGTAAAATTTGTTAAATTTGAAATAAATAGTAAACTACAATTTTTGTAAAATTTTTTATAAAGTGCTTTAATGTATACATTTTTTTTTGTGGACAGACAAATGGAATTATGCATACTTCATTTGTATAATGAGACAGTTACAGTTAAAAGAGAGTATATGTTTTGCCAACTTTATATAGTAAGTGGTGGATATATTCTCATCTTTTTCTAGTATGTGGTCTAACTAAGAGATAGACTGTACAAGGATATGTGGATTCAGTTTTTCATTGAAGAAAATAAGCAATGTAGTTCTAAATTAAACTGATCCTTACTTGATACCTATTTATGATATAAAAAATAATTAACTTGGGATAGATAGATGATAGATGATGATGATGATGATGATGATGATGACGACGATGATGACGACGACGATGATGATGATGATAAATGATAGGTAGATAGAGAATGATAGATGATAGATAGATAGGTAGGTAGGTAGGTGGATGGATGGATGGATGGATAGATAGCTAGATAGATAGATAGATAGATAGATAGATAGATAGATAGATAGATGATAGATAGATAGATAGATAGATAGATGATAGATGATAGATAGATAGATGATAGATAGATAGATAGATAGATAGATAGATAGATAGATAGATAGATAGATAGATAGATGATAGATAGATAGATGATAGATAGATAAAGGATGGATGAATAGATAAAGGATGAATGGATGGATGGACGGACAGACAGACAAACATAGATATAGTGTAGTGTTTGGATTAAAGACATCCTTTGACCTATGTCCTGAAAATAATATTTATTGCTGTTGGTACAATTTTTAATGAGACCAGACAACAAAGACAAATTAAGATTAGTGTGAGCAATATAATAAAGTGTTTGCCACTCCTGTCATCGAGGAACATTTGCAGGTGCTAAAGATATTCAGCTTTAGTGAAGCCGGTAGTATAATTTCTGCTTCTAAATATTTGAAAATTGGAAAACATGGAAGGGGAATTAGAATTATTTTTCATAGAGTTACAGGAATGAGTTAGAACAATAGACTGGATACAAATTTTGATTTCAACATAAGGAAGTGTTGCCTTGCAAAGCTATTTGACAATTTAATGAGCTTCTTTTATGATTGGAAGGATCTCATCTCTGAAATGTTTTGTCTTCTCAATAAAATATGTTGTACATTATACAAGATGTAATAGCATGGAAAAAGTATGCTTGGTGACAATTTTGATTTATTTTCTCATCTTGAACATCAAGTATGTAGTCATTATTCTCAACTCTCAATTTCCCGTAGAAATAGAAGTTAGGTATAGCACATTAACAAAATGTAGAGCAAATTAAAAAATCTCATTTGAACAATTAAATTTCAACCTTATTTTATTAAAACCTTTTTGGAGTTGCTAACTAGCAGGTCTACCAAATTGATTTACATTCCAGAGCTTCTTCATTTATCTGGTTTAAGTAAGGTTGGCAGTGTGGAAGATGTAACAGGAAAAACGATACTTGAAGTTTGTAGGTATTTCTAAAGGGTTAATTTGTTTGAATATTGACTCTCCATAGTACAGAGTATATTTTCACATTTTCTCTATAATAGGTATTTGTCAATGTTCATTGAAATTATGTTTATCTGTTTTCCTCTTTGTAAACAGCTCTCATTTTATTCCTCTTTCCCTTCTCTGCATACTCTTCTAGTTTTCCATGCTACTATTCCTCAGCTGGTCACCTCATGTGCAGTTTAACAAGAAAATTGTCAATTCTTTCATAAAGAAACAAGGATAATCCTCACTTAAAATTTAACCTTTATTTATATACTTAGGCTCTGGGTTGAATCACTCCCTGTGTCATTACCTCTCAATAAGTGGTTCCTGGACCAGCTGCTTTGCCACCTCCTGATGCTTGTTCAAAAAGCAGAACTTCAAGTTCTATCTCAAAGTTTACTGAATTGCAATCTGCATTTTAAGAAGATTCTCAAATGATCTAATTCTATACTAAAGTTTGAGAAGTAATCTCTATTCCTATCTTTGGGTACTTTCAAGTCTGTCAAAGCTTCATTTTCTACCTATATTCTGATATTTTTGTTAGTTCTTTCAGTCATTTATTCGTTAAAAAATGTTTTTTGAGAACCATTATATGCAAAGCACTATTTTTGATTTTAAGTATATGGCACTTAAAGGCATAAAGAAGATTCTAGCCATTTAGTAGCATATATAACAACAAGAAACAAACAAAAAATTAATTTCAGATATATATTGTACAATTATTTTTCCCAGTCTGTGATTTATTTTTTATTCTCCTAATATTGTTTTTTAAAATTAACCTAATACGTTTCAAATTTAATAAAAAAATTTTTATAATTTTGAAAAAGCCCAGTTTACCAAATTATTATTTTATGCATTGTGCCGTAGCCTTATATTGAAGAAATCTTTGCCTGACTCAAGTTACCAAAATTTTATTTCTTCTAGAAATTATATAATTTAGGTTTTATATTTTGATCTATGATTTATTTTGAGTTATTTTTAATGGTGTGAAGAACATATGGAGGTGTATGTTTTGTTTTGTATATAAATATCCAATTAATTCAACACTATTTGTTGAAAAATTCTACACTGAACTAATTGCCTTTGAACTTCTGTTAGAAATTAGTTGTTTATAAATATGTGGGTCTATGTTAGGATTCTATTCTGTTCCTTTGATCTGTTTTACTACTTTTGTACCAATATAAAATTCTTTTTATTACTTCAGCTTTATAATAACCATGCCACTCTTGAAATCATGAATCAGGTAGTGTGTTACCCCTCCAAAAAAAAGGTTTTTTAGAAATTCCAGGCCCTGAGCATTTTGAACTTTAGAATCAGCTTGTTGAATTCTATACCCACCCCCCCCCAAAAAAAAGAGCAGGTCCTTGAATGCACCCACTTTCTTTTGCTTCTAGAACTTGTACTTGCTACTCTAATTCCTGCATTGCACCTTATCTATTCTTTAATGCTTTGCTATTCTTATATTTCAAAACTGAGCCAAAAAACTTTATTTAGGGAAATTCCTCTGCCCTTTTGTGCTCCACAGTTGTTTAGATACCCCAATGTGTTCTCTGGACATTCTGAAAATGAAGATCCTCAAATACAAATACAAATTATTTAGAATGCACAGTTTATGCCTTGTTCATTGTTCCTTTGGCATTATACACCCCTGAACTATAATGGGTACTTTATTAAAATTATTTAAATAAAAAATAAATTACATTAATCCATTTTGTAATCTTTAATAGGACTCATAGTAAAGAACAAGTTTGGGTTCAATAAAAAAATTATTTTATCCTCACCTATAGAATCACAGCATCTTTGCAGTTGCAAGTAGAAGGAAGAATCTAATAATCCAAGGATCTAATTGTGAAGATGATGCAATTAAAACCCAGAAAATAAATTGAACTAGACTTGGGCTTGAATCTGTTGTGTAGCATTGTTTTTTCACTGGCTTAAGGTGTTATTCATTCATTCATTCATATACTCAATCAGTGTAGTGCATACTCCATTAATTATTTGGTAATTTCTTCTAGCATAATGATTAAGTGCATAAATAGTAGTAGGGACCTCATAGAGACCTTATAGGTCTCTAAAGGGCATTAAATAATTTTTATATAAGTTAAGCATCTAGAATGTCAGGTATAATATAAGTAAAAATAACATTTTTTATTTGTTTAATACTTAAGAGCACCCATTATCTTTCACAGCTTTTGCACTTATTCCCATTCCTTACATTTATTTTTTTTTTCTAGATATAAGAATTTAGGCACCTAGATGGCTCACAAAACTTGTATATAAGACTTAAAGGGAGATATTTTCAGTTGAATTAGTTCAGATTCCCTGTATGCACTAGGTGCAGAATGGTACGATCAAACGAGAAAGATGTTAGTAGAAAAGCTCATCGAGCCTCTTTCTTCATAAAAACCTATGAATATAATAAATGATGCTTTCACAGCTGAAAATCAGCAGGTATTATAAACATTTACAAAGTGGGTTAAGGAAATGCTTTTCTTCTCAAATGCTATTATATTTGACTCACAAATTTTATATGGCCTGATGTAGTATCTTGGAAATCTATTCACATTAGCACATGGAGAATTTTCTTATTTTTCTTTTCTCATATTTTTAACAATTACAGTATAAATCATTATGTGAATACTTTATAGTTGGCTTAATAAACTCCATACTAATGAATACTGGGTTATTACAAATCCTTTAGAATTATGAATAAGTATAAATTAATAAACTTATATGTGTATTTAATCATATGTAATAGGATATACTCTTAGAAGTGGGGTTATCAGGTCCATGGGTAAATGTCTTTGTAGTTTTGGTAGAAATAAGTAAGAATATTTTAAGTTTCTCTACCAATTAATAACTAAGGAGTTAAAAATAGAAGCTGCAACACTATCTTAGCAGCATCCTCTGGCCAGCACTTCCAACCCTTGTGTAAGTACCTTCCAGATGGAGCCAGAAATCCCTAGGATACATTTTGTTTAGCCTAATATATTGTGAGCAACTTTTCTTGAAAAAAAGCTAAAATTTCTGATCATTTTTTCTGTTCATGTATATGGTTTAAAATGAAAATTTCCCAAATACTAAAATATTTCCATCAGGGAATAGTTAATAAGAAATTGAGTTTTCTATCTAGGCCACACAGGAACTCAAGGATAAACAAACACTGCTTAAATTAGGTGTTTGGGGACCTGCCTTTAGAAGATGAAGAAAATTAGAAATTAGAATATCTTTGTTTACATATAAAATAGTGAATCAAACTTGTTAATAATGTTTATATTGTCATTTTTAAAATGAACCTCTTTTCCCTAAGTAATGATGAGTTCCTTCCAAATTATCACAAATTCTGACTAAATGGGGTTCAAACAAATAAGTTCTATTCAAGAAGCAGTCAAGTGATACACCACCCATACTATTCACAAATCGACTTCTGAAGGATGTCTACAACTTATAAATTTTATTACATAATATTCTAAGGGAGTTTTTATTTTTATATGTAATGGTAAGTTTTTTTGCATCTAATAATGAATATTTTATTTATATTTATTTCCTATCATCCCTATTAGCAGATATTAATGCTAATATATTTATAAATAAAACATAAAATTAACTTACAGAATATTAAATTTTAATTCCAGAAAAAATGAACATGAATCTTCTTCATACTCTAAGGATTCAAGAATCTAGACTTCTTCCACCTTGTTGCTCTATGATGCTTCAATAACTTAGTTCAGGAAACTGACATTTACATTCCAAATATCTGTGTTATAAACAACAGAAGAGAAAAAGACTTGAAGAATAAAAAATTAAAATGTATGTCTGTTGTCTCTTAAGAAAGTTCTCTTAATCTGGGTATTTATCTGAAGAAACCCAAAACACAACTTGGAAGGGATGGGTGCATCCATATGTTCAATGCAATGAATAACAAAGAGGTGGTGCATATATACAATAAAATATTATTCGGTTATAAAATTAATGTAATCTAGCCATCTGCAACAACATGGATAAAACAAGAGAATATTGTGCTAGCTAGAGAAAGTCAAACAGAGGAAGACAAATATGGTATGATCTCACGTGTATAATATAAAGAATAAATTAACAGAAATAAACTTAGAGATACAGAGAACATTTTGATGATGGTTGCTGATGCAAGGGGATTTAGGAGTGGGTGAAAAAGAGAAAGAGATTAAGAAGTACAAATCAGTAGTTACAAAATAGCTTTGGGGATATAAAGTATAGCATGAGGAATATAGTCAATAATATTTTAACAACTATGTACAATGTCAGATTGGTACTAGATTTATCTGAGTGACCACTTTGTAAGTTATATAAATTTCTAATAACTATGTCATATTTCTGAAATTAATATATGCCAATTATAGTTAATTTTTTAAAATTATTTTTTAAAAATTCTCTGAAAATCTGCTTAAATGCATGTTAATTTCTACCTACCTCCTTTGAACTTAATCTTTTGGCCATACTATCAAAAGGGGAAGCTGGAAAATGCAGGTCAGGGTAGAACAGGTATTTTCAAAGATGGATATTAATACGACTGAATAGAAGAGACAAACTGATATTGGAGACAACGAGCAATTTCTTCCCCATGTCCTTATATAGTCCTTGAGAAAATATTACATGAACGTAGTGTACATTAGGACCTACTTTGATTCCAGAAGATGCCATCTCAAAGTAGTCATACAATTCTAAACAGAACATGTATATCTTTCAAAATAAAATCGTGTATGGCTAACAAACTTTGATGTTCTAGCGAAACAAGGAAGAAGGAAAAAAAGTGAAAACATTAAAAAAATAGAAATTTATGACAGCACCAAAAATTAACTCTCCATTAATGAAAGGGCTTCTCTGGGAGACAGATGTGGCAAACTTAAACACATTTTCTTGTTTGATTCCTGCCACCACCAACTTTTCAGGAAAACTTGCCATCATTGTATAAAGTTTTGAGTGTTTAGAAACTGCTCTTGGTCTCCAAATTTTCAGACTACAATGCCCACAAAACTCAAAATGGTGTACCTGCCTACTGTACAGTGCATACAGAGATGAAGTCCTCTCCAGTAAAGCCCTAATGGATTCAATGAAAGGTTTAATAGGTCTACATGGCAGGGATTGTCAGAGTTTAGTGTGTGTGTGTGTGTGTGTGTGTGTGTGTGTGTTTGTGTGTGTGTGTGTGTGTGTGTTTACATAGAGGGCAGTTGTTTTTCTTTATTAACTGCATAAGATCATAAAACTATGTAATGAAAAAAGGGGGAATGTCTACATCAACTCAGTAAAGATGAATGCCTGATAGATAACTATTAATTACATCAGAAGCTGTGCATATCAACTGAAATCTTATTATTTATCTATTCAAAATGCAGTGATGAACAAAATAGCTGTGATCCCCTCCCAAGTGGAAAATATCTATTTTGAGGAGCAAGAAATAATTTACCTACTCCATGTTTTTCCTTGCTTTACAAGTATAGGCATACTCTGCACTAATAAATGTTTTTAATTTGAAGAAAATAAATCACTATGGAATCTATGTCACAATAGTATCCTACTCCTGGGGTATAGTTATATGTGAAAGGGAAAATCTTTTGATATATTGTACTAAAAACATAAGGAGAAAATTGTAGAAAGTTTGATATCACTAAGATAAATAAAAAAATACTGGAAGCAATAAAGAGAGAAAAAATAGAAAATTCTAAAGTTGAAAACATTGCTTGGGCTCAGAAAAGTATTAAGACAACTCAAAATGCACTAAGTACATAAAATATAAATTGGCAATTGAAGAAAATAATTAATGCTAAAAAAATGGAACAATATATATGTAGGATGAAATTTTGAAATTTTCTACAAAAATATTAAAGGAAATAATTAGACAAGAGATATACAAAATAGAGAAAGAAGTTAAAGTCAACAGAAGACTTATATATGACTTAATGAGTTTCAATTTAAAGAAAACTTTAGAAGCTAAGGTAGACCAAAGTGTTTATTGTATTTTAGGAAGAATTATAAAAGAGAAATTATCATTATTTTCAGGTAGCATTACTTGATCCACAGAAAGTCAATGGAAGTTAAAATGCTTAAAATTATTAAGAGTTTAATGAAGTGGCTGGCAATAAGATAAACATAAACGCGCACACACACACAATTTTCTTATATGTAAGCAATAGTAGAATAATGAAAATAATAATTCCATTCATAATAAAAAATTAACCTTATTAAATAGCTATAAGCCTATCTAATAAGAAATGAATGACTTACATAAATAAAATGAAAAAATACTAATAAACTCTTTACAAAAATATTTCAATAATTGGGAAGATATTGCTGCATACAAAAACCTATGGGCATGAGTGACCATTTGAGATTTGACCAAGTAGATATCAAAGTCAATTTAGACCCCATGCTAGTTTGCTATGCTCCTTTCACTTTTAAATAGGTTATATTCATAATTTGATTGTCTTCTAATCTCATTCATCTTTGGGCTACTCTTTTTTACCCATTCTTCTGCTATTGTAATTCAGGTTTTTCCTGACCAAGCCTACAAGAGTAAAGGTATCCGAGAACTGACAGTCAAGCTATAATACTAGGACTGAAAATATTATTTTTTAATTGAAAAAGCCTCTCATTTCCCCTTCTGAAAACAACTTCTAAGTAGATGTAAAATAAATAGATATCAAGAGTCTAAAATCAAAATTAAACAGACCTTTCCTGGAATCATGCTCACCACTCACTAATTTAATTATTTTTTAACATTTTGCATAGGCTCTCTAGCCTTACTTCTTCCTCTATAAAATGAAGATAACTATATATGTTGAAATTATTACATAGAATTGTTACTATTTTTGCTAATAATGTCACAATTATTAGTACTTGCTTTTTTAATAAAATAGATCTATATAACAGAAGTATTTGTGTTCACTACTTTTGATTTCCCACTGCCAATTTTGTGATATTTTCTAACTTTTCATAGATAAATCTCTGTCTTTGAAGAAAAATGTAGACATAGAAGAATCAAATGTAACCTAAATTCTTCAATAGGAGATAACCCATTTGTCCTTTAAGATAATTATAAATATAATTGTCTACTTGAAAACTTCATTTTAATATATATGTTTTAGAAGCTCAAGGCTCAGGGGAGGGGACAGTATGACCTAATTTTAGAATCATATTTGAATTTGTTGAACTGGATAAAATAATTTAGAGATGGAATGCAGACAAAGAAAGGTAGAATACTGAATATGGTGCACTGGTTACTATAATATGTAGAGACCAGTAAGGACACAAAGCCAACAGTGAAAGTCATGTGTAAGAAGGAATCCATGGAAAAAAAGGAACCCCATGAAAAAATGATATCCTAGAATTCACAAAAAGAACGTATTTAAATGGGGGAATTGATATCTGTGCTGAATATTGAAGAGAATTGAGTAAGGTGAGTCAGGGAATTGACTGTTGACTTTTTCAAGAAAGTATCAGGTCTATAACAACAACAAAAAGAAAAAAGAAAAAGAAAAGAAAGGGAAAAACACATCTTGCATCCACTATTATCTTTCAGAGTTAAATTGAAGTCATTTTGTTATATTAAAATATAATATTTGGTAACTTAAATTGCTTCAAAACAAAAAGATTAGAGCTGAAAATAACTCTTTATCCTTATTGCTGTGATTGGTACAGAACTTTCTAATAGAATGCTCTTGAAATTTAAGTAGCTTACACAAGTTTTTAAAAGGCTTTTATCTTCTTAAAGCCTCTGTTTCCAAAGGCAATGCATTTAAAACATTAACAGGACTGCTAAATAACAAAATGACTTCAATTTTAATTCTGAAAGATGATAGTGAATGCATGAGAAGTACTAGTCCAACATGGTAGAAGAAACTAGGAAAATGCTAAAGAAACTGGCAATCTCATTTTCTATTAACGTACAGAAACTGTATTCAGTTTGGCTACTTTGTCAGGTTGGAAAAATACTCTATAAAGTACATTTCATTTCAGTACATGTAATTTTGACACATTTTTGTCATTTCTTGGTATTGTCTATTTTTAGATTTTTTATTGAATCACATCATATGGTAACTGCATTTCTTAATGAGCTTCTTTTTTCATTGGAACATGTTAAAAATTTTGGTTTGTTAAAACTTTGCCTTGATTGATTTTTCTTCACATTATATGAACTTGAACTTGAACCTCTGAAATATTTTACCTGGAGAGTTAGCTTCTCCCTTTTTATTAATCAATTTAATGTGCATAAGATAAAAGCTTTCAAAAAATAATTGATTTTTTCATTAAAAATCAAAACTAATTTACCTTATTAATAAACCTGGTTTCTTAATCATACCCACATATTGATCCCTACAATGTGTCAAGCACTGTATCAAACACTTTACACATTTACAAATGTGTTCTTTATGGCTACTCTAAACCAAGTATTTAAAAATTTAGAATTACCCATTAATAACATATCAATAGCAATGTTGTAGGGGAAGAAAAGTCATGACTATCATAAATATTTTGAAAGTAATTGCTTTTATTAAAAAAAAAATAAAAAACAGTAAAAGCTAGGCAAGTTAGGCCATTACAGTGTCCTAAAACCTAACAATAGTTCTTGATTCACTTAATAAGGATATTTCAGAAACAAAGCGGAGTGATCACTTCAATTTCTGAATATGAAAGAAATAGATTAGAGAATGTATTATATGCTACACACCTCTTTTTAATTTTAGTATAGTTCTCTTGATAATTTGCATGATCAGGTGCCTCAAATATATATTAGACTTTAATCAAATATTTACCTTCTACCAATTTTAGAAAGCATGTGTCTCTAACAGAAGAAATAACTCCACCCAGAGGAGTAAGTCTACATTATCAGAAATGGGTTAATTGTAGATTGCATTCCTATAATATTCATGAAAATCTGAATTCAAGTAAAATTTCAAAATACAAAATCACATAAAAATTTATATAAATTTAAGGTAGATAAAGCATTCATTTATTCCCCCAGATAATATTTCACGTATCTTTATATAAAGCTTCAAGTAGGTCTGCCTGTATGGGCTGCGCTGTATATTGATTAGGCCCTTGCCCTTCTCTGCACTCAATCTCTTCCTCTACTCTCAGCTATTTAATCTCCTCAAGTGGAAAAAAATAAATGAAGCCAAGGTTTTTTTTCTCTGCCTCTATGCTTTTTATCTAAAGCTAAGAGAGTTGCCTCTGCACAGCATTCACTAATGCTTCATTTCTTGATTCTGTTGAATTCATTGGATATTTGATTTTCAGATTCCTAAATTTATAATATTCTACTTTATTTCAATAGATTTTCATTATATACAGTATTCAATGATGCTACAGGTTTCCTTGACAGATAGTGAGATTACCCTCTAGAGGTAGGCAAACGTGCTAAATCTGATGTAGCTATTATTGTGGAGTCCATTCCAAAAACTGTTGGAGATTGGGTTCAATGAATGTTTTTAATCCTTTTTAATCCTATTCAGGAATATTTTGATGTAAGTTTATTCTCTCCAAACTTTTATCTTTGAAGAAAGAAAACCCAAGAATGAGGGCAAATAACTATGTTTAATGAAGGAACTGATTTAAAACTAATTCTTAAGGATTGATTTCAAAGCAAGCTCACTCTCATGTGTTTTTGAACTTTTTGAGAGATTTGAGCTATATTTTAAGGTAAATGAAGCATTTAGACACGTTAGAAGGACAGCTGTGTCAATCAGATGCTGCTACTTACCACTGAAGGCTTTATTCTTATGTTTCGCTGAATTTCTAAACATTACACAACTTCAGTAATTTAAATCTGTTTCTCTATAACACACAAGTAAAAAAAAAAATCATTTTTTTTTCTTTAAACAGAGCTGCTCATGGGTTGGAAAAGCTCTCACTGTTTTAATTTTTATTTATTTATTTATGTTTGTTGTTGTTTACGTAGAGCTATTATCTGCCTAGAGACTTGTAAGTTTCCCATGGGCTGGAGACACAGAAAGATAATAAAAGCAGCTTTGTGTTGAAGACAGTTATTTGTGAGCACAAAATATGTTGAGTACAGAAATTTTAAAGAAACTTTTCTATCATTAATGCATTTTACCATTTTCTACTAAATTATGTATTAAGATCCAGTAACAATAGACAACTGTAAAATAAATTTCAAATGTAAAATAAATACACTTATATATTAAAATCTGTAGTCATGTTCAAAAATGTTAACAATTTCAGCAAAATACCACCCTCAGCAAATGATATAACATTTATAAAAAATGGTAAATGTGAAAAACATAAAAGAACCAACTCAAATTAATCAGTGGGAAATGTGTGCTAATGTTGATTGCCTACAAATGGGTTGGTTAATTTACATTCAATCTTCACCAAAAAAACTCTTCCAATTTATTATTTATTAAATAAATATTTCTTGAGCACCATTTATGCTCATAGTGTTGGATTCATAGCAATTAGTGAGGTATGATCTCTGTTTCTCTGTTATGGAGGTTCTAGAATAACAGTCTCAGTTGTCCCATGATAAAATATATAATTTCAACAAGTTTGAACCATTATTCTTATCCTTGTGGATAAGAAAACCAAGTCAGAGGAATGATGTAATTTCCCTTAATAATACAGCTACTGAGTGGCAGAGATCACAGGTGGGATTTAAACTCATTCTGGGAATTCCAGCTCCTTTCATTTTCCTTTAGTTTAGAGCTGGTATTTCAGTAACAACTTTTTTCCTTTATAATGTCTTCCTTATTGATCTTGATTTTAAAAAATCTGATTCCTTTGGAATTAAGAAAAAAATTGTACCTATAACTGATTTTTCAAGAAATTTTGCCTTGGAAAATTAAAAAAATAAAACAACTACTAGTCAAGGCAATGTTAGATAATAAAAATAAACATGAAGAAGAGAAGTTGAGTTATCCTATACTAAAAACTCATAAACATAGACATGTAAACAGTGACCACTGTAGAAAAAATATATCTATGTAAAGTCAAAAGAGTGACAAATACCTCTATTTAGTAAAAAATTCTGATTCGTTAAAGAGAGGTTTACTGCTGTAGCTTACATTGTGTTCATATTCAATAAGTAGATTCTAAAATACAAAAAGTAATTCTATCTGTTCACAAATTTTCAAAGGTCAACAATAAGTCAGCACCAAAAATTTCTAATAACTGTATCATGAAGCAAACTATGTATCTGTGTATGTACTAAATAAATTAAAAGTTATTTCTACTTTTATCTGTTTTGTTAACAAAAAATATCTTTTATCTTTATTATACTCAGCTGTCAAGCATATTTCTTTTGAAAAATGTTAGAATATGCCACCTCAAAATATGTTAATTTGGCATAAGAATTATTTTGAGCTGAAGGCATTGAGAAGCAAATACTAGAAAATCTCTGCCTTTTTCCTATTTGCCTAAAAGCGGGATACACTTTTTCAAAGAAGTCTCTCCCCCCTTCTTTACCAGAAAGGACAAAAGTTAATCATGAGAGACAACTTTAGACCTCATCAACTTGGAGAGAGCACCAAAAGAATCTACATAACAAAATTTACTAACTAGTCTTTATCTAAAATTAGTTTTCTATATATATTTGCCTTCTCACAATTTGTTGCTCCTAGGGACTCAAGAACTTTTCCTTTGTCTTGTCACTTCTCTAAAAATGTATGGTTTCTATGCTAAGACACTATATAAATTTAAGCTCTAACCAAAACTTTGAGCTACTAATTTTTCCCTGTATAAATCCAATGTATACAAGAGGTATATATAATAAACTTGTTTATTTTCCTCTTGTTAATCTGTTTTGCTATACCCCTATACCCCAGTTAAGAACTTGGAAAGAGGGAAAGTTATTGTTTTCTCTCTTACACATACTTATGTTGAACTGACAATTATTCTCAACAAGTCTGTATTAATATAACTCTGATTGTTTCTCCAAAAATTTGTCATGGGCTCTATGCTGCCTTCCAACTCTAGATATTGGTTAAAGGGACTTCTCAACATAAACTATAACAAATAAAAAAAAGTCTCATGAAGACATGCTAACATTTATATTGTCTCTAAGATTTGAAAAGATAAAGTGAAATTTTTGTTACCATCTCACACTGTTTTATTTTTTAGTACATATTTTTATATTTTAGCTTATGTACTTTTTGCTGATTTAGACATGCAAAGAACCATTCATTTAACATATTAATGAGCCCCTCCTGTGTGCTGCATGCTATGTTTTTGTTATAGACAGGAAATAACAATAACTATTTACACAATGCTTATTATTTTTCAAGAGTTTCAGGTATAAAATTTATTTCTAAATCCTGAAGAATATCACTGTTTAGAAACAGACGTGCCATTGTGATTTAGCATAGCATGTTTAAAATAGATATATCTGTGGAAGGAAAGTGTTTGGGACAAAGAAGGGAGTGTTTAGCTTTCTTTTGGAAGGTGATTTGCAGAAAGTTACATGGAGAAGATTTGGGGGGAGAGGCTAACAAGGAAAATAAAGGCATTCTCAGGTTCAAAGCAGAATAGAACATGGTGTGTTTGAAGAACATCATGTTGTTTAATATATTTGTTGCATAGGTTGTGGAGATGTTATAGGAAGAGAAACTTTGGGGTTCTACTTATGTAATTCAGATTTTTTTTTCAAAACTGATGTGACAAAGTTTAGCCATTTAGTAATTATAAAAAGATGATAGATTCAAACTGGTATTTTAGAAAGATCATTCTGCTTGTAATACAGTAAATTTAGGTAAAAGCAGGTGCTGGAACTCAAAGTCTTCTGTTGTAACCAGAAGTATGAACCAAAAATTGCTGAACAAAGGGAGTAGTAATAATTGAAAGAAGTAGCCTAATTTTAAAATATTAAAGTTATTTAAAGGAATTAGACATTATTTGGAAATAAGAATGAAAAAGAATTGAATGCCAACTATGCATTATGTGCTGTTCTTGGCAAGAAAGGGAACTCAGATAAACAATGAAAAGATAATACAGAAAGAAAGCAATGAGTAATATGGTAGACCAACCATAACAGTAATTATATTGAGTGTAATTATACAGAAGATTAAAATTAAAAAACAGAGAAATTGTCAGACAAATTTTAAACAAATAATAGGCTATATATATGAGACTCTCTTTAAATACAAGGATGCTGTCAAAGATTGGCATATTTAGATTTCAGAGGTGGAAATTATTATCATGTTATAGCAGAAGCATGTAAGTGAAGGATGATCAGTATATAAATATATATATATTTTTGAAATGCATATTTGTGACTCTTTAAAAAATCCTTTTTTCTACACATGACTTTCTATTTAACTAAAGTCCTTAGTTACCTTGGGAATGATTAGTAATCTAAAGATAAAGGGAGAGAAAAAAGAGCCTGGTCAAGATGGTATAGAAGGTAAATGCTATGCATGCCTTCTCTCATGACCATACCAAAATTATAATGGAACTACATACAGAGCTACCATCACTGGGAACCATCTGCAGTCTGGCTGAACAGAAGCCCTACAACTGAAGGCATACAAAAGAGGTCACCTCAGTGCTGGTAGGAGGGGCAAAGACACGAATGGACTGATTGCATAACTGCTGTGGTGATCAAGAATTGGGAAGGTTATTGTAGTGGCAGAGTTCCCTACCCACCCTGAGGAGTGAGGGGTCCAAGGCCCACACAAGGCTCCCCAGAGAAGGGTTCTAGTGCTGAGAAGAGAAGTCTCCCACAAACTCTGGCGTGAAAAACCAGTGAAGACTGTGGCTGAATGAGACACAGGTTGTAGGAGTTTCAGACGTGACTCACTCACTCTGAGCTCCAGCACTGAGACATACAGGGTCTTGCAAACTTATATATTTCTGACTTAAAGATAGATTTGCACTCCTGCATTATGAATATTGACAATTAAAATTTTATACATTTTTAAAATAAGTATTATATTCCCTGACATAGATAGAGATTTTGACATTCGGTCAGTGTCTGAGATGAAGACTGTGAATTGCCAGATGGATAGATACATGATATCTTGTCTGGCTGATTATCTTTAGTATCTACATAAAATTTAATGTCGAAAAAAAAGAACAAGATGCTTCTAGTTCCTAACTGATCTCAAAAAAAAAAATAGTGAATTCAAATAGTGAAATATTTATATAGATCAGAAAAGGTCTGAAAAAGTCAGAATGTTGCCATGGGAGATTTCAAGTACCTAAACATTGACCAAGTAATAGCTATGCAGAAAATGTAAGAGTGTGTTTCATTTTGATAAACAGCTATTCAATTTTATAAAGATACTTCAATTTGATAAATAACTATTCTGGCAAAATAGAAAGAATCAATTTGGTATTTTAAGATTCTTAGCTAGAAATTATTTATAAATAAATATGAAACCAGGATCTTTGATTACATCATAATGACAATAATGTAGCTTACAAAAAAATCATTTACAAACCTGCAGGTTACAAATTCTGTTTTATTTTCTCCAGTTCTTACACTAAATTTGCTGCCAAGGAAGAGTTACTTTCAACTAAGCTCCTCAGTCAATTGTCTCTAAGTTTCCTAATATTGTGTGAGGTATAGTGTGGAGTGAGTTAGAAAGAAGGAGGGAGACAGAGAGTGGGAGAGAGATTCCAAGTCTGAAGTCTGTTGAATTTAAAAGAGTTAGTCCCACTAAAATAATAATTTTCCTTGGGCAGAGATTTCTCTTGGTATGATGAAGCATCTCTTCTGTATGCCCCTTTCCATCTTTTCTCCATGGATAAGCTGGATACTCCTGGTTTTTCAAGTTTAAAAATCTCATTAGAAAGTATATCAATGGATGTATTAATTTTATTTGTGAAACACTGATTTACTATAAAAATACACCCCAAGGATATTTATATTCTAGTTAGCAAAGCACTAAACCAAAGTTGCGGAAGCTGTAGAAATGGATATTTGAAGCAGAGAGAGGTGTGTAGTATAATAGCAACAAATGGAAGAAGGAGAAATTAATTCGAGCAGGACCTCATTCAGGGCTGACTTGCTAAGTAGGTGTTTAAGGCAAACAGAGAGAAGTAAGTACACTGTTAGGAGTAACATGCAACCTTTCTTATAATATGAATGATGGAAAATAAAGCTACACTGAGATACCATCATTCACTTATGATATTTATAAATATCTCTAAGTTTGGTAAAACACAGGCAAAGAAGTTAAGAAAGCAGAGACCTTAATACATTGCTAGTAAGAGTATAAATTAGCACAACCCCTGTAATCAAAAATTTAGCAATATCTATCAAAATTTCATACACACATACATTTGAGAAAGCAATTCTGCTTTTGAGAATTTAATCTATATATGTGGTTGTACATAAGCAAAATGACATAAATATAAGTTTACTTGTTGTGGTGTTGTTTGTAGTAGCCAAAGATTAAAGCCACACAAATGGCCATCAAAAGGAGAGGTTTTAAATAACTTATGGTACATCCATATAATATATAATATGTGGATAAAAACCAATGCATAACTGTGTACTGATACATAAAGTACTCCAAGATATATATTATATGTAAAAAATCATATTCAGAACCATGTGCATAATGTGACACTTTTTGTGTAAAAATAGAGAAAAATAAGAATATGTCTTGTACTTGGATATACATGAAAAAATTCTGAAAAGATTCATATAAATCTAATAACAATGAATTTCATGGCAAGGAGGAAAAAAATGGACAAAGGAGCAAGCAAGAAATGAGGAAGACTTTTCACAATGTAGCATTTTATACTTATAATACCTACTGGAAAACTAAATGAATAAAGTTTTCTTGCTGTTGGAGTGAAACTGGAAATGTGGAATCATTTAGCTTTTGCAACTTCACAAAATATAAATTGATACTACTCTCACTAACTCAGTGATACATTTTAGATTAAAAAAAATGTTTAAAGAATACAATTAATTGTATTAGTCAGGGTTCAGTCAGAACAGGCTAGGTTATTTTGCAGTAACATCCTCCAAATTTCAGTGTTTTACAAAACAAATTTATCATGCTACATGTCTGTTGAGGGTATGCTTCATTTCTTTCCTATGCTGTCTACATTCCAGGTCGATGTTAATAGAACCATTCCTATCTGAGAGACTCATGCCAAAAGGAAAAGAGTGAGTTGTGAACCATAAGCTCTTAAAACTTTCTTTAAAATACATTACTTATTGCTTAGAAACATTTTATTGGCTAATGCAAGTAATATGGCCCCTCCCAAATTCAACAAGGTAAGAGGTACAATCTCCCCCTGAAGGAGGGGTGGATTTCAAGTCACTAGTTATGCCTAAAGTAAAGGCAAAAAGAATTATCCATCTCCCCAGGTAGAAAATATTTTGAAAAATAATACCTATTATCAAATGTACTTTATTATTAAAGATCTTTATTGTCAATCTGTCCCTATTCAATGAATGTTGAACCAACCTCAGCATTAATCCTAATGTTCATTCTAATCTTGTAAAATAAATGTAAGCCTTAAGAAATCTATCTAGAGTTTCTACGTATCTCACTGTTCTTCCTACAGAAAAAGACCTTGAAATTATTAAAATTTCCAGGAAAAGTAAGTAATTATTTGGTCCTGTTTTAAAAGTCAGTTTTCAATGTTTTCCAATAAGTCACATCAAATAGTTAAGCACTCCACTAAGTACTGAAGCGTCATCAGGAATTTGTGCCATTCAACAAAGTAGAATCTATGTAAAGGATTATGTTTAATTGTCAATGAAGTGAGACTTTTTAAACAACTGAATGTATAAAAAATACTTGCATTTTAATAATCATTCCCAAATACACAAGCTTTTTCTCTTACTGAAAGAACTGATCAAATATTATCCACAAAATATACATCAATTAAAATTATAAACTTTATTACTTAATTCCGTTTTATCCTGCTGTAGTTAATCTCAGTCACTCTATTCCTTTTTCAGATAAGTAGGATATTATATCTGCTTTAATTGAATACCATTTGAATTCTGGATCATCTCAGAAAATGATATTCTCTATTAATTTGTTAACCAGGTAATATCTATGTGGATTTATTGCAAAAAAAAAAAAGACATAAACCATTTTTGGCTATCATAAAACTTCCCTTGGGAACTGAAAAAAAATCCTAAACAAAAAGAACATTTTTTCATTGTAAATAATCACCTAAGAAGAACTATGTAGTCATGATTTGAAAACAGTCAAAACCTGAATTTCATTTTAATGCTATGCCATAAATTGTCTATGCTAATGTGATTAAACTGAGTAGTGAATGACTGAAATAGCATAAAGTAGGAAAAAATGGTGGGAGCTTAGGCTTTAAAGTAAGATCTGAGAAAGCATATTGAATAATGAGAAAAGCAGTCTGATTTGGGTAAAGGGATTATGATGGTAAGTATTGAAAGGTAGATTTGGGACACATTAAGATAAATCATACAGGACTTGGATATTCAGTTAAGGATCCTACTGGAAATAAGTGACTAGAACAGGTTTTCAAGTAAGAGACTGAGACAAAGAATATGGAGGGAACATGGAGCAAATCTTATTGAAAGAGCATGATTGAAAATGGAGAAATTATTTCCTCTATGTGCAATAATTAGGGGTGGTAGAAATATGACAGAATATGTCATTATGAAGAAATGCAAGAGAAGAATTTAAAGGAATGAAAAATATCAACTAACAGAATTTGAATAAATTAACAAAAGAGGTTAAAAGGAAAAAAAAGTCTAAACTGAATGATTTTGAGGGCCAGGAAAAGTAGAGGATGGGCAACTGGGAGAATCAGAATCCATAGGAAAAACAAAACAAAACAAAACTGAAGATAGGTTTGGAGGTTAGAGTGAGAAAAATGTGTATACATACACAAATGTGTAAAGAGGGATTTAAAATTTATGTTTAATAAAATATCCAATTATGCAAATTAAAATGTCAAGTAGATATTTCAAATGTGAAATTCAAGTTTAAGAGACAAATCCGGAGGAAATTTCCATTTTTACTTCTTTCCCCTCCTTCTCCTCCTTCTCCCTTGTCCCTCTCTATCTCCCCCTCTCCGTCCCCATCCCCTCTCCTCTCCCTTTTTTCCCATCCTCACACCTTTCTCTCTCATCTCTGTCACTGTCATCTCTCCCTGATCATTCTGGCTGTTTTGTGTGTGCTTTAGAATAACGTTATTCTCTTCTTATTGGGTAGAGTGTTCCATAAAGGTAAATTAGGTCAATTTAGTTGATAATGTTGTTCCCACTTTCTATTTCTCTTGAAATTTGTGTGTGTGCACATGTAAAAAATATTATAAAGATATTAGTTATAAAAAATGACTAGATTTGTAATGACTTGACGAATTTATGCTTCATTAATATGAAATGACCTTGTTTATGCCTAGTAATAGTCTTTGCTTTTAAATCTACTTTGATATTAATGAAGCCACTTCTATTTTTCGAAAGTAAATGTTAGCATTATTCATCTTTTCCATCCCTTCTCTTTTTATCTATTTGTGTCTGTATTTTTAATATGAATTTTTTCAAAGAAAGCATATAATTGAATCTTAGTTCTTTTATTCAGTTTGACAATCTCTGTTTTTTCATTGTTATGTTTTGTCCACTTACTTTTAATGTGATTATTGATATTTGGATATTGTCGGGTTTAAATAAACCTTTTTGATATTTATTTCCTATTTGTCCCCTCTCTCCACTATTCCCTTCTTTTCCAACCTTCCTGCAGATTATACTTTTATGATTCTACTTTATCCCTTATTTTAGCATATTAGTGATAATTCTTTCATTGTTGATAGTTCAGTGGTTGCTTAAGTTTATAGTACACCCTCTAAACTTATCATAGTCCATCTTCCATGCATACCATATCACTTAAATCAGTATCTAAAAATTTCTAATAATATATTTTGATCTATCCTTCCAGTGATTACATTACTTTTGTATATATTATAATCTTCAGACTATACTCTTATTATGTTTTTAAATAGTTAATTACCTTTAAAGGGCTTAAAAAGTGGGAAAAGTCACATATATTTATTAACATAATTACTATTTTAAGAGATCTTGATTGACTTGGATAGTCCCAGATTTCCATCTGGTATCATGTTTCTTCTTCCTTAAGTACTTTTTTATTAAATATCTTTTCCCATCTCTATTGAAATATAATAGGCAATTAGTTGCTTTTATTTACATTGACTAATTCAATTAATTGTTTTTCAATTATACTTGGCATACAGTAATATACCAGTTTCAGTTGTACAGCAAGATGATCAGAGATCCACATAACTCATAAAGCGATCATCCTACTAAATCTAGTACCCCTCTTTCCCCTTACATATTTATTACATTATCAACCATCTTCTCCATGATACACTCTACATCTTGATGTCTATTCTGCAACTATCCTTTTATATCTCTTAATCTCTTTGCCTTTTTTTGTCCCCTAACCCCCTCCCCTCTAGCAGCCCTCAAAATAGTCTATGCACCTATGAGTTTATTTCTGCTTTTGTTGTTTTTGAGTACTTTTAAGATTTCTTATAATGCATGTCTCCTGAAAATAAGTTTTTTCAACATTTACATGTCTGAAAACTCTTTATTTCACCTTCATTTCTTAAAGGATATCATTTCTGGTTATAGAATTATTATTTGACTTTTTAATTTGTTCTTAATACTTTAAGAACGTTTTCCTTCTATCATTTGGTCTGCATTTTTAATCATAAGAGATCTTTTGTTATACTCATCTTTGTACTTTTGTATGTAACTTTTTTTTCTGGCTAGTCAAGATTTTTTCCTTTGTCATTGGTTTTGAGCAATTTAACTATAATGTGCCTTTGTATATTTTTCATTGTTCTTCTTTTCATGTCTTTTTTTTGTTTAAAATCTGTCAACCTTTTTGAATCTATTCATTTATAGTTTTCATCATATTTGTAAAATTTGAGAGCCTTATTTCAACCATTATTATTTTTTTTAATTTTCTTCCTCTTCTTTGGAGACTCTGCTTGTAAACTAGACTGGTAGACTGGTAGAAGTAGTCTCATAGCTTCTTGGGTTTTGTTCATTTTTTAAAGTCTTTTTCTTTCTCTATTTCATTTTTAATAGTTTCAATGTTGTTATGTTAACTAACTTAATTTTTATAATATGTGATCTTCCTTTAATCTTATCCAGTGTATTTTTATCTCAGTGATCATAGAGTCCATTTCTTGCCATGATATTTAGCTCTTTAAAAATTTTTTTTTATGTTTCTACTTAATATGTTTAATTATTCTTATAGTTTTTAAAATGCAATTATAATAATTGTTATATTTTTGTCTAATAATTCTACCTTATTATTAAAAATTGATTGATCAATTTTTCTCTTCATTATGAGTCATATTTTCCTGCTTTTTTCATGCTTGGTAATTTAAAATTTTATTTTCTTTTGTAGTTAGTTATAATTGACAGATAACATTATATTAGTTTCAGGTGTCTAATATAATGATTTGCTATTTGTAAACATTACAAAATTATTACAACAATAATACTAGTTAACATCTATCATTTACATAGTTACAAATGTTTTATGAGAACTTTTAAGATTTGATCTTATCAACTTTCAACTATGCAATACAGTATATTTACTATAGTAACCATTCCTGTACATTACATCTCTATGATTTACTTATTTTATAACCAAAAGTTTGTACTTTTGACCCTCTTTACCCATTTCTCTCATCCCCCATCCTGCAACCTCTTGCAACCACCACATATGAGATTATATTCCACATGTAAGTGAGATCCTACAGTATTTGACTTCTCTTTCTGACTTATTTCACTCAGCATAATGCCTTCCAGGTTCATCCATGTTGTCATAAGTGGCAGAATTTTATTCTTTTTTATGGCTGAGTATTATTTTATTTTATATATTAATTCTGCATGGATTATGAGGCTTTCCCATCTGACTAGGTAACGGGCACTATTCCTGCAGTGTGAGCTTTAAACTGTTCCTTATAATTCATTTGGGTGGTTCTTTGCATGGCCTTTGATAGTTTCTCACACATGTGCTGAGAAGTACACTTATTATTATATTGCAGAAAGATTCACTGCATATTTCTAGAGATCTCTCTCTGTTCCGCTCTTAATTAATAAGTACTCTTCCCTACAAATTATAGCTACTCTTGTTTCCCTGAACTATCAGTTCTGTCTCCTTAACTCAGAGCATCCACTGGTCCCTTCTTTGTTTTCTCTTTCCTGCACCACAGCTTGAAAACTTTCTTATAACAGTATGTATTGGTAGTTACTGAGCTATCTCATTTGTTTCTTATCTATGACAGTAAGATGTCTTCATTGCCTAATGCTCAGTTTCCTAAATGATTATTCCATAGATTGCTTGGTTATTTTTTTTCCTAGATGGATTTGTAAAATCCTTGAATGATAACATTTTATGCAGAAGTAGATGCATTTTTTGCTTTTAAGTAATAGAAATTCACAAAAGGAAAAATTAAAAATGGAATGAATATAAAAGCACAGCAAAGGCCTTGAAACTAAACTTCCTGAGTTGCAATTCTAGCTCCACAAAGGTAACATTATGCAACTACTTTGACTAAGATTCATGTACAGCGTATGTAAAATGAGGGTGATAAAAGTAACTACTTTACTAAGTTAATAAAAGGATTAAATCAGTTAGTATATATGAAATGCTTTGAATACTGCCTGTTTCATGGCAAATCTTCAGCAACTACTAGATATTATCATTATTGCTTGTAGCAGTAAAAAGCTATTTTTTTATTATTGAAAGTTGAAAAAGGCCTCTTTAGGAGCAGGACAGAGGAAATGAAAATGCATCAGTAACTAAGGTTACTCTCTCTTTCTCCCAGCAATGGATGAACCTAACGTATGGTTCTGTCAGTGTCTTCATTCTGATCTCTCCTTCAGTAAACCACCTTTCTCTGCTCCTCCAGTGATTGTGGTTAAACACTCTTCATCTAAATTGCTGAATTTATAAGTGCTAGTGCCAGGAGACTGACTAGCATTGTTGACTCTTGGAAAAATATACACGAATAACTAGGTGGAAGGAGAATTCTTAGAAAAGAAACATTGTAAGTTAGTGTTTATTACAGGAACAAAGTTGTAAGAGTTGAAGAATATACATTAGAATCTGCATGTAAGGGGTTGAAATACTTTCAGAAATTTTGGTCTCCTTAAGATATGAGATCTCAGAGGTATATGATTTGGTTGTGGTAAAAGAACATGGTGTAATGGATAAATTGGGAATAATCTGGAAACAAAGACCCCAGAAGTGGCAAACTGAGTTTTCTAACCACTTAACAAATGCCTCTTTCCTTTTGATTGTTTGATGAATTTCACTGCAAATGAATAGGTGTCATTGAAGTAAAGTTCTATTTCTAATTTTTCAGAAAGATGAGTGAAATAATTTCATGAGTAATAATTAACAAGTGGCAAATTGGGCTATAATTTTTTAATTATAACAGATCAAATGTTCTTTCATTATTTGATATAAAAATCTTATTGAGTTCTCTTTTTAAAAATAAATGAGCAGTCTTGAATTGATATCTAAAAATGCAATTGCAATTAGGGCCAAAGGATGTTAATTTTAGTCTTTTCAGTGTTGTTTGTTTTGTCTTGTTTTATTTTATTTTATTTTGGCTTTTGGGCAATTCTAAGTACACATTAGAGTATTATTATATTTCTGTCTTGGTAGAATTGTTTGTGGGAAAGGGGGTTCTGAAAAATGATTGCTAAAATAGACAAAGAAAGAAGTGTCTGGTAAAATGTTACTAGGTTCATTACAGTCCTCCTGGTGAATGGGTTACTGTTTTACCAGAAAAAAAACATTCAATTTTATTGCTGTTCATTGTTTTTGAGACCAAGGTTTTCATTGTTTTTTTTTTTTAATTTTAATTTTTTAATTAGAGTTGACATTTAATATTATTTTACATTAGTTTCAAGAGCACAGCATAGTGGTTAGACATTTATATAATTTAAACAGTGGTCCCCCTATTAGTCTAGTATGAACCTGGCACTACACATAGTTATTATTACAATATCATTTATATTCTCTATGTCCTGTGACAATTGTGTAACTACCAATTTATACTTCTTAATCTCTTCACTTTTTTCACTTAGCCCCCCAACCTGCTTCCCATCTAGCAATTATCAGTTTATTCTGTGTGTCTATGATTTGTTTCTGTTTTGTCCATTTGTTTATTTTGTTTTTTGTTTGTTTGTTTGTTTTAGATTCCATGTGTAAGTGAATCATATGGTATTTGTCTTTGTCTGACATATTTCACTTAGGGCAATTCCTTCTAGGTCCATTCATGTTGTCACAAATTCTAAATTTTATTTTTTATGGCCACATAATATTCCATTACATATGTGTACCACCTCTTCTTTAAACAATTATCTATTGATGGGCCCTTAGGTTACTTTTATATCTTGTCTATTGTAAATAACACTGCAGTGAACATAGAGGTACATTTATCTTTTTAAATTAGTGTTTTGGATTACTTTAGAAAAATATCCAGAAATGAAGTTGCTGAGTTATAAGGTAGTTCTCTATTTAATTTTTTGAGGAACTGCCAAACCATTTTAATAGTGACTGCGCCAATTTACAATTTCACCAACAGTACCTGACAGTTCCTTTTTCTCTGTTTTCTTGCCAATATTTGTTGTTTTTTGATTTATTGATGATAGCTGTCTGACAAATGTGAGGTGACATTGCATTGGGTTTTAATTGCATTTCTCTGATGATAAGTTACATTGAACATCTTTTATATATCTATAGGTCATCAGTGTGTCCTCCTTAGAGAAATGTCTATTCAGGTTCTCTGCTCATTTTTTAATTGGATTGTTTGTTATTTTGGTATTGAGTTGCATGAGCTCTTTATCATTGACAACTGTCTTCTCCCATTTAGTAAGTTATTTCTTTTTATTTTGTTGATGGTTTTCTTAGCTGTGAAAAAACTTTTTAGTTTGATGTTCCATTTGTTTATGTTTTCTGTTTCCCTTACATGAGGAGATATATCAGAAGAAAATAAAAAGTTTCCAAGAGCAATTGTCAGAGAGTTTATTGCCAGTGTTTTCTTATATGAGTTTTATGATTTCAGATAGTACACATAAGTCTTTAATATTTTTTGAGTTTGGTCTTATATATAGTGTAACAAGGTTGTCCAATTTCATATTTTTACATAATCTGTACAGTTTTTCTAACACCATTAAATAGACTCTCTTTATCCATTATATATTCTTGCCTCCTTTGTAATTGACCATAGAAGCATGGGTTTATTTCTGGGCTCTCTTTTCTGTTCCATTGATCTACATGTCTGTTTTTCTGCCAGTGCCATGGTGTTTTCATTACTGCAACCTTGTAGTTTTGTTTAGTATAAGGTAGCATGATACCTCCAACTTTGTTCTCCTTTCTCAAAACTGGTATTGCTATTTAAGTTTTCTTGTGTTTACATATAAATCTTAAGGAAAATGCTTTTAACTTTTCTCTGTTAAGTATGTTCTTAGCTGTGGGTTTGTCATATATAGACTTTATGATGTTGAGATATGTTTCGTCTATTCTCACTTTTCTGAGAGCTTTTATGATAAACTAATGCTAGATTTTATCAAACGCTTTTTCTGCATCTATTGATATGCTCACATAGTTTTTATCTTTCAATTTGTTTATGTGGTGTATTACATTAATTGATTTGGAGATATTGAACTCAGGAATAAATATTATTTATTATCCCAGGAATAAATTCAACCTTGATCATTGTGTATGATACTTTTACTGTATTGATGAGTTAAGTTTGCTAATATTTTATTAAGGAATTTTGCATTTATGCTCATCAGGGATATCAGCCTATATATATATATATATATATATATATATTTTTATAATGTGTTACTGGTTTTGAAATAGGGTAATAGTGGTGTCGTAAAATAAGCTTGGGAGTCTTTCCTCCTTTAGAATGTTTTGGATTAGTTTGAGAAGAATAGGTGTTAACTCTTCTTTTAATGTTTGGTAAAATTCACCTGTGAAGCCATTTGGTTCAGGACCATTGTTTTTTGGGAGTTTTTTAATCACTGATTTGATTTTGTTAGTAGTAATCAGTTTGTTTGGATTTTCTATTTCTTCTTAATTCAGCCTTGGAAGATTGTATGTTTCTAGCAATGTATCTATTTTTCCAGCTTGTCTAATTTGTTGGCATTTAATGGCTCATAGTACTTCCTTATAAACTTTTGTGTTTTTGTGGTGTCAGTTTTCACTTCTCTTTCATTTCAGATTTTATTTATTTGGGTTCTCTCTCTTTTTTCTTGATAAGTTTGATTAAAGGTTTATTAATTTTGTTTATATTTTGAAAGAATCAGCTTTTGGTTTCACTGAACTTTTGTATTGTTTTCTTAGACTTTACATTTTTTATTCCTGCTCTGACCTTTATCATTTCTTTCTTCTACCCATTTTGGGCTTTCTTTGCTGTTCTTTTTTTGGTTTCTTTGAGTGTACGGTTAGATTGTTTATTTGTGTTTTGTTTTTGTTTTTGTTTTTGTTTTCTCTTTTTTTTTTGAAGTAGGCCTGTATTGCTATGAATTTTCCTCTTAGGACTGTTTTCACTGTGTCTTCTAGATTTTGACTTTTTTTGTTTTCATTTTCATTTGTCTCAAGATTATCTTTTGATTTCTTTCTTGACCATTCATTGTTTGGTAGTATGTTATTTAGCCTCCATGTGTTTGTGTGTTTTTCTATTTTTTTCTTGTAATAGATTTGTATTTTCAGGCCATCGTGGTTGTCAAAAAGGTGTTTGATATGATTTTAATCTTCTTGTTGGGAGCCATTTGCTTGATGGCTGCCCTTTAGGTAGACAAGGGATTGTTTGCTCAGCAGGGTGTTTGCAATTACTTTGCTACTTTTGTAGCAGCTGAGAAGCACCTGCTGCTCCAGAGAGGAGCTGAGTGTTCTATGACCTCAATAGGGAAAAGGATGGGAGCCTTGAGAGAGCAACAGGCTCCCTGTGCAGGTGCAAGCAGTTGTTTATGCATACTTGTGAAACCCAAGTTCAACCATTCCCTGTGACTGGCCTGGGGCTACCTAGTAGGAGCTACAAATCAATCCATGGTTAGTTGCTTCCTGTGCTGGACCTGGAGAAGTGTGGAAGAGGTCACACGGTTAGGCAAGGCCAACTAACACTGGTACCAGTCCTGGGGCATATCAACAAATGTCCCAGAGCACTCCAAAACCTGAGGCTATATTCTGGCTGCCCATAAGTCTCAATTACCGAAAGAGTCTTAGGCGGTACTCAAGTTGAGTGAGGTAAAGTCCTAGGGAGTCACCAGGGTGGGGAGAGTAGTGTTTGTCAGGTTAGTGTATATTCAGGTTTTGCACTGGTACTGAGCTTGGGACTAATCACAAAAGTCTCAGATCATATCAAGGCCACTTGTTGTATACCTCAGGGCCTCAGACTTCTGAGACTTTTCTGAGAAATACTGCTACTAAGGCCATGGCTGTTTGCCCACTACCATAAGTATCTTGGGTGGCATGGGAACCGAGGCTTGCTAATTGCTGCTAAAAGAGTCTCCTGACATGTGCAGGGAGGTGATGGTTGCCCAGCCACTGAAAGTGCCTCCTGGGGTATACAATTTGGGTGGAGAGGGGTTCCCTAATCAGAGCGTAGTGAGTGGCATTCACAAAACCAATGTAGATTCAGATTTGACTATGTGGGTTCAGGGCTCAATGAAGGGATAATGGCAGCTATTCTCTATCCCTCATTCTAATGCCACATAACTCAGTCTTTCTCTGTGTGGAGCCTCTGGATCACCTTCCCTTTGCCAAACCCCAGGATCAGTGCCCATGAGCAAGTAAACTTGTGCATGCACCCTTTAAAAGAATATCTGTATCTCTAGAAGCCTTCTGTCTTACCGGGATATTCAGTATACCCACAGATTTTCACAGCCAGATTTTGTAGAGGCTTCTCTTCCCAGCATTGTAACCCTGGGCTGTGGGACCTTGTTTGGGTCTGGGACTTCTCATTCCTCCAGGGGGTCCTTCATATTTGAGATATCTGTCTTGAAACTTGACCTCCACATGTAGGTTTGGGGACAGCTCATTTCGTGCCTCTGTTGCTCCTGCCAATCTCAATGTGGCCTCTTTATATAATTAGCTATAGAAGTTCTGTTCAGCTAATCTTCAATTGGTTCTCCATGTTGATTGTCTATAATTTAATTGTAATTTTAATGTGGTCATTGGAGGTGGCAAACACAGCATTCATCTATTCTGCCATCTTAAATGGAACCTCCAGACCAAGTTTTAAATGTTTGTTTTTTCTACAAGTTCTAGAGGAAAGGTGACATTAGTGTTCCCAGAAATGTAACCTCTTATCTAATAAAACCTCTGATAATTTTTTGTCATGTGTCAATTAAAAATATAATGTATCATATATATTAAAATTAAATCCAGTTTCAAATGCCAAAGGAAACTCATTAAATAAAGAATAAATTTTTTTGTAAAAGCAAAAAATTATTAGGTCATTCAAATGAACTTTTTATAGGTCAGATAGGTAGATAAGGTGGAATCTTAGGGATAGTTTATAGAAAGAAATATCAAGTACTTGAAGATTCTGAAGGTTTTGCTATTGTTTTTTTATTTGTCTATTTTGTTTTTTATTTATTTATTTTTTTTAAATTTACCACATCATGGAAACCACAGTCAAGGCCATGGTCTAGGTTTGCCACATATAAACCTGTATTCACTACGGTTTTATAAAACTACATATTAAAGTATTTATTGGATATCAATAATTACCTTTTTATGTCTTTATTTATATATTTGGATATAATGATGTAAATTATACATTTAGATAATTGTATGTATAATATAATATAATATAATAAATATAACATTTACTATAAATAAATAATGAGGTAATCAAGCTAAGTAAAACAAGCCAGACTAAGGTTGAAAAACATGTGATATCACTTACGTGTGGGGTTTAAACCTAAAAGCAACAAATGAACAGGACAAACAGAGTCTCAGGGACATGGACAAGGGAGTAGTTGGTACCAGAGGTAGGGGGTGAGGGAGAAAGAAAGGAGGTCAAATATAGGTGGTTGGTGGGGGGAGATGAACTGGTTATAGGAGATCAAATATATGGTAGCTGAAGGAAACTGGACTCTGAGTGGTAATATTACAATAAAATATATAGATGTCAAATAATGTCACCAAAAATTATGTAATTATATTAACCAATGTTACCCCCCCAAAATTTTTAAAAATAATAGATAGATAGATATAGATAGATAGATAGATAGATAGATAGATGATAGCTAGAAATGGAATGCTCTTTTCTAAGCCAATTGGATTCTTTGAATTTTTATTTCATTCTTTTATCTAACATCTCCCATTTTTTGCCTCTGTCTTTACCTTTTAGGAACTGACATTGTGTTAAGGTCCAGACTTCACCAGATGTACAATCATGTACAATCCTCAGGCTGACATAAATTTTACAAGAACTACTATAACACCTGAGAGTGCTGCTCTAGCAAAAATACATTTAGTTGAAGGTGCTTGATATTTTTGATGGGTGGGAGAAAATCTTTTTCTCTTCATTAGTCTTTTGCAATAATCTTCTGCAAGTCTTAGAAACACATTTTCTCTGTCAGCGTTTGTAACTATACATTTATTTATTGGGTATTTTTAGTGAATTATACTTTAAATAGAAGTAATATGACATGCTGAAAAGCACACTAAGCTGAGTCAAGACCTGGCTTTTAGTCTCAGTTTTGCCATTAATGTGTTGTATGACCTTGAAAAAATCATTTAGGTGGTGGACTAGACTAACTTGAAGATGATTTTCAAGTCTAAAATTTGATCCTATCAACTGGAAAGCCTACAAAGCATATGGAATAGACAAAAGGGAAATATTTTTAGTCTTATTTTTTATTTTGGTTACATTTAAATATAAATATAACTACCAAAGATTTAGAAGTGTGTGTATTTTGGAAGATTTGTATTGAGCTTTCACAATATTCATTTTTCGTTTCATAGCAGTGGCATTTTACACTAACTCTAATCCATAAATGGGTCTTATGACATTCATGAAGTAGTAGCAAGATATGCTTAGTATTATATTTCTCTCTTTGTGACACTGTAATTTCTACCAGAAATTTCCAGAGCATTACACAAGTAGAAAAAAATGTAAGCAAGCTATTAAAGACCTTGGATTTCCTTACATAGTATGTACAACTGAAATCAGCATCTGTAATTTAATCACTTTTTCTTTTTCATCTTCTAACCAAAAAAAAAAAAAAAATTGTTTAATTTTGCATCCCAAATGTTTTAATCTGTATATTTTTTAAAATTCCTTTCCCCTTATCATTGATTTTTTGCTGTGGTTACTAGCACTTTGAAGATGAATTACTCCTTGTCATCTTACAAACATGTGATACAGTGAATTTCATAACAGATGTCAGTCTATGGACATGCTACCCTGAACAAGCCGATTCTGTCTGAGCTTTGAAGTTAAGCAGGGTCGGGCCTGGTAAGGACTTGGATGGGAGACCACCTAGGAAGACCAGGTGCTGAAGGTGTAAATAAATAAATAAATAAATAAATAAGAAATTGTAAGCTGACATCCTTGAATTTGTGAGGTCAACCAAGGGTTACCTCACCTAAAACAAACAAACAAACAAACACAACACATAACAGATGTCAATTTTGAGCCAAGAAAATGGTGATTTGTTTATAAGAAAAAGAAACTGGTTTTATTTTAGAGAAATTTCTCTTTGAAAGTTTCTTTTTACAGAATGCAAACCAACTGAGACACTACAACAGCATTTTCTTTTAATTATACATACCATCTATTTTAGCCAGTGAGACTTTATTATTTGTCTATTTGTAAAGTTTATTTGTTTTAACTTATTTAATAAACCTACTGTTTGTCTGTTTCTAAAAAAGTCACCCTTTTAAACATATTTTGGTAAATTTGGGTTTCTAATCTTTTTTTTATATTTTTTCTAGAGTATAATCAGTTACTATTATTGATAGATTTTCTTCCAGTAGTTCATTCCCAAAGATGAAACAGACAGAAAATTTTGGATGCTTTAATTTTTGTATGCTCTGAAAGACCAATTCAAGGGCTAATTCTCTCATATTGTTTATTTTTCACAGGTTTCCAAAAGAGAATAAAACAATCCAGGAATTAGCAGTTTTACAATGTGTTTTTGAAGCTGACTAGTGTAGCATTTCACAGCTTTTACAGAAATAAAAATTACTTTAAGGTTTAAGATCTATTTTGACATCAGTCTCAGCACAATTTTTGCAAAAATAAAATTCTTAAAAAATATTTATTGACTGAATGAATGGTAAGAGTAACTTTTGTTTTTTAAGCAATATTTCCACACACCCACACAATAGACTAGAGAGAGTAAATAGAGGGATGCATTCTTCACTACTACTGATAATCCAAGTGTCACTTTTAACTGGCTTGAGTTAATTTTGGTTTTCCATTTAAATACCAATAAACCTAAACTTTGAGGCAGTTTGACATAATATAAACAGATCAGGGATCACTGCTGTTAACTGCCTGATGCACAATGTCTTTAAAAATACTTCTTATGTCTTTTTTTTTTTAATTATGTTCAAGAAGACAGGTTTAAACTGTCTCTTAATATTTCATGTTAGGTAGAAGCAGGCAATAATCTGCTTTCTTATGCATCAGTTATGCATCAGCTGGCTCAGTTATGCATCAGCTGGTAGCAATATCTTCCACTTCCAAAGATCCAGTAATAGCCTCCAACATATCAGCAAACAATATGGTGCTCTTTCTCTTATAACCACTCAAGTGAGGAAATCAAAGAGTTGCAAGAGGAGTGATTCTTCTCATTATTATGTTGATACTCTAGTAAAATATTTACTTACTTTCCTTGCAACTTTAGGCTCTACATTTGCAAGGGAGGAAGGTTTCCATCAGAATAAATATCAATGGCTTCATTAAACTGAATTGGAGACTGCCACTGGGATACTTTCAACCCTTTATGCCAGTGAATAAAGAAGCAAAGAAGGAGATTACTATTTCAGTGGTGATGGCTAACCTTTTTACCATGTAATGAATTTGCTTTTTCTGTACAATAATGATAAGAAGGGATATGTCTGTAATGCAAAAGATCCTTTGGGGTGTTTGTTAGTACTCCCATGTCCATGATTAAAGTGAAAGAAAAACTACATTAACGTAATTCAAGCAGGTCTGATGATGGTCCCCACACTTCAAGAAGGAAGGTTTGGATCACTACCTATTAGGAAGAAAAAGAAAACATGCAAGTCAAGTTACTTGCTATCAGCACTGAGCTGATCAAGGAGGGAACATTTCGGCAGTGAGACACCCAATTGGAAAAACACACAAGAGCTGACATGAGGATGAGACTGCAAGCCTTTATTGCAAGGATAGGATGGGTTATAGATGCCAGAGAACAATAGTGGCATTTGGCCACACGTGTGGTACAGCGAGCTGGTTCATTCTTACATAGGCTGAACGCAGGTGCACTACTGCTTCTAATGTAACATTCCAGCTCTTGGGTCATGTCCTTAGCCATGAGCCTGGATTGCCTCAGCCAGGCCTGGGGCCTACACCTGCATAAGGTAAAAATAAAAGAAAAGATGGTAGAAAAAGGCATTTATAAATATCAAATATGACTATGGAACTTGTTTTACAATGAAAAACTATAATAGATATAAACAGATATGAATATAATTTTTTTTTACTTATTCTGACATGGATATATTTATGTATACATTATTTAGATTTTTCTCTTTCTTTTCTTATTCTCCTTCTAGTTATTACAAGATGTGTTGATAACAGTTACTCTTAGATCTCAAAACTAAAATTATAAGATATCAAGGGGGGGAGTATATCTCAGCTAGATACAAAATGAATATCATCCACAAATAGATAAAAAAAGACTTTCTGTCTATGAAAATGAAAATAAAAAATAGAGAAACAGAAAAGCAGAAAGTGTGGGCATAGATTTTGATGGTGAGGGAATACTGGGTATGTTGGCCAGGAAATAAACACTCAGACTCAAATGTTTTAAAACTGAATTTTTTATGGATATTTATAAGAAGTGTAACAGGCATTTTAGAATGAAAGTCTGGAACTGTGATATACAATATAGTATCTACTAGTCGTATATGGCTCTTTAAATTTTAAATTTGCTTTCTCTACGTTGTGCTAGCCACATTGTAAGTGCTCCAAAGCCAATTGACTAGTAACTATTGTTTTGGACAGTAGAGATAAAGATCGTTTTTACCATTGAACATTCTATTGGATATAAAATTAAGAATAGAGTTCTGGAATAGAGATTTAGAATAGGATATCATTAGTAGGGATGTACTTGAAGAGTAGAAAGAAAAATAAACTTTTAAGAATATAGCAAAAGAGAATAAAAATAAATTTATCTTAACTAAACATATCTACTTTAAAAAGAAATATTAATTTCATCAGTGTTTAGAGTACACACTAGAGTGATAGGGAAATTGCATTGTAGATGCTTAGCAAAAAGGCATCTCATAGTTGGCAGAAGTACTAAGTATTTTGCCAACTCAGGTAACATAATGATAATTGAATTAGACCCCATTAAAACTATTCTTGAAAATATTCTCTCCTAACTGATAAAAATGATATGCCTCATTCACTTTTCCTAGATTTTTTTATTTACCTTTAACTAAAATAATTTATTTTCTAGACCTTTTTCCATTTCCCCTGAGAGTACTCACTGGTGGTGCTTGTGACAGCAGCATTTACACAAAGATAATTCATAGGATACAGTCCTAACCCCAAAGTTTTTTAGGAAATATCTCACTTTTATTATTTTCGCATCACTCTAGTATATCGATAGTCTTTAGAAACAAATGATGTCATTCTATTTACAGCACTGTTTCTAGTAGTTCAATTGCTGAAAATGTCAAATCCTAGAAAATGTAGCATTCCTACTCATAATGTTAAATGAATGCTGTCAGTGAGATGCACTTTTTTTTTCAAATGGGAAAGGAGCTAGTTTTTCCAAACTGCATGTGCAATTTATTAATTAAATAGCCTTAAACAATCCTTATTAGAAATAATGGGTATAATTGTACCCAACCTATAGAACTGTACTTGAAAGGATTAAAAATGTGTGCTAAACTACATTTTAAAAATTTTATAAGCCACTTAACAAAATCTCTGAGGATATGAAGAGGTATATCATAAATGTCATCCCTCTTTCCTCATCATTAACATTCCCATTTCATGGCAGACAGAAAGATGTGCACGAGCCTAATAGGAAACATGAAAAAGCTGTTGCTCTGAACCACAACATTCATGTCAGTTCAATGAAGTTTGAAGTCATCTTCTGGTCATCTAATACAGTTAGACACACTCCTCTGTAGCAGATGTAGTGGCTAACTCATTTTGTAGTCAATAACCACCTCCTGGCACAGAGCCTTACACATATAAGGGCAACAAAATATGTTCTCTGAATTAATCAATAGCCTCAAATCCAAGGATTTTATATTTCATCTTATGAGCTATAAGGAATGGAAATGGCTCTTCAAGAAATTTTAAAATAAATTTAGATAACAGATAGAAATATGAATACTAAATTGGAGGTTGGGTTGGGAATAGTGCTAAAGGCTGATTGTCAAGGCAGCAGACTAATAAATAGTCTAGGGAAAAAATAAATAGGCCTGAACATAGGATATAGACTAAGAGATAAAAAAGAGTTACTAAATTTGAGACATATTTCAGAGTTGAATCAACTGAAATTTGGTGATTTCTTGAATATAAGAGATTGTTGGTCATGAGTTTGTAAAGTTCTGCCTAAGTTTTCAAGAAAAAAACAAATATCTTCAAGGACAATAGATCAAATAATTAGCAATTACGTGGAAAACAAGTTTCACTTTCTAATAATCATTAGTGGTTTCCAGTGTTGTCCTATAAAAGCTTTGTTTTTTAAAACCTGAAAACACGTTGTGTAAATCCCTACTGTTCTTACTATCCTCTATTAATATTAAGAAAGCATTTAGATATTGTAGTAAGCTCTTTTTATATGGGAGGCATAATATGCAAAGATTAGGGTGTTTGGAGTCATTACTACTAGAGCTATGAGGAAGAAATTTTAAAAAAAGAGCTAAATCCAAATGATGGAGCTCAGATAATAAAGTGCAATAAAGAACTATTAGGACAGAAGAGAGACAAGACGGGTTGAAAATGGCTGCTAAAACATTTGACTAAACTAAATTTTTTAATGGACTGTTCTGAATAATTACAATGTATATCTGAAACTAATACAAAATTGTATATTAGCTGTATTTTAATAAAAATCTTTAAAAAAAGAATTAACATTCTAATAAGATGTCTATGACAACAAATAGACTAAAGTACATTTTTTTTAATTTTTAAGCTTTCAACTAATTTTGGTGGTAGTTTTCTGAAACCTAGTGCTATCTATTTGTGTATGTGTTAGTGCCAGGCTTTTGGTCCATTTAATCTCTGTATTCAATGTATGTTTATTATTATTCAGTGAGATAATGTTAATAAAAAAAGAAAATTATGGATTCACCAAATGGTTTTGTGGACATGGAAATAAAAGGGCATATATATTGTGGGATGGACTGGATGGATAGACCTTTCATTCCTCTCCCTCTCCCACATTTTAATGTGTTTTTGGATTAAGTGAAGAAAGGAAATACGAGCTCCTTCATAAAAATTTTAACTTGGTTAATAAATAATAAAAAAAAACCTGACATTTATTATAGAGCCCTGCTCTTATTTATGATTTTTGGCTTTAGTTCAAAAAGCAAATGACTTATTCCTGGGAAGATGCTGTCTTCTCTAAATGCCACTCTTATCTCTTTTTACCTGGTGTGGGAGAAATTTTCTGTGCTTGAATTCATTGCAGAATGTGCACTCCTCTCCCATTAACATCTGTTTGAGTCTCTCCTTGCCTTGCTGCTTACCAGGGCTGCCTGGCATATTTCCAAGACGAAGAGGTGCAGTTTCCTCTTGCCATTTACTGCAAACAGTGAATTTGGGTAATAACACATCTAAGGTGCCAAAAGTCCTAAAAATGGTGCCTTTAAAACGTTTTAAATGTTGACTTTAGCAGAAAATGTTATACAGCAGGACTTCTCAAGATGAAAAATAATCACAGTTATAGACCTAATACCTTGGTTATATACTATGAGGCTTATGTACATTTTTGTAATTTCTAATGTGGATATTTTGATGGATTTATTATTTTGATGGTTCTAGTTAATAGCTTTCATGCATGTGATATTTACTTTGTTGATTTTAATTACCTTTGATGGGATTCAGTACACACTACCCTAAAATATACAGCCTTGATATAGTGACTTTTAAAAATAAAGCAATTTGAGAAATGAAAGGTGAAGAAAGGCCTCTCTGACCTCTCCTCCTTTCCTGAAGCAGATCATAAGACCATCTCATGAGAGGTGTCTTCGCTAAACCCAGAGGAAAGAAGCATAATTATCTCTGAAGATGGAGAGATGCTAAGAAAAATCCAAATGAACAGAGTTGTTAAGTTTTCACAGGTTTATTAACCTTAATTCATACCCTTTCACCCTATCACACTTTCCCCATGACTTTCTACTTTCATCAAATCTGATATAAAAATTTTCAGATTTAACAATTTCTTCAAGTATTCACTTCCTTATGAGGTCTCCTAGGTCACACAAAACTTATATTAAATAATTTTGCATGCCAGTTCAGTTAACAAGGCTCCAGCTTGAAAATCTATAAAAATATATTATTTTTCCTCCCCTTCACTTCATATCTGGAATCTAGTATGACCATTACTTTGACCAACAGATGGAAGCAGAGTGATGCCATGCCATTTCTGAGATGGGGCCTCAAAAAGACTCACCTATTTCCATTTATTCTACTCAACCCTTGTCAGTGACACAATAAAACTCTGGCTAGATTGTAGGAGGAATATGAGACCACACAGAGCACAGATGGGAACTCCATGCCAAGGTCATCTTAGATTAGCAAGCAGACAATGGATCTGCAAGGTGCCCACAGACAAATGAATAAATTTACCCAAGGTAAGTTAAGCCTGGCTAAGATCAATATCACCACCCATCTAACCCACTGACTCCTAAAAAGAAAATAAATGTTTACTTTCATATGACATTGAGGTCATTTGCTGTATAAAAAATAATCCAATATTAATAATGAATCCCCAATATCACACAACTTCTATCACTGTGTGGGCCTTAAGAAAGTTGACTTTACATTTTAAGTCTTATGTATTAATAACTCTATTACTAAGACCTAAAACTTTTTTCTCCTTTTATTTTAATCTTTAAAAGTCTCCATGTAAATATGGGGGTGGGGTATGAAAAGCCTAATGTGTAATTTGAGTTACAGTTTGTAACCTTGGAAACTCTTGCCTCAGGAGAATACCCTAGACTTTGTTGAAACATTTTGTGTGGTCTCCAGAGTTTAGTATCACTGGTAATATCCTGCTTTTACTTAAAATGTTTATTCTGTTCAATTATTTTATAGCCTGAGACTTTTTAACAAATTATTCCTAGCTAAACTTAGCTCAGGGGATCCCTGAGACACTTTCTAAACTTTCATGTTTATTTTACATTAATTATACCTAGAAAGTTACCCATATTATTAGATGTGTAATTCATGTGTGCAAAAGTAAACATTAGAAATACTTGAAATTTTTGTTTTAAATTACCTTCATTTTATTTTTGAGCCAATATGATTGAAAGATACACCATGATACTTTCAAGTTAATAAATTTTACTAAAGAATTATATGCAAGAAATTGTCATTACGGTAGTTAAAAAATTAAGTATAAGTGTACAGTCTTCTTTTAAAACAAGGAAATCTAACCTTCTCAAAAGTTAATGCCTAAATGACTCTGAGATACTTTATTTCTTCTCATACATTCATCCTTAAATGTTCTGTGAATGCAAAAATACCATTTGTATATAGAATAATAGAACTACTCTTTAGTCTTGTAACAATAGATATTTTTTAGATCTGAATTGCTATATACATGTAGAGGTTCAATAAATATTTGAATGAACAATTTCAGTAAAACTTTTATTCTACTAGACATTACTAGGTTTAACTTTTGGTTACAGAAATACCATTACTAATATAATCTTGGTTTTAAACTTCTCTCTATAATGTAAAAGATGGAAGGGTTAAAAGGACAGCTTTATTATGTTTTTAACTGGTTTTTAATCCATGAGTCCATTGTTTTTAACCACATTCTGTTGTATACCAGTGCCCATCTGATAATTGTTGTATAAAAAGGAAACAGAGGTGTATAAAACTACCATCATGCAATGTAAGTGTAATATATTTTTTTTTTTATTGGAGAAAAACTAACAAGCAGAGAAGTAGCAGGGCACACATAATCACCCAAGCTTATGTTATCTAAAAGACTTGCGTTTAACCTGATAATACTTGGACTGGTCACACCATGGAAAAGGTTCCAGTAAAAAGACTTCACCTCCTTAACTAAATATTTATAGGAAAAGAATATTTAGAAACACATAAGCAATTATGTAAGAGTAGAGCTTCTCAGGACAATAAGTGGCCTAGCAAGAAAGAAAAAGACTTTCTTGCTCAATCTGTTCTTCCATTAACCTAAATGAGGAGAGATGAATTGCATCTTTAATAAAGCACAAGATAAGGTGAGAAAATTAGCCTCTAGCACCAACAGGATTACTCTCTTTTCAATGACTATAAAGAGTCACATCATTAACATAGACTTTGGTGATGTAGAAAGATGCTTATTATAAATTTAAAAAAAAAGATTCTTCTTTCATCCTTATCACTGAAGAAATTACAAGGGTTTAGGAGCTTTGTGTCAGTAACTGGGAGCAAAAACCTAATATATATTTCTTATTCTATCACAGTAGCACAATGAGAATGTCACAATCTTTTCAGGCTGTTTCCTGACCTTCACAGTGGAAAGAAGAATGCCTGCCCAGCCTGCCTCATAGAATTCTGTGAAGAGTTAATGTCCAAAAATCTTGGAAAACATGCATTGCCTAAAAATATAATAGTCATGGCTATACTCATAAAGTCACTACCAGCCACAGAAGGTCATTTATATCTAGATCTGATTAATTAAAATCCCAGTACTATATTCCATGGAAATCCAGAGCAGTCCCTAGGATTATTTCAATATTGGGGGTTGACTACCTTCTTGATTCTTTGCAAAGCAGTCCAATTTTTTGTAAGCCACAAAATTTTGGCCCTTTCTAATTTTTCAAAAAGCCAAATAGTAAATCAAGTCATGTAAAGCATTCACAAGTGTTCTATGCTTTAGTAAGTATTTGGTTGGATGATCTAAATTTGGAAAGTTTTGCACCTATTATAGCAATCAAATAACTTGAAATTTAGTGCCATTTATGTGTTCTAAGTACATAGTAAAGAAGAAACTGCACTGGTTATTTCTCCATGCAGTCCTATATTTTACAGACTCTCTGTTGCTCTTTTCTCCCTCTTCTTTTATGGTCCTTTTTCTCTCCAACATTTCAGAAGCAATATAAATTGATCTCTCATAAAAAAAAAAAAAAACCCTTGCCCATATTTCACGAGACTTATAAGTATCTCCAAATGAATATACTTTTTATCCTCAAAAATAATTGCTACACTAGGTGTTAATATAATATTTGTTGAATTTATATATTCAATTTATATATTCAACAAAAGAAATTGAAAACTGCAATCTTTCTGACATATTTTCTAACCCTCACAATAGCCTTGTTTGCTAAATTATTATCCTTGTTCTTTCTTTTGAGGACACTGAGATTAATTTACTTGCCATATATCTGACAACCAGTAAATAGAAGAGAATGTTTTAATGCTAAACAACCTGATTCCTAGCCTTTGTTCCTAATAATTATAGATTTTTGAAGAATCTGTTGGACTTTGAAAGGGTTTTTAGAATGAAGTAAAATTTTTATCACAATGATGAATAAAATATAATATTTATAGAGCAGAGAACAATATTTTAGGTTCATCTGAGAAGTAGGAGATGTTTACTGCATACTAAAAAAATTTCTTACTTTTTTCATTAGACCTACAAATTTATTTTTATCACTTGCTTTTGGTGTAGAACTCAGACACAAGATTCAGTGCTTGTGCTCTATTTGAAATAGCCATATGAGAGTTCTTCATTCAATCCTGGATATTACTTACCTTTAAGAAAGATTGTCCAGTTGATTAATTTATAAGAATTTAAAGGATTTTACTTTAAAAATTATCTCAAATTTATGAGTGGTTTAAAATATTACTAAAATTAAAATGACTTTTTTTTATTTAGAAAAAAATTTAACGATCCTCATGAATGGTAGACATACCTGATTCTAAAAATTATAGCCTTTAGGTTTTAAAAATGCTTAAAGATACAAGTTTACACAAAAATTTAAAGGACAAAAGAGCTGACTATAAAGGTAAGGTCTTTGGCTGCATAATTGCTTTGAAGTTTAATTTGTTCCACAACTTATTTTTTTTCTGCTTTATCTAAATGGCATACTCAACTGAAATAAGCATAAAACTTTCCTTTTAGATATGTGTGCTAGAGTAAATGATAAACTGAAGAACAAACATATAGATTTTGTCATTTGCTTCATCTGAGGGTAAAATGATGAATTGAAACATTTTATCATAAAAACCTTTATGTATATTTGCTTTCATTGGTCCAGAAATCTTATATAACATATATATATATATATATATATATATATATATATATATATATATGTATGTATGTATGTATAATTATTAGTTCATCTGAATTTGAAAATATACAGAAATAATAATGCTTATGTAAAAAAATCTATAATGAAATTGACTTTTCAACCATCAACCATACAACAATGCCATTCAACTGGACCCCAGTTAATATTTATGTGGAGAGGCTGGATAATGCATATAGTTAATAGCAGATATGTACTTTAAAATGAGTAAAAGTTTACTACTAACTAATAAGTTTTCAAAGTTGTAAAAATTGGTGTGTGAGGAATAACTGCTTAGGTAAGGGCATATTTCACAATTGGAACCCAGAAAAGTTGTGTACTTGTTAGCTACCAAAAGTAATTTCAGGTATTAACAAACTTAGTACTGCTTTGAATAATCTTACACAACCAATATTTGTTGTGGAACATAAACATAAAACTCTTTATATATAATAAAGTTAGAGTTTATAGAAAAAGCCCCATGCTAAATCTACTGAAATAAATTCTAGGACTATTAAAGAGAGAAAAATGTTCAAATCTGTCAGATTTATTATGTTCTATCTCTAGAGGTTGAGAGAAATCAAAAAATTTTCACTGGAAACTATATTGACAAAATGAAAAAAAATTTGTATAAGTGAAAATTGCATAATTTTATTGATAGAATTTCTATTATTAGCATTTTCAGGCAGCTTGTTTGTTTTATAAGCTATTAATTTAAAATTAATACAAATAATTAGAAAAAAAAGTATTCTAGATAATCGTGGAATAGAAGTTAGCTTCCTTTAAACTTGATCCATGTTCTAATCTTCATTTATTTTTGTGGATAATGGATAACTAAATAGAGGTACCAGTTATCTAATATGAGAATAAAACTTTCTGGTTCACAACATTTAAAATATATATATTTGCTTGTATTTGGTAAAATAAACTTCATTTGTTTTACTAGAGACTTTCAAAGTAAATAGGTTTTGTAAAACTATAAATATATGAAGATATGTATATAAACTAGAACTGTATATTATAAATAAGATTCAGAGTGATTAATTTACAAAAAGAGAATTTTTTGCTCTTGGAAAACATTTATTTTTAAATACCTGTTTTATTTTCTCAGTAGAAGTGTAATTGCAGAAGTACATCTCAATGGGATCTATAAAAGATTAATTGAAACATTTGACATAATGTTATAGGCAGTGTTTCATCATCTAAAAGATGGTTTTAGCAAATAAATTTAATATCACTTGAAAGAATTGCTGTAGAAGATCTGGTTCATGATTAATTAAACTAAAGATTTTAGTAAATAGGTGTTTCACAAGTGTCTGTTCTAATAAATAGATATAATTAAGCTACAGTGTTTCATGGGTAAACTGAAACATAGTGGTGCAACTAAAATCACCAGACTCTGTAAACAGTTACAGTTCTTTATGGCATTTGGATGTATTCTATCTTTAGGGACACCAGTAGACATTTTGAAAGAAAGTAGGCATTTTGAAAGAAATTAGAGTTTGGTAATCTTTATAATATCATGAAAGATTTGTTTGTCAGTTAATAACCACATGTGTGATAATTCAAATATGTGGGAAATATACTAAAGCAAGAAATCTAGCTCAGTCCTGCTCATTTTTGCAGACCTTTAGAAAGCACAATATATTCATTTTTTTTTTTATCATCTAGTAAAAATTTTCAGCTTCTCGCTGTTTGGAACTATTGGGATATTGGTCTCTTTTTATGAGAATGTTAAAAGTTACTAAATTTAGGTGATTATTCTCTCAATATAAACAGATAGTACATTGCTAAGGATGCAAATGTCATAATTCTCTCATTTCCCATTTGAGAACAAGGTTTGTTTGTTTGTTTGTTTGTTTGTTTGTATGAATGAGGTTTTAGTATCATAGATTGCATTTGAAACTACATTTTTTGTTATTCTATTTTTTCTTTTATTTATTAAATTAAATTTATTGAGGTAGCATTGGTTAATAAAATTATATAGGTTTCAAGTATACAGTTCAATAATGCATCATCTGTATACTGCATTGTGTATTCACCATCTAAAATTAAATTTCCTTCTGTCACCAAATATTTGACCCCTTTACCCTTACCTACCTTCTACCCCCTCTTTCACTCTGGTAACCACTAACCTATTGTCTGTGACTGAGCTTTTCTTTTGTTTTGTCTTGTTCATTTGTTGCTTTTAGTTTTATATCCCACAAATGAGCGAAATACACAGTTCTCAAAGTTTTTCATCTGACTTATTTCACTTAGCACAATAACCTCAAGATTCATCCATATTGTTGCAAATAGCAAAATATCATCTTTTTATGGCTGAGTAATTTTCTCTCTCTCTCTCTCTCTCTCTCTCTCTCTCTCTCTCTCTCTCTCTCTCTCTCTCTCTATATATATATATATATATATATATATATATATATATATATATATATATATATACCATGACTTCTTTATTCAACCCTCTATCAAAGGGCACATAGGTTTTTTTCATGTCTTGGCCACCATGAAGAATGCTGCAATGAATATCTGGGAACATATATCTTTAAAAATAAATGTTTTCATATTTTGCGATCAAAATCCTAGAAGAGGGATTGCTGGGTCATATGGTAATTCTATTCTTCATTTTTTGAAGAACCTCCATAGTGGCTATATCAATTTACATTATCCCAGTAGTATATGAGGATTCCTTTCCCCCCATACTTCTCCAACATTGTTATTACATGTCTTGTTGATAATAGCTATTCTAACAGATATGAGGTAGTATCTCATTATATTGTTGTTATTTTTAATTGTTTTTTAAGGTAACATTGGTTAATACAATTATATAATTTTCAGGTGCACATTATAATTTGACATCTGTGTATTCTACTGGATGTTTGCCCCCCAAAGTTCAGTTTCCTTCAGCTACCATATATTTAATCCCCTTTACCCACTTCCTCTTCCCTCTACTCCTCTATATCCCTTTACCCCACCTACCTCCTTCCTCCTCCCCTATCTCTTACTCTCTGGTAACCATTAGTCCGTTGTCTACAAGTTCTATGAGTTTCTGTTTGTCCTGTTCATTTGATGCTTTTAAGTTTATATCCCACATATAAGTGATATCTCATGATTTTCAACTTTTTCTGTCTGGCTTATTTCACTTGAGCACCTTTTCATTTATTTGTTGGTCATTTGTGTGTCCTCTATGGAGAAGTGTCTGTTCAGATCCTCTGCCCATTTTTTTTTTATTGGATTGTTTGTTCTTTTGTTGTTATGAATTGTATGAGTTCTTTGTATATTTTGGATATTAGGCCCTTATTAGAGGCATTGTTAACAAATATATTTTCCCATTTAGATGATTGTCTCTTTGCTTTGTTGACAGTTTCATTTTCTGAGTAGAAGCTTTTTAGTTTGATGTAGTCCCATTTATTTATTTTAGCTTTTACTTTCCTTGTTTTTGAGGTCAAATTCATAAAATCCTCTTTAAACCCAAGGTCCTTGAATATAATTCCTATGTTTTCTTCTATGCATTTTATTGTTTCAGGTCTTATATTCAGGTGCTTAATCCACCTAGTTAGTTTTGGTGAGTGAGAATAAACACAGTCTAGTTTCATTCTTTTGCAGTCTGGCTTCCAGTCTTCCCAGCACCATTTATTGAAGAGTCTTTCCTTGTTCCACTGTATATTTTTGGTTTCTTTTTCAAAAACTATTTGCCTATATAAATATGGATTTACTTCTGGACTCTTGATTCTCTTCCACTAGTCCATGTGTCAAATTTTCTGCAAATACCATGCCATTTTGATTGCTATTACTTTGTAGTATAAACTGAAGTTGGGCAGAGTGATGCCTCCAAACTCATTCTTTTCTCTCAAGATGGCTTTGGCTACTTGGGGTCTTTTGTGCTTCCATACAAATCTCATGATTTGTTGGTGTATTTTCTTAAAGCCGATGGGATTTTGATAGGAATTGCATTAAATCTGTATAATGCCTTAGGTAATATGGTCATTTTAACTATGTTGATTCTTCCAATTCAAGAACATGAATATCTTTCAATTTCTTTTTATCTTCTTTGTTTTCTTTTAATAAGATCTTGTAGTTTTCATTATAAAGGTCCTTCATGTTTTGTTAATTTTATTCCTACGTATTTTACTCTTTACAATGCAATTGCAAAAGTAATTTTTTTTCCACTTCTTTTTTAGAAACTTCATTATTAGGGTATAGGAATGCTATGGATTTTTGAACATTGATTTTGTATCCAAAATCTTTACTGTATTTGCTTATTGTTTCTAGTAGTGTTCTTGTGGAATCTTTAGGGTTTTATATAGAGAGAATCATGTCATCTGCAAATAGTGACAATTTGAATTCTTCATTTCCTATTTGGATGCCTTTTATGTCTTTCTCTTGCCTGATTGCACTCGCTAGGACCTCCAATGTTATACTAAATAACAGTGGCATTAGTGGACAGCCTTACCTTATTCCTGATCTTAGAGGAAAGGTTATTAGTTTTTCACCATTAAGTATAATGTTGGCTGAGGATTTGACATATATGGCCTTTATTATGTTAAGGTACTTTCCTTCTATACTGATTTTGTTAAGTGTTTTGATGATAAATAGATGCTGTACTTGTCGAAGGCTTTTTCTGTATTTTTTAATATGATCATATGATTCTTAATTTTTAATTTGTTTATGTAGTCTATCACATGAATTGATTGGTGTATGTTAAACCATCCCTGTCCCCTGAGATGAAGCCCACTTGATCATGGTGTATGATCTTTTTAATATGTTGCTGTACTTGGTACATTTGTATCTTATTTAGGATTTTTGCATCTGTTTTCATGAGAGATATTGGTCTGTAGTTTGTGTGTGTGTGTGTGTGTGTGTGTGTGTGTGTGTGTGTGTGTGTGTGTTATCTTTACCAGATATTGAGTATCAGAGTAATATTGGCCTCATAAAATGAGTTGGGAAGTATTGCCTCCTCTTCCATTTTTTGGAAGATTTTAAGGAGAATAAGTAAATACTAAATCTTTGAATGTTTGGTAGAATTCACTGGTGAAGCCATTTGGCCCTGGATTTTACTTTTGGATAGGTTTTTGATGAATGTTTAAGTTTTCATACTTCTGGTGGGTCTATTTAGATTTTTCATATCTTGATTTAGTCTAGGAAGGTTGTATTTTTCCAAGTACTGGTCCATTTCTTCTAGGTTATTACATTTGGTGTTATATGCTTTTACATAGTATTCTTGCATGATCCTTTATATTTCTGCAATGTCAGTTGTGATTTTTATAGGTGAGTTCAGTCCATTTACATTTACATCTCTTTCATCTCTGATTTTGTTTATTTGTGTCCTTTCTCTCTCTCTCTCTCTCTCTCTCTCTCTCTCTCTCTCTCTCTCTCTCTTTCTCTCTCTCTGTTTTTTAATGAGTCTAGCCAGGGGGTTGTCAATTTTATTATACTCCTATAGCCAGTTCTTTGCAATTATTTTTCTATTTTATTTATTTCTGTTCTAATTTTGAAGATTTCTTTCCATCTGTTCACTTTAATCTTCATTTGTTATTCCTTTTCTAGTTTTTGAGATGAAGTGTTAGGTTGTTTATTTGGGCTCAGTCTTCTTTTTGGAGATAAAACTGTAATGATGTAAGGTTTCCTCTTATGACCACTTTTGATATATTTTATTATCATTTTCATTAATTTCTATGTATCTCTTGATCTTTCTTTTTATTATTTTCTTTACCCAGTTATTCTTCAGTTACATGTTGTTTAATCTCCATGTATGTGTGGTTCTTTCCGTTGTCTTTTTGCACTTGATCTCTAGTTTCAAAGCATTATCAGACAATATTGTTGCTACGATTTCAACCCTCTAATATTTGTTGAGGCTACCTCTGTGTCCCAGTATGTGGTCAATCCTTGAGAATGTTCTATGTGCACTAGAGAAGAATGTATAAGCAACTTTTTTGGGACAGAAAGCTCTATATTGGTCAATTATGTCTGGTTGGTCTAATGTGTCATTTAAGGCTGTTATTTTCTTACCGATTTTCTGTTTGGATAATCTGCACATATCCGACAATGGAGTATTTATTTCTCCTAACTATGATAGTGCTTTTGTCTGTTTCTCCCTTTAGTTCAGTTAGTTATTGCTTTACATAATTCAAGGCTCCTTGATTTGGAGAATAGATATTAATGTGTTATGACTTCTTGGTGCATGATTCTCTTTATCATTATGAAGTGTCCCTCAGTATCTTTTTTTACCTTTTTTTATTTTGAAGTCTATTTTGTCCAATATTAGTCCTGCTATTTCCACTTTTCTCTGAATGCCATTTTCTTGAAATACCATTTCCCACCCTTTCACTTTGAGTCTATATTTGTCTTTTGAGCTGAGATGTATCTCCTGGAGGCAGCATATGGTTGGCTTTTTTTTTTTAATGCGGCAACTCTGTGTCTTTTTATAGGTGAGTTCAGTCCATTTACATTTAGGGTGATTATTGCAATATGAGGTTTTCTTATAGCCATTTTTTTTTTTGGTAGCTCAGTGTTTCCATTGCACCCTTATCCTTGTGTTTCTGTTTCCTTTATTTTGGTTGGCTTTTGTGGGTTTTGCCTCTAGTTCTTTTTGTTTTATGTTATATACTTTATTTCTGAATCTTCTGTGTGTGGTTACTATTACAAAAAAGTAATGATAGTTCTATATTCTTATATATCCAGAAGAAAATGAACAAATACACACACACACACAGACACACACACACACACACAGTTACATGCCTTATCTTCATTCTCCTTTGTATATTTGTATCTTTCAATCCTCCCTTTTTCAGTCATTGTTATCTCTGTTTATTCCTATGTGCACTGAACTTTTATTACTATCTTACTGTAGTAATTCTCTTCTTAATGTTTAAGCTTATAATGCACTGTTCTTAGTAAGGGTTGCACTCCTCTTCTTCTATTTGCCTGATAGTCACTTTACTCTTAAGTATTTTTTTTCTTATTTTGTCATTCTGTTTAGGTGAACTGACCCCTTTCAATATTTCCTATAGTGCAGGCCTCATAGTGAAGAATTCCCTTAATTTTTGTATGTCTGGAAAGGTTCTTAATTTCTCTTTCTTATCCAAAGGAGAGCTTAGCTGAATATATTATTCTGGGCTGGTAGTTTCTTTCACTTAATAGTTGAAATATATGGCTCCATTCCTTTCTGGCTTGTAATGTTTGCGCTGAGAAATCCAAGGATAATCTAATGGGTTTTCCTTTATTCGTTACCATTTTCTTCTCCCTGGCTGCCTTGAGAATTTTCTTTGTCATTGATTTTTGGTAACTTAATACAATCTGTTTGGTGAAGGCATTTTTGCATTGATATAATTGGGTGTTTTGTTGACTTCTTGAATTCTAAGCTCATTCTAATCTAAGTTCATTCCTTAGATTTAGGAAATCTTCATCCACTACTTGTCTGAAAATGCTTTCTAGTCACTGTGCTTTTTCCTTACCTTTGAAAATGCCCATTATTTTTATGTTTTCTCTCCTGATGTTATTAGCTAGTTCTTGAATTTCTCTTTAATTATTTTTCATTCTTTGGTTTCTATCTTTTTCTTTCTGATTTATTTCTAGATTTCTTTCTTCAGTATCACTGATCCTTTCCTCCATTTGGTCGACTCTATTTCCCAAGCTTGCTATTTCATTTTTCAACTCTTGCAGTATGCATTTTATCTTCAGAAGATCTACTCTGTTTTTTTTTTTTTTTTGAAGGTTTCAATCTCCTTGCTCTGCTCATCTAGTTATTTTTTTTTTAATTTCTGAATTTGTTGATATGATTTGTTTTGGAACGCATTGAGTTTTTTCAGAAGTACCATTCTGAATTCACTGTCATTTAAGCCATATATTTCTATATCTGTAAGCTTATTTTCTGGAGATTTTTTTCTTTCTTTCTGTTACCTTGGTTGATCACAGTGTTTAATGGACGATTTCTCCTCCTAGGCATTAATAGAAGTGTGTTCTGCTAGTTTTTTGTTTTGTTTTGTTTTATATATATATAAAGGTCTCTCTTTAGCCTGTTGTAAAGAAGGAGCTTTTCTTTTGGTTTCCAGTAAGTGGCATCTAAGTCTCTTGTATTCCTGCTTTATATAAAGTCTTAAAAATGCCTTCTTATTATCTGATAGATATTTCATCATGCTCTATCTTTTCAGTTTTAGTCTCTGTCAGTGTCAGTGACAGTCTTGGCATTGTTTGCTCAAATTCCACTGGGGCTCCACAGTGCTGGGTTGCAGATGTATGGGGGAAAGGTCTCTTTGGGTTGGAGATTGGAGGCTGAGGCTCAGCCTTGGTTTTGCAATTGCCAAATCACATAACTGTGTGATAACCCTGTTACAAGTCTAAAATCTATTTTCTGTATTCTGGACACAGAGTAAAATCTAAAAAAAAAGAGAAGAAAATATTGCCAAGTGTTGAGACACACAGTTATAGCTTATAAATGTAATCTAAATTGTTTTACCATGTGTATACATAAATAGATTAGTTGGATAGATAGATGATATATAGAAATATGATAGATAAATATCTTAAATTACCACTTAATTTACTCAAACTAACATTCTTTATTAGTAATGAAAAATATTATATTGAGAAGATTGGAGTATCTTGGATAAAAATTTGGGCTTTATAATCATCGCATTGGTTTTACCTCTCAAACTTAGCATTAGTCTCTCTAATGAGTGTGATGTTGTTATTTAATTTTTAAAATTCAGTTTTCTTAGTAGTAAAATAATAATAGTACATATCAGAGAATTTCTGTGAAGATAAAATAATACATATAGAGTATTGAATTTTCTGAATAATTTAAAAATTCAGTAAATTTTAGTTACTATTACTATAGAGAATAAACTATTATTGAGAATTCATTATCTACTTTATTCAAGAATTCTTAGAATAAAAGTTTTTAGTGCTAAAACATTTGACTTTAACCAGAAGATATAGTTGTTTCTAGGTCCTTGTCATAATTGAAGTATTATCTTCTTATTTGTTATTTATAAAAGCAGCAAACAGAACTTAGAAGTTAAGTAGCTTTTCCAAGGTCAACAAATTAATTAAATTAAAGCCATAACTACAACTCATATCTCATGATTTCGGGTAGTATGCTTAACATGACACCAAAATGATCCTCATAACATAGATTATCTCTAGTATAATAGTAAGTAATCAAATAATATGCTTTCTTAAACATGACATTTTTCTCAAGCACTTTTTTCTCCACAGCTCCAGAAAGAAGGAAAGGAGAGGTTTATTTTATTGTTGGATTAATGAGAAATTGTAGCCCAAGGGAATATTCCATATTCATTGAAGGTCATGGTGCCACTTGCTGATCAAATCAAAAACAACCTACTCAGTATTCTTTCTATCGCTATACTACTCATGATAACTTTAGACTTTTCAAGGCCCTAACATGCATTTTTTCAATTTGTCCAAGAGGTCATAGATATTTACAGTGGGGACTTCTTTGCAAATCAAATTCCATATAGTTCAGAAAGAAAAGGTAAAAAGTGCCACAGTATTTTTGGTATAAATATATGCATCTTGGGCCCTAGAGAGTTCTTATCATCATTGTGTGAAAAGGAGATTAAGCTCATCATTTTGCTGAGCAAAAGTTCTTAAACTGACTGTATTAAATTCTTAATTTTTAAGTTAAATCATGATGTAGAGATCATTTGGAGTGAATGATTTTGTAAAAGATTTAAATATAACCTTTAGGTGCATATATTTATACAAAAAATCACTTAACCTATATCTGTTTCAATCTATGAAATAATTTTCTTTACTTAAAATAACCAAATAGAGCTTTAAAAATTTTTCCTATCAGTATGATTATCCTTTTGCTCTGTGATTCAGGAATTTGATGGTAGTATTGAGAGTTTGAAAGGAAATTTAATTCAGCGGTAAATTTATTCTTATAGGCAAATATCTTGCTATTATACATTCAGTAGATAATTTGAGCTAAAATAAATACTTCATCAGCATCTTTCAGTAACCAGATTGCTCAATACCATAATATATTTTGACATGAAAAAATGTATGTGTGTATTGGTTTTTGTTAAGGGGTTGTTCATACATAGACACACACAAACACAGATGTACATTCACAGGTCTTTCCTAACCCAAAATTTGGGACATATATTTAGGACTTTTTTTATAAGGACACAAAAAAAAACAACTGCTTGTGTTTTCAAAATAAATTTAAATATAGAATAAAATGACTATAATTGCCATTATCAAATTATTAATTTTAGAAAGTATTTCATATACATATTGCTGAAATATAATCTAAATATAGTTTTCTAATGGAAAAAATAACTACCAATAGAAATTGATTTTTCAAAAAGTGATAAATAAAAGGTGTTATTTCGAGACCAAATCACCTATTTATTTTTTTAGTGTCAATTGGTACATTGTATAAGCACTTCACTATATTCCATAATCAATATTCTTTAATCTAAATAAATAAATTTGTCATTCTTCTCTTAAAGTTTATTACAAATTTTAAACCTGAGTTCACCTTCAATAATAATAATATTTACATACCTCTTGATAAATTTTTTCTTTAATTTTTTGACTGCAATACCAGAATTAAATGGCCATCCTTCTACTTCTAGTGTGAACCTTCATCAACTCTTATACCATAACATTTTTATTAAAATTCTTTTAGCCTATAGTTCATATTAAAATATAAAAGTTTCAAGAAATTCTGTTTTTATTATTATTATTTGCATCTCTAAATTTGGGCAGCTATTAATACCCTCGCTGGATCTAAATTTTATGTAATTTCAGTTAGTATTTTCAATGCTTCCTCAAGGAGCCATCCTCTTTAGCAATTCATTATTTTTACTGCTTTGCTTTGACAAGCTTTAATTTCACCACATTTTCATTTGATAAAACACTAACTATGAGAATCTGGTCAAGATGGTGAGATAGGTAAACACTGTGCTTGCCTCCTCCCATGACCACATTAAAGTTACAACTAAATTATAGATCAATCAGCCTGTAGAATCATCTGAAGATTAACTGAACAGAAGTTCTATAACTAAGGATATAAAGAAGCCACATTGACATGAAATGATATTGAATATCAACTGTAATTGAAAAATTAAAAAAAAAACATTGACTATAAGAAAATAACTTTTTTATACTTAGACATGTTTCTATATTGTTCTCCTTAATCCTTAGATTATTAATGCTGCTAAGGTGTTTTGGAAATCACGTAGTCAAACCTACGATAAGTACTTTTTAACATGCTACACATCATTCCATTCTTGCCACAAACACATGATGTACTTATTATTGATCTCTTTTATATCAGTGATAACTGAGATAACAGAGTTTATCAAAATTAATAAGTTAATAGCTCAGTAAATGGCTCTCATTCCCAATTCTCTGCTATTTCTATTATATCTTACCACCCTCCTTGCTTGAGGCTTCAAGTGCCCATACACATACTATCCCCAACCTCAAAAGATTAAAGGACTTGATCACGATTAAGGAGTTAGTTTTAAGGACAAAGATAAGATTAGGTACCAAGACAAAAATCTCCAAGCTTAGTTTCTAACAAGTACCATATACCACATAGGACATTGAAGAACAAAGATAAATTACACAAATTTTCTATTCTTTACAGAATTTGAGCCTGGTGGGAAATAGCATTATACGTTAATTAAATATGATATATAAATAGTAGAATCTAGAAGATCAATGAAGAGGAGTGCTGACACTTAGGAAAAGGTGAGAAAGCTTACACACAAGAGGAGTCAATTTGGATTGGGTCTCAAAAGCATAATCATAAGTTATGTAGGCAGAAAGGAAAGAAATATATTTCAGGAAGAGTCAATATCCTGTGTAAGCATGTAATTTGATGGCAACATGGAGATGAGAGTAATTGGGAACTTGATTGTGAAAATACTTTACATGCTGTAGTGCAAATCAGAGATTTTGTACTTTAGATAATGGGAATGAAAACTATCATACCTCTTTTATTTTTTCCCAAAGAAGTAACATTTTTCAGTTTATGGTTGAAAGATAGCATTTTGTAGCATTGCAAAAAGATAGATATTAAATAACATTGATATTCAGAAAATTAGAAAACCTTTACAAAAATGAACATCTAAGTAATATATAACAAATAGTTTAATAGTTTTAACTCTCACCCCAGTAAAGATCTGAGATGCATATATTTATATTTATTTAAATATATGTAATATTTATAATATATTTAAAATAATTATAAAATACATTTAATATATATTACATGTATAAATACATATTTTACATATTTATGTATTTTAATATACTTAAATATTTATATATTTATAGTTAAATCTGTATTTTTTTATATAGTGAAAGACTTATTTTTCTTGGATATGTATATAACCCCATAGAATATATCTTCAAAATTTGGCACTAAAAAGGAAAATTCTTTAATGAATATTCAGTGTTATATGTAACTACATTTATATTATTTATATGTTTCATAGGCTATAAACTTTTTCCTGTTTGATATGGTTGGTGAACCTGAGCATATCTTTGTTTCTTTTTTCTTTCTTTCTTCCTTTCCTCCTTTCTTTCTTCCCTCCTTTCTTTTTCTTTCTTTCTTTCCTTCTTTCTTTCTTTCCTTCTTTCCTTTCCTTCTTTCTTTCTTTCTTTCTTTCTTTCTTTCTTTCTTTCTTTCTTTCTTTCTTTCTTTCCTTCTTTCTTTCTTCTTTCATTTATTTTATATTTTTAGGTGAGGCAACACTTGGTTGACCTCACAGATTGCAAGGACCTTGTCAGTTTACAATTCCTTATTTTATTTTTTACACCTACAGCACTGGTCTTCCTAGGTGGTCTCCCATATTAGTACTAACCAGACCAGACTGTGCTTAGCTTCTGAGATCAAATGGGATCAGGCTTGATCAGGGTAGCATGGCTGTAGACAGCATATCTTTAAAATCTTGTTGATGCAGTAGCCATTGTTTTAACAAGCAGATTCTTTTCTTTTTATTATTAAATTTATTTGTGTGGCATTGGTTAATAAAATTATATAGGTTTCAAATTTACAGTTCTATAATACATCATCTGTATATTGCACTGTGTATTCACTACCCAAAGTCAAACCTCCATATATGGTGACAGAAGTGGATTATTTCTTTATATCAAACTATTATGAATAATATAACTTTCTCAGTGACTCTATTAATAATTAAATATACCTGATATTTCCTGTAGGTTGAATTATAGATCAGATGCTTAACTAATATTTTAATATAGCATTATCTGTTTAAAGATATGAGAAAGGCTGACTGAGTCAGACTAATGATTTACTCAGGCTAGCATTTAGATTGTGACATTGTCACCTCATTTTTTTCTCCTTAAAATCAATAGGTAATCTTCTCACCCAAAAAAGAAACATTGAAGTTCCATTCTACCACTAATTAATGATTTGTCTAATCACTTCTTGAACATAAATATTAAGTAGAAATTTAGTTGAGAAAGCTTACAGAACAGATCATTGCTTTCAAGCATGATAGTAATGGAATGGAAGAGAAATAATTTATAGTCTATAAGCTCCACATGTTAGGATTAGAACCAAAGAGAGAAGGAACAAAGATAAAGATTTAAGTTTGCCATAGGGAAAGTTTTTTGAGATATTGACATTTGACGAAAAGTATTCAGTGGATGAGAAGAAAGTTATAATCTGGCTGTTGTCCTATGAGAGGGTTAAATATTAGATTGTTGGAATGGAACAATTATTGACAAATACAGAGAAACGTCTTCAGGAAAAATAGTGGATGTGTGGTTCACAAAATGTTGAAGATTTTTTGACATTCCTAATCTCCTGTTTTCCAAGCAGTTGTGAACCATTATAATTGGTCTTCGAATTTTTTATTTTATTATTATTATTTTATTCTTTAACTTTAAGTAATGAATTACAATCATTTTTAATATATTGCTTGATTTTTCTTCTCATATTTGGTTCAGGTTTAACATTTTAACAATAATATTAGGGATCTGGGGGCGGGGGAATCAAATTTGTTCTCAAACCCTGTAACTGTTGCCTAAATGTCACTTTTCAAAGTTAATGGTGCTCAATTATATCCATTCTCAAATCTTTTCTTCTCAACACATACTCCTAATTTTCAGGTGTATTCATGGAGAAAGGTTACTAATAGGTATAAGTACAATTTTAGAAAGCGTCTTTAATTAAAAAAAAATTTTTTTATTCCAATAAAATTTCATTTCCTTACCTTTACAGAAGACAGAAATTTTAAACTTGGGTCATGTAAAATGAATCCTTCCTCACAAGTTGTTTAATATAATATGTCTCTAGGTGATGAAGGCAAGTCCTAAGAGAATTATCATATTTGCAATGAATGTTTAATAATGACATTTGGATTCTTCTATTTGAACTTCTCAGAAAGAAAAATTAAAGTAGCTCCTTTCATTAAAGTCTCAAGTAATTAACTGTTTAAAAAAATTAAACAAAAAACAAATCTTGACAATGAGTTTATTGTAAAGAAAATATATTATATATTTGCAACATGAGCTCTAAATTAATCCAATATTGTAAATACTAAGTTTTATTATAATCCTGCAATTAAAACTTTAACACCCATTAAAAAGTGTTGTAGTCCTCACATTCATCATTGGTTAGTTCATCAAATAGTACATGATGAAACTATTAGGTTACAATAATTAAAATTAACTCTACAAAGAAGTCAATATTTTCTTGCCTAGGAATTAGCATTCAACTACATCCTCTAAATTTTAATCTTAATTATTAATAAGACTGAAGATCCAGGAATAGGTTTTAGAAAAGATTTATGCTAAATATATAAGACTACATTAAGTTATATGTAAACTATTTATAAGCCTCAGGTTTATTGTTACCTGTTTCTGCGTGTGCACATTTTGCTTCCAGTGGTAAATGACACACATGTTGGCACATTTATTTAAAGAGCTACCATGATGGGGGAGCAAAAATTGAATGGTACTCAGAGTATGCGGCCAAGATTAAGAAATTTTATTATAATAGAGCTAAGAATTTCTTAGAATGTCGTTATAATTTTCTGCAAAAAAATGTGAATAATTAATATCACCTGTTTTTTTCCTTTTCCAATTCTATTTGACCAATTTTTTGTGCAAGCTAAAAATGGCATATTAATCCATTGATTAGTCTCAAGAAACAAAGTCTGTGTTGACATAATTTTCTTCATAACTTTCAAGGCATAGACAGCAAACTTGATAAAGATATTTGAGTTTCAATGTAGATTAAAATATTTTGTGAAGTAGGGTTTGACTTCACAGGTATAATAGAAAAAGAAAGCATATAACATTAACTGTAGGAGAAAACTGAGTAAAGTGCTTGCCTTTGTTAATGAATCCTGCTGAATAGGCTTACACTTAGCACCATGTATAAAATTTAAATGCCTTTTGAGATCAGTTATTTAGCATGACTGAAAATACTCTGCTTTAAAGTAGGGGAAGTAGAGGTATGGAGACTGACTTAAAAGTCAGACCAAGCATGAGAGAGAGAAAGACATATCTTTCTTATATGCTGATAAACTGCCTCTTAAATGCTGATCTTCCCATGTGTCACTTGCTGAGTTTCACAAAGTATGTCTTCACACTTTTATATATCTGTTTTATTTTTTTTTTCTAGAAGTTTTAGGGTCCCTTTAATTCCCATATTACTTCCATTGTGTCTTTCTTAAAACAATTTTTTCAACTAATTATTGTAAAAATTTATTTACATTTTATCTTTACTTTCTTTTTAAACTCTTTTGGAAACAATGAAAATGTTTAATAAACTTTATGTACCAAAGAACTCTTATGGTTTTTTTTTTTTGTACATAGTAAAATAGAAATGCATTCAGAAGATATTAAAGAGATATAACTGAGAGGATTTAAGAACTCCTTGGAGATAATTAGAATTGATTCTGAGATTAGTACAAACACTTCATCTTGAGAAAAAGGATGTACTTACTCATCACTGCAGTACTGTCGGTAGAAATGTCAGTATTAAGCACTAGACCACTTTGATAAGATATTTTTATTGTTTGCTTTTGAGAAAAAAATATTAGAAGGTAATGAACAAGGTACAGAATTTTACTTCCATTAAAAATAACTACTTTGAAATTATGGCAATAGTGACATCAGAAGCATGGCAGAGTGAGGAATCCTCCTTGTTATCTCCCCTTGAAAGTACAACAAACCGAACAGCTACAATACAAAGAAAAGGCCTAACCTTACACACAAACACATCTGAGAGATTTGTGCATCAGACCTTTAGTTTATTTTTGTCTGAGAAGCTCTTTATCTCCATCAACTCTAAATGATAGCTTTGCTGGATAAATTATTCTTGGTTGTATACCCAGAGTCTTCATCCTGTCAAATACTTTTTGCCAAGCCCTTCTATCCTGCATAGTTTCTTTTGAGAAATCAGCTGCCAGTCATATGGGTGTTCTCTATATGTAATTATTTTTTTTCTCTTGCTGCTTTTAATATTCTTTGTATTTAACCTTTGGCCTTTTAATTATGATGTGTCTTGGTGTTGGGCCTCTTTGGATCCTGAGTTTTAGAATTCTCTGAGCTTCCTGGGGTTTTATGTCCATTTTCTTCACCAGGTTAGGGAAGTTTCCCATCATTATTTCTTCAAATAGCTGTTCAACATCTGGATTTTCTTTTGTTATGCTGAGCAGATGAATATTTGGAGTTTTAGTAGTATTCTATAACCTCCTTAAATTATTTTTATAGTCTTGGCATCTTTTTTCTTGCCATTCTGATTGAGTGCCCTGATTGGCTGTCCTATCCTCTAGATAGAGCATGTGATTCTGTTCTTTATTCATTTTGTTTATGCCTTTGTTTATTCCATATAACATACTTCTCATCTCAGATAATGTATTCTTCATTTCAGACTGGTTCCCCTTTATAATTTCTACTTCCATTTTTATGTTTTTTATCTCTTTGGCAAAGTTCTCACTGAATATATCTACACTTCCAAAAAGCTCATTAAACATCTTTATAACCAGTGTTTTGAACTCTGTACCTGTTAGATTATTTGTCTCCATTATATCTGCATCTCTGCTCTGTTCTGTCATATGGTTTCTGCTTCTTTGTCTTCCCATTTTGGCTACCTTTCCATTTCTATTTCTATGTACAAAGCAAAGCTCCTAAGTCTCCCAGTCTTATTAGTGTGGATTAGTGAAGTAGGTGTCCAGTGGCACTGTATTGAGAGGGGTTCAGCTGCAGGGTAAATTTAGCCCAAGCCTCTACCCTTCTGTGGCCTCTTGTTATAATTCAGCAAGCTATTCACAGATGCTGTGCTTATAGTTGCCTCAAAAGGCCACACCAGAAACTGAGGCCAGCTACCTCCAGTGTGAGTCTAGGTGCTGCTCAGCAAGAAGCACCTGACTCACTGAATATATACACCTGGATATGGCTTGAGTGGAGCTGCGAGTTTGGGGAGGTGGGGTTTCAAGGAATCCTCCGAGTGGAGCAACCTCTGTTAAGCAGTTTGATGATGTCACAGCTATGACACCACTGTGTCCAGCACACTGGTAGTGGTGAGGGCCTAACAGGGAACAATGGATACCTTCGGCACTTCTGTACTGAGCAAGTCTTGCCTTGGCTCTCACTTTAAAAATATCTCCCTGTAAGTCCCTGGTGCCCCCTGCGCACAGCTGAATGGGCACTGGTGCTCAGAGCAAGCAGGTTCATCATCACTTTTTTTTTTCCATTTGCAGACGCAGGCCCTTTAAGAAGCATTTGCCACTGCTTCTGCTGCAGCCTCTGTCTCACTCAGTTGCTCAGGAATGGGCAGCCCTGCATCCTCACCCCATCCTACCTTCTGCCTTTGCAAGGTGCTTTCCTGGATTTCTCCCTAGATGTATGGCTTGTTCATCTAGATCCCTGGTAATTTTTTCTTGCTGCTGTTCCTTGTTTCTGTCACAACTTTGATTTGGTCTCCAGAGGGATGGACAGAGCCTCTATCATCTGTGCCATATTTTTCTCTCCCCATTTTTGAATTTTTTTATAATAAAAAGTTAAAAATAAAAAAGAGATCAAACTAAATTTGATTTATGGATGATTTTAAATATTTGGGACATTATCTGGAAACCTGTTTCTCATCTGAAAGACTAGATATTCTTAAAAACCAGTGAAAGCCTTCCCACTGTAAAGTTAAGATGATAAAAATTTATAAGATGGAAAAGCCCTGAATTACATAGAAGCATCTGATAAAAGCCAGCATCACAAGGACATGGTTTCCCAACATACCAAATTATGTCTTGGAGAGATCAAATTAATAAACATTTCTAAATAGATTCTCATGGAGCTGTTTGAATAAAAATATTGTTAAGAGACCTATATGCTTAGTGTAACTCTTTCTAAATTTCAGTATTTGTTTTCCTCACATTGTAGATATAATGATATATTTTCCACTAGGAAAAATATAGCTGCTTAGCCACAAGCTAAACTTAACACACCTAGTAAGTGGTAAACCTAGGATTTATATCTGGGCAGTTTTAACTATAGTATAATGGCTCTCACTTATGACAGCATGGCAGATTAGACATGGTAAGAAAAGCTTCTCTTGAAATTATTTAGATACCACATAAAAAGTGAAGATGTGAATAACAACATATTAGTTTTAAAAATCATGGGAAGGATTAGCCCTCCTGCCACAAAAGAGCATGAAAATATAGATGAAAACTCCAACACTTTGAGGTCAATAAATGTTGCTAAAAAAATAAAAGAAAAAAAGATACTTTTCCATAAAATAAAAAATATTGGTGTATTGGATTTTATCAAAATTAAAATCTTTTTGATTTTTAAAAGAGATATAATGAAAATGATAGGGTAAGCCTCAAAATAAAAAAATATACTTTACATGTTTATTAACATGTTTACTTTCAAATTATATATAAGGAGTGGAATGAGAGGCTAAAATGTTAATTATATAAATGAGACAATTTAAAAAATAATTGTAATTTTCATCTAAATTTTAATCCCTGAACACCTATTTTCAAGTTAAGGCCAACCCAAAAGCACATTTTAAAAGACTAGAATCTATGCATTTGAAAATTATGTTGCTTATCTTTTCATATTGATTAGTAGTAATCCATAATGTATTCTGGATGGAAGGGTTTTTTTCAACATATGTATTGCTATATTTAATATATGTATTGCTAACAATTTCTCCATCTGTGGTATGCTCTTACATCTTCTCAATGGTACCTGTGATTAGCATAGTTAATAATAGTCCAATTTGTAAATTTTATAAACTAACTTAAAAAAGCAATTCACAAAGAAATGTACAAATGACCTTTGAACATGAAACAATGCATGATCTTATTAGTCATCATGGACATGCAACTTAAAGCTTCACAGCATTCAAATGGATACAATTTTAAATTGGTGAGGTAATAGAGCAACTGGAATTTTCATAAATACTGGTGAGAATGTAAAATTGTTCAACACTTTTGTAAAAGTTCATCAGCAGTTTCTAAGAAAAATAGATCTCTCCTATTAGTCATTTCTTTCTTAGATACATACACACACAAAAATTCATATGTCCACAAAAAGTCTTATAAATGAATTTCCATAATAGTTTTATTCATAATAGCTCAAAACTGAAAACAACCCAAATGTTTCTCAATAGGCAATTGGATTTAATAACTATGTAATATTTAAAAAATGGGTTACTATTTATTAATACAAAATGACCAATGGCTAGGAATATGAATGAATTTCATAAATATTCTGATGAACCAAAGAAGTCAGATGAAAAAGTATGTACTGTATGATATCATATATCTTAAGTTCATAATCAGGCAAAACATTTATGGTGATATAGTGGAAAAGTGGTTTCCTATGAAGCAGTGGATGGACAGAGGAATTGACTGGAGAAGGGAACCAACAAATTTTAGAATGAGGCAAATAATTTGGGGAATTTTAATAAAAAGGCATACATTTATTTAACTTTTATCATTCCGAACATGTAAAATATGTGGATTTTACAGTATATATATTATACCTCAATTAAGTATTCCTGGATTTTTTTTTTAATTTTTCCCTTTTAAAGACTGGAATCTAAAATAGCTTGTCTGATAACTAGCTTAATTCAAAATAATGTGTATGTACATATTTTTATAAAGATAATATTTTAAAATGCTTATATTAAATTCTATACTTTTAGGTAAAATGGAAACTTCAGTATCACCTACTCTGATTCCATAACTTTAGAAATATGGAAAATGAGGTCAAGAGAGGTTAATTTATTTGAACCAAGCCAAATATTAAATTAAAGCAGGTCTGGGAATCTTATTTATTTATTAATGTCCTACATTAATAATGTGGTCCTGTTTCTATTGTACCATGCTATACCTTTTGAAACAAAAACAACAACAAAAAAGAAGTTGTGAAAAAAATTACTGATTGTTCCTTCATAAATTCAATTTTACATATGGTTTACAGCAGTTTCATAAGTGTATATCTTGGGCCTTGATGATTAAGATTGTTTTAAGGAAAAGTGAAAGCTGTGATAATGTCAATCATTTAAAATAAGAGTATAATGGAGTCCAAATTGTAAGTAGAGATTTTCACAAAATGAAAATATTTTGCTCTGTTACCTATAAGAACAATGTATTTCTTTTTACGCTTTCAGATATTCTGATATTGGACTTTTATTAAATCATATCTTTGTGATAAAAGTTAATTTCATGATTAGCATGGAATTTCATTGCAATATTAAGTATAATTGCATTATTGTAGGAAAAAGTATGATTCCTGATATAAACAAAACCACATGTACTCTAATATAGCAGAAGTGTTAAATTAAATGATGGCAAAACATATGAGCTATGTGGAGGGAAGTTATCTGAATTTCAGGGACAAGTATTCTCAAAATAAAAAAAAAGTTATAAAATAAATTGTTAGAACATTTTCAATCTTTTTTATTTAATTTATCAGAGAAACATTGGTTAATAAAATTATATAGTTTTCAAGTGTACAATTCAAGAATACATCATCTGTATATCACATTGTGTGTTCATCACTCAGAATCAAATGTCCTTCTGTCACCATATATTTGACCTCCCTTGCCCTTATCTATATTCCCCATTCCCCTTTTCCTCTGGTAACCACTAAACTGTTGTTTGTGTCTATGAGTTTTTGTTTGTTTGTTTTGTTCATTTGTTGCTTTTAATTTCATATTCCATATATGATTGAAATTATATGGTTCTTAAATTTTTCTGTCTGACTTATTTTGCTTAGCATAATAATCTCAATATTCATCTATGTTGTCACAAATGGTGGCAGTATTTCATCTTTTCCTGTGGCTTAAGAAAGAATGTTACATTTTCAAAAGAAAAACCAAAATTATTTTGATTTATATGCTGCAAAGAAGTTAGAAAATTCTACTTAATATGTTTAAATAATAAATAATTCCTAATTTTAAAAGGCAGGCAAGAGACCTTTAGAATCTATTATTGCCAGTATCTCTTGGTTAAATAACTTTAATATATATACTTAATTTAAGGAATCAGTAAAGCAGATCAAGCATAATTTTGTTTAATTATAAATGTGTTGATTGTGCATAATTGCTTCTTATACAACAAAAAACTTTTTTTTCTATCTCTGTTTCCACTGTTAACATTTCAGTCTTCTTTTTTATTCTATTTATTTTTTTAACTGACACAATTACTATGAATCTATAATAGTCTTTCTCATAGAATCTGTAATTCAGATTCTATCCTATTTAAATATGTTACCAATTTCATCTTAACTACATTTTAAGATTCTTTGAGAAAGTTCTCAATTTTTCATTTCCCTGGCAATTTTTAATTGCTCCATGTTACAGGCTTTTCATATGTATTCTTTATCTTACTCAGCAATTACCAATTCTCATTAATGATTTGTTTAGAGTAAGAATATCTAATCCTGGACCAATCGATTTCCTTCATGAATGTTTTTCTAAATCTGTAATTAACTACTTTCTCTCTATGGTTCACTTTCAGTCACTGCTATAATAATGTACCATTTAAAAAAATATGATGTGTGTTGCATGCTACACTGGTTGCATTTTACTATTAATTAACTGATATTCTTATCAGTGACTTTTATTAAAATGTTCAATATTTATAGCATGTAACCAGTTAGAAAATAATTTACTTGATGTCTCTAATAAGACCAGATGAGCAAAACTGTCAAAAGATTCAAGCATAGTAGGCAAAAGATTTTGCTTGTTCATTAAGTATAAAGAAGATCTCAAAGGTTATAAAATTATAAGCTAGAGCTAAACTGTAAGTAGAGCCCTTCAGATTAAACTAGATAGGTTAATTCAGAGATAAATATAAGCAGTAGAGATTAAAAGTTATGAGTTATATTGGAAAAGTGTACTATCGGTCAGGATCCTGGGAGGATATAAATGCAATACTCAAGGTAGGAGAATTTGATATTTTATTTACAAATACATAATTTACAGAAGGGATCCAAACAAATGGGGTCCTGAAGATAAAGCTTTATTAGCCTTTAGTTTATTTAATCTTTGTAAAGAAGCCTATGTGTTAATGACACTTCCCGTATTCCCATGTAATTTATCTACCTGCATGCCCTTAAATGAACTTAGTCACATGGCCAACAGCTAACTGTAAGGGTAGATCTTTATTCTGGAATATATTGTGTTAGCTGAGGTTTTCTTAAAAAGAAGGAAAGGGGGCCCTGAATAGATTTTAGAGTAGACCATGTGTGTCACAAGAGTTCCTGATTTTCACAAATTAATTCTATGTATTTATACCACAAACATTAATTGAACTTTTATTATGATCCTGGTACCATTTAAATATTTTTATTGATAGGACCAGCATCTGGTTCTATGCTATTCATAATCAAACTTTATATGTTTGCTCTTATTAGTCATTCAATTAATAAAATATTTGTGATTTTATACATTTAAATTAAATTAACTGAAATTAATAAAACTTCACCTCATTTGTAGCATTAATATTGTGAACAAAAATTCTAAAGCCAGGGGAGTGAAATTAAGATTTATTGTATCTAGTGTGAATAAAGTTTATTGAAGCTGCTGTGAAATGAAAAGAAGTCAAACTTATACTAACAAAATAGAAATGCAGGATCTGAAGACTGACTGGACATGGATGGTTAAGGAGAGAAAAATGGCAAAACTGTTTATTTTTTATTCTACTATTGGTGAATGTTAATATCAGTATGTATTAATTATCAATATAGTGTACAAGTTTACAGGGAGAAAAGACTAATGGTAACTATTTAAATTATTTAAACAATAGTTCTTGGAGGAGTATGAGTTCAATACCTATGATCTGGTGTTATTTTTAGTATAGACATATCACTTAATGCACCACTTTGAATCATGAAACAAGCAAGATAATCTGAAACTGAAGTCAGATCTTCCATTAGTAGAAATGTGCTAAAGAGAAAAGTGAAGCAGAAACTTTTCAGAAGAGACATACTCATTTGGTTTTAAATATGTTGGATAATGGATCCCCAAAATATCACCAAAACAACATGTTGATAAAACAAACCTGTGTTTACTGCTCCTTGCACTAACAAAGAGCAATTCCTCATAGTTTTAGCAGTATCTTAGAGAAAAAAGGGCAAAGCTGACATATTTATGAGATTTTAAAGATTAGTTTAAAGTGAGTCCTTTCAGACTGTAGATCTGGGGTGGGGGAGTATAGGACTTGGTTTGGACTGGATAAGGATTATGGTATAATATTAATGATTTGTGGACATAGCAAGGTAAGGATGTTGCAGCAAGGGGTCAAACAATCTTGGGGTATAAATTGCCGTTCCAGCTTTCTATGAAAGAGTTGATAGATTTTTCAGAACTTTGTGGAATGAACAATAAAATTACTTGCAACATTTCCATTCCTAGCCAAATATTTTCTGGAAAGTATGTTGATGAAATTGTGGAATAGTAAAATCATGTTAATGCAGACAGAAAGCTCTGTAGATGGTTTGGTTTATATGCTCAGATGTATTGGCTATAAGAATCTGCTATGTGTTTAAACAGAATTATATGAAGATAGATCAGAAGGATAGGAAACAAGAGTGATATTCAAGTTTCATATATAGCTGTCAGAATTGTGAAAATTACCAAAGCAATGAGCGTAGAGGGGCTCTTTGCTGGAAGACATAAAGGATGAAAATTCAAGAGTCAAGAATGAAACTCAGGGACACCAAATTAAAACCAAAAAAAGAAAAAAAAAGAGGAGAGCATGAAGCCTATGCAAGAAAGAAAATAAAAGAGGATATCTAGAAATCAAATTAAACATTTGAACATTTTTATCAAAATGTTATGAAAATCGAACACAGGCATTTTATTTCCTTTTTTTTATTGTTCCCACAGGCAACAGGACATTTTTTGTTTTTCTTTAGCAATGAAAGACATTCCTCTACTGTATAATATATTGACACTTTTACAAAATTTAATAATACCAGAGAGAGCTGGTCATTTTAATTTATCATGTAGCAGTAAAAGACAACCTACTGTTAACTGTGATCAGTTTAAAAATTAAGAAAGAGAAAACAACTATCCTTAAGGTACTAAACCATCTTACGTCTGCACTGAGCTCTGAAACCTTAGTTAGGTCAAAGATTAATCAGTGAATAAATCACAGCTTGAAACTCTCCTCATAATTAATGCAGTTGAGGCAGAATTAACTAGTTGATTTCAATCAATTTAATTAGAATGTGGATATTTTATATAAAGAAAATTAAAATCAGTTTTTTCCATAAAACTCCAATCCTTAATGACATATTTTTCTTGGGGGTATATGTTACTCCTATATTTGAATTTAGCTGTGTATTATTTATAACACAGTAATGTAACATTCACAGCCTTTTCTCAATGGTTAAATTATAGAAGATAAACAATATTGATACTATAGAATCCTGATGTTTATTATTTATTATGTGCTAAAGACTTTAATTTATGCAATGTAAATATTTCTTCAAAGTGACCATTGCCAGATCTAATTTTACAGGAAAGAAAAATTAAGTTAAGAAGGTTAATTAACTTATCCAAGGTGTCACAGGTGGGAAATGGTAAAATAAAGTTTTAGACCTAATTCCAAAGTTCATGTTTTTGCTGTTTCACCTAAGTATTGGAGCTTTTCATTTTCTTAAAAAATAATGAGCCTATATCATGTGCTTAAATTATGTTCCATAGTTGAACCACATGGTGGGTAAGTTATACCCCAATAAGCATTGTCTAGAAACCAGTCAGTAAAATAGTACCTCAGAGTTTTTACCTGAAAATTATGTGAAATTTCCCCCCAAAAAGTATGAGAATCCAAAATCATTATAATTGATGAATTTAATATTAATATGGTAGAGTTATGATTGAAAATTAATAAACCTACATATAAACTATGAGACCTGCAGAACCTATAGTTAATGCCAGTTGTTTTTTATCCTAATATAACTAACTTAGGAAGAGGTCTACCTGAAATGAAACATGTAAAAACAAGATGATATATGGCTACCCTCCTCAAGAATAAAAAAAGATAGAACAGGAGGTCTTTTTTACCAAGAGAGGGAATTTCACATAGCTTTAGGGGTAAAGGTCATGATTCTTTGGAGCATTTCTGAAATCTCTATTATTTTGTTACTTTTGTTATAGTGGCTATTTTTCTGTAGTGTGTTTCTATAGTGTTATCATGAGAGCATCTCGTTCAACTTTCCCACTTCCCACAAGTACACCTAGATACTAATACATTTCATCCAGTTATAAAACCCTTCTTTTTTCTGTGGGAAACCAATCTGGCTATAACAGATCTCATTCTACTCCTCTAAAAGAAAAAATAATTGCACGAACCAGACTTAGCCAATTAGAGCCACATTTCCACCTGTCTGCATAATTGGCAGAAAGGCCTGTAACCCAAGAAAAATCACAGTTCTCCCTTAAACATTTTCTGTCAAGTCATAGATTTTTTGTTTTTCTTTCTGCAGTTGCTACTAAATTGGAAGGATGTAAGCCAAATTACATCCTTCAGTGTAGAGCAAGGATTTAGTTTGTGAACCACTACAACCTCTGTCCTAACTACACAACTCTTCAACTGTAGCAGAAGAGCAGTAATAGAATGTAAACAAACTGAAGTGGTTGTGCTTTAATAAAAATTTACTTACAAAAACTGGCGGCAGGCCTGACTTGATTATTTGGTTATATATTGCAAATGCAGAATCCATGTACCAAAGAGACAGCTCATGATTGCATCATTTGATCACCTGAAACCATTTGCATCTGTAATTGATACAAATTGATGTAATCAGAGCCAGCGTAGACAAATTCTGACAGAAGCCTGATAATATTGTATGAGATCTGTATTAGTTACACATGGCTACATAACAAATTATTCCAAAACTTAGCAGCTTGAAACAACCCAGTTATTTTCTCTTAGTTTCTGTGTACACGAATCCAGAAGTGTTTTAGCTGATGTTTTAGGCTGTGTCTCTCATGAGGTTTAGCTGGGGCTAGAGGATTTGCTTCAAACTCATTGATTTTGTTTTTTGGTAGGCTTCAGTTCCTTGTGGTCTATTGACTGAAGACCTCACTTCTTCCCCAGGAGGCATTTCCATAACATGGTAATTGGTTTTCCCCAGAGCAAGTCACAGAGATGCAGTGGTCAAAAAAGAGAGTGCCTAAGACAGAAGCCACAGTCTTTTAGTAACCTAATTTTGAAAGTGACATATCATCTCTTTTGCTGAATGCTATTAGTCATACATACCAAATGATAAAATATGGAAGGGAACTACACTGGGTGTGAACTCCAAGAAGCAGGGATCATTGGATGCTATCTTGGAGACTGGCTACCACATGACCTTAAACATGTTTGTTTTAAACTATATCTAAATCGTTTACTGCATTTACAAGTTAAATACACTTTGCAAAAGCTTTTTTTCCTACTCTCATAATTATTAAAATTTTTGCCTATTTCATTCTATAAACCCTAAAAATATTCAAGGTGAGCATGGTAGTTGGAGACACAAAGGGTGATCAAGGAAGAAACAAGGTGGGGGACTGATATGTGCATTATCTTCCACAAGTAGTCATGTAGGTTGGTGGAGAACATCCAGAAATAAAGTGCTGGCAGCTCAGAAAGAGAAGAATACTAAGCTAAATTCCTGCTAGCAAAGAGGAGAAAGAAAAAGTTTTCATATTGCACCATCTCTGATGATAGATGAGACCATGGAAGTAGAATTAAGACAAGCCCCGTTTCAGGTAACTTTGTTTTCCCACACAAGCTTAAAGAGCAGAAAAGACATCCAGAGAAGTACAGTTCAGACAAATTGTGCAAGATAATGGGACTTCACTGGGATCCAATAAAACACTGAAACTACTCAAGAGTATCTGATTATCAGAACGTTTGGGAATAAAAAAAAAACGTATGTTTATTATTATAATGGAAAATGCATTTGCTGTAAAATAGATACAGCTACACTTTGGTTCAGATTTTCTTACGAAATCTGAATAAATCATGGCAAGCAGACCCAGAATAAAATAGTTATAAAATAAGAATATCGTTAGAATTTATCTTATGGCAATACATCATTTTAATAAAACTGCTGTTAAAAATGCAGAATGAATATCATAAGGTTTTTTGGGGTTTTGTTCCTTATGAGCTGTTGAAATGAATCTCCTGAATGAACTAGCTTTAAATGACTGAAATATCAGAAGTTTATAATACTGGGAGATGAAGAATTTTAACCATATACACATGGGTAAAATGAAGAGCACTACTAATAAAATTAATGCAAATATAAATACTCAGATATTTGTTTCTAGTTTTATTAAGCATTACATACCAGAGGATATATTTATAAACAGTCTAAGCATCACCAAAATGCTTCTGAATTCTTCAAAATTCTTTTATATGCATTGTTTTCTCAGATAAGCATCAACATCCCAACTACAGTGTAAATAATAATTTGACCAGATAATAATGATGTAATAGAGAAAATATGTACTAAATTTACTAAATGAAATACAGTTTTAATTAAACACAATATAAACTTCGTAATATCAACAAACTAAAATATACTTGATGTAATAGTCTATTATGATAAACATTTTACATTCTGTTTAAATAACAAAACTCTTGTTCACATTAGAGTAATTTTATGATTGATAGGTCTTCTTGACTCAAGCCATAGCTGAAACTGCATTAAAAGAAAAAGATATATTCAATGTAGTTATGAATGGAATTTACTATTGAAATATACACATTTTTAGTGCCACCTATTGGTAGAAGAAAGAGATTTACATAGAACTATTTTCCTTTTTTTTTGTAATGGATAATGTATGAATAGTAAACAAAATGTAACTAAAATTATGAACTATTTTGTACTGGCTTAATGAATTAGTATTATATTTACTCATTGATTTATACATATGACAAATTGCTGGCAGTAGTAGTTGAATGAATAAAGTAAATAACAATTTTTGCAAACCACAAAAATTAAAATAATGTTCTAAAAATTTTTGTGGTTTGTACATATTTATTCTTATATGTCCAATATAAAATTTAGAGGTAAAGTTGCCTGATTTGTTTAAATCATTCAGAAGAAAATATGACTATAGCTTGATTTCACATCCATTCATTTTTCAAATAAATACAATACTGTACTTCCTTGTTAAAATATATTTACATAGAAATTAGAAATATTTGAATTAAAATTAATTTTTTCTGACTACTAGAGGTCCAAAGAGAATTTCTTTGAAAGTTCAAATGTTTATTAACTATAATTTATATCAGAAAAATGTTATTTACTATACTATTAAATAAAATTCAGTTGCATTATTTGGTCTATTTTATCTGCTATTTTATGACTATTTAAAAAATATTAAAACATCCTCATAATGCACAGAATAAAGTGTCAAATAAAATACGATAATTAATTTTTGGTAATAACACTTGGCAGGTAAAACTGAAGTGACATTTTTCTTCTATTTTTGATACATTTATAATTTTCAAAAATCATATGATAACTTCAAAATCAAAATCAAAAAATACCATTAAAACTAACTGGTAAACTTATCATTTAACAAATACAAATGTAATTTTTTAATTTATAAAATTATATAATTCCTTGAAATAATAAAAAATTAGTTTGCGCCTCCTAAATAACCAGTACTATAATTTTTTTTTTTTTTGGTGCTTGATTTTTAAAAATTAGTACAGACTTATATTTTGAAATTTCTAATGGTCCGGTGATATATAACAATTGTATTGTTACTTTAATTTTTAGAAGGAAGCATCCTAATCTGCATCCTTTTTCTAACTAGATTAAAAATAATTTTGATGGTGAAAGGTTTTCCAACAGTGCTCATGAGAGGCCTGGTGAGTTTTTGATGATCTCCCATCTCTGCTTCTGCTTTTACTTGTTCAATAATACTGGGTGCTACCTGTGTCTTGACAGAGATCTCCTATGGGGTGTGCAGAGTCAGGCAAATATATTTGTTAAGACCTTCAGTACAGACAATTTGGTTTTAAAATATTTTATATCATGCCCTGTGTCCATAAAGATTTAGAATAATTGATAGAAAAGAGGTATTATTGTATTTGTTTACTTAGTACACATAAAAATTCTTCATGTCGTCCAGGCACAATTACTTCCTGCTCCTACCAGGAAGTATCTTTTCATGTTCTTTATTTTCAAATGCAACATTCCTGGCTGATTTTATATCTCTAACATGAGAAAGAAAGCATAGCAATGCTGTCATTACTCACAATACTGTGGCCTGTCAAAAGCAATTTGTATTAAAACAATTAGTCTTCTTGCTTCTGTAATTCCCAATGCCCTTTATTAAATGCTGATTATATACTTACTCATGAAACCGCATTACCTATTATCTATCATGCTATCCCTGACTATTGGCATCTTATGACTGTCTCAAGTCCAAGCCTTACCTATATTATGCAGAAAAATGAAAATTATAATTCATTATCTTTTCATGTTAAATTTATTATTTGAAATGTAATACTATAAACATAGAAAAAGTCGTTGTTCAACCATGTTTTCTCTTGAATTCTTTAAGCATTAACTGTTACATTTTTAGAGCATCATCTGATGATGTTAACCACCCCTATGTCTGCCATACCACACCACTTTACTCTGTGCACACCACCCTGCTTCCTCCACTGACCTAAAGCATAGTCACCCCAACCAACCCTCCATGGAGAAATCTGCTCCACAGAAGTTATAGCCGTTGGTGGAAGAATGAAGTCAATTCAGCGGGCAGAGTCTGGGAAAAAATGTACTATACCTCACTTTCTTCCCACCATCAAATCTCCTATAAATGCATCCATTGATCAAACTCAACTGGAAGCCAGCAAATAAGGGATCCCTGTTAATTCAATGTATACTAATACCATAACCCTTATCTACTTCACGGCACAGAGTAGGTGGAGAAGATGGAAAAGTGTATCAGGAGGGGAAAATGGAAGATGGTAAGCATAAACACCATCTCCTATTAGATGGTTTCACAGATATTTACTATTAAAGATTGTAAATTGACCTTGAATATTGCATGGGTTATTAAAATTTAAATATTTTATTGCTATTTCAACATACATTATACTATAATAATTTGTAAAGATATTGTAGTAACTATAAGCTATATTAAAAATAGCTGCTTTCAACTCAGCAAAGGGAAAGAAATACAGAAAAATTCTTATGAGAATATGAAGAAATAATTTCAATTTTATAGATTACTCAATCATGCTTCAGAAATAAAAATGGGATGCTAACAAATTTGGAAGAGTTTGGGAATATATAATTGGCTTGAAAGCAAGTATATTACACTTTTAATTTAAAGGTTTTTATTCTTTTTTTAATATAAGGAAAAATGGCTTGGTTAACAAATGTTCAAATGTAGAAGCAGCAATTTAAATAATTCTTAAGACTAGAAAACTAACCATAGTTGTCCTCTGTCTCCATTTGAATAAAATGGTAGCATTATTTATTTCACTGTAGATCTTTCTCTATTTTCTCTCTTTGATATTTTATTGAGATCTACCTTCTCAAATGTCCACTATAAAAATTTGGGGATCCCTCAGGAATTCTCCAAATTTAGGTCCCTATAGCCAGAGGATTTTAAGTATTCTTGACCAACATATTTATAAACATGTTTTCATTAAGTATACACACACATACACATTTATATTCAACAAGTTTTATAATTTATACTTATATTCACTTTGTAATGCTCTCTGAATTTTTTATTCTGTGCTATTTTATTCTTTTACAAATACTTAAAACATGATTTACAGGCAGTTTGAGAAGCAGGGTAAGGAAAAACTTTGTTAGTACAAAAACTAATGACAGGAAGGAGCATGGACATCCTTTAAAATGTTTGTTAAGATTCGTTTGTACTTATCTCTGTGCATTTTCTTTCTCTTCACTCTCCACTATCTGCGTACAGATTTTTAGCATTATCTTCTTAAATACATAATAGTCTAATCTATTTTTTTTCCTACCTTAGATCTGGCCATTCTAATCCGTTTTCACAAGCAGCAAATGAGATTTTTAGAAAATAGAAACCTAGAAACACATCCTATTCTAAAATAGATCCTAATGGAGTCCCTTTCTGGCTTCAACCTCTGCTACTACCCATATCCATCCTTTCTTGCAGCCAGATAATCTGTAAGCCTTGGTTAGGATTCAATCAAGGAATCATAACAAAAATGAATGATATGAAATAAAGCATTTATTATAAAGATGAAGCTTTATACAATTGTACAAAAAGTTGTTGAAGTAAAGTTCTAGAAAGAAATGGTTGGAACATCAGAGAGAGGTCACTAATTAGGGACTAGAAAGGAAAACTAGTAAGAAGTTTATAGGAAAAATTGTTTATGTACCTTGTGTAGGTCTGAAATTACCTTGATCTGTGGTAAGACGGGAAAAAAATCTGTAAGTAAAACAGAAAAATGAATCAAAGACAAACGAGGACCATTAAGAATAAACTGGTATCCTCAAGGACAAATCAGAACCTGCTCTAGCTCTAATGATACCAGTAATCTGCAAAAGAAGCAGGTTCCTTTCACTCAGAGGAGCATGCATCTGGTTCAGGACTTCTAGAAGCTGAAGGAAGAGATCAATAGCAGGTAGAGGACTTGTGGGCGTATGAGCACACCAATGAGAGAAGCCAGAGGATCAGCAAAAATGTGCCAAGCTCTGTCGGTGCGTGGGGACTTTCCTCCATCTTCTGTATGTAATAGCGACTATTCATTAGGACCTTTCAAATCTCACTTGACTCTGCTGTGTCCAACCCTAATCATAAGAAACGATGATTCTAAAAAATGCAGTTTCTGTTTAACTAAATGGGCACAGTACAAAACCACCACACTCTGTATTTGCTCTTTCCTCTGCCTGGAGAATGCCATCACCTTAATTCTGACATCTAATTGAGGTAACACCTCCTTCCCCACAGAGAATTCTTTTCTAAATATACACCGTGTTTTAAATGTCTTTCTTTATAAATCTTGGAACAAACTTTGCAAATGTCTATCATTATATTTACTGTATTTTATATTTGTAAATTATCGAATTTTACTACTTTACATCTCACTCCTTTAAACCTAGTACATAAAATTGCTCAAGAATGATTTGTGGAGGAAATAAATGAATAGCATTTATTACATCTTGTCTTTTATGTTGGGTTATTTATTTGTTGTTCCACTATATTATAGCCTTCTTGAGAAAAGGGTTAAGTGGTTTGGTGGTGTTTCTATAGTCTCAGTACCTATCAAATGCCAGAGATATTTTGTATGTTCAGTCAATTTTGTTCAGCAAATAATTTTATATGTCACTATTTTTTCTTCCAACAGTAAAAGATTTATCCCCTGACAGGTTTGTGCATTTTCCACATGTTCACACTGTTAATTGGCCACATAGTCAGAAGGAACCTAATAAGTATTGGTTGACAGTGGTTCAGAGAGTTATATTAAAATCAATATGTGAATTATACCTGATAATTCTGGATGCCTGATGTGTTCATGGGTAGTTATGTCATGAATGGCACAAGGTATTTTAATGCACTTGTGATTTTATTTGTCAGACAGCCAAGTCATTGATCATCTTTATAATCACACAATGAATGACTCTAATGTATGCATAGAGGCAGTTACAGTTGTCACAAAATATGATCAATCATTTAAGAATTAATTTCAGTTTAATGTTCACAGATAAATTAGATCACTTTTACTATTTGGATATCTGTTTTGCCTCATCACTTTTATCGTTCTTCTAATCTTTTTGTGAAGCAGTTAAGCTCTCTGCCTACAAATTTGAATGAGTAAAACAGATCACTTGAGACATGATCACATGTTCACATCTTAGGGAAAAAAATCATTAAACTATTCACCAGTTGAATGCAATTTAACATCATGCAGGTTTACTAGGCAACATATTTATTCAGTCTAATGCACTCTGTTCTGATTTCTAACAACAGAAGCCAGCTGATTTTCACAGTCAATAACAATTTACAGATAAAAATCAATTCATTTTACTTGACTGGATTGCAAAACACCCTACAAGTATTTATTTTTTTTAACTGTTTTTTTTTTTTCCCAAAGCAAACACTTTAAAAATATCAATTGGATTTGTTTGTAAATATTTTAAAGCCATTTTTCTTTATTTTTTTTCCAGGAATCCTTTCAATATTTTCATTTCTCATGCTCTTTCTATTAAAAATTGTTCTATTTATACTTATTTTTAATCAAGTCTTATTTAGGGTCTTTTAAAAAGAGGATGATACAATGTCATTTTTTTTTACTATGACAGGATGTGTTTTATAAGACCACTCTCTTTTTGAAAGCAGCAACATAAATGATGTATGAAACACAAAAACAAAAGCAAAATTGTTGCTTGAAGCTATCAGAGAATGACCTAGATAGTCAAGATTTAAGTGATAAAAATCCAAAGGAATGGAAATGTTTTAAATGAGCTGGATGAGGCATTTGCTGATTCTTTAGTGATGCAGAGTTTAAAAATTGAACAAAAAGCAGTGGCTCAGAATATTTGTCAGTCTCCCAGGACTATGAGACAAAAATTAGAGTTCTGGGCTATCAGTGCATATAGGAATTAGGGAATTCATGCATTCTACTTTTTTCCTCATAGCACTTAAAGTTTGAAGATGAATGAAAGGAGGGATCAAGTAGCTGGCCATAAGGGAAAATAATGGAGAGGCCAAAAGCTAAGGAGAGCTCTTGACAATCTTGCTTTGTTGAGGAGTTAAAATTGTGATTGCAGATTGCAGAGCCAACCAAGGAGAAAAGGCGCTAGTAAATACATGAGGCTTTCAATTGCAACCTCTGAAAGACACACTAAGAGTAAAAGCAGAATGAAAATAGATCATACCTCAATAATTTAAAACCCCATCTCAAATTATTTACCCTCATACTGGTGTAAAATAATTTGGTCCTACTTGATTGACTTCCAGAGGAAAATTCTCTCTGAGGGATGATTACATCATCTAGAGTTTCTACAGTGCTTTTCTATGCAATGATCTAACTTCATCAAGTCATGCCTGAAGACAATATCAAAAAGAAAGGTAGAAAAATAGACAATTAAAAAAAATTATTCAGATATGGGCATTTTCAGACATGAACATTAAAATAATTTCAATTTCTATGTTTAAGAAAATGAAGAAAATATTGTAAATTTGACCAGAGTAATAGAATTTCTCTATATATAGTCTCAAATGGAAATTCTAGAACTAAAAAGTTCAATGGCTAACATGAAGAAATCAATAGATGACTTTGCTAACTAAATAGAGCAGAAGAGAAGATCATTGAACTGAAAAATAAGACCATAGGAAATTTTAGACTGAAGCATAAAAATTTTAGAAAGAGGAGAAATAAAACAGAAAAGAGTGTAGCAACGACATATAACTTAATAAAAGGTGTAACATATTCTGTTCTGAAGTCCAAGAAAAAGCAAAGAACAAAAATAGGACAGAAGCAATATTTAAAGAGATACTGCCTTGAAATTATTCAACACTGACATAAGATATCGAGTTACAGAGTTAAGTTCTAGATAGAGGGTCATTTCAGAACTTTCCAAGCAGGTGCCATATATTCTTTGCAGGGTCTTTCCATGATGTTTGATATCATCATGTATGTAGTTTCTTTTTAACTCCCAGGATCCACTTTCCAATCATGTTTATTGTATCAATGCATAGATACTGTGCACAGTTGTGAAGAAGAGAATAACTTCAGTATAATTCACCAACATGAATGTGGTTGCTTTTCATTGTGGACAAGAATAAATACTTTGAGATAAAACATGACATCTTTTTTATGTAACTAATTGTATAATAACCCAGTGTGGCACAGAGGGAAGAGAAAAATTGATTCTTCACCTATGATAGTAATTAGCTTTTATGCCTGCAAATAAGGATTTATAGTAGCTCTTCACAGCTGTCTGAAGCCAGTGGGAAAGAATTATTAGACTATCTGCTGTGCTGAAGATTTATCTAGGACGAATCAAAAAATTTATTCTGTATATATGTATATGAGTGTATGAAATGTATTATTTTTGCCCATATCTCTTTGTTCTATGTAAATGTACCAATTTATTAAGGATTTGTATACTTACTAGAAAAAATATATCCCCAATTAGAGGTTTTGAAGATTTCCTTTATATATACATATTCTCAAATGTACTTTGTATTTAAATGTTTTGTAATAATTGCACACCTGCATAAAATCCTTTGTTTCATAACAATTCTCCAATTATTATATATATGAATTCTCCAATACTGTTATAATAAGTTACCTGAAGACTTCCATCACACCTCTCTAAAGTGTCAGTACTTTTTCACCATTCCTTAGGAACTCAGTATATATCAATTTTTTCAGAAATGCCCTTATGTATGATTTTTTTTTCATCTTATTTGGAAGCCTAATCATGAAGATAATTTAAAAATCTTAATTTTGTCTGAATTTTGGTCTTGTTCAACAAGACTTTTCAAGATAATAGGTGCAAATAATCAAATGTATTTGCTTGTATTGTTGAAGAAAACATGCAGCCTGCTCTCAGGTACCCTTATAATTCATAGATATGCACCCTTAAACAAGTACTCCAAACCTTGTGTTCTACAGACCTTGGTAATCTCCTGCTGAGCCACAGCTTTTAAATGTGTTCTCTGAAGGACTTCCTTGGCAGCAGTTATGTTCAGGTAGAAGTTTCCATCTATGACCAATCCCCACCACTAAGAGGTATGAGCTCAACTGTAAGAGAAAGCTCTTTTAGAATAAAACATTTATCTAAAGTTGTACTGCTCATGTAAACTGTCAGTTTTTTTACATTCTGAATTGTGTTCAGCTCTTAATGTTCAACTAACACAGTAAGATGAATTGTGCAACACAACTAAGTGCATCAAAATTAAACAGAGAAAACCTTCAATGCAGTGCCACACTCCTGGAGTTTCTGTCCAAATTTTACATTAGATTTTGGAAATAATATTAAAATATTTCTAAGAGCAGAGAAGATAAAAAGAATCAAACATTTCTAAACATTGTTGTGTGCTTCCTTTCAGCATTGCATCTAGGGAAAGATACAAAAATAAATGCATCTTTCCTTCAAAGAACTTAGAATCTGATAGAGTCGCAATAAATAATTGCAAGACATTTAAATATAGTGCTACAGTGGGGCTAAACATAAATTGTGCTATGGAACAGTAGGGACACATTGGAAATTCAGGAATATCACAAATACATTGATTTTTTTTAGAATGGGTGACAGATAAAGAGAAGTGCCAGATATTTTATGCAAGGATATAGCTTAAGAAAGGACCAAAGGCATGTGAGACCAACATTTTGATGAAAAGCCAATAGTCAAGTAGAATCCAAGATTTGCCAAGAAAAGGAGCTATAGAAGTAGACCAGATGCAGAATAAATATAATCCTAATATGCTAATTAATATAGATTTTACCTTATAGGGAAACTATAGGAATAGCATGCTTAGATTTGCATTTGGGGAAGAACATTAAGTTGACAATATGAAAAAAATATACTCATATTCATACACATACAAACATACATACACTACATAATTAGGCTCAAATGATTAAAATGATACAGCCATGATTAAAACTAATACATCTATCTTCTATTTTGTTTTTAAAATGATGTTAACCCTGCAAATGCTTTTAACTATTTTAATTAACCTCACTAGAAATTTATGGAGCAGCTACCGCTATTTTACGTAAAGTATTATCTTCATTTGGCAGAGAAGGAATTGAAGTTCTGGAGATGAATGGCTTGTCTAAGGCTACAGAGAAAGAGACAAAACAGGGTCTAAAGTATAATGATTCTCAGTCAAGAGGTTTTTTTGTTTTGTTTTGTTTTGTTTTGTTTGCACCAAATCTCATGACAAAATTTTTTTCCACATATCTATAAATATGAAAATGTGTCAACTGACCCTAAAAAAATACTACCTGGTCTTTTCTTTCATTATAATGTATTTCTTCAAGAATGCTATTTCTTAGCATTTGTTAACCAACTCAGATCTTTCCAATCATATCATATGTTCTCTCCCTTTCCCTTCCTGCTTTACATGTGTCTCTCTGTGTGTATTTTAGCATCATTTGAAAATTAACTCCACACTGATGTTCAAAAAAACTACCAATGTTTCTTGTAACTATAATTGTTTTAGGTTTTCATCCCATAAAATAAATCAAAGTAGAAACATGTAAGCAAATATTTTAGAATATTGAAGAACTTATTAAAATCTATAGGATTAGGATTATATTTGGTGTTTCTAAGCATCTAGTAAAATATTAAGAGAAAAACTTTTTGTCAAGACCTCCTTCCTTAAAAATTCAAAATTGCTTTTCAATTTTCATTACACCAGAGACATTTCTTTGAATAATCTGTCTTCTGACTTTCATCAATCAAGTAAAGTTATACTCGGTCTCTCTGATATTAACACCATAATTTAAAAACTTTATTTCAATTGGAAAAATACATTAAAAATATCATTTACATACATATTCTTTGCAGACTGTTTTTATTTACCTGGATTATGAATGTATTTTATGGTTATTTAGCAGAATTATGACATAATCTGCCTGAAAGGAATTATGACCTTAATATATCTCATTTGTGCATTGTGAATACTTTGATTGTTCTCTTGCTTCTAAGCTTTATTCTTTGACAAAACAGTTTGCACAGTTTCCCAGCCACAGTAAACATTATTAACTAACAACAGAATGACAGATTGTCATTTAGAGCACTCATTGTGCTTTTTCCCAAGAAGAAATTATATGCACAAGAGATAACATGATATTAAAAGTGGAAGATCTGAATCAAAAATGGAGTATATAGTAGCATCTTGGTAATTCATGGGTACATGATGATGAAGTCTCTAGGGACACAATTTTATTTTAGCAAAATCTCATAATGTCCTTTTAGATTCTCCTAGTCCCCATGAAATATTAATAGGATTTTATATAATGATGTGGTAATAGGAAAATACATAATTAATAAAATGTGCTAGAAATCACAATAGTCCTCATGTGTTAAATTACCTTTTTAGCTCACATTAAAGAACATACACATGTATGAGTACAGAACTGTCATTTATGGATCAAAACAAGAATTATGGGTTGAATTATGATTTGACTAACCACACCTTCATCTTAGATGTTGATGTCAAGAAGGAAAGCTCCCTTTTTTTCAAAATTTGATCTAAATAATAAAATATGATTAGCTCTGCATGCACCAGTTTAAATGTCATGTAAAGCATGACATTGTCAGAATGGCCCATATTGTATAATGAGCCATGAGAGAAGTGTCAGGTGGTTTTTGGGTTTATTCATTACAAGACACAATCACAGTTTATTAAAAAGAAGAGTAAAAATAAAACTAAATTGGCTTCAAAAAATAGAACACCAAAAAACTTTCATCTAGGCTGTCACTTCTCTATTCAATCGTTTTGGATTCAAATGCCCAATACTTAATTAGGGAGTTAAATGACAGTGCCAATACTTCTGATTAGTTATTTTAAATGGTGGACTTTAATGTTTTATTATATGCTGATTTTTCAGCCAATCCTGATCAGTCTGCCACATGAATGAGCATATGCTTCCATCCTTAAAGGTATTATGCATTTTATAAAATTAGAGCAGTGTGAGGATGCTCAGGAAGAAGACAAGCAAAGAAATTTTTTGGTTATTTTGTAATATCTACAATCTACTACATCAGACACCCATTCTTACTTAATTTCAAGAACTTGGATTCTTTGCAGATATAATTTTTTTAATCTTTCTAACAATAAAAAGCTGACCTGAGGAACAAAAACGGCAATCTCCTAAACACAGGAGAGATCTTCTTAGTCTTCTGTAGTCTTCTCAGCATGAAGAAACTTTATTTCTTACATTTTTTTCACATTGCTTTTTTTACCCTCCATCAATGGTCTAGAGGTATTTATTTTTTCAAGGACATTTATTTGCCCCAGGAATGAATTAAATGTAAATGGACTGAATCCACCAATAAAAAGGCACACAGTTGCAGAATAGATATAAAACAAAACCCAACCATATGCTGCCTCCAGGAGACACATCTCAGTTCCAAAGACAAATATAGACTTAAAGTGGAAGGGTTGAAAATGATATTTTAAGTAAATGGCTCTCAGAGGAAAGTAGGAGTAGAGGTACTAATATTGGACAAAATAGACTTCAAAAATTAAAAAGTTAAAGAAAGATACCAAAGGATACTTTATAATGATAAAGGGACTCAAGCATCAAGCAGACATAACACTTATTAACATCTATGGTCCCAATCAGGGAACCCTGAAATATGAAAAGCAATTACTAACAGAACTAAAGGGAGAAACAGACTAAAACACTATTGTAGTAATAAGGGAACTAAATACCCTACTGTTGGATATAGACAGATCATCCAAACAGAAAATCAATAAGGAAATAACAGCCTTAAATGGCACATTAGACCAACTGGACATAATTGACATTTATAGAGCCTTCCACCCCAAACACTGTTTATACATTCTTCTTTAGTGCACATGGAACATTCTCAAGGATCGACCACACTCTGGGTGACAGAGATAGTTTTAACAAATAAAAGAGGGTTGAAAATATACCAACCATTTTCTCTGATCATATGCTTGGAAACTAGAGATCAACTGTATAAAGAAAGCAGAAAGAACCACAAATACAAGGAGATTAAACAACATACTACAGAAGAAAACTGGGTCAGAGAAAAAATAAAAAGAAAGATCAAGAAATACAAAGAAATGAATGATAATGATAGTATGACATATCAAAACTATTATGGCAAAAGCATTCATAAGAGGCAAGTTCATATCATTACAGGCCTATATCCAAAAACAGGAATGAGCTCAAATAAACAAACTAACACTTCATCTTAAAAAACTAGAAAAGGAAGAACAAATGAAGCCCAAAGTCAGCAGAAGAAAATAAATAATCAAAATTCGAGTAGAAATTAATGAAATTGAAAAAAAATTATATATATAATTCTACCAAACATTCAAAGATTTAATACCTATTCTCCTCAAACTCTTCCAAAAACATTGAAGAGGGGGAAATTCTTCTCAACTCATTTTATGAGGCCAACATCATCCTGATGCCAAAATCTGGTAAAGATAACACACGCACAGAAAAAACTACAGACCAATATCTCTCATGAACACAGATGTGAAAATTCCAAATTAGGTACTAGGGAACCGAATAGAGCAACATATTAAAAACATATACCACAATCAGCTGGGCTTCATCCCAGAGGCACAGGGATGGTTCCACATACGCAAATCAATTAATGTGATTCACCACATAAATTAAAAAATAAGAATCATATGATTATATGATGAGATGCAGAAAAAGCCTTCAACAAGATACAGCAGTTATTTATGATCAAAACACTTAACAAAATTGGTATAGAAGGAAAGTACCTTAACATAATAAAAGCCATATGTGACAAACCCTCAGCCAACATTATTTAATGTTGAAAAACTAAAAACCTTCCTTCTAAGATTAGGAACAAGGCAAGGCTGTCCACTATCACCACTGCTATTCAATACAACATTGGAAGTCCTAGCAAGTGCAATCACACCAGAGAAAGATATAAAGGGCATCCAAATAGGAAACAAAAAAGTCAAATTGTCACTAGTTGAGGATGACATGATTCACTATATAGAAAACCCTAAAGACTCCACAGGAACACTACTAGAAACAATAAGCAAATTCAGTAAAGTTTCTGGATACAAAATCAGGGTTCAAAAATCCATAGTGTTCCTATACTCTAATAACGAAGTGCCTGAAAGAGAAATGAAAAAAATAATCATTTTTGCAATTGCAACAAAAAGAATAAAATACCTAGAAATAAATCTAATTAAGCAAGTAAAGGACATATATAATGAAGACTATAAGACCATATTAAAAGAAATTACAGAAGATACAAAGAATTGGAAAGATATTCTGAGTTCTTGGATTGGAAGAATCTACATATTTAAAATGACCTTATTACCTAAAGCATTATACAGATTTAATGCAATCCCCATCAAAATCCCATTGGCATTTTTAAAAGACATGGAACAAAAAATCAACAGAGTTGTATTGAAGTGAAAAAGACCCCAAACTGCCATAACCATCCTGAGAAAAAAGAAAGTCTGGAGGCATCACTCTGTCTGACTTCAAATTATACTACAAAGAGACAGTAATCAAAACAACATGGTATTTGCAGAAAAACAGACACACGGACCAGTGGAAGAGAATCAAGAGTCCAGAAGTAAACCCATATTTATATGGGCAAATAATTTTTGACAAAAAAGCGAAAAACATACAGTAGAGAAAGGAAAGCCTCTTCAGTAAATGGTGCTGGAAGAACTGGAAAGCCACAAAAGAATGAAATTAGACTGTTGTCTATAACCACACACAAAAATTAACTCAAAATGTATTAAGGACCCGAATATAAGACCAGAAACAATAAAATGCATAGAATAAAACATTGCATCCAATCTCAAGGACCTTGGACTTAAAGAGGATTTTATGAATTTGATCTCAAAAGCAAGGAAAGTAAAAGCTAAAATAAATGAATGAGATTGTATCAAACTAAAAAGCTTATGCTCAGTAGAAGAAGCCATCAGCAAGGTAAAAAGATAACCATCTGAATGGGAAAATATATTTGCAAGCAACATTTCCAGTAAAGGCTTACTATCCAAAATATACCATGAACTCATATGACTCAATAACAATAATAATAATAAAAAAGATTCAATAAAAAAGTTGGCAGAGAACCTGAACAGACACTTCTCTCTATAGGACATACAAATGACCAACAAATATATGAAAAGATGCTCAACATCACTAGCTGTTAAGGAAATGCAAATCAAAACCACAGTGAGATTCCATCTCACACCTGTTAGAACGGCTGCAATAAACATGACAAATACTAACAGATGTTGGAGAGGATGTAGAGAAAAAGGAACATTCGTACATTGCAGGAGGGACTGCAAATTGGTACAGTTACTTTGGAAAACAGTATGAAGTTTCCTCAGAAAACTAAAAATCAATCTATTATGTGATCCAGCAATCCCTCTACTGGGTGTTTATCCCAAAGACTTGAAAACTCATGTCCAAAAAGATATCTGCACACCAATGTTCATAGCAGCATTGTTCACAGTGGCCAAAACATGGAAGCAATCAAAGTGTCCTACAATAGATGATTGGCTAAAGAAGCTGTGGTACATATATACAATGGAATATTACTCAGCCATAAGAAGAGAGGAAATACTGCCATTTACAGCAACATGGATGGACCTTGGAATAATCATGCTAAGCAAAATAAGCCAGACTGAAAAAGGTGAAAACCACGTGATATCACTTACGTGTGGTATAAAACCTAAAAGCAACAAATGAATAGGACAAACAGAGACTCATGGACATGGACAAGAGATTATGGTCCCAGAATGTGGAAGGGAAAGAGAGAGGTAAATGAGGGAAAAGGGGTCAAATATGTGGTGACATTAAAGAATTAAAATAAATTAATAATAATAAACTATAATTTAAAAATGAAAATGCTAATAAAAATAAAGAAATAAATATTTTAAAAGATAGATGCAGAATGCTAATTAGCAGGATCATCTTATTGTTGCCTTCTTTATAAAAAATAGCAATAAGAGATTATGCTTATATATTTCCTTTCATTGTTTAGATACTTTATCACAGCATATATATAAAAACTTTCCTTCAGATAGTAGATTTTTAAAAATGATTAAATCAGTTTAATATCAATAGAATCACATAGCCAAGATAATTTAAAGGATAACAGGACCAATAAATTACTAAAATTTTGTGAGGATTTTAGTGGCTTTTTACGTGCTTTATTGAATTGTAAACTTATAATGATTCTGTGAGGTAGGCTAGATACTGTCTGTATTATAGAGATGAGCAGTTAAATCTCAGAGAAGCCATCTACCTAATGTCACCCAGCATTTGATGGCAGACCAAATTTTAAAATCCATAGATTTTTATTTCAAATTCAGTGTTCTAAACTCCAGACCTTGTTGACTTCTCAAAAAAATAAAAAATAAAAACAATTTTAAAAAATAATATAAAATCACCTTACCTTCTCAGGAGTTTAGGTAAGAGAATTCATTGGGTTAAACAGTCTGTGAAATAAAATGAAGCAATAGCAGATGGGCAATAAGAGAACTATTGGAAACAGTACAAATGATCAGAAAATGGTGAAAACAATAATGATGAGGTGATCTCTAGAAGAGAGTCGAGTGCAAATTCTGAAAGTATTATGTAACATTTACTAGTCAGTGATTTTGATTCCTATGTAGGAAATGTACTTCACTCTCATCCAGGTTCACAGCTCCAACTCATGGGCAGCCATTGGCCAAGTTTGAACTTTTTATCCATCTACTGAAAGTGTGTTTTCAGTGTTCTCAAAGGAGGCCATGTGAGCACAGAGTGCAGTGAAAATGGCAGGAAGAAGCGATTAAATTATGCTTGGGTTTCTTTCAATCCTGGTTCTTATACTTAATAGCTGAGCAACTTTGACCCAGTTGTTTAAATGATACTGCCTCTCAGTTTTTTCAACTATAGATTAAAAATAATAATAGTATCTAGTGGTACAATTTCTGTGACTATTAAGATAATACATGTAAGGTTAAAACAATATCTGGCACAGAACAATTAATAATACCAGTTGTTGACTTTTTGGAAAAGAAATACCAGACTTCAGTAAGGCAGCTAGCATATTTGAATTTTAAGGATATAGATATTTGTTTGTGCAAAAGAAAATCAAGAGATGCAGATGTGGATAGTGCAGGCTGTAGATAACAGTAGAAATGAATGAGTGAAGTGACACATGGATACTGGGACCTTTATAAACAGAGAAAAACAGAATTTGAGAAGCAGAATTCTTGCCTGATAGGCATATAGGAAGTTGAGACGAAGTTAAGAATTAATAAGAAATATATTGTTCCCTGCCCATTTAGAGAACATTCTATGAGGAAAATTCCTTTTAAAAAATTTTTTATTTTACTATTCTTAATGATAAAATTTACATGGTGCATATACATGCGCACATGCGTGTGCACCCACACATACACACGTTAACATACCGGTTACCAAACTGAATTTAGGGAAAATTAGTTTTATGTTCTACCTGCACAGCTTTCTCAAATATCTGCCCCTTCCTAAACTTCTTTTCTCAAATTCTATCTATTCTGTTTAATTTTTAATGTTATTATTTATTATGGTAACTAATCACATAGTAAAAATAATAAAATGAGGTTAATTTAAAGAAAATTAATCCAAGAATAGAATTATAAATTTTACCAAATTATTTTTTAAGTGTGAAATTCTAAATTAATTGTGTTTATGGCAAATATACCTCCAAAAATTGAAGTTTTCTTTTTTTTTCATATCAGCCTCAATGAATCTCAAAATATTTTACTTTTAAAAAAATGCACTTGATAATGTGTTAGAAAGTTATGAATCAATCAGTCAGTGCTACCTATTCATTTGTAAGGACAACAGTTTCAATTAATTATCACTGCTATTCAGAAGATAGTTTTTATAATTGGAAATAGGTATTTTCAGTTATAATGAGAAAATAAAATTTTTATTCAGATAAAATTCAGCTTTGTTCAGTTATAATGACCTATAGAAAGTTTTTCAATGAAAATATATTCTCATCACGTACACAGTAAAACATAATTAAGTTTAGTCCCTCACCTACAACATCTACATTTAAAAGCTCAACTCTAAATGAGGCTCTTCTTTTTTATTCCCTTCATTTTGTTTCACATCCTTCTGGATTTTGACCTCTGGGTCCTGGAACCATGCAAGGTACACTGAGATCTTTGATCTAATTATCATGTTTTGCATTTTATTTTTTCTGTACCCATCCAATTAAAATAGATAAATACTCATTAGATATTAAGTTAAAAAGCCCAGGTCAGTATACTAACATATTTTAAGTCAAGGCAGGCATTTAATTCTTGATTTAATTTAAATAATTATTTAAAGATTGGAACAATGGGAACTTGAGAATTTTTCTATTTCTTGTATCTTAAGCAAAATTTTCTAAAGTAAGTACTTGACAATTTTTTTCACTCCTAAGTATTCTCCAGAAAGGGATTTTAAATTCTATTTTGGCTTTCTATTTTAGTTTATAAAAACACTTAAGATTGTTTTAATCTCAGTGTCCATATAAAGCTGATTGAGAAGGGAAGGTTTTGCTGGTGAGATCCTCAGTTGAAAGAACACACGAGGGGCTGACATGATAATGGAATGTCAGGCACCAACTTTATTCCAGGGAGCATGCTTCTCTTGAGGGGAGTGCAGTTCTGTTGTGGGGAGCACACTTTTGCTCTTCTTCTGCTCCCCAAGGGACCGCATGGACTCACATATATCAGAGTACAATAGTGGCATGCGGCCACACATGCATGATACAATAAACTGAATTATGTTTACATACTTTAAGCTCAGGCGCCCTACTGCACTAATATAGCATTCTAAATCCGGGGTCCTATTCCTAGCCATGAGACTGGATTACAGTCAGACCTGGGACCCATACTCAGACTTAAATTTCTAATTTTATTTTATTTCTTCTTTGTCCTTAAAAGAGGTAATTGAATAATTTTCCCTGCATTATCTCATATTCTAAGTTCCTCTTCCAACTTTTTCTTCTCCTTTAGTATTCTCAACTCTACTGCAAAATAAGTTATATAGATACTATGATACATTAAATATTCATTTAATCCCCAGTTATATCCTATTTTCCAGTGATAAAAGCACACCTGATATTTTTTATGAACTCAAAAGAGCTGGGTTGGATGAGATGGTGATAAGTAAACTGTAAACTTAATAAAATATATTTATTAAATTCTTTGGCTCTTTCAGTATTTATACTTCCTTCTTCACATCTGTAACCATTAAAAACTTTGAGTCAAATTTAAATTTTTTAGCAAATATTAAATAAATATTTTTTTTATGGAAACTAGCCTCAGCTTAGAATTGAAAAGCTCAGAGTGACAGAAAAGCAACATTTGAGAATAATTCATATATTTATAGAGAGAGGGATTTTTTTTTTTGTACACTCTGTTTTGTGTGTGTGTGTGTGTGTGCCTCTCCTGCCCAAGTTAACCCATGGAGTTTCCAGTTTGGTTTTATTAAAGAAGCTGTCTTTCTAATTCCTCTCAAATCTAGTTACCCATTTTGACTGACTTGGTGGACCCTTGAGCAGCCATTGGCTCTGCTGACTGTTATACATATACCTCCTTGACTCTGCATATTACCCCTCCAGTCTCTGAGGGTCTCTCTCACTTTTATTTTTGTCTTTGGGTGATGGGTCCAACTTCCCATGATGCCATTCGGTATTGGGAAAGATGATGTGAAGTAGCAGTCTCTGTATTTTATTTTCTTTTATTCTCAAACTCCCTTGTAGAATTATAATTGCTTTTCTTCCAACAACTTTACTCTATCCAGTCTAGTAGACTTCCAAAATTTGTTGCAACCCTTTGAGAGACGAAGTTAATTGTGATACCACTGTAAACTGTAAACTTCATAGTATGATCTAAATCTTTGTGTCAGTGCTGTGCTGATTGAGAAGGGAAAGTTTAGGTGGTGAGACATGCAATTGGAAAATCACACTAGGAGCTGACATGAGGAGGAGACTGCAAGCTAAGCCTTTATTGTGGGGACAGCATGGGCTTATATACGAGAGAATAATAGTGGCATCCCACCACACATGCATGGTACAGCAACCTGAGTCATTCTTACTTAAGCTAGGCTCAGGCACACTACTGCATTTAACGAACCATGCTGGATATGGGGTCATGTCCTTAGCCGCAAGCCTGGGTTGTTGCCATGCCTGGGACCAGACAGGCCTGGGCCCACACTTTGCTATCTCACTTTTGAATAAAAATATTGTATTAGGGCTCAGGATTAGCATTGATGGATATGATTAATCCTCAAAATTTATGGAAGCCTAATTGTCTACATGAAATTTTCATGCCACTGAAGACAGACCTCACACAGGTCAAACTCTACTCAGAGAAACTTAAAAAACGTTTTAATGAATATCACTTATACAGACTTTTGTTAGGGAGAGAGAGAATTCCCCGTCTCTACCCTTCTTTAGATCTTACAGTTGGACTGGTAATAAAGTAACAAAATTGACACAAAACAAGATTACCAGGAGCAAACTAGTTTAATATGTGTGTACAGGAGAATCACAATATGATCTTCAGGTCAAAAATGATCCTCTAAAGAATCATCAAACAAGTGTCTTTTATACTTTTTAGACAAAGAAATAATAATTTGTGAGAAATTGACAGGACAAAGAAAGTTAGTGCTCATCAAAAAGAAACCTAAGCAAAGTTTGGTCTCGGGAAGTAACTTAGAAAAGGCCACCCAGGTTTGTTTATAAAACTTTTTGGACTTCTGGATATTTTTACTTTTGTATTTTAGCCCTCTGGAGGAGAGGGAGCACCGACCACATGGGAGACTTATCTCCTGCTTTAAGGAGGACAGAGAAGTCAGTTATCTTCTTGCATGGGGTATTTCATAAGTAACTTTAATTCAAAATAACATGCCATTGTGGGATATCTTTAGGCAGCCTGCCTCGGGCCCAGACACTTTCATATTTCATCAATCCATTTTATATCCCTGTACAACTTTATAATTAAAAAAACAACAAAACAAACAACAAAACAAACAAACAAGCAACCCAACAAGCCACAAAAACTCTTGGGTCACGAGCTGAGGAAACTTTACCCTAGCTGATCAGATTGTTTTACCTATCTCTGTCCTTTGTCCAGACTTACTTCAAATTCTATTTTGGCATTTTACACTTTCAAGGATCCAACCATAAAAAGAAAGATATTTCACTTTATTAAAATTTTGATACTCTATGCCAATCCTTGACAAATTTTCTAAATATGTATAATTTTCATAGATTTACCAAAAAGAGCAAGGTCTTAGAAGCGTGTTACTTTAACAGAGGTGTTCTACTTAATTGTCAGGAAAGTAAAGTAACTTGGCAACCATTTCAAAGTTATCTAGCCTTATAGACCATTAAGTGGGAAATAGAGAAAGTTTGCCTTAGTTTTCAGATATCTGTATAAATAAGATTAACATAACTCAACATTCAGTACCAAAAAAAAAAAAATCAATACTCCAAGGAGATAGCTTTTCTCAACCTTAAACTAGAACTCACAGCTGGCTTACTGAGGAAAAAAAGTGTGAAAGTATAAAAATATACATAAGCAAATTATTTTACTACTTTGTCTATTGATAGATTTACTGGAAATTTGTCTAAATAACATTTATTTATATTTCATGTTACCTAAATATTTTTTCCAAGAAACTTACTTATGTATTTATAAATATGATCCATGTTCTAAATATTAATTAAATTTTAAAGGTTGAGTGTCTAATAAATTGCTCATTTAAGTAATGTATTACAAAATAAATTTTATTGCTTCCTATTTTAGGACATTGTATTTTAAAATTAAAAAAATAAGATTATCCAATATTTTTTACTTGTTATCAGAAAAACTTACACTTGTAAGAATTAACAGTTTTATGTTTTATAAAGTAGGCATTCAATAAACATATATGTTATTTTTAAAAAGTAGTAGTTAAGCAAATATTCAAGTTTTACATAGAATTTAATAAAATCTTCACATCTGTACATACAACTTTAACATAATTTATGGGTACAATTTTTGTCCATCATATGTCATCAGATTTTATTTCCTTCAAACTCTCTTTTAAGAAAGAAATAAATGACAGGGATGGCTCCATAGCATAGTGGTTAGCACCTCTGCTTTACACGCAGAAGGGCACCAGGCCCCTGAGTGCAATTAAAGGTGTGGATTTAAAGAGGGTGAAAAAAAGAAAGAAATGACAGTATAAAATGTCTTTTTAAAACTTAGTTGGATATGAAAACTATAGTATTTTGTTGAATTTATTTCTTTAATGTGGATAATGATAACATCTTTGCATGCATAAAATATTTTGAATAGTCTGTCATTATCATGCTTTAAGATTAAAATAAAATTTAATTGTAGAACAAAAATATAATAAAATCTAAATTGCTTAGAAAACTCTGAATTTACAGCTGACTAGCCAGCACGTCATATATGAATTTCACATGCAGCTTTTTGAAGAAAACTAATTTGAATTGCTCAAGGAAAATTTGTTACTTTGTTTTTGTTAAAAGCTGTGAGCAAGTCAACTTAATGGAAATTGGATGTGTTGCTATATTGCTTCAAGCTCCTTTAGTTGCAAAGCTGAAGAGATATTTAATTGTAAGTTCTAATAAGAATATCCACCTGACAGATTTTTCAAAAATATAACTACTTTATAATTTACAAAATTGTGGATCTAATCAAACATTGTATATGAAGGTATGAAAATCTTTAAGTGATTGAATACTCTTTCTATTGTGAAGCTAATTAACCAATTAATTAACAGGTCTATGTGATATCCTCTATGCTTATAATAATGTTCCACATGATGTGAGCTGGCCTTAATGATGAATTGCAACTCTTCTATTATAAAGAAAGAAGGGGCCCTGGCCATATGTGATAATCTGAAGAAAGAGTGTTGTTACGTAACTCAGGAGGAGAGTACAAAAGATGCCTCAGGAAGAAAGTTGATTCTTTAGAAGCTAAAACTGGAGCCCAGTCAAGCCCTCTGGGCTGCTCAAGATAGCTGCTCACTCCACAGAACTGATCATCTACTATTCAATGGAAGCAATTGAGGAGAAACAAAAATTATATTAGTTTTGATATTATTTTAAATATTACTGCCCTTGATAATTAATGTTAATGGGTACCACTAAAGTTTGGTGTCTTCCATATTATTCTAAGACCTAGTAATAGTCGTTGTAAGTCTTGCATAGGAAGAGCATTCTTTACAAATGAGAATGTCTTGTCCACCTCGAAGTGAATAATGCAAGGGAGTAATTTTAACACTCCTGATTGTTGGGTTGGCGGGGGAAGGGCCAGCCAGATGCCTGCCTGGAGACTCCCCAGCTTGACACCGGGAATCCAGACCTGAATAGGTCCCACCCTCAAGCCCTGTCATCACCCTAATCTGGAGGCTGAATTAACATTCGATTAACGATTAACGTTCCCCACCCTATACCCCTACCCCCACATAACCCATAAAAGCCACGCCCTCCCACCCAGGGCGCGACTTCTCTGGCCCCTCTCCTCTCTGGACCAGAGAACCTCGCCCTGGAGCGCTCTCCCAATAAACGCACGTCACGCGTTTACCTTACACTGATGATTAGGTTCTGGCAGACAAGAATGAGTCAGCTCATGAAAACAACAAAACAAACATAAACAACAGCAATAAAACAAAAGCCAAAAGTCTCCAGATAAAGAAACTTTGTGCAACTAACATGTTACCCCCAAGGCCTCTTTAGAAGACACCTGTGTTGTAAGAGAGGAGAGGCTTAATAAGAGAAGTGCTGTTTAACCATGGCCACCTGAATGAAACTAAATGTTTGCATTTTCATTCATTCATAATTTAGAGCAACTGTTTTCTTAGAGTAGCAGATGTGTCAAATATTATTTATGCTATTATACAAGTGACTTTTGATTTAATTCCTTCTCATCCCTTCAACTGAAATTCTTAGTGCTTTCCTTTTCAAAGAGATATTTTTCAAAATTTCTATACTTCTCTGCCTCACTTTCTCTATGTTTACAGAGTCATTCTTTTAAGATTTCATGCAAAGACGTCTTTTCTCAAACTTGACATTCATTTGCCTTTCTGCAACATGGTTTCCCATGTTTGTTGATAGCACATTAAAATTTGAAATTCTAAATTTCAATGTGCTCCTTATTTCCAACTTAAAAATACATCAAAATTATTATGAAGCTTTACTGCATTAAAATTAGTTTTTTTTTTTAAATACTCTGCTTTTTAAATAACTTTAAAAAGAGGAAGGGTTTTCTTAATTAAGACTTTTATAAACTTACAAGTGATTTACTAGATTCTACTAACTCCAAGCTTGGAGAAAAGTGCTGAAGCATTTCTCTTTCTATTTCTGTTCTATTTCCTGCTGCACCACCCTTGTGTTAGCCATGTACATAAAGAGATAGCTTTCTAGAATTTTATAACTATCTATTTTTGGAAAATAACCTGAAATATTTGACACTTTAATTCTGTATAAATGGCAATGTTTTTTCCCCTCATATTACTAGATGATCCTCTTTTGACACTGAAAATAATGTCTTTAATTACAAAAAAAAGAAAATGCACCCTTTGTAAGCCAAGAAAGAATATCCAGATGATGAATGACACACTATTTCATCAGTGGACCGCTATACTCTGACTGGAGGCCAATATACTTCACTTTGAGAATACTAGGTACTAAGAGAGGAAAAGGGCTGGGAAGACAGATTTCCAGTGAGCAAGCACTAAAGGACTTTTTACCCATAACAGCTCATCAATAAAGAACTTTTTGACTGTCATCTCATAAATGTTAAACATCACTTTAAATATTGGAAATGTACTGAACATAAATTAAAATCAGTAGATTAAATTTAAATTGTGTAAAATAAATTTAGAAAGCATTTATAAAAAATTATTTTATTACAGATATGCATTACATTTCAGACGACAAGATAGAATTTCCCAAGGTAGTTTCAGTTTATGTTTTTATCATAAATTGCTTGAATTTTCTTCCAGTCTGCATTCTAAAAAATTAAGAGGATAATTTTATTTTTATTATACTATGATACAGTTTTCCATCACTTTTTAACAGCATAAACTTTTCCAACTATGGCAACTCCAATCATTGTCTCCACTGTCACATGACTTCTTCCCTGGGCATCTTCACATGGCCGGCCTTCTTATAAGAACACTTGTCATTGGATTTAGTGCCCAACCTAACCTAGTATCACCTCATCTTAACTAACTGCATTTGCAAATATCCTTTTTCCAGATAGTCACTTGAGTAGACATAAATTTTGAGGAAGCAATATTTATTCAGCCCAGCATACTCTTTCACTACATGTTAAATTATATGAAGACAAAAATAGAGTAGGTTTTTAACCTCATGTTATTTCTTTCACCATCTATGTAGATATTCAGTAAATATAGTACACTGAACAATACACACTCCAACTTTATCTGATTATAAATATGTTGTGGTCCTTGTGGCACTAGTAAGTAGGCAGAATATAAATCTTTCAGTACAGTAATTTCTTATTGATAAAAATTTCTGACCGACTCTAATTCTCTTGTCATTTTGTAATTGGAAACAAAAGAGGAGAAGGGAGACAAAAACAAACCTTTTTCTGAAAAGAAATATGCCTGTCTGGGTTCCCTGGAATCACAACTTCCTAAAGTAGTATTTTAACCAGACCGAGAGACTATGACGATTACTATCTATTAAGTAGATAGCTTAGGGACATCTCTCTCTACACCATGTGAGAATAGAACAAGAAGACAGCTTTTTGAAACTCAGAAAGAGTGTTCTCACAAGACACTGGATCTGTTGGCATCTTGATCTTGGACTTACCAGGGTCCAGAATTGTGAGAAATGCATTTCTGTTGTTAAGCTGCACAGTCTGGTATAATCAGTGCATTAAGAAAATATGTAATTGCATGCCCTAAATCTTGATGCTACTTTATATGCACATTTTTCTAGTAGTTTTCATAAATATTAGATTTTTTGTGCCAAAAATCATGGAAATAGCCAACTGACTTTTCAAGATGAAATTTAAAAAAAAAAAACATTTACTTTAATTTATAAATTCTTCTTCGAATGTGACCTAAAACACAAGGTTTATTTCCTGACCATAATTGTTTTGGTTCATTAACCAAATTCTATCTTAATTGAATCTGTGACTGCTGATATCTCTGAAGATACCTTGGGAAGTCTTAAACAACTTTCTAAAGTCTACTCTAATGAGGCTCTTCTTATAAAGTGATTTCTAGTGATACAAAACAATTCTTTCTAAAGAGTTCATTTGGTGTGAACTCAGTGGAAGATTCTGGATTTAAAAAAATCTCACTGCAATGCCAGTGAATTGCTTCTTATCTGTCAAATGTTTTAATAAATGATTATTCTAAGAGAGGACATGACGCATGATGGACTCCACCAAGAGCTGCAATTTTATGTTTTCTATTATTATATACACTTGCATATAACAATAGAATCTTAATGTTGGTTGCCAGAAACTCTATGAAAATTTCTAAAGAGGAAAAAAAAGCTTTTGTTTTAAATGGGTCTAATACCAATGTAATTTTATTGGCTAATCTACTGGGCATGTATTTCAAGTAACAATTCCTTTTCTTAAGCCAATCAAAGTCCATTTTTTTTGGCCCTGAATTCTTCTGAAAGTTCCATTAATTACAAATTAGTGCATCATGTTATATAAAACATAATGCATGAGGGTAGGTACACTCTGAAAATGCAGAGCTTTGTACTTTTCTTCTTTCAAATTATGAAGAAGAGAAACAGTGTTGGTTACCTTTGTTGACGTTTTAAAACAGAAGTTAAAAAAAAAACAGAACAGAAATGACCAAAAAACAAATTAATAATAATTATAATAATAGCAGAAAAGCTAGTATAAAAGGACAAATAGAATATAAAAAACAGAATTCTTAGAAGAAAAAATACATATGACTAAGCTAACTAACTAGAGAGAGTAAAACTGAAAGAACTAGATAGGACTACTTACCATTTGGACTGGCAAATACATAAAAATTTATCAAAAAGTTGAAAGTTAAAAATTGTTAGTGAGAATAATTATTCAATGCTGGAAAGAGTATAATAGAGTGAAACCCAGCAATATTTATGGAATAAAATATACGTAAATTTTATTGTTCACCTAGCCTACTCCTACATATGAGGGAATTTTGCCCAGATTTACAAGGGAGCTCATATGAGGCTATCCACCTCAATACTTCAGTAGTTGAGATTTAAAACTATCTAGGTATCTATCAATAGACAAGTGGATAAATAAAATTTAGTAAATGCATAACATTGAGTAGGTGGAGGGAAAATTATGCAAAACAATCAAATATGAAATAATATTGATTAAATAATTTCTCTTTATTTTTGTTTTCCAAAAATTTGAACTTGAAAATACTGTTTGGCATTTCAAATGTTGTTTAATGTTTTTAAGGACAAGTATATTGAAATAAAGAATTTAAATAAACCTTTTACTCTATTTTAGTAGGGCAAATGTCCATTAACATTTTAAAGTCCAATCTTCAGATTCACCAAAATAAAAATTTACAAATGTGTAGCATATACCATTGCTATGAAATTTACTTTTTGATTGAATCTAAAAATTATTTCATAGGAAGTCAACCCATTTTGATGACTAATCTGCTGTACCAAAAGATAAATTTAAAAACAGCACATATTCATTTCTTTCAGTCATATTTTTAAAAAGATGAATTTCGATATTGTAATAATTACCTGAAGCACAAAATATTTAAGTGGCTTTTCTCAAACGCATTTATGTTTCTCACTGAACCAAAAGTCCCAAATCAGGCATCCCTTGGACTGTACATGCTCAATGACAAAGGCTGTATATAGCTGTGAAATTTATGTATCCAAGGTGGCCAATTTCACACTTGCACGGTTTCATTTTCAAAAAACATTTGTTCACATTTGTTCAATAGTTCATCCCTCTGTTAGGCTGGTAAGAGGAAGCTAGTCAATATATAGAAAGCAAGTATGCCATTGAATATTCCGAATAGCTCTGGTATGGTATAAAACCAGGCAAAATTGTGAAGTAAAAAATGGTCTCCTTTTTCAGAATTTGTTTTTGCCTCCCACATTCTAATGAGGATCACACAATCCCAGTTGCCCATTTATTCTCTTTATTTGTGTTCTTGATGTTCTCATTTTTTTTCTTAAACTTTAGGTCTAAGTAGGCCATGAAGAAAGCTAGAGTAGGAGGGCTTACGATTAATAAACTGATATTCAACTGAAGCACAAAGCTAGATGCAGTCAATGCAAGAGAGAAATTCAAGACATGGTGGATGGGTCTAACTAGTTTGATGACTGCTGACCGGTGGTCACTGAGTGAATAATTACCCTCTGGACATTCCTTGAGTTAATGGACCTTGGTGATAGCAAATTCAAGAGCAGGCAATGTACAGAGGCCAGGTCAACAAACTAGCAGTCAGCTTTCAAAAGGTCTGAAAAACAGGGTCCAAACCATAGGAATAAAGATCAGTGGAGAATTCCAGCCCAGAGGAGCTGTGAGACTAGGGAAATGCCGGTGCCAGCCGGCTAGATGAGTTCTGGAAACAAGAGAGACACGGTGAGGAAAAATAGACAAGAGACAAAAGCATGGGATCGAGAGGATCGGTCCGAAGAGCCGATGTGGAACTTTATTTCAGACAGCTTATATACAGGCTTATGTTTGCCCCGGCCGGCGGGGCAGGACAACGCGGGTCGAAGAGGATCCTGTGGAGGATGGGGGAGGGGAGAGACAGGAGATACGAAGAAATGGAGGCAAGACAAAGTTCTGATCAAGCCTCAAATTTTTTATTTTCTCCCACGCATATACGGGGGAACAAAGGGGGCAGGACTGACTAGGCAGGGGGACACCTTTTACAATTTCATTGGTCCTTGGTTGACGGGGTTAGGGGGTACAAAGGTTAGAAGTGAAGAGGAACAAGGAGGAGAGGGGCTCCTTGGGCAGGTCCACAGCCATTCAGTAGGTCCTTCCTTATCCGGCGGGTATGTTAATACATTCTGTGGTTAACTATTCTCTGGAGCATTATCTGCTCCTGCATTCTTTAGATAGCATACAGGTTTGTTAACGGCCAGGTTCTATGCGGGGCTGGTAGGTCAGGATGAAGGCCTTTTGGCTCCCAACATCTCCTCCCTTTCTGTTTTAGAAAAGGTGGGCCTTAACAGTGGGGAACATTGACCTGGTTCTCCAAGGGCTATATAGACCCGCCTAGTATTTGGCTCTTGGTATCTTTTTGGGGAGGAGGCAGAGCCATTTTGAAATAGTTTTTGGATACCAACCTCTATGCAAACCAGGTGTGTTCTCAGGGAAATACAGAGGGGTCTCTTTATTGTGACCTTCCCTTGCAGATGCTTTGTTTTGCACCCATCTCGGTGCCCATACCCCCTCGAGTTTTTGATGGGCTAGGGTAGACATACCCTCTGTACTATATGCCGTCCCGTGAGGAAGGGAGCCAGGCAGTTATATTTCTCCTTTTACAGTGGAACCAATGGTTAGGGTTTTGTATATAACCTGAAAGGGATTTTAAAGAAGCCGATGTAAATTTAAAGGTGAGATAGGGGCCAGTGGGGATCTTGGGTCTTTGGGGTTTTCATTATTGTAGTCGGTGGTGTCATCGCTCTGGGTAGCCAAACGGTGATAGTGAATGTGGACAGGTTTGGTCAGCAAGGCATCTACCTGTTGCTTGATGAGATCAGTTATCTTGGAAAGCCCAGGGCCCAAAGGTTATAAGTAAAAGAACACAAGAAAGGGGGCCGAGGATGGGAAGAGGAGGTAAGGAAGGAGCCCATTCAACCCAGTTAGAAAGGGGTTCTCTTGGAGTTCTCTCTGCCTCTTGACAAGGTCTTCTTAAAGTTTCTTGATCTTATCTAACGATTCCAGATCTATTGGCGTAGAAGCAGCAGCTTTCCTGTAAAAGCCAAACAAATCCCTCCCTGCTCTGCTGTAAGAAGGTTCTAAGCCTCTGCGGTTTTGTAACATTACTTCAGCAAGGGAATCAATTTGATCTTGTAGGTCGCATGGTTCCTGAAAGGGCTTGAACGCTCATTAATTAATTGGTGGGACAATTTGTTGTAGGAGTGGACTGCAACGCCAACTCCAGCTGAACCAGAGGCGAGTGCCCCAGTAATACCTAAACTGACAAGGAGGGGGATGGCTTGGATGGCTCGTTTGTGTCTTCCCGCTATGTAATCTAGGCTAGGGAGGGGGACCGGTTCGTCTCCCGGTATGATGGAGATGTCTGGGAAAATATTAACTGATATACAGAGTCCAGTCCAATTTTGTGGTAAGGCAGTATAAGCGAGATTATTTCCACATAAGAATACCTGTCCAGGGGCTGGACATAGGGGCTCATTATAATTAACAATATTGGAGCAATTAGCGAAGGTGACAAATCCTACATCAATGTTGAAAGAGTTATTTTGAAACGGACTTTGGTAGCAAGTAGAGAAGTTGAAACCTACAGGCTGAACTCTAAAAGGAGGGCTGAGACTGCAATTAAGGGTATGGTCAAGAGACGAGTTTAAGACTGGGATAGCAGTGGGCATAGGGATGCCTATAGTCATGCATAGCCAGCAATCTTGAGCAAGTTGGGGATTAGAATTATTTAAGGCCCATAGAGTAGTTTCCAGGATACTATTGGTTTGGGTGTCAATGTCAATATTTCCTCGGGATCTAGGAATAGCTAGGGGATGATAAGAAAGAAAGCGAAAGCCTTTTGGAATTCCTCAAATTTTTGTTATAATTTTATATAATGAAGAGCATCAGCAGGACCATCACCGTCTGACACATAAGGCGGAGGATCGGTTGGCCAGCAAATTGTTTTTCCAATATCCTTAGATGCACCACAAGGGGCTATTGGGAAGCTTCCAGGGCCTACAGCTGACAGGGTATTGGCCCAGTCGCCAGTGTTAGGGGCATAAGGTGCCCATCTTGTTAATTTAGCGGTGTAATATGTCTTATTACCCTTGGTGCATTCAAAACAAAAATCCTACTTAGATTTTGTTGGAAAATTTGTCACTATGTTATAAGGTTTGATCACCTGGTTAAATGGGATTACAGGTCATTATGAAACAATACTTAGTTATCTATTTAACCAATGCAATAAAAGATTTCAAAGGTAAATATGACTATAAAAAACCTTAGCATTCTTAATGTTAAGACTGTTTTTAAGTATCAGTATTTAATAGATTAGCAAATTTATGAATATACCAATCTTATAATTTTGTAATCTTGAACAACTAGTAGAATTAGCATCACATTCGACCTAATACAGGTAGAATAAAATTGTGTTTCTGATAACTTGAAGACACAACTACTTTTCCTTAACTTATAATATTAAACTATTCTTATTACCAAAGATTATCTCAGATCATGTAGATTTGATAAAACAAACATTTGAATTAGTTTCTATTTTTCTGACAATTTTAGGAAGACGTAATTTATAAGATTTCTATTTCTTTCTAAACCAATTAAAGCAGAGATCTTTTATTAATTTATTTTTCAATAAAAATAAATTCCAACCTAAACTGAAGAACCAGCCAGAAGGGAGACTTGACTATTCAGGACTCCGCCCCAGAGACACTCTGTAAACACTTAATCAGTTTTATGTTTAGTCATTCTTCAGACCTAAATCTCTAACACAAATGCACATTCTCTGCATTGTTTTAAAAGAAACCTATGATTACCACAGATGATATCTCGCATCTCAAAGGCTGTTTTCAGGTCCAGTGGCCCCTCTGATGGTTACTCTGTTCCAAACGTGGGCTAATTTAGCTGGCAGGGATTGACGCTCTAGCTCCGTAGGCTTGGGCTTGTTCCCTGAAATCCTTAAAATGGTTAAAGAAGTATTGAAAAGGGGGAGAACATAGGACGATTTGAGAAGGAAGCCTGACTCATGTTAGTGAAAACAGGTAAGAGAAGAGAAAATCCCCACAAGAGCCAACTAAGCCAGGGCTAGGATCAGCCTTTCACCTAGCATCCAGTCGGGTGGGGCCACAGAGGCCAGACCTAAGGAAGGAATCAAAATAAGTAGAGGAGGGTAACAGTACATTCGGCCAGCCCAGACAGACAGACACAAGACAGACAAGACAAACTACAGATAACACAAAACGCTAGCGCATCAGAAACTAGAACCAGAACAGGTACAGGGTCAGAGTCTGACGTCTCAGACCGACCGAACTAGGGAAGTATTGCTGCGTCCAGCCTTCCGCTAGTTAACCAAGGGCCCAATCAGACAGGAACAGAACTCAGGCATCTAGATAGATGTTAATGCAGTCTTATTCACCGGTGAGGCTGCTTTAGGTGGCTCGTGCCCAATTACAGTTAAAGTGAAACTTCTTCTCCTCCTGCCCTCCTGAGAAAGGCTGCTTGGCGTCCGGGGCTGAGAAAAATCTCTCAGCGGCCGCCCCCTGGACGAAGCAAGTCCTTACTCAAGGTGGCTGGGGGTTTCAGGTTTTAGGAGATCAGGAACAGAAGTTAAAAAGAGAACAGAAGTTAATCTTTGACAAAGCTAGCAGAAACTGGTCATTACAAAGATAAATGTAGCCAGGGAATTTGTTAGTTTTAAACATGGCCATGCAGATGTTCTTTTTATCTGTACCCTGGAATGTTGCGCTCTTAGCATATGAGAGAGCTCTTTGTCACAAGTTTCACAGCAGACACTAAGCAGTTAAAAGTTCTAGGAACTAGGCATTCTTGTCCCAATTAAAAATTGCTAAGGTAAAGATTTCTTTTGTCTAGTTTTGGGACTTTTAATTAACTTTTACCTTTTCCACATTTTAGTAGGCTGTCACATTCCCATTGGTTTTTAGGCACATATCAAATCTTTGATGTCCTTTAAATTGCGGAAACTGAGATACCCCTGTTACTTGAGTAGAAAATACTATTAATTTAACAGCCTGGACTCTCTGTTAATGTACTTTATAAGGCAATTTACTATATATGGCCTAAATCGCAGTCCTAGAAAAGCTAATATTAAAGGTCTTTGTTTTACTAAGGCTAGACTGTCTCGAATTATGCCAGAGTGGTTGGTATAAGAACAGCAGTCTTAAAGTTGTACAATCAAAGTAAGATCTATGCTTTATAAACACATTAGTCTTATATGCATGAATTAATACTCAAGATTCTTAGTTCATTTTACAGATTTTGAAACTAAGCTGTTTAAAAGGTAAAATTTGAGACTATGGTTGATGCAGTAAATGAATATTGAAACAAACAAAAACTTTATCTAAATATTTACATTTGAAATAATGTTCTCAACTATTCAATATACTGTTTTTCTAAGTATAATAAGTACAATTACCTATTTATAATTGGCTTTTAACAATATGGTACACTGGTAAACAACATTTACAGCAATTATCTTATGAAATCACAAGTGAAAAAAATTTCTCAATAATAGTGAGTTGTTAAATTCCTTTATCCAATAGTTGTTACAAAATTTTTAAAAAGCCTAAACACACAAACCTGATTTCTTTGATAGTAGGCGGGTGCATTGTGCTCTTAAAAGAGCTAAGGGAAGGAGGCTTACCTAGTTTTCACTAATTTCTAATTCGAATTTAGTCAATGTTTCCTTAAAAGTTTTATTTATCTTTTTTTTTTTTTGACCTGAATTCTGTGGTCTATAAGCACAATGCAATTTCTACTCTATTCCTGGTAATTTTTCTATAATACTTGGCGTTTTATGAAAACCTAATCTCGACACCTATTGTGATAGGCCCTGAAGTTTTTCCTGAGCTTGCTGCTGCTGTAGCTGTTGCATCTGGGCAGCTAATGAAGTGAAAGCATTTTGCAAGCGCTGTACCTCTGCCCACAAGCAGATCGCGCCCCAGGGGGGCTGCAGTTCCCGCCAAGGCCAATCCTCAAGCATATCTATGGAAATAGAATGGCAGACTGAAGGAGGACGTGAACTTTCTTTAAGGGCAGTTTTCCCCATTTCTATTACTTTTTGGATATCTGGATCATGGGAATGAACTTTGAGGACATCATTAATCAAATTCCAATATGAAAATGCAGAAACAGGAACTTTAGTTGGACCAAAAACAGTGTAGTAATCATTTAAGCAGTCCCCAACCCTTTTCCAACACTTTATCTATTGTTCCCTCCTGGGGGAACCATGGACAAACATCAGACAGAAAAGTAAAAAAATCACGTACATCTTTTTTCCGAGCCTTAATCCTTCGTACCTTGAGAGAGTCTTTAAGACCCGAAATGAAGAGCTCTTGAGAGCTCAATTCCTGTCCCATAATGATCACCCACTTACCTCTAAACCGTCGCCTCCGGCAGGCTGGCTAGTCCCACGGCGATAACTCACGGGTAAATACCTCGTGGCTAGGCTAACTAACTCCACGTGTACGCACAAGGTCAACCAGGCCTGGGCTACTCAAGTGGGTGTCCTCAGCAGAATTCGTGCTTCGAGCCCCACGTTGGGCGTAATTCTGCCCCTGCCGTGCGGGGCAGGACAACTTGTGGTCGAAGAGGATCCTGTGGAGGATGGGGGAGGGGAGAGACAGGAGATACGAAGAAATGGAGGCAAGACAAAGTTCTGATCAAGCCTCAAATTTTTTATTTTCTCCTGGCCGCATATATACGGGGGGAACAAAGGGGGGCAGGACTGACTAGGCAGGGGGATACTTGTTACAATTTCATTGGTCCTTGGTTGATGGGGTGAGGGGGTACAAAGGTTAGAAGTGAAAAGAGGAACAAGGAGGAGAGGGGCTCCTTGGGCAGGTCCACAGCCATTCAGTAGGTCCTTCCCTATCCGGCGGGTATGTTAATACATTCTGTGGTTAACTATTCTCTGGAGCATTATCTGCTCCTGCATTCTTTAGATAGCATACAGGTTTGTTAACGGCCAGGTTCTATGCCGGGGGCTGGGCGGTCAGGATGAAGGCCTTTTGGCTCCCAACATATGTTTATGATTGAGTTGTCATAGTTATTCTCTTGCAAACAGTATTAATCTTATTATACAATGTATGATGACACTGTGTAAAGGTCACACTTGTATTGATATGATACTGTTACCAGGGAATGAGGTCTTGGCGGTCCTCCAGTAGCCCAATGTACAGAGATCTTACTTCAGGGCTAGCTGAATATTCGGGAACAGTGAGCTCAGGGAGCTATTGTCTGTAAACAGACACCATGGGTGCAATGGCAGCTCCTTGGCTACCGTTAGTGCTATGGCAGCTCCCTCGCCAGTCCTAGAATCTAACCAGATTCAACGGGACGGCTCCCCACAGGGAAACATGGCAATTATAGAGTAGGACTGATCAAAACAAGACAAATGACAATCTACTGAGCGTGTATTTCAAGAAAATATTTAGAAATTTCAGGACTAATTGTCATCACCAAAAACCAACTTTTTAATTAGGTGAACACTAAATATATGAAGTCTGGAATACCTATTCTTGGTATGAAATTTACTTCATTATTAAATGCATAAACCCTGATGTATAAAGCTTGACAGGGGCAAATACCAACTAGACCTGATTAAGTACTTGGGTTTAGTGATTAGAAATGTGATGAAAGGAGGAATAATGTAGAGGTTAACTATATATTGTGACGCTTGAAGTATTGATTGAAGTTTTTCTTTCCATACTAAACCACGGCACAATTATTTCCGAAGGGCTGATTATCTTGAATTTATAGTTCTGGGAAATTATATGGACTACTAATATGTAAGAGCTTCAAAACCAATAACTGTTAAGATGTTATAAGAAAATGACTTTCAGATATATTTGCATTTTTATAAGAGAATCTTTAGAACTCTAGAAAATTAATTTTTAAAGTTAGAGTTATCAAATAGTGATGAAGATATTTATGGGCAGGAATTCTTACCAAGAAAGCCAATATGTAGGTAACATAGATACCATCTTATCCTTCTAAGTGTAAAGTTAAGTTTGTCATATATCTTAAAATATAAATAAAAAAAAAATTGAAGCTTTCGCTTATATGCAGTCATTTTATCACAAACAGACAGAAAATTTAATATCAACTCTTAATCTCAATTTAACTTAGAATCTAGCTCAAATGTCATATATCAGTTTATTTTTTAACTTCTACTGTGCTTAAACTAAATTGTTTCTTTAACTTTGTACCTATAAATTTTAATAATAGTCTTATCTTATAATTATGTGTTTATATCCCTGATGTAAATGATTTTTTTGAATGTCAAAACTTGATGAATTTGTCTTGACTTTCCCAATAAGTGGTTTGCTAGTATTAGTCTGTTGGGAGCCAAAAGGCCTTCATCCTGACCACCCAGTCCCCCGGCATAGAACCTGGCTGTTAACAAACCTGTATGCTATCTAAAGAATGCAGGAGCAGACAATGCTCCAGGGAATAGTTAATCACAGAATGTATTAACATACCCACCTGATAAGGAAGGACCTACTGAATGGCTGTGGACCTGCCCAAGGAGCCCCTCTCCTCCTTGTTCCTCTTTTCACTTCTAACCTTTGTACCCCCTCACCCCTTCAACCAAGGACCAATGAAATTGTAACAAGTATCCCCCTGCCTAGTCAGTCCTGCCCCCCTTTGTTCTTCTGTATAAATATACCTGCTCTAAAATAAAAAATTTGAGGCTTGATCAGAATACTGTCTTGCCTCCGCTCCTTTTTCCACCCATTTCTCTCCAGGCTAGGTCCTCCTCGAGCCCGCGAATAACTAGGTCCCGCGGGTCGGGACATTAGTCTCTCCAAAAGAAACAAACTGATTTGTGGTGTTTGCCAGTTTCTGAAATATAAGCATTTCCACAATAATATATGAGTGCTTAGTATGTGTTACGCATCATGTCTTGCACATATAATTTATTCAATAATTATCCAAGCTGCATATGTTGAGCCTTGTTATTTTGCCAGTTAATCTAAATCCCAAGGAAAATATACTTCACAAAAAGTCTGAGTAAACAGAATTTAAGAAGAGTCAGAGGTAGTATGATACTCTTATAGCTACATAAAAAATCTACACATTTTAACTGACTGGATTTAAATATTGGTTCAAATATTTAAGAGCTACGTGATCTTGGTCAAAGAATTTTCTATTACAAGATTGCCATGTGGACTGAACCTGTTCATGTATTTGAAGTACCTACCATAGCACCTAACACATAGGAAGTGATCTATAACTCTTAACTAATTTGTTTTATTTTAATATTATAATTAGAGAGACATGTAGGAGACAGAGAGAGTACAGATCCCTTGTGTTAATCACAAGAAGGTTGAAATTGCTAGTGAAACAGGGATGGAGCAATGTAAAGGAAGTCCTTTTCTGAGAGGTGAGGAAATACATATTTTAGAAAAGTGTTTAATCAAAGAGATTTTTTGTTTGTTTTTAGGTAGAACATAGATTCTGTTGCTACACCAAATAAAATAATTGAAATGTTTACAATAGAAAAGTTAATTTCTTTTTTATCTGATGGCCTGAGAGTATGTAATCCAGGGCTGATTTGATAGAATCTTAAGTGCATTCTGCTTTCTGCCATTTTTAAAATATTGCCCTTGTCTACACGATCTAATGTGACTTGCTACCAAAACCAGAACAGAAATGCTCCAAGGAGTAAATTAAGGAGCAAAAGTAGGGCAGGATGGGGAAGGTGCATAAATTAGGTTTTTTCACATTTCATTGATGAGAACAAATTCATATGCGCATACCTATGGCTGCAAAGTCATCTGAAACATACCAATTTTTTTCTGGATAGTTGTGTTCAGCTAAAATGTAAGGCTTCTATTACTGAGAAAAGAAGAGAATGAATGTGAAGGTGAAAGAAGTCTTTGCAGGATGTGCTAATCTTCATTGACGACCATCTTTTGCTCTTGGACAAATGAGTCAGTAAAGGTCCATGTAAGGTGAAAAACTATTCATTTCTCTGGAAGATGATTTGGATATACACAAATAGTCATATTCCTTTCATTTCCTTTCAAACAACCTTCAGAACTGTAGCAATCCCTAATTGTACTATTTTAGATATTGTAATTATTTTGCCTCTGTTGCTATTCTAACTTTAAGTGCAATTTACACATCGTGGGTTGGTAATGCAGCTAAATTCATTCAGGTGAAATGGGAGCTCTCACACCTCAGAAAGTAGTAAACCTTATCATAGGCATAACCAACTGATTCAGGGACATTAGCTATTAACAGATGTTTCTTTTGGCTGAAAGATCGAGGGCTCTCCTTCATTCTCCTCATTCTGATATTCCTTCACAATGCCTAAAGATCACTATCTCCAAGGAAACATCACAAATAAAAGAAAAAAGGTTCACAGAAATGCATCGATAGAATATATGGGTTTTTGTTCTTGTTTATTTTTAGTCATGATACGAGAATACTTTTGCATGATTTGGAATATATGGCTGAGGGAAAGGTTTCATGGTACTTGAATTTAAGCTATTTAAAGCACAAGTAATTTGCCTCAAAATTAGTGTCATAATATTGTGCTGATTTGAAAGAAAAAAAATAATTAATAATTTATTTTTACTTTGGTTTTATTCTAAAGTTTCTTACAATTGTCTTACAATTGTTTCTTACAAGCACTGTCAAAGAATATCTTTGAAAGTAACTATCCCCTTATTAATAAGCAATATCTTAAATATGGGATGTGTTTAAAATTAACCAATTATTTCAGAAACTAGGTGTTAGCCACATTGATTGCATAATGAATAAAATTAATTGTTCTAAAACAAAAAAATCAGATAACTTTATATTTTTATTCCTAATTCTACAAATCTTACCTTTGTATCCTCTAAGTAATTGAGGGAGGTAAGAGAATTAAAATGTTAATCAAGCTACAATCAGAGACTGCAATATGCTGATCAGCCCTGCCCCCAGGCCAGGAGGACACCTTCAGAACAAAGGAAGATTTCTGCTGGGATTGCTAACAGCCCATTCCCCACACCTGTGAAAGGAGAAACAGGAACCAAGAGTCATTTCCTCTGCTAAAATCATGGGAGAACCTATGGATTAAAGGCTGGGAACTGCTAGCAGCTTTCATTCTACATGTGCTACCTTTTCAGCTACATGGCATTCCCCTTCCTCATTGTGTTCATATCAAAGAAAGCAGGTTAACAGAGTCTTTTAAACTATAACTCACAGGAACTAAAGAATGATATATAAACTGAATTTCCTGAACACTCAGGGTTCCTCTCAGGGAATTTACTCTGTCTCTCTCACTGTCCCTACTCACTGTCTTTCCAAGTCTCTAACTCTCTGTCCCTGAGAGGAGACCATATTCTGTGAAGTTTTATTCCTTTTCTAATAAACTTTCTTTTTTGACTAACTTTGGTGTATGTGTTGAATTCTTTCTACTCTCTCCACCAAAGGACCCTCTTCTCTCAGTGCAGGGTTTGGTCTCCACCCAGCCCCAACTTGGGGAAATTTGCCCTGTCCTGCATCATGAGGATAATGATATTATGTTACCCATTTTGAGACCCTGGCCAGAGTGATAATCTAACTCATACCCCACCTCCCACTCCCATCCTTTTGTATACAATGACTGAGGCTTAGAGAGATATAAAGAACATGTGCTTTAGAATCAGATATTTGGAGTTTGACTCCTTACCTGACTTTCATAGTTATATGAGCATGCATGATGGGTTTGTTCTTCTGTGTCTCTTGTGGCCAACATGTAATAAACCAATTCAGGTATGCTCTTTGTGATGATGTGCCCCTAGAAAGATGCAAGAGGTTAAGACTAGAAGCCTCTATGCCAACCGCCACAGCAGCCACATTTCCTGATCGAGTACCTGGTGATTACATCAGTAGGCTATTGTTTAACTCTGTTCCCACAGAAAGAGGAGGAGGAATTTATGGGAAACATGGTATGGGAATCTGATCTTTTGCGTTCCGCTTTCTGCTTCTGTGCCCCCGCTTACGCATCTTATCAGACCACCATTTGGTGACGGGTAATGAATAGATGATGTATAGATCCATTGTGATTGGGATATAGTGATGAATGGATTTTGGGGTATAAAACTGTGGACCTGAAATGGGTCGAGGCTGCTCCTTTGGAAGGACAGCCGCCGGCTAATAGACTGCCTCTAATATCAGAGCACTCAGGTTGAGTCTGCTTATTCCGGTCACAACACTCTCAAAGTCTGTTTATTAGCCAGTGGCGGTCCTTGCCAGGAGCAGCCACAAACAAAGATTAAGTCCAGTTTATATACAATTGATTGTTCCTCAAGCCATGCAAGCAAGCAGGGTTACCTAAGCTAAATTAGCAGTTCTGGGTCAAAGTAAGTTTAAAAAATCAGAAGTTAGTCCTTCACAAAGTTAACAAGAGTTAGTTATTGCAAAGATAAATGTAGTCGGGGAATTTGCTAGTTTAAACATGGCCTTGCTGATGGTCTTGTTAACTGTACCCTGGAATGTTGTGCTTTTAGCATATGAGCTCATTGTCACAAGTTTCATGTCAGACAGGTGCTATTAAGGGCCCCAGTGTTGGGAGCCAAAAGACCCTCATCCTGACCACCCAGCCCCCCGGCATAGAACCTGGCCATTAACAATCTAAAGAATGCAGGAGCAGATAATGCTCCAGGGAATAGTTAACCACAGAATGTATTAACATACCCGCCGGATAAGGAAGGACCTACTGAATGGCTGTGGACCTGCCCAAGGAGCCCCTCTCCTCCTTGTTCCTCTTTTCACTTCTAACCTTTGTACCCCCTAACCCCATCAACCAAGGACCAATGAAATTGTAACAAGTATCCCCCTGCCTAGTCAGTCCTGCCCCCCTTTGTTCTTCTGTATAAATATACCCGCTCTGAAATAAAAAATTTGAGGCTTGATCAGAATACTGTCTTGCCTCCGCTCCTTTTTCTCGCCCGTTTCTCTTTCAGGTTGGACCCTCTTCGAGCCCGCGAATAACTAGGTCCCGCGGGTCGGGACACCCCAGGAATTAGGTTTTCTTGTCCTAGTTAAAAATTGCTAAGGGATAGACTTCCTTTGTCTAGTTTCAGAGTTTTTAATTAACTTTTACCCTTATCAAGTTCCAGCAGGCTGTCACACTCTTAACCTTATCTACATTCACTTCCTCCATGATTCTTCCACCGGTTCTGAGGAGTCCTGGGACTCCTGGACTTCAGTTCTCAGTGTTGGGAGAAAATGAATTGAAGACACATGCTCAGCAATTGCAAACAAGCAAGTAAATTTTACTAAAGTGAAAATAAACAAGAGAAAATGTTAAGGGTGGAAAATTTTTAAGTGAGCCAACTAGCTAAGTCAGCTACAGGGAAGGAATATCTTTAGATACCAGCCAGAAGTGGTCCTGCCAGCCACCAGGGTGTGGTTTTAGGAGATATATTGTATAAAGGTATGCTAAAGACCAACTTCTGCTTCTGTAATCTGCTTACTTGTTATGTTAACCAGGGAGTGGTTCTAGGAGAAGTATTGTGCAAAGATATGTTAATGGACAACTTCTTTTTTTGTGGTTTCAGGCGTTATAAACTGCCTCTTTTGACAGCTCATGGCTGATTTCTTCTAACCCTGCGTGATGATAGAGAGTCAATCACTGGCCAGCTAATAAAGGCTCATAATTAATCTCAATTGGATATGTGGATCTTAGAATTAATCGCGCCACAACAAAAAAGTGTCTGCAACTCAGAGAGAGAGTCTGCTCAAAGCTGTCTGAATTACCGACTTTTTTCTTGGGGGTGGGGTGTCCTAAGGCTATCTGTTTTGCCTCAGGTCTTGGCTGTTTTCCCATACCATGGCTCAAGGCCATCTATTTTTTCCCTTGGCCTTGGCTCATTTCTCCTGCTGGGATCTCATGCTTAAAACCAAAACAGGGAGAAGGCTGAGTTAAGGAACTGAGGAAAAATTTCAGAGTTGCATCTTGGAGTCTGGGTGTCTTCCCTAGGTTAATTATCCTGCCTCACTGGGACTCTGGTTTCTATGGGACTCTGGTTTCTATTTGAGTTCAGCCGGTGGTAGGCACCCTCAGAAGCAGATGGTACTTTCTGGGGCCTGAAACTTTAAGTACTCCTTTGTAGAAAAAGAACATACAGAATTTTACACACAAAGTTAGCCAGAAAAGTGAATATTTATTTACACTGAGAAAAGAAATCACAGCAAATTATATATTTTAAGCATACAAAAGACAAAATTCTTAAAGAAACATTCAAGACAGACACCCCAAATATCACAAAATCCAGGAAAAAAATTTGTATAAATTAGCTCTCTCCAATGTTTTTCTTCATACTTTTCATATGACAATAATATTCTTTCTAGAGAAAATAGAAAGAAAATTCTGTATTTTGTGGTTGAACAAAATTCGATTTTGTTTTTTACTACACGTATAGGGTTTAGAAAAGTTTCTTTTAAACTCTCTTTTTGGTAATGTCACATAAATAATGAGGATTGTTGTCAAATATAAGAAAATATCAAGTTTATTTTTTTAACTTATTAAGCACAAGATTTGAAATATTTTTCCAAAAATAGACTTCATTCAATATTTTGACCTTGTTGCTTCTCTCCCTACATACACCCTGTCCCAGGTATCCTAGACAGATTCCTATACAATACAACCTCTGGCTCTGCATCTTCTTGTTTTGAAATCAGGTGAATTAACATGGAAGTAGCAAAGCATTTCTGAAAGCCATGCCTATAGTTGCATTACTAGCAATGACTTAACAATACAAAAAGGGGATCATGAGTCATAAAAGCATGTCCCACAAAAAAACAAACTAATAAGCAAAACTGAATTATCTCTAACTCTGGCTTCCAAAATTGTCACTGGCTATTCCAAAATAGTCATCAGGAGGAAAGGAAAAATTAGAGGAAAAAAAATTCTTAATGAGAAGGGATTGAAAAAACATTACTCTTTCAAATTTTACAGAAACTATTACTTCTAAACATACTGATAGGTTCCTTCCCAAGGCCTTGGAAGGAACTCATGCCAGAGAGCTTTATTAATAGTTTAAGACATGTCCATCTCCAGGTAAGAGGTGTGCAAGCGGGAGAAGAAAAAGGTTGTGATATTTCCTCCCCCCTTCTTCCCTGCTCTGGGATGTGACTCCTGGCAGTGGCTGTTTCTTTCTCTCATTATCACTCTTGGCTGGTTGGCACCTCTTTCACATCTCGGTTCTCAGTGGAGAGAAAGGTTGAATACTTATGACTTTGGCTCTCTCTTTATCAGGCTGCACCTAAGGCCTTAGGGACTATAGAGCAGCCTTTTTCTAATGGTATAGTTTTATCTCCAGTAACAAAATTATTCACTTGCCCATTCAGACTAAGTGTTAAAATCACTTCCTGCTCTTGTCAATTTCTGGGTACTTCAATAGCCCTCTGTGATTCTCCTGATTCTGCTAACACTTCTGTAAGGTGTTCATTAAGATAACTAAGTCATCTGAGTTGGAATTTATTTACAGCAGCATCCTAAGACAGACAAGTTACTTTTATCTTCTTAAACATAAATGTCTTTATCTGTGAAACAAATAAAGTTTATTTCATAAATGTGTTGTGAAAATGTAATGAGACAATGCATGTAAAGCATATACCACTATTTAATTTGTACCATTTGATTTTTTCTCTTTCAGGAAAAAAAAAGTGAAACTAATTTATTTAAACACACAGAGACAGAGCAAGTACTCTAATCTCCTAGTGTGATCTAATGCTAACTACATAGCACATCTCACATCATGTTTTTAAAAAATTACAACAGTATTATTAGATTAATATTTCTATAAAATATAACACACTGAATTCTTAGAAAAATAAAATTAAAACTTAAAACCATACAAAATAGATGCCAATTTTTATTAGATTCAATACGTATACAATTAACATTTCAGTTAACACAATTATAATAAATATAAATAAGAAGAAAACAATTAAAAAACCCACATTCATGAAAATTGTGTACACTGGCAACTAATACAGATTGAACTTATCTGGGGAAGGACCAGTAACAACTGGCAGACCAGAACCACTCCATACCCCACACATGGAATAGCACTGCAAGGCAAAATTTTATTCTTCTTGTATTTCATTCTGGTCGAGGATATCTATAATGATCACTTTCTTTGCATATGAGCTGTGTTAAACAAAAACTTTCACAGCCCAAAGTGTTTCTTAAAGAAAGAGTTTATTGAGCCATAAGCTAGCTAGAAAAAGGACCAGGTCTGGGCATGTGATCCAAACCACAAGCAGCAGGGCTAGATAGAGAAGACAGCAGTCCACTTTTGGTTGACGGGCTCTTTTACGCATTAAGTTTTGGGGAAGAAAAGCGTAAGCTGTTTTGAAAGAAGTTTATTGGTTCTAGATAAAGAAGGTAGGAAAAGGTGCATAATCCATAAAGAAGAAATGTTTGCTCTTTTGAATTGGCTGTGGCCAACAGTCTGGAAAGTTCCTGCATAAGCAAGATGCAGTGGTGCCTGGTAGTTGGCCATTCAGCTATTTTCTCTAGATAATTGTGGAAATTTCCACCCTGGAGTTAATTCCAAAGTTTTAATTTGTATTCAGGAATGGAAGTAGTCTTTTGTTTGCTTTGCTCTGTAGTCATTAATAGATTAACCTCTCTTGTCTCTTTCACCCTCTGCCCTGCTATAATTTAATTTAGGATATCTCAGAATTTTTTTTTGTTGTTGTTAACTCCTCCTCTTTCTCTGTCTTTCTGTCTTTATCCTTTTTTTTTCCCCCTGACAAATTCACCGAAGCCCAGCTTTTTCCTAAGGAGTTATTTATTGAAAATGGTTTATGCTTTCATCAAACACCAGCTATTAAAAGGAAAATTTGTGCTTTATCAATATACAAATCACCTAATGATAAATTATGAAGGCTGCCAACATGCACAGCACAGTCTTCTCTCCTCACAATTACCATATATATACTTTATCTTTAGGCAGTAGAACAGGAACTCATAGCATATTGTTGCACATTTGTAGAAATCACACAGCCTAACTCTGACTCAAGTTTTTAGTTCAAAACTAAGTTTGAGCTCTCACAATCATTTTTATTGTCCAAAGCTAGTTCTAACTATTCTTCATCTAATATAAGAAAGTCAATGTCCAGTGAAATTGTGTGTATGTGTGTATGTGTGTTTTCCTTCTAAACAGGGAAAAGAGAGAGGAGAACTGGAGTCCACTGGTATGTTTTAGCATCTTAAAGATGAAGGTACTTGGTTTTTTTTTGTTTTTGTTTTTGTTTTTTTAATAAAAAGAAGGTTAGGTAGTGAGAAGAAAAAGAAAGGTACTTAAAGGAAAAAAAAGAAGTTTCATTTGAATGCATACAGGGAGTGTTGCCATGGGAACTCTGCACCAAGTGTGAAAAAGAACGTTTATCCTGCCTGTTATTAGAAAGTCCATCATGTGCTGGCAGCTGCAGAAAACCAGCTCTGGTTATTGCAAAATTTTAATTTTCCAAAGGGATTGGGTGTAGATAAATGATTTAAGTAGTGATAAGACATCTCCCCCGCCCCTCCCACCCCATCCACAAACTTATAGTCATTATATAAAACTCTGATCCTGATGACAAAATTGTCTATTATCTTCTATAATTAGTGTGATTTTCTAACTGCCTCTTATATCTAATTGCTATAAATACAAGAAAATGTTTGAGGACACAGAATCTCTTTATAATCCCTTTGTTCATTGTTATTTGTCTTAGACCTACTAAACTTCATTTATATAATGTATATCAAATTCTGATGACTCTAGTAGTATTGACAGAGAATAGTATGAAAGTTTGGTTTTATATTGTCGTGAATCTTTATGATATGGTGAATTTAACTACCTGAAGTAAATACAAACAACAGAAAGCAGAAGGAGGTTTAATCTTAAAATCCACATCAGTCGACCCTGCTAGGCACTTTATGCTTTGGGGAAAAAATGATTAATGCTGAGCCAATTCTGTTAATAGAAATATGTTGAAATAATTGTTTCTTCGTAGGCAGAAAACATAATTCTCTATTTGACATGCAGATTAGCATAGATGAGAATGTGAACTATGGCACCAATCACCGGGGTTTAATCCTTGCTCTCCCATTTACAAGCAGTAAATGATCTTGGTCTAGTTCCTTAATCTCTCATTGTCCCATTTTTTCATCTTTAAAATAGAGATTAAGATGAGATCAAAAATTTTAATACAGAGGTTGGCAAACTTATTCTGTAATGGACCATAAAATAAATATTTAGACTTTGCCAGCCATATGGCCTCTGTGGTAACTAGTCAACTCTGTCATTTTTGTGTGAAAGCAGCAATAGACATTACAGAAATTAATGGATGTGGGTGTGTTTCAATATAACTTTATTTATAAAAATGAACAGTAAATCTGGAGTTAGCCTGTGAGGTATACTTTGCCAAGTACTGATTTAACCTATAAAGTGCTTAAAACTGTGCTTAATTCAGAATAATTGCTAAATAAGTGTTAACTATATGAGCTGTGGATTTTTATTATTGATTATGGTTTAAAATAAATAAAGCATTTTGAAGTTATCATTATATCCTCAATAGTAAGTCAGTTGAGTTATAATGAATTCAGGAAGCAATTTTTGAGGAATGAGAATAACTCAGAGTTTTGAATTTGCAAGAAAAGAGATGATACTAGTAAAAAAGATTTTACCTTGAAGATACTGCTATTGCAATAAAAGTAGACAGTACAGTCTTCTCATTATAAAGCAGAAGAAATGTATAATTAAAATGAGATGAGTAGAATAAGTTGCTCTGTAAGGATTTTTAACATACCTTTATATTAAAGGAATAATTATAGAGAGCAAAAGTAAAGTGGGCAACAATGGGAAATCTTATCAGTTGAACTGAGATAGAAGTGAGACTGAAAAAAGTGATATTTGAGAGAGAAAAGTACCATCAAACTGTCATTACATTTGATTATACAAAATAAGCTCTTAATGTCCTTGATATTCTACTTGTGCCTGCCTTTCATAATCAAAATATGGAAACCACTTGAAATTGTAACTGTTAAGTGGCAGGTGGTGAAATTTTTAATGCCTAGCTCAATGGTACAAGTAATATTTTAGTTGCAAAGCATCAAGATTTAAAGGCCTTGGATGTCGTATTTTTCCTCCAGGAAGTAGAGTTATGTACTCTTCCTTAATTACATAATATCCAGGCTTCACTTTACCAAAATGGTCACGAAATAACTTCTCATTTTTTCAATCATTCAATTCTAAACCAACATGATCCTCCAAGTTTCACTTGCAAACGTATCCAGCAAATGTTTGAGGTTTGTAACAAGGAATAATTTGAAAAGATAATAAAGATAAGTACTGACAAGCATGAATTATTTTTCCTAGGACAAAATTTATTGACCAATAAAGACCCCAAAAGAAATGTCTGTAGTGGAAGATTAAAATGTCTCTTTATTGAAACAGTTGTTTCTCTGAAAAATTTGATTACAAAACCCTTGGAAACCTATACTCATATTGATCAACAAATAATGGAAATAAACAATAACTTTTGTTGGCTTTGCAAATTTATATTTAACTCATCCATGAACACATACCATGCAGAAATTGTAAATTGAGCTTTCTGTAAACTACTTTTAAATAGATATTTTATAAACGTTCAGTTACAATAATAATCATGTTACACTAGGTAAATAAGTCTAGAACTTTTGAAAATCTTACGTGTCTGTGTTTTAGTTCTCAAAGTAATCACTAGCTCTAACTGGAATATTTCATATTATTTAATTATTTGGGTTCTATAAAGTGTAATTGTCAATAACCAAAAAACGTGGATCACTAAATATATATATATATATATACGTATACATATATTATTTATTTATATATTTATTTTATTAACATGAATTTATGTCTTGTTTTACATGCGACAGGCCCTGTTTATGTCAGTTTCACTGGTATATCTGCTTTTGACTTTCAAAAGTACCCCATTTTTTAAAATAATGTATGTGGATGCACTTTTAGTTGTTTATTTCTAGATGCTGTTCAACAAATAGTGTACTCTTCTAGACCTCATGTGTTTTTTGCTTTGATAAATTTATAAATAAATCTGTGGTAATTCTTCAAGAGCTCATAGAGGCTTGTACTTTCCCCAGGGGTATTAAAGCAACTATTACAAGCTATTACTGCTCAAAAGTGAGTGCCTTGGTTTCTGACACTGATGGACTTCGTTGGCAAGATAAAGAGTCCTGATTAAAATTATAAAATTAAACAGAAATAAATGTCACAGTTGGCTTGCATACAGCCTTGGCATCAGTGTAGCCTCAAGGTCTAGAACAAAATTCAAGATTTCTAGTCTTTTATATAGCTGTGAGTATGAGCTACCAGGCTTTACATAATAACATGAAGTCCCAAACAGGGATAATGATAAAGATAAGTTGCACTTGTAATACAGAAGCAATGGAGTTTAATTTAAATGGCTAAAAATAGTCCAATAAATATTACTAAGTATAATGCCTCGTCTATTATTGCAGCGGTCCCAAACATTTTTGGCACCAGGAACCAATGCTCTTATGAGAACCTAATGTCTGATGATCTGAAGTGGAGCTGAGGTGTTGATGCTAGCGCTGGGGAGGGGCATCAAATACAGATGAAGCTTTGATTGCTTGCTGCTCAACTTCTGCTCTGCAGCCCAGTTCCTAACAGACCACGGACCAATTTTATGAATTTTTACTCCTTTGTGACTCAGGAGGTAGGGGTAATTTATAACCATAAAATGAGGGTTCTAGGGAGATCCTAACGGAGATCTTTGGGAGGGGTCTTTATATCTCAGTGGCTCAGGTCTACCTAACTAACGAAAAAAAAAACTTTCGTTCTTCTCTCTGTTGCTTAAGACTCTGTGCTTCCCCTCTCTGTGTGTTGTATGTTAACCTGTATGGATACCTGATTGGTTCATCTGAAACATTCCACTCAATAAACCTGGCATTGTGGAAAGACACAAACGTGTTCCTGAGTGTTACTGTGGTAGCTACTTTCTTTGCTCATGACACTATTCAAAAGGTTGTAGACATTAAAGGTGGGGCAAGATTCCCAAGTGGGGGATTTTCCTGGGTCCACTACAGGTATTCTTCTTAACTTGAGAAACTAGTACTTTTGTAGGTTTTGGGGCCAGATTTCATGCCATAAAGAATTTGCAAATATCCCCATGTTGCCAAGTACTGTTGGGACAAATATCCCCAAGTTTCAGCTGAGAATCGTCATCCAGCATTACTGATTCTGTAGAATATCTTCAGCTATTCAACCTTAGGAAGTTTGTGCAAAGGAGGGAAGTAAAAGGGGGCAAGAAGGAGAAAAAAAACTTTAAGAAGAAGGAAAAAAAGCCAAAATGTTCAACAATACCACAAACATTGTCTATTTAAAACCAAAAGGATGTCATAAAACTCTTTTAAAATAAAGCATAGCCATACCTACTAAAATGACACCTATGTATGAAAATGTCCTTTTCCATTTTTTCACATAGCAAAATTGTTCCTTAAAGGCCAAAGTCAAATACCATCTGCTCTAAAAAAACCTTTAGCATTATCATCTTCTGTCCCAAAATTTAGCAGTATTCAATATTTCATAATCTCTCAAAGTTAGTTACAAATTTCCTCCATTGATACTCTTGACTGTCTTCCCACACATTCTATTTTTTTATCCTCATTTCTCCTCCTAGGATTTAATAATAACTTTTGAGATGAATAATATTTTATAACTTATGATATAATAGGCAATATACTAAATATTCACATTATTTAGTTAAAGTTTTATGATTTGGCTAATACTAATTTATTTAGTTCTTTGTTTTTTGAAGAATGAAAGAAGCTTAGAGAGGTTAATAAACTTATACAAGTCACAGAGCTAAGAGTTTGTAAGATTGAATTCAAGCTCAGCAAATCTAATTCAAAGAGATAATGAGCTAAGGCTATATTAACATATCAGTATTCACCAAAGACATGGAGCTACTCTGTTTTCTTTCCCCAGATGCTAACTAGTATGAACTATTTCAAGAAGACTGAGATTTCAATTATACATGCATAACAGTGGGCTTAAATATAAATATTGCTCATTTCTTTAGCAAATAACAGCAAAACTCAGCAGTGAGGGGAGGGCCTAGGTCCTATTAACCCAAGTGTCTTAAGCACTTAGCAGTATTCCTGACACATTGTAGAAGCTCAGTTTTTGTTGAATGCATTAATAAAAATAGTTTCATATACATATAAATAAATATACTTTAAAATTAAGATGGTACTAAATATACCTATTGTTTTTAATTAACAATACATAAGTATTTTTACCATGCCATCATATATAATTTTTTAGAACAACGTAAGATTATACATAAAGATATACTTAATTTACTACATCTATTATATTGTGGTACTTTTAGATTGTAGACATAATTTTTATTAGTAAAATATTGTTAAAAAATTAAACTGAGCAAATTTAAAGATTATATTGCTTTATTCACTGATTCATGCATTAGAAGCATCACATCCAGTGAACAGATAGGAGCTCTACAAAGCTGTAGGAAAAAAGAAGATTTTATAGATGGAAAGGGGGCAAAAAGGCAATTATTAGCAAAGAATGCCTTCCTCCTAAGGTCACCCTCCTAAGGAGACTGCAAAGGGCTTGCTTGCTGTATTATTTCACCAGTGCTGACAAAATAATTCCAGGTTGATTGGTTAAAGACTATATTTTAGGAAAAATCTAAAACTGCAGTTAGATTGTGGTTTAGCATAAGTGACTCCATTTCGAGCCTATTGTTCCCTTTTCAACAACATCAAAATTGTATTTTTCCATAGACCCTTTTTTAACCTCTATCTTTAAATCAACTATTAGAAGTGAAAATACAGATGAAAGGATATACACAATTTTACACATATTATTTATTTCCAATTTGCCTTTGAAAAAAACATGTGTGCCAATCTAACTTCTTTTTAATACCTAACCTATTCTTTTGAGCTAACACTTAATGATTTGATTTATAATACCAAGTGTTCTGGACAGCTGTCAATGATATTTTTTTATGGTAAGCAAAACAAGGAGGAGGATCAGTTTTGTCCTGGAGGAAGTGTTTAGCCTTGGGAGCCAGGGGTTTATAAGTAGAAGGTGACAAATTCAACTTGAACAATGGTATCAGAATTGCTTCTGGGAATGCAATTGGAATTACTTAGTGGGCAATTGGATCTGTCATTCATAGAATGAAAAATTAAATACAAATTTGGAAGTTAAGAATTTCTGAAACAAATTTTCATTCATTTAATCAATTCATTTTCATTTTCAAATTTCTTAGTATAAAACACTCACAAATGAATATATGTACTTATTCCTCACCTCAAAATAATTTGTTTTTCTTTTTATTTTATAATTAAAATTTAAGAAATATCATTGTAATATATGGGTCTATGATAATATTAAATCATTTTTAGATTTATCTATTGTTTATAATTTATTAGTTTCTGTTTCTAATTTCCATCTATTATTTCTTTTCTTAAATTTCTTTTACATATTTTGTTTTTTTCTCCTGTCTTATTTTGGCTCCTTATTCTATTTATATTTATTACCTATTATATCTAAAAATTATGCTACCACCTTTGTTTGTGTGACCATTTGCTTATTAGCTGTGTGCCTGTTCATTCATTATTTGCAGTTCTACAATAGTTTGTTTTAGGCATATCCTATATATTGTATAAAGTTAGATTTTATTTGCTGACTGATTTTGACAGTGTTTTTGAGTGCTTTTTCTTAAGTAGATGTATTTGGGCTTACTTTTGTCATCTTCTATTATGCTTACTGTTTTCTTGTCAACATGTTTTAATTTGTGAACTGTCTTCTTCCATTAGAAATACACACTACTGTGATAATGGCCATGATAAAGCTCAAGAATTCAAGACCTTCTACTGATTGGTTTCTCCATTTTAATTTCTAGTCATTACACCTTTTATCAACAATCTGATCAGAATCAACAATCTGATTTTGTTTTCTCTATGATGCTCTTTCTTGACTCTATATATTTTCATTGTACATTTTACCTAGAAAAATAAAAAATCCCTCTTACTCTGCTCCTTACTGACATTGGCTTAACTAATATTTATTTTGTCAATGTTTCTTCAATTCCATTCAGTGCAATCTCAATTCCCTGACTATCCTTAAATAGAACTTTGTGCTCTTTGACAGTGTTCCCTAGTATGCTGTGCTTATTTATACCATGCCATATAATTAACTGCTTATATCAATATTTCTTACTGATCTGTGAAATTCTCAAGTGCATAGAATGAATATTATTTATGTTGCTCTTTCTAGCAACTGGACATTCTTTGGCATTTAATAAAAACATAATAAATATACGCACATTAGTATTGGTTGATTAAATAGATCAATGGACTATTTTATCAGTTTGATTACAGGTTAGTTTTCAGATTGTCAAAGTAAAAAAATAAAAATTGCCAAAGTATTTTTCAAACAATTTTTTCCTAAAAAATAGCAAGAGTCCATATCAGGCAATGTAAATTTTCTCCCACTTCTACCTTCTAGGCTTTGATATTATAAACTCTGTTACTATGAGCATTTCTTAGATGTTCCAAATTAATTGCCTATAATTTCTGATGTTGTGTTCACTTATTATGACCGTGGCTTATTTTTCTTTTCTTGGCATTCTGTATTAAATCATTACATATTTTTTCCAAATATGTTACATATGGGTAAGCTATATCACATCTGATTGTTCTTAAAAATGGCCTTTGCACATGAGATACTACTTGGCTACTTATAAAGTCCTTGAGTCAAATATCTTTTTTCTTCACAATTATGCAGTGGCTGCTTTATCATCTTCCAACATCTGGTATTACAAAAAAAATTTAATGCCACATTGATATTTATCTTGAACAAAATTTTATTTCTCCCTTTTTAATTCAAAAATATTTACAGAAAATTTATAGATATATTAAAATAATAAATAACTTTAAAGAGAGAAAGCTCTTCTGTCTAAATATGAATATTTAAGTTCAAAACTTTATCATTATTTTTGCATTATTTTTCTTGTTTTGAGTTGTTGTGACTTCATCCTTAGGTGCATTTTTATACTTTTTAGATGATATTGACACTTTTTATTCTTCTCTTATGAATAGCCAGATCAAAATTGGGGTTTACAATACAATAAAAGATTAGAATAACAGATATTAGGAAGGAAACTGACAGTCCTCGTCATAGCTTCCAAATAAAGGGAGAAAATAAATGTATACAACAGAAAACTCTATCAACCCAAATAGAAGTGAGAAAGGGGAAAACAAATAGGCAAATAAATAGGAGGTTTAAAAAGCATAAGCTAGTAAATAAAAATAAGTCTCCATACACCAGTAGAATGTGTTGTTTGAATATTCTAAAAAGTTCGATGCCTATATAACATTAAACACACAAGAGACTTACTAATGGAGTGCCTGTGAGAAATAAGATTTTCACTGACCCATGTGAAAGGAGAAAGAGAAGGAAGGGATGGGTTGAAAGAGAAACAGCCTGTTGTGTAATTCTGAGAAGGTCTTGTCCAGACCCTTGGTGACACTTCAAGCAAGAGTTGTCCATTAGAGGGTTCCTGTGTTAATTAAGGAAGGTCCACCCATAGTACATCATACCACATGCAGTCAGTGGCTGGGAAAGGAGGAAGGGTGACCTTGAAGTGAATACCATGGTAGATCCTGATGTGTGTCACTACTTGGAAGTTATCAGTCAGCTACGTTTTCCACAGCAATTTCTCTTCTGCTAAGTCTATACAGTGACCACCATGACTGCTACACTCACAGACAACATAAACAGAATAAAATAATCTATTAAAAGATATAGTTATAAGTTTGGCTAAATAAATCTATTTATATATTTATATGTATATTAAAATAGGATGACTTAATAAATCACACTAAATTATTTATATAAAGGGCTTTAAATACACCAGGCAAACTTTTACAAGACAGTTAGTAATAAAAAATATTATATATCATATAATGAGCAAAAAAGGGTAAAAAGGGTACATAGCAATAAAAAGAGATATTCTGAAAGGTATTTTAAGTAAATACTTTACATATATTTTGCAAAAAAAAATAGATAAAGTGTGAAGTGACAATGACAAAGGCAATTAAGAATATCATATAATGAGGTACTATAACGCATTTATAACAAAAATGGATATATTATGTAGCAAACACTAGCAAAACTATAAAGTAATATGTATGGAGGTATATGTCTATGTATGTATGTATACATATATAAATACATACATACCTCACCAACATATAATGACTATACATGATGTTTAAGTATAAATGAATTCTTTACAATCTAGGTTAAAACTAAATAAATTAAAAGTATAATTTAAATTACATTTAACATAAACATTAAATGTACATTTTTATTACAATGAAAAAAATACCTTAAAATAACCTCAGAATTTGAAGAGATAACAAGAAATACAAAATATTTTGAAGTAAAATATAAGGGAAGGATTAATTATCAGAACTTGGTGAGTACAGCTAAATCAGTAGAGATAAATTCATGACCTCAAATACATTTAAAAAGCAAGTGGATAACACATTAAAATAAAAAATACATAAAAACTGAAGCAAATTACACCTAAAAAAAATTGAAAGATGTATATAAAGATGGGTAGAAATTAATGAAATTAAAAATAAGAAAAAATATTTAAAGGGATTCACAAAACAGAAGAGGAATTTTCATTGGTTTTGACATGAAGAGTTTTATGAGATGATATAACTCTAAAGCATGGGTCATTTCTTTAAATTTTTGGGAAACAATTTTTTATTTCACTCACTTGTAATGCAACTGAGTAAAACAATTGAGAATAATCATCTGATTATAAAACACATTAGCACATGTTGCATTATGTCATCTTATATTATTTTTGCTAGTTTCTATTAGTGAGTAACTGCAAAATTTTCATTACTTGATGGAATTTTGTGTTTGTGTTTATTTTTTTCTGTTAAATATCCCAAATCACATATTCTATGAATGCTCTGTTAAGTATTTAAGAAAACAGTCACTGGGCTTTCGATTTAGATTTATTCTATGGAAGATTTGTTAGGAACCAATTATGTTCATAAATAAACACAGACTGCTGATATATAGAAGCTAGATTGCTTGGGTCTTTCAGGATAATCATTTCTTACTTTACTAAACTGCCCAATTTCTCCAAAGTAGTTTTATGATTTTATATTTCCCTTTAGAATGATTTAGTATGAAATTTCTTTGAACATTATTAAATTTCAAGTATGGATTGATATTTTGCTAAATAGAAACTATAAAACAATTCTGTGGCTTCTTTAAATAACATAACTTCACAATCTGCCTATAAAAGTCTAGATTTTGCTTTAATCTAGACCTTGGCTTTAAAATTATTTCAGAGGTTCTAGTTTTATACCAGAGTAATCAGAGGGACAAAAATAATAATATTTATTTAGGATTTTAATTCTTTATATAATGCAAAATCTTAGGTATTGAATGTTTCATGTTAGGCTGTGTTATGCCATCCTAAGAAACAGCTCTAAAATCTTAGTAGCTTACCACAAGAATGATTTATTTATCGTTTATGCTATATATTCTTTGTATACCAGCAAAGATATTTTTTTCACTATGTTAGGCACCCAAAGTAAAGGAGCAGCCATATTTCAAACAACATCAGTTTTCTGTGCTGGAAAGAGAAATTTAAATCAGAGCTTAGTAGACCTGCTCAAATGATCTATGTAATTATAAGAGAGCTAAGCAATAGTCCAATCTTGTACCCAGAAGGGGAGAGAAACAGTAATATTTAGGGAACAACACTGATAACTATCAAATATATATTATGTCACAATTTTCATACAACCCCATGGGGTAGGTATTAGTTTCACAGTTTTAAAGATGAATACACTAAGCAGAGAAAGGTTAAGTAACCTGCATAATGTCACATGGGCAATAAGTGGTGGGGCAAGGAAAAAACCCAGCCGGTCCCTCTAAACTTCCTTAAGCATTATTCTATAATATCTGACAAAGGTGTCTGAAATTCTATTAGATTAAAAACAAAGAAGTGATTATGCTATTATTAGAGCTATGCTTCTTTTTATTCATGACTTCTCTAATCTATTTTTATAAGTATTCCAAGAAGTAATATCTAGAAACGTTTTTGACTTTAGCCCTACCAAAATAGCTTCCAAAATATTTAGTTTATGCCTGTGCTTTCTGATTTTTGTTAATGAGCCAAAAGTGAGTGTCAAGTGACACTTGTTTGGGAATCACTTTCTTGCAAAATTATCATTCATAGTCATATTTAATCATAAAGAGTAGTTTTTATTACTATGAAGTTGATGTCTTTAACTCAAATAAAAAAGCTTCATAAGCACTAATCTTGATTAGATTTTCTTTTATTTTTGTCTTTGAATCAGATATTTAAAAAAACTAGAGTGGCTTAAATCAGGAAAAAATACTTATTATGTTAACAAAAATATTTATAAAATGTAAAGAGTAAAATAAATTAGAATACTAACATGATCAAATATTTATGTGGAAAGCATAGAAATAACATAGACAAAGAAAAGCATAGACAGTAATACAATTAATGTGACAAAAATTTATAGTACAGAAATTTAAATGAAGTTCGGATGCAACCATCTAAGTAATAAAACCTCTTCAAGCTACTAAACTGTTGCTAAATTTGCTTAAACAAACTCTATCTGGTAGCTTCAGAAGCTTTATAACATTATTCTTTCTGTGTATTTTTAAGAGTTTTATTTTTCCTATGTAAACTGTCATCAAAATTAAGACTCACAACATCTATATTTAACTTTCTAACTGAATCAATGCATTGGAGAATTTTTATGCCAAGCTTTTTGAGCTGTTTAATAAATTTGTCATAAAGAAGATGATTTAAAACTGGCAACAGGGATTCAGGCAGAAACATGAAGGAGTAACATCTCCATATCTCTCCCCTTGAAACAACAATAACCTGAACATCTACAAAAAATACCCAAATGCACACCAGCACATCTGAGCATGGAATCTGCACATAAGAGCTACCATAGTCAAAACCCCAGATGTTGGGCAGTGGACTGAGAGAAATAAAGAAGCTGACTCTTGCACCCACCTGAGCTCCCTGTAGGAGAAGGGCGAGGGGTGAAAGTGAGGGAATTTCCCTGAACAGCCCTGCCTGAGACTGCTGTGAGCCGCTGGCACTGGATGGAGAAAACCAGTCATCAGGGCAGAAGACAGAGAAGTGGGACAGGGCTGCAGAGAAACAATAGTTGATTTTTACCAACCCCAGTTTCAAAACCGAGGCTGAACTGAAGCCCCAACTCCCAGCCTAGAAGTCCCCTTCCCCCATACCTTTTAAAAATGATCACTGCAGAGCCCCAGGGGAATCTAAGCAAATGCTGCCGAGATCGTCACTGACACTAACAGGGACTGAAACTAAGGGTAGTGAGTGTGATTAAATATTTACAAAAAAAATTTTTTAAGGTGTTTTAAGGCATTATATAAAGCAGGGATTCGAGAGGCTTAGACATCACCTACTGGAAACCAATAGAAAAGCATCTTCTTTGAAACAGGCTAAAGAGAAACCTTTAGATGATAAACCTTCTTTCTGGCAAAACAGCAGAATACATTTCCATTAATGCCCAGGCAGAGAAATAGTCCATTAAACATCACGAACAACCAAGATGACAAAGTACCTCAGAAAGAAAGAGAAAAATCTTCAGAAAATAAGCTTACAGACATAGAAACATATAGCTTAAATGACAGAGAATTCAGGATGGTACTTCTGAAAAAACCTCAATGCATTTCAAAACAAATCATATCAACAATTTCAGGAATTAAAAAACCAATTAGATGAGCAAAGCAAGGAGATTGAAACCCTCAAAAAGAACTAATAGATCTTCTGGAGATAAAACGCTCACTGCAAGAGTTGAAAAATGAAATAGCAAGTTTGGGAAATAGAGATCAACCAAATGGAGGAAAAGATCAGTGATAATTAAAGACTAAAATCTAGAAATAAATCAGAAGGAAGAAGAGAAAAACCAAAAAATGAAAAATAATGAAAAAGATTTCAATAACTAGCTGATGGTAATCAGGAGAGAAAACATAAGAATAATGGCATTATCAAAGACGAGGAAAAGGAACAGGGACTAGACAGCATTTTCAGACAAATAGTGGACGAGAATTTTCTAAATCTAAGGAATGAGCTGGAGCTTGGAATTCAAGAAGTCAACAGAACACCCAAATATCTCAATTCTAAAAGGCCTTTGCCAAGACACACTGTATTAGAGTTATCAAAAATCATTGACAAAGATAGAATTCTTAAGGCTGCAAGGGAGAAAAAAATAAAGGAAAACCCATTAGATTATTATTGGACTTTTCAGTGCAAACTGTACAAGCCAGAAAGGAATTGAATCAAATATTTAAACTGTTAAGTGAAAGGAGCTATCAGCCTAGAATAATGTATCCAACTAAAGTCTCCTTTAGATATGAAGGAGAAATTAAGACTCTTCCAGACATATAAAAACTGAGAGAATTCTCCACTACAAAGCCTGCACTACAGGAAACACTGAAAGGTGTCAGTTCACCTAAAACAAAGTGACAAAAAAAATACATAATTAGGAGTAAGGTGACTATTAGGCAAATAGAAGTAGAAGAGTGCAACCCTTACTAAGAACAGGGCATTTTTAGCTTAACTAATAAGAAAATTGTTCCAACAAGATAGCAATAAATGTTCAGCATACATAGGAACAAACTTAGATAACGATGACTGAAAAGAGGGAGATCCAAAGATCCAAATTTGCAAAGGGGAATGGAGATGATGCACACACAAAAGAAAATGGAAGACTGTATGTATATAACTATCTTTTTTCATAATCGTAATGGTAACCACACACCAGAACTGAAATATATAGCATAAAATAAGAAGAACCAGAGGCAAAACCCACAAAAGTCGACCAAAATAAAGAACACAGAAACATAAGGACAAGGAAGCAATGGAAGCACCAAACTACCAGAAAGCAAAAGATAAAATGGCTATAAGAAGACCACATATATCAATAATCACCCTAAATGTAAATGGATGAACTCATCAATAAAAAGGCACTGAGCTACAGAATGGATCAAAAAAACAAAACCCAACCATATGTGTCTCTAGGAGACACATCTCAGTTCCAAAGACAAATATAAACTCAAAGCGAAAGGGTGAAAAATTATATTTCAAGCAAATGGCATTCAGAGGAAAGTGGGAGTAGTGGCATTAATATCAGATGAAATAGATTTCGAGATAAAAAAGATAAAGAAAGATATCAAGTGACACTTCATAATGATAAAGAGAATCATGCACCAAAAAGACATAACACTTCTTAATATTTATGCTCCCAATCAGAGAGCCCTGAAATATGTAAAGAAATTTCTAACAGAACTAAAGAGAAAAACAGATGAAAACACTGTTGTAGTCGGGAACCAAATTACCCAAATTTTGGATATGAACAGGTCATCCAAACAGAAAATCAATAAAGGAAAAATGGCCTTAAATGACACATTAGACCATCAGGACATAGTTGACATTTACAGAGCCTTCAATTCCAAAACAGCTGCTTATATACTCTTCTCTAGTGCACATGGAACATTCTCAAGAATCGACCACTTACTGGGGCAACAGGGATAGCCTCAACAAATATAAAAAGGATGAAATCATACCAACCCTATTCACTGATCATAATGCTTTGAAACTGGAGATCAAATGCAAGAAAAATCAGAAAGAACTGCAAATACATGAAAATTAAATAACATACTACTGGATCAGAGAAGAAATGGAAAGAGAGATCAAGAGCGATATAGAAATGGATGATAATGACAGTACAACATATCAAAACTGTGGGACACGACAGAAGAGGTCCTAAGGGGAAAGTTCATGTCATTACAGGCCTATCTACAAAAAAGAAGAATGAGCCCCCCCCAAAACAAATTAATGCTTCACCTTAAAAAACAAGAAAGGAAAGAACAAATGAAGCCTAAAATCAGAAGAAGAAAAATAATCAAAATTAGAGCAGGAATAAATGAAATTGAAAACAAAACAAACAAAACAATAGAAAAAATAAATACAACAATGAGCTGGTTCTTTTAGAAGGTAATAAAATTGACAACCCCCTGGTTAGACTCAGTAAGATTGTTGGGAGCCAAAAGGCCTTCATCCTGACCGCCCAGCCCCCGGCATAGAACCTGGCCGTTAACAAACCTGTATACTATCTAAAGAATGCAGGAGCAGATAATGCTCCAGAGAATAGTTAACCACAGAATGTATTAACATACCCGTCGGATAAGGAAGGACCTACTGAATGGCTGTGGACCTGCCCAAGGAGCCCCTCTCCTCCTCGTTCCTCTTTTCACTTCTAACCTTTGTACCCCCTAACCCCATCAACCAAGGACCAATGAAATTGTAACAAGTATCCCCCGGCCTAGTCAGTCCTGCCTCCCTTTGTTCCCCCCGTATATATGCGGCCATGAGAAAATAAAAAATTTGAGGCTTGATCAGAACTTTGTCTTGCCTCCATTTCTTCGTATCTCCTGTCTCTCCCCTCCCCCCATCCTCCACAGGATCCTCTTCGACCCGCGTTGTCCTGCCCCGCCGGCCGGGGCATAAGATAAAAGAGAAAGGACACAAATAAACAAAATATGGATAAAAGAGGAAAAATCACAACTCATTGCAGAAATACAAAAGATCATACAAGAATACTATAAAAAAATTTAATACCAAATTTAATAACCTAGAAGAAATGGACCAGTACTTAGAAAATTACGACCTTCCTAGACTGAATCAATAAGATTTGGAAAATCTTTTATGAGGCCAATATTACTTCAATACCAAAACTGTCTCTCATGAACACAGATGTGAAAATCTTAAATAACTAGTGAACCAAATACAGCAACATATTAAGAAGATTATACACCACAATTAAGTGGGCTTTATCACAGAGGCACAGAGATGTTTTAACATGTGCAAATCGATTAACATGATATACCACATAAACAAATTAAAAAATAAGAATCATATGATCATATCAAGATACATAGAAAAAGCCTTCGAAAAGTACAGCATCCATTTATCATCAAAACACTTAAAAAAATTGGTATAGAAGGAAAGTACCTTAACATAACAAAGGCTATATAAGACAAAACCTCAGCCAACATTATACTTAAAGGTGAAAAACAAAAAACCTTCTAAGATCAAGAACAAGGAAAGGCTACTCACTATCACCACTGTTACTCAATATAACATTGGAGGTCCTAGCAAGTGCAATCAGACAAGATAAAGATATAAAATGCATCCAAATAGAAAATGAAGAAGTCAAACTGTCACTATTTGAAGATGACATGATTCTCTACATAGAAAACTCTAAAGACTCCACAAGAACACAACTAGAAACAATAAGCAAATTCAGTAATGTTTCTGGATACAAAATCAATGTTCAAAAATTCATAGCATTCATATACTCTAATAATGAAGTTTCAGAAAAAGAAGTGGAAAAAATAATCTCTTTTGCAATTGCGCCAGAAAGAATAAAATACCTAGGAATAAATTTAACAAAACAAGTCAAAGACCTATGTAATAATAACTATAAGATCCTATTAAAGCAAATTGAAGAAGATTCAAAGAAATGGAAGAATCAACATAGTTAAAATGACCATTAAATAGAGCATTATACAGATTTAATGCAATTCCCATCAAAATCCCATCAGCTTTTTTAAAAGAAATACAACAAAAATTCATCAGATTTATATGAAAGTGGAAAAACCCCAAATTGCCAAAGCTATTCTGAGAAAAAAAGAATGAGGCTGGAGGCATTGCTCTGTCGACTTCAGTTGATACCACAAAGCAATAGTAATCAAAACGACATGGTATTGGCAGAAAAACAGACACATGGATCAGTGGAACAGAATCCAGAGTCCAGGAATAAACCCATATTTATGGGCAAATAATTTTCAAAAAATAGCCAAAAATATACAGTGAAGAATGGAAAACCTCTTCAATAAATGGTGCTGGGAAAACTGGAAAACCAACTACAAAAGAATGGAACTAGACTGTTGTTTATCATCACACACCAAAATTAACTCGCAATGGATTAAGAACCTGAATATAAGACCTGAAACAATAAATTGCATAAAAGAACACATAGGAACTAAACTCAAGGACTTTGGACTTGAAGAGAATTTTATAATTTGACCTCAAAAGCAAGTGAAGTAAAAGCTAAAATAAATGAATGAGACTAAATCAAACTAAAAATTTCTGCTCAGCAGAAGAAATCATCAACAAGGTAAAGAGAGAATCATCTGAATGGGAAAATACATTTGCAAGCAGTGCCTCTGATAAGGGCATAATATTAAAAATATATGAATAATTTATAGATCCTAATAATAAAAACAACAACAACAAAACACAAATGATCCAATCAAAAAATGGGCAGAGGAGCTGAACAGAAACTTCTCCCTAGAGGACATAAAAATGCTCAACATCTCTAGCTATTATGGAAATGCAAATCAAAACCACAATGAATACCATCTCACCTATTATTATAGCTATAATCAACAGGATAAGTAATAGCAAATGTTGGAGAAGATGTGGAGAAATACACTTCTGGTGGGACTGCAAATTGGTACAGTCACTATGGAAAACAGTATGCAGTTTCCTCAAAAAACTAAGACTTGATCTATTATATGATCCAGCAATCCCTCTACTGGATATTTGCCCGAAACACTTGAAAACTCCATATCCAAAAAGCTATTTGCACACGGATGTTCATAGCAGTATTTTTGACAGTGGCCAAGACATGGAAGCAACTGAAATAACCTATGATAGATGATTGGCTAAAGTAGCTGTGGTACATATATACAGTGGGATATTACTCAGCCATAAGATGTGAGGAAATACTGCCATTTGCGGCAACATGGATGGACTTTGAGGTAATCATGCTAAGTGAAATAAGCCAGACAGAAAAAAACGAAAATCACATAATATCACTTATGTGTGAAATATAAACCTAAAAACAACAAATGAACAGGTCAAACAAACAGAGACTCATGGACATGGACTACAGATTACTGGTTACCAGAGGACTATAGAGTGGCAATTACCAGTGGGGTAGGGAAAGAGGGGGTGGTAGACAGGTTAAATGGGGTCTAATATAGGGGAGTTTGGGGAGGTTGAAGTGGGTAAATGGGATCAAATATATGGTAGCTGAAGGAGACTGGACTTTGGGTGGTAAAGACACAGTAGAATATACAGATGGCAAATGATAATGTATACCTGAAAATTATATAATTGTATTAATCAATGTTACCCCAGTAAATTAAAAAAAAATGATCTGCAATTGATGCATTGATATAGTCAGTTGCTGCAAAATACCCCATTTAATGTTACACACCTTTCAATATCAAAAAACACTGTCATTTAGTAGTTCAGAAAGCTGATTTACAGGAATATATATATATTTTTTTATGTAGCAACAACAGCAACAAATAACCATCTTTCAATGTATAGTATTTACTGTGGACATGGTATAAAATATTCCCTACTAAAGACATAAGCATTGTGTAACTAAAATTATATGTTGTGCTCTTCATATAGGTAGCCAATCTTCTCAGTAGAATTATAAAACATCACAGTAGAGAGTAATCATATTAGATGGTAACTCAAAATTTAACAGTCTTATGCTTTCAGATAAATCCAGATCAAAGAATGAGAGAAGATAGTGAAAAAATAACCCTTGATATATGTAAAGTTGCTAGGGTGGCTTGCATCTTTCTAAAATGAATTTGCCCCAGCATGCCTCCAGTGGATTCCCTCTTCCTCGGGATATCAGCAACAGATTAAATTGATTATTTCTTGAGGAAATCCAAGGTAGCCTAAGGTAAAAACAGGATAAGTTGGTCCTCATGCTCATCACCAGACTGGGGAGAACAAAATGCCTTCCATCTCCTTAGAACAGCTTGATTGTATTTTAAATGCTGTCTCTTTGCAGTTTAATAAAATTTATCATACACATTATATATTTGGGTATGATTGATTTAGAGAGAAAACATCTCTCATAGATCAGTATGAGGGGAAAAATATTTATTATCTGTTAGAAGTTCACTCAGCATTAAATAGAACCTCATATCATCAACTTGGGTCCCTATTTCAGACCCTGATTTGCTGTGTAATGTTGGGTACTTTGGACTTCAGTAGCTCTGTTGTAATATGATAAATGATGGATGCTCTTCATCTTCTGAAATTCTGTGATGCTAGAGTTTTTACTAGGAGAAAAGCAAGGTGACTTTCCTAACTCCAAGGCTCTCTTTAATTACAGTGAGGAAAGTTTTGCCCCTGATGGCCAATTTGATTTAGAGACCATAATTCTTAGGATGGGTGTTAGTTTTAAAGAACTCTGATGAATGTTTTTTAGCCAACAACACAAGAATGAAGATAAATTTTGATAAGCAAACTAAGATATAATCACTAATGCTGATCCTTATTTAAAGATGTAAGTTATTTAAAGATGTAAGAGTTATTGTAGAGATCACTGTTTAAATTATTAAATTGTAATAATAAATTAATTAGAATCCTCTTTGATTTTTAAAAAAGCTATGGATAACTGGCCCATTAGAAAGTAATTTTCACAGTACATATTTTCTACAGATTAAATATTGGCAAAATCATCATCAAACTTAATATTTATGTCTCTTAATCTTATGAATATTTTGAATATTCATAATGAATATTTTGTGTATATAAAATTCAGAAGGCTGTCAAATTGTTTTCTTTCAGAATGAAAAGTCATATATAGACAGATTATTAGAAGGATTTTTATATTTAGGAAATGGCATTTGCCAGAACCTGCTGGCCAAGATCGAACAGTCCCTGAGAGGGGCAGTGAGGATTGAGGAAAAGACAGAGACAAGAGAAAGATTCAGGAGGACTAACAGTCAATACTGCAGCCTCAGTTTATTCAGCACATTCTATTTATACATCATGATTGGTGGGAAACTGACAACTGCTTGCACCTGCACAGGGAGCCTATTGCTCTCTCAAGGCTCCCATCCTCCTCCCTATGGAGGTCATAGAACACTCAGCTCCTCTCTGGAGCAGCAGGTGCTTCTCAGCTGCTACAAAAGTAGCAAAGTAATTCCAAACACCCTGCTGAGCAAACAATCCTTTGTTTACCCAAAGGGCAGCCATCAAGCAAATGGCTCCTAACAGGCGTTGCCTTGCCAAGAATTCAAATTATGCTTGAAGAGAAATATGCTATATAAATTATATTATATATAATTTATATATATGTATACATATATATGCATATATGTATACATGTGTATATATACATGTATATGTATTTATATATAATTTAAGAGATTAACACATTAATTCATGTATTGATTGAGTTGCTTATTTATTTGGCAAGCAATTATAAAAAATAGATTATTATACACCATTGTAAAGAGCTTGGATTTTATTCTTTACACTGAGCCCATTGAAAGAGCACAAGCTACAGAATGGCATGGTCAGATTCCCATTTTATAAAATTCTTATTACATTTGGATAGATTACAGGGGAGAGGAAAAACACAAGAATCATAGGGACCACTTACAAATATTTTGAAGTCTGAATATAAGATGCAAAGGTCTGCCATTGAGCTGTGACTGAGGTTCCAAATAAATAGAAGAAATCTCTTTGGAAAAACATTTAGGTTGTAAAATCAATAGGAACTGGTGACATTGAATGTAGCAAGAGTAGAGTGAGGTAGATGTAAGAGTAACAGATGCTTAGAATTTATTGGAAATGGCCAATGGATATTCCTACCTACTGAAAGAGAGACCACAAAAGAAGCTATAGAATCACTATTCCTTAAATCCAACCAATTGTGTTATCTTTTCTACTCAGTCTTTCTTTTTAAAAATGTCTTCATGCACCTTCTAATTACAGAGTCATACTAAAACCAAGTATTACAAAAATAGTTAGAAATGTTAATAATGTAGAAAGCTTAAGTTCTTCCTAATGCTGCTTACATAAGTTCTATCAACTGTTTGGAACATTATTTTATAACTTTTCTTCTTTCAAAATTTACGTAATTTGTGAGATGAGAAAGATGTAACTATATTTTTCTCCAATGCTTCTTTTAAAATTTATAAGGTGGGAAAGTTTTTCCTCTGATATCGGATAGATTCCAATAGGCCCCATGAATTTATTGGTAAAAATTAGAGAAAAGCCTATTGTCACTCTCAGTTTTAAAACATTGTATAAATTAAGACATTAGAGTACCCCATTTTATGTACTAATATTTTTCTATCTTAATTCAAGAATAAGGATCCTTTCTACTTCTCTTATAGGGCCTAATTATGGCCTAGAGGAGACAGGTGGTGCTTTTAGGGATGAGTTTCTTTTTCTCACTTTTTTCTTTTCCACTCACCAGATGAAGTTACTGACCACTCCTAGATTGCAATGTGGAAAGTGAAAAAAGGATCAAGCAGCAGAAAGCTCTTACTTGACTAGAATGATAAGAAGTTGGTTTTATGTCCTCTGATCTTGACTGATGATAAAATCTGTTCTTTTCATGATAAGCTTGTATAGATTCTCCAGGGGCTCCTTTTCTGGCCTCTCTGAATGCAACTCCTAGGAGGTAGGTGATAATTCCTTTCTCTTGACTGCCAACTCCTCTTTGCCAGTAGTCAAATTCACTCAGATTCATTTTTCACCCATTGCCCAATGAGGTGGTTTGCACAGGAAGGAATCAGCTTAATGACATCCTGAATGTTTGTCTTTCTCTTGACCATGTGGCTTATTTTCCTATATATTGTTTATCTTTAATTGCCATGAAAAAAATCAACTTTTTCTTGGAACTGGGTTTTCTTCATTTGAATTATATGTTCCTAGATCATCCAGCTGAGTAGGCCATTGTCAAATTTTTCTTATAGGATCTTATTCAATCATATCTGAGTACCCAAAAATAAGTTAAATAAAATATTTCACAGAAACCATGAGAGGAGGTGATTCTTATACTAACCAGTGTTCAGTTGAAAACACAGAATCTAATTACCTAGTAAGTTACTCCAGCTAATTTGGGCAGAAAAAAAAGGTCTTATAACAGGGCGACAAAAGATATATAGAATTTTTAGGAAAATTAAAGAATTGAATTCTAGGCTTGGATGATGAGATTGACTCACCATGTAACACCACAGACAAGGCCTCCTGGAAATCTGCTCTTACTGTCTCATCAGGAAGCTGCTATACAGTCAGAAAGAAATTGGCTATAGTCATGAGCTCCATATTCATGCTTCCTCTGTTATCCTACCTGCACAATGGATGCCCACCTTTCTTCAAAAGTCACAGGAATCTGATTTTCAGATCTTAAATCAAATCCACAACTATAATTGAAAAAAATATTAGGGATCTAAGGCATGCATTCTTATCTTTCCAACCTTTGGGAGTTCAGAAAGGCATTTTATGAGAAGGTTGAAATAGTTTTCTTTGTCTAATCACAGTGTCAGTTATACTGTAGTCAATCTACATATTAAATAAGATATATACTAATTCACATGGGGGTTCATTATTATCTCTATGTATGATTAAAAGTTCTTATAATTGAAACAAAATAAAGGAAGATAAAAATTTTAAGATGCTGCCTCAGTCAGGTAGCTGAGAATAAACAAGAGCATATTGCTGGTCTAACAAGAACACAAGGTGTCCAGTCGAGCAGATAATACTAAGTGCCTTCTCTGACAAATGTGATGGGTGAAGAGTACTAGAGAAAGGGTGGATTTAGACACTGCATGGTGGCATAAGGAAACTTACAACAAGTAGAGAAGGCATATACTAACAGCAATTATAAACATTAGAAATGTCACATAAAATAAATATGTTTTTCTGTGGAGGCATATAAAATGTTCTAAATTACCTAATTTCAGTAGGGATGAGGTCAAGAAAAGTTTTTTGTAGAGATTATGTTAAAAATAAGACTTGAAGGATGAATAGAAGATAAAGAGGTGGTGTAAATTTAGTATGACTGGGACAGCTAATATGTGGATGAGTCTGAGCTCTCTGGAGGATGTAAAAGTCAAATTATGTAAGATTTTGTAGCCATGCTAAGAATTTTTACCTTATACCATGGGTAATGGGAAACTATTGATGGATTTTTAAAAGAGAGACCACTAGAACATGATTTATGTCTTCAAATTTTTACTGTGTCAATTATATAAAAAAAATTGTAAATAGATCATAAGAATCCATTGTAATGATTCAGGTAATTCCAGTGGTCTAAACTAAAGGTGGTGAATAAAAAAAATAAAGAGATGTTTGGAGAAAGAATAAGTAGATCTTAATAATTATTGATTATTAAGAATGAAAGAATGATATGAGTCAAAAATGATTCCTGGGTTTCAGCATATTCCAGAAATCAGACATAGGACAAACTGGGCAAAAGCATATTTGATAGAAGTCATGAATTCAGATTGAAATCTGTTGAGTTTTATGTGCCTGGGTATAAAAATACACTTGTAATTATAAAATTAAATAATGTATATATAGTGCCTTGCAGTGTAAGAACTCAGTTTATGACAGCTATTACTACCTATGTGGGTTAGATTAGCAGATTAGGGAGATAAAATGGGTTGGATTCAACAGATGGTTATCGAAGTCATGAGGAAATGATATTAGACATAGAGGATATAGAATAAGAAACTAGCATCTAGGACAAAGCTTAAAGGTTTACAAAATATTTTCTCCAGAAGCTCAAGGTATATAAGAAATCTGCACTGGTTCTTGGCCCAGATGACAACTGGCTCAATATGCTTAACCCATGTGCTACTGATAGGTGTACCTACATTGTACAGTGGCCAAGCATGAGACACATCTAGGTCTTCATCCCATTTTTATCAATTCAGTCTTAGAGAATAAGCTCCATTTGAAGGTAGGGTCTTATATGGAATATCCTAAATATAAATGGGAAGTTTTTTTCAGTTTCTAGCATTTTATTATTTTTTATACATAAAAATAATATTTTATCTGTCATAAAAATATTTAGCTTTCATGAAATCCATGTGTGAAAAGAGAGTCTATAAATCCAAAGTTTTTAAAAACTATGCAAAAAGCCAGTGTTTGGGGAAAAGGTTTATATAAGTAGATTTTAAAATGTAACTTTTTTTTACTAGCAATTACACATTAACATAAACACAGTAATTAAAAATATGCCATAACCATAATCCAGAAAAATCATCTATCATTTTCTAAATGTATTTTCCACAAATCTGCTGTATAATGCATCTGTTAATTTTGTGCAAGTATAATTAACCATGTTTAGTTACTTTTACACAAACTAAGGGATTTTCTCACTCAAAATAAGTTTTAAATGTCAAACCTATGCCTATACATTTAAAAAGTTTCAACATTTTTAATATTTCAATTGAAAACTATTGCACACTTAAAAGTTTTCTATATTATTGATGCATCATCCTCATTATCTAGTGTAGAATTCTTCAAAGATTTATTTTGTCTCTTTACTAGATGGTGTTTTCTTTTTTATTATTATTATTCCTTTCAGTCTCCATTTTTTTTTAAATTTTCAACTATATATTCAAAACAGAACCAGTTTCTAAGTAAACATCTAGTTAAAAAGTTTTAATGTAAAATAAAACTTGGCAACCTTATACAGCTCGTATAGTCTAAATGGGATTTATCAATATTCAAAATTAAATTTATTTAATAGCAGAAAACTTTCAGTCTCTTCTTAATCAAAACCAGCAATTTCCCATGAGACTAGAAAGCTAGCAGAGAGGAGTAAACAGATTGAAGTACTACCTGACTTCTTTTAAAATGATGTGCTCTTTTATCTTTGGAAGTAGTCATCTTAAGTAAAAACAGTTTCTCAGTCTGTTCTCTAAACAGATTAGATACCACTATCTATATGCTCTGGTTCACATATTTCTTTCGTGAGCTATTTTTAGAGGATAGAATAGCTTCATGACCTAAGCATTTACCAGGCTAAACTTCAGCTCCTCTGGTAGTTATAAGCCATATAAACAGAGGTATAACATAACTCCTTTGTTTCCTAGCAGGCCACTGTGGTGGCATCTGATAATTATGTACATGCATCTGATATCCAGTGATGACCTGAACTGGTTAACTTGGATAAAGAGGATATACGTGAACAAAATGAATTATAGGGTTCATCCTTGTTGGAGGCTGCATATAAATTTTAGTGTTTGAATTACTCCAGACACTCTGAAACTGTGGTGGATGAAGAAGATTAAAAACCAAAGAAGGTGGCTGCACATTATAAGCACATAAATTTTGTTTCCTGTGCAGATACCAGTTTCAGCTTTTTACTATAAAAATGTATCCTTGATTCTATTTTCTTCTTCACTTCTATGTTATAAAAAAAAACAAATTCATAGCCTTTGAACATACAGTTCAATATATGATTATCTACATTTCTTTTACTGAATCACATCTAGCAAAGAAATTTCAGTTTCATCCATCCTAATATCAGTTTCACCAACAAAAAACAGTGTTTGGCATGATTTTGCCTTCAGCTAAAACATAACCTTGGTTGGTCATAGCTGATGAGAACTGGGTGCTGGCCTGTCTGGAGATAGTTGAGTTTGGAGTCTCAGAATTTGCAGCAGACTTAATTTCCAAATCACTGATTCAGTCCTCTGCTTCATCTAATCTACTGTTGATTCCTTCTAGTGTATTCTTCACATGAGTTATTGTATTATTCATTTCTAACCAGTTATTTTTTTATGTTTTCTATCTCTTTGTTAAAGTTCTCACTAAGATCTCTGGACATTCTTATAGCCAGTGTTTTAAACTCTGCATCTAGTAGATTGCTTGTCTCCATTTTGTTTAATTGGTTCTTTCTTTCTTTCTTTCTTTCTTTCTTTCTTTCTTTCTTTCTTTCTTTCTTTCTTTCTTTCTTTCTTTCTTTCTTTCTTTCTTCTTTCTTTCTTTCTTTCTTTCTTTCTTTCTTTCTTTCTTTCTTTCTTTCTTTCTTTTTTCTTTCTTTCTTTCTTTCTTTCTTTCTTTCTTTCTTTCTTTCTTTCTTTCTCTTTCTTTCTTTCTTTTTGGGCTTTGTTCTATTCTTTCATTTGGTACATATTTCTTTGCCTCCTCATTATGGCTGCCTCTATGTTTTTGTTTTTATGTATTAGGTGAGCTGCTATGTCTTCTGGTCTTGGTAGACCTCAGGTAGTAGGTGGCCTGTGGGGCCCAGGGGCACAGTCTCCCTGGTCACCTGAGCCAAGGGCAAATAACAGATACCTCCAAAGTTTAAACTTCATGGTTCTATTAGAATTAACTATTTTTTTTTTTTGTGACACATAAATTTTACGTTAGCTTGCTTCTAAATAATTTTTAAATGTTCTTTAGACAAGGTTTTACCTCTTATTGTTTCCTTTAATTAATGCATTGAATAACATCTTTGACACACTTTACATTTACAGTTGACCCATGAACAATATGGGATTGAACTACATGGATCCATTTATATATGGACTTTTTCAAAAACTATTTGCACTGTTTTCAGTCTGTGGTTGGAAATATGTGGATGCAAAGGGATGACTATATTTATTAATCTATGCCATTTTACATTAGGGGACTTGAGTATCTGAGAATTTTGATATTTTCAGAGGGGTCCTGGAATCAAACTACCACAGATACTGAGAGATAACATGTTTTTGGAGAGTCAAAAGTTATATGTGAATTTTCAACTACACAGGGGGTTGAAGCCCTGAACCCTTGTGATGTTTAGGGGTCAACTGTATATGAAAGACATAATTTTAACTTTTGGAAAATTATAATCTAACATCCATTATGGTCTTGAGTAACAAAGATTTATTCTAAATAAATAGTCCTCAGTTTTATTATTTATTAGAATCACCTGAAGAGCTAGTTAAAACACACATTACTAAGCCCCAGAATTTTGAATTCAGTTAGTTAGGGTAAGGTCCAAGAATTTGTATTTTTAACTGGTTCCTGTAATAATAATGTTACTGATACTGGGACAGATTTTGAGAATTACTGTTCTAATTTATTATTTATTGTTTGGGTCTCTAACATTCTCTTCAAAATGATAAACATTATCCATATTAATACTTTTTGCATAAGATTTGAGAAGTTATAAAACAATTATACAGGAATGTTAAAGGATCTTGTGAGTTGTGCAATTTTCCAAACACTGCCACATAGCAGATTAGAATCAAATCCCCCCCAAAATTTAAAAGTATGCAAATTAGCAAGACTAGTGTTTTGACGTCTTTTTTTTCTTCAAAATTCTGAAGGCCTTTGTATTTTTTCATGATAAAGGGAATTCTTTATCTACTAAAAAGCAAGGATATTAGATATTATCAATTTTATATTGTTTTAGAACTAATATATTCCAATTTTGAAAATAGGGAGATATAAAATTATTTTCTCCATGGTGGGGTCTACTCTACTGATAGAGAAATTTAAAAAATCACCTGAGATTTCCACCCAGAAGGGGTATTCATTTCCAATAAATTCTCTATTACCAATAAGTTCTTAATATTTCCCAGATTTTGAGCTAAGAATCACTGAGAGGTACTTGTTAAAAATAGATATATTTCTTGGCATCCCACCAGATTCTCTAGATCAGAATCTCCAAGAGGAGTTGAAGATGAAAAGATGCTTCCTAAATGATATAACAACCAAGATAAAAATGAAATCACAGTAATTTGACTAAAAAGTATCAATACAAAATTATTGACTTGTTTGTAAATATATACCTCTTTTACATATATGTATAATTTGCCTATATATAATAATATTTGAACAATACAATTCAATTAATTTAGTAAAAATCACTATTAATATTGGTAGATTTGAAAAGAAATATCAAATTATTCTGCTTTATCTAGTACTAAATTATACAGAAATTTACTTGTTTCAGTATGAAAATTTATCAAATTAGTTAAATTTTATTGTAAATATCTTAATTTGTACATCTGATAATATTATGAAGAATCATTAATTTGAGAGGACACAAAATTAGATAAATTGAATAATTCTAGCCTCTGAAAAGCAATAAATGCTTTTCTAAAAGCTATTCAAATTATCTAGAATTATGAACTTATGCAAGCATCATAGAAAAGACAGCTTTCTTCTCCTTTGGCCTCAGGACAGGCAATGGACAGGCATGAATGACTTCTGGAGGATTTCAAGGAGAGCAGTAATGTGGATCATTGTGAGTTGGTTGGACATGTCGAAAGTGTCATAAAGCAAATATATGTTTGCACAATGTCTAACAAAAAAGTGAAAGCACTTTGAGGATTGAAGGAGATGAATAACAATTTTGATGCTTTTTTAAAGAAAACACAAGTCTAAATGGAAATCTATTTAGCTAAGATTAAAAATATATAGTTGACTACTTCCATTGTTTGAAGTCACTATATATCTGATGAGATAGTTGATTCAGACAATTATGGCTCTTGTGGTTTTGACTAGCCCTCTCTTTGCCTCAGTTACTAAAGATATATATAAAATACTAATGAATGCGTAGAAGAAAATATTTCCTAATTTTCATTAGTTTGTTGGAGAAATTTTTCAAAAAGCATTGATGAGAAAGGGATATTTTAGTTGCAATTGAGAAATATTTGGCCAGATGAAATGTTGGCAGGAGTTAGAGTAGGAGATTCAGGGTTAAAAAAAAAAAATCACATAACAATCCTGACATAAAGAAGAGAATAGTTCACTGTAGTATAGAAATTCCAGAAGAGTTGAAATGCAGAAGCTAAGGGGAAATGATACAAGATAAGGCAGACATAGCAGGAACCGGGTAGCATAATATTTCTCAAACTTTCTGATATGGAGGAGCATCCTCCTCCCTCTACACACACACACACACACACACACACACACACACACACACACACACACACACACTTTTTTAGGAATAAATTCAGTTTTAATATAATAACAATAAATAAATATAAAACTAACATAAAAGCTTGTTATTACTATTTTTTAAATTACTAGATTCAACAGATAAAAATACTGTCAAATTGATATTAAAGTCTTTAGAGAGAGAGAAAGGGCACTGAATCCTAAACACTAGATAAAGGTAAAGAAAGTCAAATAAATGGTGACAGAGAGAGATTTGACTTTGGGTGGCAAACACAAAAGTAACATACAGATGACGTATCATTAAATTGTACACTTAAAACCTATTTGATTTTTTAAATTGATGTTACCCCTATATATTTAATAAAAAGTAAAAGAATAAAGTCTCTAGATCTTTCCTCTCAATTCTTATATTTATCGTATCACAGGTTATGAACTGGCACGAGTCTGTGAACCACACTTTATCAGAGATTAGCAAACATCTTCTATGAAAAGCTGTAGTGCTACAAGGCCTCTTTTACAACTACCTAAATACCATGTTAGTGAGAAAGCAGCCTTAGATGATATGTTAATGAATAGATGTAGTTGTATATCAATAAAACTTTATTTACAAAATTAGCCTGGCTGGATTTAGCTGTAGTTTTCCAATACTTGTTATTGTTTTAGAAAATGAAGTGGCTTATGGATTTTATCCTAAAGCCAATATGAGGACAATGAAGGATACTAAAAAAGAAGATAACTAAAATTTGATTTTACCTGTATCTTGTTCACTCTGAATAATGAAATGAAAAAAAAAACTATCTAGAAGACAGTTATTACAAAACATATGGACTCAGGTGATAACATTTGCTACAAGAGAGCTATCTAAATCCAAGAGATGTTTAAGAAGTATAAATTAATGTGAGGTTTTTCTCAGGACACAAGACTTTTACTGCCAATATGTGGACTAACAAATAACTCCAATATTTCTGTAGTTAAAAAACTTGATGGACCATAGTAATGAATACATTTGACCAAACCCAAAAATGTACAACACCATGAGTGAATCCTAATGTTAACATGTACTTTGGGTTTAATCAATAGTAGCAAATGTACCAATCTAGTGGCTACAGGAGTGGCTATGCATGTGTTGAGGGCAAAGGGTGTATGGTAAACCCCTGTACCTTCCCATCAATATTGCTGAGAATCTAAAACTGCTCTAATAAAATAAATTCTTAATTTAAAAAATGTAGTAAAAAGTATTGCCATTAACTAAAATAAAAAATAAGAAGTGAGGGGGACATATAAATGTTTTAGTTTCATTTTAGAATTCACAAATTATCAACTAGCTGAGAAATAAACCTGGCACTGAGCAGTAGACAGTTGATATATGATTCTGGATTTCATAAAGGAATATTAAACTAGAGATGCATGCTGGGACATTAACAGACTGTCAAAGACCACAGAAACATTTCTGTCATCAAATACATTTGGGTTCCTTGACTTTTTACGTGAAAAAATCATGCACCATGGGGAACTCTGAAATATGTCAGTTGGAAGGGATTAGGAAGGGCATGAGTTAGTAATTGAAAATTAATATTATTAAAGATTTAAAGCTTTATTCTGTTTTCTATTTTTAAAGTTTTTGTGTGGAGGGCTTTTGAACAGGGTGCAAAGAAATGTGTTCTAGGCTGAGCACTTTTAGAAAGCAAGGGAATTCTATGATCAAATGGAGGGAATGTAGTAGAGCTAGAGCTAATTGGTAAAGAAGCAGCAATCTTCATGTTAACACAGAGGGGGATACTTGGTCTTTTTTGTGGTTACACAATGTTCCAGCTTTGTTGGCACTCAAACGTGGTTACAAAATGCTCTTACTTTTGTTTCATTGCATCAGTCACCCAGTGACTTTGTTTTATGTTGCTATTCTATAAAATTGGTTATATTGAGTATGGAACACTGTGACCTAGTTTTTATGGCCAAGAGAAATATGTCAGGACTTACTCTTTTCTCTCTCAAAACTAAAACTGCTATTTAAAACCATGACCATCTCAGAGATTTCTTAAGTACAGTGAACAGATTGTAATACAATGTAGACTCTGAATTGTATCATCAGTGCTTTGAAATCTCTATCTTCCCTCCTTTTTCACTTACTATCATTCCCAACCCCTAAAATTGTCTTTAGGTCCTAGGGTAATCAAGAAAACTCCAATCAAGTTTTGCCTCTAGTAAACTGAGAAATTCAGTTGCTGTAAAGCTAGAGGACTCTGAAGGAAATAGTAATGTGACATCTCAAATGTTTTTCAAAAGCAGTTATGTTGTTTAAAAAATCTAAAGACTACAGAATACATTTTTCTCAGAATTTATAGCAGAAGAAGAGGCTTTTCATTTTTATTTCTAGGAACATTAAAAGGAGCATAGAGAACATTTGAAATGATTGTGAGCAGTGCAGGAAAAAGATGACTAGGGGAACACAGTAGAACTTTAAGATATTGTTAAGGGTCCAAATAAAATTGATCATCATGCCTTTGGTGTGACTCAGTTTAGAGGATTTTCCATGGCTTGACAATTCCCTGTAGGCTCAGAAGTGTAGGATCTTAAAATTTAGCAATTTTGGTCCTCATTTCCTATCTCATTTTGCCTTCTAATGATGATCTATTTCCAGATTTAATTTTAGATATCCCTGCAGACAGGCAGTACAATATTGTTGTTAAAAGTAGAGATTCAGAAAACGTTTCTCAGGGGTCCCATCTTGTGTCTACATCATTTTGATATATGATCTCAGGCAAATTATTAGTTTATGCCTCAGTTTCTTTAATAATGTGAAGATAATAGCCTCATAGAATTTTTGAGAAATAAAAAGTTCTTACATGAAAACTTTCTTAGTATGTAGTAAATGCTTTAAATCATTTGCTATTACTATTGTTTTTGTTGTTGCTCATATTATTATTATTATTATCATTATTATTATTATCATTATTATTAAGAATTAATCTTACCCAAAAGAAATATGGCCTTTTCCTCAGCTCCTAATAGGTAACTCTAAATCTTTAGTATTTCTTGAGTATAGGAGTGACTTTGTTAGTCATAGTGATCCATCAGAGTACATCTGATAATTTATGCTAATTACATAACTAAAGATGGGGCCAGCCATATGTGATAGTCTCAAGGTGAGGGATGGCAGAAAGACCAGTCATATGATTATAGAGTTGGAATGTTAAGGCAGTTGATACCAGCCAGACCACTGAGAAGGGAAGAGAGCTGAAGATTTTTAACCACATGGACCATAATTTAATTAACCATCCCAATGTAATGAAACCTCAATAAAATCTCTGGACACTGAAATTTGGGTGAGTTTCCTGAGTTGGCGATACTCGATTTGTGTGTTGCCACACAGTAACGACAGGATGGTAACACAATCCTAAGGACATAGAAGCTTTGAGTTTGGGACCTCCCAGTCCCAGATTCTGCCCTATGCATCTCTTCCTTTGGCTGGCTTTGATTTGTATTGTTTGCCTGTAATAAAACTGGAATTGTAAGTGAAGAGCTTTCTGAAGTTGTATGAGTTGTTTTAGAAAATTATGAAAACAGAGGGTGATCCTAGGAACCCCCAACTTGGTAGTCAGATGATCTAACTAAGATTGTAGGAATCCCTGAACTTGCGGCAAATGTCTGAAGTTTTGGGCAAATTTGGCAGTGTGGAAAGCTGCACCCTGAACCTTGAATTTGGCTAATTCTTTGTAAAATTAAACAAATTAATAAATGCAGATTCCTTTTCCTTTACTATGTAGTAAGTATTGCTTAACCATTAGCTATTACCATTAATTTTTGTTGCTTTTGTATTATTATTTTCAGATTCATGTCCTCTTTTGCTTAGCAAAGAAGTGATTTACTCTTGAATTTCCTCGTGTGTTAAAGTCATTGCTTTCCTTTCCAATTTCTGTGATGCCTTGGCTTCCTGAGCTGAGATGTTTTTGATGTGACATTTCAGGTGAGAGATGAAATCTCACTGTGGTTTTGATTTGCATTTCCATAATAGCTAGCGACGTTGAGCATCTTTTCATATATTTTTTGGCCATTTTTATGTCGTCTAGGGAGAAGTGTCTATTCAGGTCTTCTGATCAATTTTGATTGGATAATGATGATGATGATGATGATGATGATGATGATGATGATGATGATTAATTTGTTACTGAGTTGTACAAGTTCTTTGTATATTTTGGATATTGAGACCTTATCAGAGGTGTTGTTTGCAAACATATTTTTCCATTCAGATGGTTCTCTCTTTACCTTTCTGGTGATTTCTTCTAATGAGTAGAAAGAAGCTTTTTAGTTTGATGTAGTCTCATTCATTAATTTTAGCTTTTACTTCCCTTAAATTTGAGGTCAAATTCATAAAATTCTCTGTAAGTCCAATGTCCTTGAGTTTAGTTCCTGTGTTTTCTTCTCTGCAATTTATTGTTTCAGGTCTTATATTTAGGTCCTTAATCTATTTTGAGTTAATTTTGGTGTGTGGTAATAGACAACAGTCTAATTTCATTCTTTTGCAGGTGGCTTTCCAGTTTTCTCAGCACCACTTATTGAAGAGACTTTCTTTTCCCTACTGTATGGGTTACTTCTGAACTCTGGATTCAGTTCCACTAGAGCATGTGTCTTTTGTTGCCAATACCATGCTGTTTGATTACTGTTGCTTTGTAGTATAATTTTAAGTCAGGCAGAGTGATGCCCCCAGCCTCATTCTTTTTTTCTCAGGATGTCTTTGTCAATTTGGAGTCTTTTGTTCTTCCATATAAATCTGATGAATTTTTGTTGCATTTATTTAAAAATGCCCATGGGATTTTGATAGGGATTGCATTAAATATGTAAAATGCTTTAGGTAATATGGTAATTTTAACTGTTGATTCTTCTAATCTAAGAACACAAAATATCTTTCCATTTCTTTGAATCTTCTTTGATTTCTTTTAATAGGGTCTTATAGTTATTATCATAGGTACTTCACTTGTTTCATTAAATTTATTCCTAGTTATTTTATTCTTTTTTTTGCAATTGCAATGGAATAATTTTTTTCACTTATTTTCTGAAACTTCATTATCAGAATATAGGAATGCTACAGATTTTTGAAACTTGGTTTTGTATCCAGAGAATTTACTGTATTTGTTTCTTGTTTCCAGTAGTGTTTTTGTGGAGTCTGTAGGGTTTTCTATGTAAAAAATAATGTCATCTTCAAATAGTGACAGTTTGACTTCTTTGTTTCCTATTTGGATGCCTTTTATAACTTTCTCTTGTCTGATTGCACTTGCTAGGATGGACCTCCAATGTTGTACTGAATAACAGTAGTGATAGTGAACAGCATTGCCTTGTTCCTGATCTTAGAGGAAAAGTTTTTAGTTTTTCACCTTTAAGTATAATGTTGGCTGAAGATTTGTCATATATGGCCTTCATAATGTTAAAGTACTTTCTTTCTATACCGATTTTGTTAAGTGTTTTGATGATAAATGGATGCTGTACTTGTCAAAGACTTTTTCTGCATCTCTTGATATGATCATATGATTCTTATTTATTAATTTGTTGATGTGGTATATCACATTAATCAATTTGCGTATGTTGAACCATTCCTGTGCCTCTGAGATGAAGCCCACTTGATTGTTGTGTATAATCTTCTTAATATGTTGCTGTATTTGGTTTGCTAGCATCTTATTTAAGATTTTTGTGTCTGTGTTCATGAGAGGTATTGGTCTGTAGTTTTCTTTTTAGTGTTATCTTTACCAGATTTTGGTAGCAGTGTAATATTGGCCTCATAAAATGAGTTGGGAAGGATTGCCTCCTCTTTGATTTTTTGAGTTTGAGGAGAATAGGTATTAAATCTTTTTTGAATGTTTCATAGAATTCACTGGTGGAGACATCTGGTCCTGGATTTTTACTTTTTGGTAGGTTTTTTATGATTGTTTCTATTTTCTTACTGCTAATTAGTCTATTTAGATTTTCCAGATCTTCTTGAGTCAGTCTAAGAAGGTTATAATTTTCTAAGTATTAATGCATTTCTTCTATTTTATTAAATTTGATGTATACTTTTTTATAGTATTCTAGTATGATCCTTTGTATTTCTGTGATGTCAGTCGTAATTTCCTCTTTCATTCCTGATTTTGTTTATTTGTGTCCTTTCTCTTTTTTCTTTAGTGAGTTTAACCAGGGGTTTGTCAATTTTAGTAACCTTCTCAAATAACCAGCTCTTTGTTGCATTTATTTTTCTATTTTTGTTTGTTTGTTTGTTTTCAATTGCATTTGTTTCTGCTCTAATTTTGATGATTTCTCTCCATCTGCTAACTTTAGGCTTCATTCATTCTTCTTTTTTTAGTTTTGTAAGTGAAGTATTATCTTATTTATTTGGGCTCATTCTTGTTTTTAGAAGGGCCTGTAATGATATTCACTTTACTTTTATGAACACTTTTGCCAAGTCCCCAAAATTTTGATATGTTGTACTATCATTATCATTCATTTCTATGTATCTCTTGATTTCTCTTTTTTATTTCTTCTCTGTCCCAGTTATTTTTCAATAACATGTTGTTTAAACTCTGTGTATTTGTGGTTCTTCCTGCTGTCTTTTTCAGTAGATCTCTATCTTCAAAGCATTATGATCAGAAAGCATTATGATTTCAACCCTTATATTTGTTGAGGCTATGTCTGTGTCCCAGTATGTGGTTGATTCTTGAGAATGTTCTGCATACACCAGAGAAGAATGTATAAGCTGCTGTTTTGGGTTAGAAGGCTCTGTAAATGTCAATTATGTCCAGTTGATCTAATGTGTCATTTGAGGATGCTATTTTCTTATTGATTTTCTGTTTGAATGATCTGTTCATATCCAACAATGGGGTATTTATGTCCTCTACTACAATAGTGTTTTTATCTGTTTCTCCCTTAGTTGTTAGTAATTGCTTTATATATTTTGAGGCTCCCTGATTGGAAACATAGATATTAATAAATGTTATATCTTCTTGGTATATGATTCTCTTTATCATTATGAAGTGTCTCACATATCTTTCTTTATCTTTTTTTATTTTGAAGTCTCTTTTGTCTGATATTAGTACTGGTACTCACACTTTCCTCTGAATGCCATTTGCTTGATATATCACTTTCCACCCTTTCACTTTCACTTTTTATTTGTCTTTGGAGCTGAGATGTGTCTCCTAGTGGCAGCATATGGTTAGGTTTTGTTTTTCTATTCATTCTGCAATTCTGTGCCATTTTATTGGTGAGTTCAGTCCATTAATATTTAGGATGATTATTGAAATATGAGGTCTTCTTATAGCCATTTTATTTTTTGCTGTCTGGTAGCTCAGTGTTTCCACTGCTTCTTTGTTCTTGTGCTCCTGTTTCCTTTATTTTGGATGTCTTTTGTGGTTTTTGCCTCTGGTTCTTCTTGTTTTATGTTATAAACTTCAGTTCTGAATCTTCTGTGTGTGGTTGCCATTACAAATATGTAAAGGTTAGTTATGTACATATAGTCATCCATTTTCTTTTGTGAGAGACTTATCTCCATTCTTCTTTGCAAATTTGTATCTTTGAATCCTCCCCTCTCAGTCTTTGCTATCTCAGATTGTCCCTATGCATGATGAACGTTCATTACTATCTTGTTATAACAATTCTCTTATTATTTAAGCTTACAATGCCCTGTTCTTAGTAAGGTTTGCACTCTTCTGCTTCTATTTGCCTGATAGTTACTTTAATTTTAATTATGTATTTTAGTTTTGTCATTTTGTTTTAGGTGAGCTGACCCCTTTCAGTATTTCCTATAGTGCAGGCCTCGTAGTGAGAATTTCCTCAATTCTTGTATGTCTGGAAAGTTCTTTATTTCTGTTTCATCTCTAAAGGAGTGCTTAGCTGTAAATGTTATTGTAGGCTGGTAATTTCTTTCATTTAATAGTTTAAATATTTTATTCCATTTCTTTCTGGCTTGTAAGGTTTGCACTGAGAAGTCTGAGGATAATCTAATGAATTTTTCTTTATAACTTAGTTTTCTTCTTCCTGGCTGCCCTGAGAATTCTGTCTTTGTTGTGGATTTTTGATAATTTTAATACAATGTGTCTTGGTGATGGCCTTTTGGGGTTGAGATATTTGGGTGTTCCGTTGACTTATTGAATTCCAAGCTTCAGCTCATTCCTTGGATTTGAAAAATTCTTGTTCACTATTTGTCTGAAAATGCTTTCTAGTCCCTGTTCCTTTTCCTTGCCTTCAATAATGCCCATTATTCTTACATTTCTTCTCCTGATGGTATCAGCTAGTTCTTGAATTTCTCTTTCATTATTTTTCATTCTTCAGTTTCCCTCATCTTCTTTCTGACTGATTTCTAGATTTCTCTTTGATATCATTGATTCTTTCCTCCATTTGGTTGACTTTATTTCCCTAGCTGCTATTTCATTTTTCAACTCTTGCAGGTTGTTTGTTTGTTTGTTTATCTCCAGAAGATCTATTCTGTTCTTTTTGAGGGTTTCAGTCTCCTGCTCATCTAGGTGATTTTTCAATTCCGAATCTTGTTTATATGACTCATTTTGGAACTCAGTGACTTTTTTCAGAAGTACTATCCTGAATTCTCTGTCATTTTAAGTTGCATATTTCTATGTCTATAAGCTTATTTTCTGGAGATTTTTCTTTTTCTCTCTTAGATGCCTTGTCACTTTGATTGTTCATAGTCCTTAATGGACTATTTCTCCACCTGGGCTTTAATGGAAATGTTTTCTGCTTTTTTTTTTCCAAAAAGAAGATTTATCATATAAAGGACTCTTTTTAGTCTGCTACAAAAAAGGTGCTTTTGGTTTCCAGTAGGTGATGTCTAAGCCTCTTGGATCCCTGCTTTATATAAAGCCTTAAAAATTGCCTTTTTATTTTCTCATAGATATTTAATCATGTTCACTACCCTCATTTTCAGTCCCTCTCAGTCTTAGCAACAGTTTTGATATCATTTGTTCAGATTCCTCTGGGGCTTTACCATGTTCTGTCTCAGAAGTAGGGGGGGAGTGATTTGGTGCTGGGGGCTGTGGCTCACCTCAGTTTTCCAACCACGGCTGGTAAAAATCAATTTTTTTTTTCTGCCGTCTAATTTCTCTGCTTTGTGTCCTGATGACTGGGGCCTGCCATCAGATGTAGGGAGCTCACAGCTTTCCTGGGCAGGACTGTTCAGGGAACTCACTGCTCCTTCTCACTTTCCTCTCCCTGAAAGGTAGCTCTGGTGGCACAAGAGGCAGCTTCTTTGTTTCTCACAGTCCACCGCTCAACACCCATGTTTTTGACATGTTGGTAGCTCGTATGTGCAGATCCCATGCTCCTACATGCTGGTGTGTTGTTTGGGTGTTTTTTTTGTTGAGTTTTAGATCTTCAGCTTATTGTTTTAAGGTGAGAGATCTTGAGACATCTCTCACTCCACCATGTTTCCAAAGATCCTTCAGCTTTTCATTTGTTTTTATCTTCATGAAACATCTTTTTTCATACTTTTATTCTTTGTGTGTGTGTTCATCTAAAGTGAATCTCTTTTAGGCAGCATATATAATGGTCTTATTTTCTTATCCATTCAGACCCCTATCTTCTGATTGAAAACCTAATCTATTTATATTCAAAGTAATTATTAATAGCTACATAGTTATTTATATTTAACTCTTCATATTCTTGATCTTTTTTTTTTCCTTCTTAAAGAAGTCCCTCTAACAATACTGCATTAGTGGTTTTAAAATCTTTTAGCTTTTTCTTGTCTGAGAAGCTCTTTATTTCTCCTTCCACATTAAATGATAGCTTTGCTGGGTAGAGTAATCTTGGTTGTAGGTTCTTGCTTTTTATGACTTTGAAGATTTCTTGCCAATCCCTTCTGGCCTGCAAAGTTTCTGTTGAGAAATCAGCTGACAGTCTTATGGAAGCTTCCTTGTAGGTAATAATTGCTTTTCTCTTGTTGCTTTTAAGATTCTCTTTGTCTTTATTTAATCTTTGGCATTTTAATTATGATGTGTCTTGATGTGGGCTGTTTGGATTCATCTTGTCTAAGACTTTCTGCACTTCCTGGGATTCTGTTTTCTTTGCCAGGATAGAGAAGTTTTCCATCACTATAACTTCAAATAGGTTCTCAGTTTTGTACTCTCTCTTCTCCTTCTGATACTCAGTGTTATGAATGTTGATATACTTGCTGTTGTCCTGGGCACCCCTTAAACTCATTTTTTGGATCCTTTTTTTTTTTTGGTGGTTGTGAGTGGTATTTTTTGCTCCTTTATCTTCTAAATCACTGGTTCAACCTCTGCTTCATCTAACCTACTACCTAATGTATTCTTTGTCTCAGTTATTGTATTTTTTCATTTCTTTTTTATGTTTTCTATCTTTTTGTTCAAGTTCTCATTGAGTTCCTCCGCTCTTCTCCTAAGTTCATTGAGCATTTTATAACCAGCGTTTGGAACTCTGTCTGCATCTGGTAGATAGTTTGTCTCTATTTTGTTGAGTTCTTTTTCAGCAGCTTTGTTCTGTTCTTTAATTTGAGATATTTTTTGTCTCCACATTTTGGCTATCTCCCTGTGTCTATTTCTATGTATTAGGTAGGACTACTAAGTCTCACAGTCTTAGTAGAGTGGCCTATATAAAAAATGTCCTGTGGGGGCCAGTAGCACTGTCTTCCATGGTCACCTGAGCCGGGTACTCCAGGTGTGTCCCTTGTATTGATTGTGTCTACCCTCCTGTTGTAGTTGAATCTGGGATGCTGTTTGCACATCACTAGGTGGGATTGACTCTCAGGCTGATTGGTCATGAGGACTAGCTCATTAGGAGCTCACCCTAAACAGCAAGATTCACTTCAGCCTACCTAATCTTCCATTTTTGTGTATCAACCTCGGATACAGCCCCAGATGATGCTCTAACTAGAATCAAATTATACTACTGGGCATGCTGGCCTCAGGGAATCCTGGGAAGGATCCTGCCACAGGCCAAGTTCAGAAGTAGCCTGTGCGCTGTCCATTGTCATTTGGCAAGAGTCAGTGAAAAGTCCACAGATGGCCACTACCCATGTTGGACTTAAAGGTGCCTCAAAAGGCCAATCTGCAAACTAAGGCTGGCTGCCACTAGTGCCAGGCTTAGGGCTGCTCAGCACACCAAAGCCAGATGCTGCTTGTTTGGGTTTTGTGAACCTTTGAGAGATTTTAGGAAGTCTAAAGCATGAGCCAAGACAGGCCGTTTGTATAGAAAAGCTACTTGACGTGGCTTGGGTGAGCCTGCAAGTTGGGTAAGGTAAGTTCTCAGAAACTCAACAGGGCAGGGCAACAAGTGTTTGCCAGTTGATAGACATTCAGATATGGTACCTACCTGAGTTTGTACACTGATACAGAGAAGGTCACAACAAAGGAACAATATTCTCTACCAGGACTTCTGTCTGAGAAAAAGCTGTGCTCTTATCCCTAAAACCAGACAACTCAGTTCCTCTTCCTATGTCCCTTGTTCCTTTGAGCTGCTGCCCCAGCAGTGGACTTCAGAGCAAGTGAGTCTATCAGTGAGTAAGTTATGCACAAGCCCTTTAAGAGGAATGCCTGGGACTGCAGCAGTTCTTCATCTCACTCAGCCACAACCTCATGATATTCACAGCCAGAAGTTGTGGGGACTTTTCTTCAAGGCACCGGTGCTCCAGGCTGGGGAATCTGGTGAGGATTTGTGACCCTTTCTTCTCTGCTATTCCGTAGGAATGTCTGCAACCAGAATATCCCTCCTGATTCTCACCCACCAAATGTGGTTGTGGGACCCACCAGTTCACATCTCCACTCCTCCTACCACTCCTCTTACCACTCTCTGTATGTCCCCAGCTATAGGACTTCTGTTCAGCCACACCTCAGGTGACTCCCAATGATGGCTGTTCTGCAGTTTAGTTGTAACTTTGTAGTGGTTGTGAGAGGGACCCAGCACAGTGTCTACCCACTGTGTCATTTGACGAAAAGTCCATATATTTTCAATTTCTATTACTGTCATCTCAGAAAAACTTCATTAAGTGTATGTTTGAATGAATAAATTAATGGGCAAATGTGTAAATGAAGAAGATAAAGAATAATTGAGTAAGTGAATGAATGCATTCCAGAGTATTTAATGGATTAATCAAATAAAGCCTTTGTAATGAATACATTGACATTATTAAATTTGTGCACACATATAATGCCTGCTTCTTTTTTTATGTGGAAGAAAAATTGAGTGAATATCACAGCCTGAGGCAATTAAAAGATGAATTTGTTACTTAAGTGAGAAGGTCAGTGAAGAAAATTAAAGCACAGGAATAAATCTTTGATTTTGTAAGAGGCATGAAGAAGTTTAGTTACAAATTGTGATTAAAATAGCTTTCAGCTCATATTAGTTCTAAAGGCAATGTTATAGAATACATAGGTATATACATATTAAATTTTGTATGAAATTGGATTTTAAATTATCTTAATGTACATTAAACAATAAATCACATTTTAAAAGCTTTTAAAATATGAAACAAAATAACACTTTGCATCTTTGATGATGTTAACATAAATATTATATTTTGTTTTTTAAACAGTTCCTTAAGATGACCTAATTAGAATTAGGTCAACACTATTTCTAATTTATTTAAAGAATATTTACATATCACCTCTACAACTGAGATTGCTTTCATGCCATTTGTTTACATAATATTGCTTTAACATTATCTTTAATAAATCATCAAAGTTAAATATTTTATCGAAAAAGTTTTAAATTTCCAAAATGTGTATTGATAACACACTTATAAAAAAAACTCGCTGCTGATGTTTTTATTCTTGAGACCTTTTGTGTATTTTTAAAATAAATATAACTAAAGTTAGATAATTACATTTATTCATATTTCTCCTGAAAATAAAGAGAGAAATGTATTATATTTATGAACAAATTTAGTTTTTATGAATGCTTACTATAACTTGGAGGTTTCCAATTAGAATACCTTCCTTTTAGAGTGATAAAAAGTTAATTCAGAAAAATAACATTTCAATGTTACATTTTATATTTTTAAATTAAAATAACTCCATTTTCTTTCACCAAATAATGAATTTTTATATAATTGATATTTTTATGACTAAATAAAAAAAATTACCAACTGCAACAACATGGATGCAACCTTGAGGATATTATGCTAAATGAGATCAGACAGAGAAAAACAAATACTATATATTTCTTATATGTGAAATATAAAAAGCCAAACTTGTAAAACAGAAAGTAAAATGGTGGTTACCAGGGGATGAGAGTTTTTGGAATTGGAAAGATGTTCATGTTTATACACTAGCAACTAGTAGACAAATAAAGCTTAAAAATCCATTGCACAATACATATAATATAGACAACAGTATCATATTTTAGTCATTCAACTTGCTAAGAGAATCATCTTAATTATTTTCATCACATAAAAATAAAGTTATGTGATGTAATAAAGATAATTATCACTACAATCATAATTAACTATCATATATAAATGTACCAAATCAACATGTTGTACACCTTAAATTTAAACAATGTTAATATCAAATATTTCAATATCAAAATTCTTTGTAAAGAAAATTGATCCAGCTATTTAAAATGTATTCTCTCAGAATATTTGAAAACTGATAGCATATAGGCAGCTTTGCTAATGTGTTGATACCCATGTACTTAATAATCTCAAATTTATGAAGTTTATCTATTATAATTTTAGTTTATAAGAGGTATGAATATTTTATATTTTTATTTTTTATTTTTATTTCTGTTAAGGAAATATATATTTTTAAATTTATTTATTTTGACTTTTAAAAAATAAAAATTTTAAATGTGTTTGAGGGTAAAGATTTTAGATTAATATTGGCAGTATTTAATATATATCAGTATAAATATAATTTTTTTTATTTTCATAGACCTCATCAAATTTTTATTTGAAATAGGAGTATAAATATAAATGATAATACTGTATAACTAAAAATAAGTATGCATATGTACTTTTACAAAATTCTAAATAATATGAAATTTAAGGGAACTGGTTTTATTTTTCCTCTATTTTTAATTTACCCAATCTACCTTTCTAGAATTAGCTATTGTTCTGAGTTCTCTGTGATTTTTACATTTATTCATGCATTTTTTCATTAATCATTTATTAAATAAATATGTATTAAGCAATTACTATGTGCTAGATACTTTTCTAGCCATTGAGCATATAGGAGTGAAGAAAACAAAATATGTCATGACTTTTACATTGTAAACAATGAGGCAGAGAGTTAATAAATAAAATCAATAAAAACAAATGCCAGTAAAAATATTTGATTTAATAATAAAAGTAAATATATAGTGTGAGAAAGAAAGTGCTTTAACTATATAAATTTATTTAATCTTCAAACAACATTGTTATCTACAATGAACAGATGAATAGTTAGGCAACTAGAGTTCAAGTAGCTTGCCAAAGTGATGGGGCCAGGATCTAAACTCAGTTTATCTTAGATACTCCTTTCTAAACTTTTAGTTCAATAAGTTATTTTCTAAAACTTAGTATTAGTTGTGCTTAGATCTTTTGACACAATGAAGAGATCTTAATGAAATGTTTTGATATTTTAACCTACATTTTTAATATATAGCTTTAAAAACAGCCTACATTACGATCCAACTGCACATGATATGCATTATGTATATCTAACAAGAATAAGTAACTCATATCCCTCAGGAATGTTTGCCTTTGTAAATTCTTGAAATATAAACCAAACTAAATCATAGCATTCTGCTGCCTTCCAGAGCTCTACACTTGTTAACTAAAGAATAATTTTTATAAAAATTTCCATAGAAAAATAGACGTTCTTTACAGAATATGCTACCAGAGCTCAGTGAATCAGAGTCAATTTCTGTTGTTTATAACCAAAGACTTTACCTAATACTGAAATCAGTGCCAGAAATAAATGACAAGTAACAAATTCTTAGGACAATGTGAAAAATATACAATTAGCATGGAATCTAGATGAGTCTGAAGACAGTGAACACTCCATTAACATTCCAGAATGAGAAGTTGACACCACATAGCATACAGTAGTTATTTAACTAAAGTTCCATCAGTAGTCACCTGGAATCAAGTAGCCATTTGAAGGAAAGACTTTGGTTTAATGAATTAGAGGTTTTCTAAGACAGGAAAAAGAGTATGATGAATTCAAGGCCATGGGGTAATATAACTTTTTGTAATGAAACTTAAAAAAAATATTAAGACCTAATCCCTAAATTCTTTGTTTGAAATATGGTAGATTACAAAAGTGAGCACTAAAAGTATCTGTCACTTTACATGCTCAAGCCACTTTCCTGAAGTGGTCTCAGGACTGTGTATTACAGCGTTTGGGGTTGAGAAGCATGAGTAGCTTCTTTCACAGTTTCTGAGATTCAGCATCATAAAAAAGCTCATGTCAGACCTTCAAATAATAATAGCATTCATTGACAGAGAGAAGCCCAGCCAGTCTCCCAGTATACTAGCAACTCCAACTGAGTCTCCAGAAACTTGAGTAAAACCATTTTGGATATTCTAGCCCTAGTTACAGTTCCAGCCAGCACCATGTAGAACAGAGACAAGCCATGAATGGTAAGCTGAATAATGGTCTCTCAAAGATATTCACATCCTAACCCCTTGAATCTATGAATGACACCTTATTTGGCAAAATAGACTTCACAGGTGTGATTAAATCAATGATCTTGAGATGGAGATATTATCTTGTATTATCTGTGTGAACCCTAAACATAATCTAAGAATTCTTAGGAAGGCAAAAAGAGTCAACAACACATTAAGAGATGTCACAATGGAAACAAGAGGCTGGAGTGATGTGTAGAAGGGTCATGAGTTAAACACAGGTAGTCACTAAAAGCTTAAAATGGCAAGGAGATAAATTTTTCTCTCAGAACCTCCAGAAGAAACCAGCCATCTTGAGCTGATGTCTTGACTTTAGCTCTAGGAAAATGAGCTGTAAGAGAATAAATTTTAAGCCACCTCGTTTTTGATAATTTGTTATAGCAACAATAGGCATTTAATACAACATCCCCGTTGAATGCTCCCCAAATTATAAAATACTGAAAACTAATGAATAGTTATTGTCTCATGCTATTAAATTTGGAGGCAGCTGTTGGGCAATAATAATTGGAATACAGTGTGAGTGAGTAACCAGAGTTCCCTTAAATCTTTGCTAAAAGAAACTACCAGTTAGAGCCTAAGAAAAAAAGTAACTAAGAATTAATGTAAATTCGTATTCTATAGATTTACAGTATTAATTGAATTCACAAGTTTACTAAGCCTTTTATGTGCAATTTAGTACCCTGTCAGGAAAGAGTGGATGACTAAAAACTAGAATAGAGATTTAGAGGAGGAGTTGGAGGCTCCAAGCACCAAAAGCACAGCATTTATTTACTGCATCTTCTTTGTCTGCCAAAAATAACCTCACCTCACTTCCCTAACCAGGCCAAAGCTCTCATCTGAAAGAGTTACTTTGCACTGCTTCTTATAGTAATAAACCAGATGTCAGCATACTCCTAGATGTAACTAACAAAGTCAATCCAGAAAGACACATACAGCAAAACAATTTTAGGGGTTTGCTAATGTGTAAAGGGACTATAATTTGTATATATTTTGGAAGGAATTCTGAAAGTATATGAACAAAAAGAGAACATAGCTATATATTAAAATATATGCATTAATTATGCTACACTTTATTGCTTTCTCCCATCTTTTATCTGAATCAAATAGAATTACTGTAATGAGATTTATTTATATTATACAAATAATAGTAAATTATTACTATTTTTTCTTTAGATAGTTAAATTTTAAGGTGGTTAATTTGAAAAATTATTTTAAATTACATTTACTCTCATTTTAATTATTTCTAGAGTTAATTTTTTGTTTGTGTGACTGTACAAGTTTCTCTCAGGTGTATTTCTTTCTAATCAACTTTCTCTTTTATTACTTGTAGTTCAAGTCTGCTGGTTATAAATTCTCTCTTCTTTGTCTTGTATGAAAGAAGCCTTTATTTCACTGTTTCTTAGAAAAGTGAAGTAAACATGTTGTACCAGGGCTAAATCAAATCTTGATCTTTGTTTATAGTCTTGGACTACAATTTACTTCAGAGAAAATGTGAATATTACTCAGTTCTTTAGTGACATCTTAACATGACTGAGAGAAAAGAAAGTGGAGGTTTTGCTGAAAGTTTTGGTGAGACACTTACATATCAAAGGTTCTAGCTGAATCATATGAATAATGAGGGTTACCACAGTGAAGTTTCTGGAGGTCCAGTGGTCTGGAACATATCAGAATATCCACTGCACTTTGCACTGCCACCAGCACTAAAGTAGCAATAAATGTACTCTTTGGGTTTAAAATTTTTTTTCTATATGATGTGTGTGTGTGTGTGTGTGTGTGTGTGTGTATATACACAATTTTTTTTATTTGATTTGCTTCCATTTTATAATAGGGCTTGGAAAAAAAAAAGATCCATGTGGTTCAGGCTGTGGTAATTCAGCTCTACCTTTCAGTCTTTATGCTTGAATAGATACAATGATGTTCCAAGAATCCGTTAGTAGGTTTTGTACTGTGAGAAACAATGGTAATCACAGCAGAGATCACTTGGCTCTTATAGCAAAGTGATGCCTTTTAATCTACTTTTCTATTGAAAAATGGTTCTTGGCTACATATTGGGTCCGGGAAGGGGTAGATTTCTGAACAAGGGTCTCTCTAAGTTACCATACAAAGTAAGCTGACCATAATGTACCTGATGCTGTCTATCCAGCCCAATAAAGAGCATAGCCAGCAGTAATCCATAATGAAAATAAAGTGAAATACATGAGACCAGTCCTGAGTTAGTTTTAGACACAAATCTAATAAACATATTGTTTTCCTTCTTAGTATGCCCTCTCTGGCCTTACTACTATCTAAGATCTCTCCCACAACACATACCCTAGCTGCATGGAAAATTCTCCAAACTAATATAACTGAAAAAAAATAGATCAATAGAAATGGCCCATTCTGTAAAGGGAATGGGCTATAGCCCCACCAATACATCCAAATTGAGGGATTACTTCAGTTTGTATGTATTGGTGGGGCTATAGCCCATTCCCTTTACAGAATGGGTCATTTCTATTGATCTATTTTCAAATTCAGTGGCTTCTCTCTCATCTCTATTTTGCAGCGAAACTCATCTGATGAATTTTTCATTTTAAATATTCTATTTTTCCCAGTTCTAAAATTTCTATTCGGTTCATATTTTCTATTTTCTATTCATCTTCTGAGATTTTCTATTTTTATTCCTTATTATAACATACAGTTATAATATTGGCCTTAAAATCCTTGTCTGTTATTTTTAGTCTTAGTCATTTCCCCTTTTGTTTTCTCTTACATACAGACCATATTTTTCTGTTTCCTTATATGCCATACAATTGTCCCCTACTTGATTAGGTTAGTTCATCTTTACTTCTCTTATCATATCTGCTGTATTTCCCATTTTTCATTACTTTAGTTCATATACTTAATTTTAACTATAAGTATATGAGCATATATATGTATATACGTATATGTAAATTTATGTGCCTATATATCATATCAGAAATGTATATGTACTATATCTATTTTTATTCTTCAATTAAAAATCTCTTTTTATGTCAGTTTGCCACTGCAATTAAAAAAATACACTACATTTTACATTTCATAAATTCTACACTTTTCTTCAATTCTTTATCTGCCATGGGAATTTTTTTTTTCTTTCTTATACCCTAAAAGCTGCATACAGGAATGATATTTTCTGGTGTGCATATATGTGCATGTTATAATTGAAACTATTAATGACTTAATTCATCTTTCCTAGAAGAGCTCAAGACAAAGATTGAATGCTGATATTTAACGTGAAAAGTGCAATTCCAGAGAGCACCAAGTTTAATGTAAAAATAGAAATCAATGCAAAAATAAATATTGGTGTTCTTACGTCTACTAATGACAAATCTGAAAAGACACAGAAATCTTTTTAGCAAAAGTCTCTATTTTTGCCCTGGGAATCTCTAGTCAGACACATGGAAAAGCCTTTGAGCAATCCATAGAAGGAAGAAAACAGGGAGAATTAATTTGTTCAGCTCCTTGTAGCCACATATTTATCATTGGTCAAAATTTTCTCCCAGAGAAACTTAACTTCTCCCATTACACACTACACACAGACATATACAGCCTGATTCCAGATTTGTTATCCAGCTCTTTTGGGTGCCCCAGATACCAGATTCCATAACATGTTTTATGGACTTTCTTCTAAATCTAGAAGTGAAAAATAGATTGGTCTAGCAGCATGAAAACACCCAGAAGGAAGGCCAGAAAAGCAATGAGTAAGTAAATAATTGGCTGGAAGTAGTAGAAGGCCAATAGAGGCTGAATTGGATGACAGTGACTGAAGACATTCATATGGTGGTTCTTATTTAATCTTCTAGTTGCTTACACATATTAATGACAGCTTAAGAAGGATAGAGATCTTATATCACAAACTTTTTTTTCAACATTCTGTACACATTGCTTCATTATGTTTTGGTTATTAATTTTACAAAGAAAATGTATAGACTTCTTGATTTTTTAAATTTTAGGAAATATGCTAATATTAAATGACATAATATTAAATAGGAAATTATACCTGCTAATATATATTGAGAACATCATATGATAGACTCTAGTCTAAGTGTTCTGTAAGCACTAAACTATTTAATAGCTCATTTCATAGTGATTCTACCATGAGAAGTAGTTGGTATTATTATCTTCCTTTTAAAATGGAGAAACTAAGGCCCATAGAAGATGAGCAACTAACTTAAAATCACACTATAAATAGCAGAGTGTGACTAGAAAGTAAACAGTATATCCATAAAGATAGGTCTTAACCACTCTTCTACTACACTACAAAGATAACTTTTTAGGGCATGCCTAATCATGGCATTCTATAATTCATTGTGTTTAAAGTTTTATGAGCACATTTTATTTTGTATGTGGCTATTCCAGTATTTTTTCACTTCTGCTATTCTTTTCTCCTTTCTTTCTTTCTTTCTTTCTTTCTTTCTTTCTTTCTTTCTTTCTTTCTTTCTTTCTTTCCTTCCTTCCTTCCTTCCTTCCTTCCTTCCTTCCTTCCTTCCTTCCTTCCTTCCTTTCTTTCTTTCTTTCTTTCTTTCTTTCTTTCTTTCTTTCTTTCTTTCTTTCTTTCTTTCTCTCTCTCTCTCTCTCTCTCTCTCTCTCTTTCTTTCTTTCTTTCTTTCCTTTCTTTCTTTCTTTTTTTCTTTTTTTCATCAACTTGCAGACTTTTCCCCCCAGAGCATTTATTGCTGTTAGTGGAGATCTTAATTACATAATAAAAGTTATATTTATATTTTCATATTTTTTGTGTGATACATTTTTGTTCTTACTTATCTTTGTTTTTCTTTCTTCCTTTTTCTGTCCTGGTCCTTGTGTGTTATATTTTAATCTTCTTCTACAGAGTCCACTTTCTTTTTCATAGTATTCTACTGCTAAGCTTTTTTAAAATTATTGTTATTACTTGAAAGTGAATTCATATTCAGTGATAGACTACATATCATGAACTATTTCCTCTAGGAATTAAAAGTGATGTTCTGCCAATAGTCAGCAAGACAACAGAAACCTCAGCCCTAAAACCACAAGAACTAAATTTTACCAATGACCTGAATGAGTTTGGAAGAGAACTCTAAGCTAAAGATTATTCTACCATCCTGCCCACGACTTGAAAATTTGCAGAATAAAACACATTTTTTTAAGTATAGTAAAAGAGTACTGATCTACACATGCATATACACATATGTAGGTAGGTAGATAATTAGGTAGGTAAATAGGTATTTATTTATGTATTTATTTATATATCAGTCTATCTATATGTTTATTGTAAATGTAAAAGATCATAGTAAATAGTGCTGAGTTTACAGTGTAAGCAATGGTCTGTCCTACGTTGAAATCTGTTTTGCACTGAAAATGTGAAATTTTTTTCCCATAATATGAAAAGATTGCTTGCTGAAGGAAGGTAACTTGAAAAGTTGCTGACTACCTCAGGCAAGAAGTCATGCAATATAGCTAAACCGCATAAGACATTATGCAGCTTTAAGAATTCTCTGTAAAAGAGTTATCATAGTCTGACCTTGGCAATGGATTTTAGTATGTAGCAGAGTTTGTACTTTTGAAGCCATCCTATAGCCCATAACACCTCATTTCTTATTTTAATTATATTTTCTCCAGTTCTGTGCTCATTATAGAAGAAGAACAGCTGGTGCCCCTCCTCTGGAAAAAATCTCTTCACACTTGAGTTCTATTATTGAAAGTAGTTTAAACCCCTTTTCTTTAAAATCACTCATTTTTTCAAGGCCACATGGGATGCTTAAGATGTTCTACCTGTGAAGATTATACCTATAGTTGATATATAAGAAAGACCAGAAATTCAGCCATCTGATTTATCACTAAAAATATATTTTTTAATCAAATTAATATATTTTATTAAAAGCTCTACTTCCCCAAATGAAATAATTTCCTAAGCCAAAAACAGTCTGCCAATGTTTCTAGTGAAGTTGAAAGTCTAGTATTTTCTAGACTGTACTTCTAAAAAGATAAGTCCAAAAGTGCAAACAATAACCCATACTAAAATATCAATGAAATTTTCCTCATAGTAAGTATAACACAAAATTGTAACAAATTTAAATACATTAGATAATTTAAATCAAATTGATTAGCATTTGGCTGTAATCAGTCATCAGCATGAAATGCTTTTTAATCAAGTAATGACTTCATTAAGCATGGTTAATCGTACACCACCTTGAACTCATTTTCTAAACATAGACTTAATTATTCAAATTATAGCAATTAAAACACACCAGTCAATGGCTGGATTCAGTTTTGAAACTACCTAGGAAAGCTTGCCAAAAAAATCTCATCATTTGCAGGAGTCGGAGTGTGTGTCGAATATCTAATTAAAGAAAACAGACTTTTGAATCAAACAGTACTATAGAAACAAAATATGGACAACACCGAGTTATTTCTGAACCAAATTATGTAATAAACTTAGAGAATTAAACAGGGCATACATTTGACATTTGAAAAAATTGCTCATGTAGTGTGTGTGTGTGTGTATATATATATATATATATATATATATATATATATATGTCTTACCATTTATATTTCAGATATTATATACTTTTTATCATTAGACAATACTCAATTCAGATAAAGTACAAATACATTTTCTGTACCACCCACAAAATCAGCATAAATATGTAGAACCTCCTATTCAATGCATAGGTACACTAGGTAAACAAAAGAAATGAAAAACTTTTAGAGCCATATCCTGGAATGGGTGGCGTATTCCAGTGCTATTAATTCTGCTTCACATTCACCAAGATACACTGAGATCCTGATATTGACTGTGCAGCTAAACAATACTCAGTGGGTAAATAATAAAATGCATTTTTTAGTCTTTCTGTTTTGAGACATACACTTGGAAAACATATTCTTTTCTAGCTTAGCTAAAGAAATTAAATTGGATTGTTTCATTTGACTCTCTACTTGATTTTTCTTGACCACCCTGACACTGAGTAGAATTATTTTCTTGACTATGTTTATTTATGTACTCATTAATAAAAGGTTTACATAGTCAAGTAAACATCAAGGAAATGGAATAGAGCATATTGCCTCAAATTTACCTCATGTCTCAGTTTTATTCATAGCAGTTTAAGAATAGTAATTATTGTGTGTAATATTTGTTTTTTTCAAAATTCGGTGTATAATTTAATTATTCCACACTTGATTCAATGTTCCATCTGCTAGTGGACAGTATAATTGTAACAAAACAAATTTCAAACATTAATTTAAAAAGTTAGCATACCTATAGAGGTCTCAAAGTACATCAGTTACTTTTATCCAATAGTTGAAACTCATGTGAAAAGAATTCTTGAAAATTCACAGAATGAAGTGTTTTGTTGCATAATTCTTAACAATATTCTTTTTATTATAGCAATGTTTTCTTTTTTAAATGATCAAATCAGCAAACAAAAATGATCATATTTATCTGAAGAAGTGATAACTCTTAGTAATGCCATGTAAATGTGATATCAGATATATAACTCATTTCCAAGGGACATTTGACTTTCATGTATTTTTTAATTTAGAAAAAAAGTGGAAATGTTAATATGTCCTCATCACAGAATATTAATTTATAGATTAGAGCTGTTCACATAACATTTTCAAAATAAAAAATTATTCCTAAAAGAGATAGGCATAATAATAATAATTTAAACTTCATTTCATTTTTACCTTACATCTCAATATTAGGTACAAATTTTATGAAAATTAATGTGTGCCCTGTGTCATTCTGAACCTGTATTTAGAGCATATTGAAGAAAATTTATTGGCTTAGTAATGCAATAGGAATTACATCTTATTATCATAAAATATGAAAAACCACTTTAAATAATTTTATTGAAATTTTTTCTGAAATTACATTACTATAATAACAAGAGGAAACAGCATGAGAGAAACATTCCATCTTTTCACCATGTAAAAATATATTTTAGTAAAGTTTAACTGACATATGTTGATATTTTTCTTTGAGGCTAGAATATGATAATGATAAATGGTAGCTAAAACAACAAATACTTGAAATTCTACCCTGAAAATTAGTCAGTCTATGTATATTCATATTTGTCACATGTAATCAAAATACAAGGTAGACCTTTTGCACAATACTTCTCTTGCTCAGGCCCAGTTTTAGGTCTGGAAGTGTACTTTCTCTTCTAATAAAGTTTTCTTTTCTGCTGTAAAAAAAAATGTGTTTTATTATTTGCCCACTGAGTATTGTTTAGCTGCACAATCAGTATCAAGATCTCAGTTTATCTTGGTGAATGTGAGGCAAAATAAATAGCACAAGAATACCCACCCCTTCCAGGATATGGCTCCAAAATTTTTTCCTTTCTTCTGACATCACCCTGTTTTAGCTTTGGCAAGGGGATAGAGGTAAGCCAAAATTAGTTTTTTCCAGCTTAGACACAGTCTTTGGCCAAGGCATGACCTTTGGCAAATTATAATATAATTGTAATCTCATTCACATTGCAAATACTACAGCTCCCATCATGCATCTGACACAATGATAGTTCCAGAAACACCATATAAGAAAAAAAAAAATGAGAAACTGAGCTCTCTGTCTACTGGAAGGAGACCACGAGGCTACAGCAGTACCACATTTCCAGACTCTGCCTCAAGGAAGAACAAAAGCCCACAATTGAGACATACTCATATGACTCTAGCTCCCCCTCATTGTCCTCTTGAGTGTGTACTTTTCTTTAATAAACCTTATGCTTTCCTACTTACAGTCAGTTTTGCCCTTGAATTCTTTCTCATGGCATAAGAGAAGAACCTGGTTACCAGAGCCCTGAGCTCTCTGGCAACAAATGTATATCATGTCTTTCTAGATATATCATCATCTTCATATTCCTTCCACAGAAACAGAGAGATAAGAGTGCTATCTTAATGATTACATTTCAAAGGCACCTCCCAGGTACTTGAAGAAGACATTCCAGGGCTGTAAACCTGCAAGAAGCTGGGAGAACACTTACATCTCAAAGGGGACAGAGAAAGTTTACTCTCATAAGTTTTCTAAAGTAAATGGTCTAAGAAAAGAAAGGTAAGTGAGACTACAGTCAGGAAGAAACTTGTCTAAATTGTAGTCAGATTGAGGGAATCTTTAAGACCATCTTGGTCAGAACATAGCATCCAAGGGTTAGGACCAGAGTGAGGCACCTCAGGTATAGAATTTAAGAAGTCTAGGTACCTCACCCTGTTCTCAGTCCTGCAGCACTCTATAGACTATCTCTTGTAGCAGATTTTACTAAAAGTTGGGTTATCAAGGTAAAGTTTGGAAGACTGAAATATTATTCTATCTTTATTCCTAAAACATCTTCCTCAGGTGTAGAGGGTTGAGTTAATCCTATTCCTCAGTTCAAACCGTATTCTACCATCTTTGGTCCATGTAAGACCCCTGTTATGTATGGAATTGTGTCTTCCTCAAATTCATGAAGTCTTAATTCTTGATTATTTGGAAATGGAAGCTTTAGAGAAGAAAGGTTAAATGAGTTCATAAAGGTGTGGTCCTAGTTTGTTTAAATTGTTACTGTATAAGAAGAGAAGGAGACACCAGAGATCCCTCTCTCTTTCCAAAGGAACACAGAGGAAGGACCATGCGAGGACAAAGTGAGAAAGTGGCTGTCTCTAAGCCAAGAAGACAGTTCTTATGAGAAGCTGCATTTGCTTGTTATTGGTCCATAGTTCATGTGCCAGACATTTCAAAAGGCCAATATCCAAAAGTCAGAGCTTGGTTAAGGAACAATTTATGGATAGTGAAGACACCAGCTAAAGAAAATGGAGACCTTATATGGTCCTCAAATCTATCTTAAGAAGGTCCAGACGTTAGGGTTTTATGTCAAAGGAAGGAAGAATGTGTGGGGCAGAAGACAATTGGGCACCAACACAGATCCCAGGAAGAAGCGAAATCTCTAAATCTCTTTGTTCCTCTCCATTGACCCCTGTTGACTGGAATCTAGTCTTGAGGCTTCTGCAAGTATTTAACAAGCAATTATTATTTTGTACATATTTTCCCACCTTCAGAGAGGTATCCTCTGAAGAGGGGCTATTCTTTCAAAAACGCAAGTCTGAAGTAGAATTTCTCTAACGATTAGCATGTCTATAGCAGAAGCTGTTTACCTGAAGGCCATGGGGAAAACCGCAGCTAGAATAAATATAGAATCAAAGAGACTGAGCATTTTACTTTGTTACATGCTAGCACTTTTGTTACAGGAGAGTGGGGTCCTGTCCTATCAACACATTGTCCAAGTTCTTGATGTCTCGAACAAAGAATTGAGCAAGACACCAAAATATGGAAGCAAAAAGAATAGCTTGATTAGAAGGGAGAGTAAATAAGAGTACGCTTCCAGAAATGGAAATCAGCCTGAGCCAAGAGAAGGTTTATTTTATCACCCAAGTCCCTTTCTTATTTTTCTATTTTTTTTTTTTACTTCTTCACAGATCCCTTCCTTGATTAGCCTCTGTGAAAAAATATAACTCCCAGATAAATTCAGCCATATTTATTATGTTCTAAGCCATCTACATCATGTCTAGGGCATCGATTAATATAAAACTAAAGAAACCAATTAATGTAAAATTAAAATTTTCCTAAAAATAAAAACTCAGGCAATTATGGTTTAAAATGGCATTTTTCTCTATATTTAAGTAACATTTAAAATAATATATTTAATTTAAATTTAAAATAACAGATGTTTACAGAATATACAGCATGATTAAGAGTACATTCTGTTTTTATTTTTACCCTTTCCCACCCAAACCCATGGTTCTCTTCATGAATTCATCTTTAGCTGAATCCCACTGTAGAATAAAATAGGTAATTTCTGAGTTCTGTTTTTTTTAAGTGGGCATTACAAATTCCAGGCTCCACCTTCAATTTAAAAACCTGAAGGAAAGGTTCTTTTCTCCTAACATTCCAAAGCACAGGGCTATAGGCATTTGGATTTCTTCCTATACATCACTTGCCATTGCACATTATCTCTCTGCAACAGCTGGTGACACACAGACACAGTGCCTCTAGGAAAGCTCTCTCTCCCTCCTTCCATCTGTTTCAGGCTATTTATCTCAGAAAGAAAACACTATTTTAGCTGGTCTGCTTGCAACATCTTATCCACAATGTAATTTAAATCCCTTCAGTTAGGGGAAGCAGATTTGCATTTCAAGGCTACTTTTGCTTTAAAAACTAGCTGAAGTTGAAGGTTTTCACAACTTGATGATCTGTTAGAATTTTTTATAGGTAGAATAGAAAAATATATTATGTCTACATTGTCAAAAGAAAGTAAAGCTCATATGTAAACATGTTTGAAAACAAAATATGCTGATTGTGTTTATGAGGTTGAATTTAAACCTATGTGATCAATTTTTATCTTTACTAAAGAACAGCAAGGATTTTTGCCATTTTCTAAAGGGCTGCTAAGATCTATGCCTCTGCACTCTGTGGCTCTTGACTGGAATTAGCAGAGTGAAAGCAACTTCACCTTCTTTTGCTGCTGCTTCACACCTTCACATCGAGTCTAAATGTCCAGACCATGATTATGGTAATATTGGTTCTTTTTCTTTCTTTAAAAATAATTGTGACCTCTTTCCAATGTTTAATGAAAACACAAGCTCTGGAGTCAAACTGCTACAGTCTGAAGAAAGCCACTATTTTATGTGTGACCTTGAGCAAGTTTTTGTCACATGTTGTAAGTCTCCTTTATCTAAAAAGTGAAGTTCCTATTTCATATGATTGTTATGAGGATTAAATGATATATTTTTTAAAGTATTAAGCATACTGACTATCTCCTATAAAAGATCAAATGTAAACTAATATAAGTATTCAGAAATAATGAGATGTTTTTTTCTCTGGATTATTGTGATTGTTCCTCATTTTCAATAAAGGAGAATGTCATTCTTCTTTTGAATTAATCTCTTTGTTTTTAGTAAGGAAAGGAAAATAATAAAACCTTATTCCTAATATTGATGTTTTAAGAATCATACTGTTCTTTCCTAAAGTCATTATTGCAACAAAACTAATTTTATTCAGCGAAGCATAAAATCAATGTTCTAATTGATGCTTTCTAATGCACTAATGTTTTCTGTTTCCAGTTTAGTGGAATTTTTATTTTTAAAAAGAGTTTTTTTGTAGTGTATGTGTATTTTTTATGTTGAGTGAACAATTTTTGCCTTTGGATTAGAAAAGTTAAAAATGCATGTAAAATTCATTCTTCCTTTTAGTTGTTTCTAAGTGTAGGTATTAATTTTTTTTCATAAAGCAATAAAACACAGGAATAATAAGCTATGTTCTAAAATGCATTTTTTCATTCTCTGCTTTTCAGCAGTAAAGGTGCTTATCATAGACCATTATAAGAATTATTATTCTACACCACTCTGAGCTACAGACTGTCTACTCAAATCAGCATGTGGAAGTCTAACAGATCTCAAAATTTCCAAAAGTGAAATTATTGACTCCACTTCTCACAAAAGTTAGGGTTAGGGTTAGGGTTTAGGGTTCAGGTTCAGGTTAGGGTGAGGTTTTAGGGTTAGGGTTAGGATTAGGGGTTACAGTTAGTGTTAGTGTTTAGCAGAGGCCATTTTATAATTTCTTAAAGAGTTGGGGTTAGGGTTAGGGTTAGTGTTAGGGTTAGGGTTAGGATTAGGTATAGGGTTAGGGTTTAGGTTTAGGGTTATAGTTAGAGTTAGGTTTTGGCAGAGATCATTTTATAATTTCTTATGGGAAATCAAATAGTGAACAAAGGAGTGACATAGCAATAAATTTGTACAAATAAGCAAGCATGCTAGTAGCAACATAAAATAAGACAGTTATTAAATAAATATAACTAATTAAAACAAATGCTAGAAATTTATCATGTCAATGCATTTTAGTATTTTGAAGTGATACAAAAAGCAATTATAAATTTATAAGCTAAAAGTGAAATACATATTCAGCTACTAGGTTACTACATTATTTTCTCTTCTCAACTTGTTAGAAAAGTTTCAAAAGATAGAAAATAAAAAGAAACTTGAAAGACATCATCACAAATTAAATAACCTAGACTATGAAAGCCAGAAATGTATCACTTTAAAAATAATTGAAAGTACTAAGAAAGCTAATTTATATTTCCAAGGTTTTTGTAAATGATGTAACTATAATCTGATGAAGAAAATGATTTGTTCTCAATTTCTTAAAGAGTGAAATTATAAAGTATTAAAAGATTATATTTACATATGATGATATAATCATCCTTAATTTCCTAATATTATTTTTTTATTTAATTCAGTTGAATAAACAGCTATTGAACCTGTAATATGTTTCAGGCTGAGAAAAAAAGAAAGAAGATGAAGCTCACTCATTCAAAGAGCTCACAATTTAAGAGAAGAAACATAAAATATTAAATCTGTCATAATAAAATTTTATACATGCAACAATAAAGTCATTCACAAAATACAGTATTATAAGTATGTGTGTAGTTATTAAGATTTGAAGAAAGAAGTAAGACATAAACTATGTTAAGAAGAATAAATGCAATTTTTCAAATGTACAAAGAAGGAAAGACCTCAGAAAAGTGAAAAAATATGTTCAAACAAAATCATGAAAAAGTTGAACATGCAGAAGAATTATGGTAAGACTGAAAACAGAAAACAAAACAGAGAGGTGGGATCAAGCCAAAGAGATTTGAAGATGGATCATGATAATTTTCAGTAAGAAATCAATAGTACACTAAGAAAAATAGTTTAAATGCTGAGGTCAATAGAGAAACATTAAAATATATTCTATAGCAAACTGGCATGACATAATTATTATTTTTAAAAAAATTTCTCTGGAAGCAACAATAGATTTGAAAGGATAAAATGAAAGAGGGGCCCAGTCAGAAAGCTACTGACACAACTG